>CM058049.1:4375000-5000000 GCA_030157265.1 Latheticus oryzae
AAATTGAGACAGGTAATAAAGTTTCTATTTTTTACGTTTCACTCCAAATAGGACAAGTTAGAAATAATCCAACGAGTACTAAACAGTACAAACACAGAAAGTTTAACTTTCTGTTACTGTAGAACATTTGAAAAAACCGAAGATGTATATTCTTTTAAACTATATTACACGGTAATACAAAATTATTTATGATGTATTAAAAGACTTATGTAGTTTGAAGATGAAGTTTATTTTTGGGAACTGCATTGAAAGCAATAATGACATCTGGGATTAAAGAACTGTGACGCTGTTTTTCACATGTTTAAAGATGGAGATCATAAGTGGTTCTAATAAATCTGAAAGAATGAAAATAAATCAGCTTTATTATATTTTAATGCCTCCATCCTTTATTGACGGTTTTGCATAATTCTAAATCGGCCGGAAATAGCGAATTCCCGGCCTAGACCTTACAAAACGACGATTTGGATAGTTGTTAAAACAAATCACTAAATAGTGGAATGGCATCATTGATAGATTTTGATTTTTTCAAATGTCAATTCAAAGTTCGGCTTGAAAGAGAACTTCATACCATTTTATCCCTAAAAAACAAACAATTAAATAAAATAAAGCTTAACTTTATGCAAAAGTGATCCAAATGTCACCGTAAGTTTCAATAACCAATTTCAAATGCAATTAATTTTCAATTACTTTCAATATTGATTTGTCTATAATAATGAGTGTTGATTTTAATATTGAATATTTAGACCAGAAAGTTGCAGAATTGTTTTTCTTCGATTCTTCCTCAAAATAAGCGAGTAGAAAATACTCATTGCAGACATTATTTGCACTGTTATTCACACAGCAATTCTTCAATTCCTCATATTCCTTATGAATTTTGCAGGTAATAAGTTATTTATTCCACTTTCAGCTTTCTTTTTTATGTGAACTGGCATATACATAATCAGTTTTGTAAACATTATTTTTAGAGAAAAACAAAATGTCACTTATTAAACAGTCTCTCATTTTTCAATTTCTCGGCATGAAAAATTTTGTGGATTACGCGTCCAGAAAATGTTTTGCAAGTGCTCGGCTACGCAATGCCACTCACACTTAGAAAATATTATTTTCTGGCCCAGTGATGTCAAAAGCTTGATTGAACTTTCAAATATCTCACTCACATGAAAAATGTTCAATAAAGCACAACAATTTGCATTAAAACAAATTGTGCTTTGTGTAAAATAAACTAAAGTTCTAGATGATTCTAAGCATTAAAACACTTCAATGAATATTATCCTTTAGTAAATTTGCATGGAAGCTTGTTTAGGCAGATGGTTAAAACAAACTATGTTTTACATGGATCAATTGAAATTTATACGACACCTTGAATCTGTATAATAAACATTAAGATCCTATAGCGTAAACAAAACGTGATTTATTATATCATTCTAAATAATTCAAAAACGTATGTGTTGGTTTTAGAAATATACAAAGTTTGAGGATTGTGAAGTTCAGTCTTTAATGATTCCCAACAGTGATAGAACTGTGCAATTTTCGTCAAATTGAATCTCTCATGCATGCTAACCCTCCCATCTTATAACTAGTCCCAGAAGACGAGAAATTTATTTTCTTTGTTTGAATGAGGATATGCCGTCAAAATAACACTTAGACCGACCCCGATATGATTGGAATACAGAAGAAAGAAAGCGTTGCGAGTTATTCCGCACGAAAATTCTTTCATAAAATTTCATGCTTTTCCATTACATACTATAAATAAAAGAATCTATCTAATTTTACTATTACCTCTAGAGGATCCTCAATTACATTAGAGGAGAATGTTGGCGTTTCGTATGTTTTAACATTCTTTTTCAAGACACTACAGTAATTAAAATTGTGAGCTAATACTAGTTTTTAAAACAGTTACATTTGGTTAAAATTTAACAAACAAGACGAAAAAGACACTAATGAAATAAAACATCTAAGGAATACTAACCTACACTTAGAAATATCCTTAACTAACTATGAATACATAAAATTTGGATTTCTAACACTGTTTAATTATAAGTTTGGCTTAGGTTAACTTCGTATGAATGGTCAGCTAAAGTTGTACATTGATCTGAATTGATGTTAATTTTCTTTGTACAGTCATATTTGTGTGGCTTTTCTTTTTCTTTAAAATACTGACCTGTTTGACCAATGGGTAAGAATTTCTCAATTGAACCTCGAAAATTGGTCAAATCAAAAATCATGTTCAAAAATTTATAGATAGGTAGTGCCATGAACGGAAAAGTTCTTACCAAAATTTGTTTTGAAAATTTCAATTTTTGTAAGTTTTATAAACAATCACAAATTTGAGTAACTTTTTTAAAAAAAATTAATTACTCTGAAATTAAAGAATTAAACTTGCTGAATTTTTATACGTAAGCCTATAAACACTCGAACTTTTAAACAGTATTTTTTGTACAATAAAATATTAAATTTTTTTATAAATAAAAAATTTTTTTCATAAACAAATTGCAATAATAACTTGTTCTCTATGACTTTCATTAGTTTTGGACATAATAGCGTAAATTACGTTTATTTACAGTATTGAGAATTGTCAAAGGCTGCACGCTTTGGTGACACCGTGCGCTCGCCTTTTCAGCGCTTTTTATTCAGCTACACTAGCAATCAGTGTGTGTCCATGACACACAGTCGCGGCTTTGCCGCTTCCCGCATATAGCTTCATTTTTTGTGTTTTACTTCAATTTTGTCCAGTTTATGAGAATTTACGCAAATATTTCGACATTTTTCCACGCATTTCCCCATAAATCAATTACTCATTCACTTTATTGTGTTATCAGAAATAATCTCGTCAGGATATGGATTGATGCTCAAATGATATTCTGTAAGAAAATCGTAACTACAAAAACCGTAAAAAGGAGCAATCCATTTTTATATTGTATGTGGCTTACCAATATTAGTTTCTAACATACCATAGTAAGCGTAGTTTAAACTGCGTAATTCAATGAAATCTGACAAATTTAACATAAAAAATTTCCACTAATAAATTTTTGATAAATATGTTCAAAATTTTGAGAAATTTGCAAAAAAATTGTTTTGATGTCATAGCAATAACTGGCGAATATAATTTTTTTTATTCGTCATTTATGAGTGTCGTGAGATTTCCCAATACATAAAAACTTGACACTCACCTATTGAAGACATTGGTGTTAAAAAATCTTAATAAATATAACAAATCTCCAAGGAAAATCTGAAATCTAGTGATAAAGTATCGTTTCTTTCTATTCCTATCTTATTCTGCTGATAAGTGATCAAGTACCATTTTCCATGTAGCCACTGTCGCCACTACTGTTCCCAATTATTCACTCGATTCATTTGGTCTGAATGCAGTGACAAAAATTCCATGATTTCACGTATATCTAAAGAAAAATTTTGTTGTAAGAAGAGTCAATGTTCTATAAGCGCTCTTTAAGAATGATAATATGATAATATAGCTTGAATTTTATGAAAATTTTTGTTTCGTACAAAATTCACGAGGGTTGACCAGCTAAGTTGGCTAAACACGCACAGTCCAAGAACTCACACAATTTAGCTGGTCCAAATCAATTGGTACCAACTTTGTACTAATGCCTTAAAAAATAATAGTGATGTTTGCATAGGTCAATTGATAAGTGAGAAAACATCAAATTGAAGTCATTGGTACAAAAATTTATATATTCACAAAAATTATAACAAAAAAAATAATAGCGATAAAGTACTAATCTTCACGGTAGTATTTGAAACAACAACGGTATAATAACAAATACGGATTCCCGAATTCTTTTCTATGTTCTCTTCCTTTTTCTAGAAAAATCGTTTCGTCATCAAGCACTTAACACTTGTTTACATTCCAGCTTTTAACAATGCGAAAATAATTATTAAAAGACAAAATAGTCAACAAATGTAGAATAAAAATTAAAAATCAATTTACTTCTTTGAGATATAACAAATACTTATATGAAACAAGTAGAAAATATATTTGGAAACACACTGACGCACTATTCACACTTACCACATTCACGGTTGAGAATTTTAAATCACGTAATATGTTGACACTTTTTGATCACACAAACGCACTATTAGCACTAAACTCGTTCAAGGTTAAGGGTAAGTACTCTTGGTACTGTCTCCAAGAAGAGTCATGCGCCTAACACACATCGTATCGGACGGTTGTTTTGAAGAATCTATCCAAAATCGAGAGCAGTTACGTACACCGAAACGAAACGTAGATAGTTAACGTAGAAAATAGGTAACTTCAAAAATTCCTATCTTTTTCAATTTAAGTAATCAAGAGATAAAATATTCCGTATTCCATTACCACATTTTAAAATATTCAATGGCATCAAATAACATTTTATTAATTAAAATAGAATTTAATTGAAAGTGGATAAAATATCTAAATATCCAGTGAAATGAAATAGAAGATTGCGATGCGTTTTATTATTTTATTATATACTATGAGCGAATTGCTTTGAAATACGTTTTCGCCTATTCAAAACGTTTTTAAAAAACGACTTTCAATAAAAATATGATCTTAATGACTTCCATCAGCTTTGAATATATTAATTTTAACTACGTTTATCGAAGAGAATACGAACAAATTTTATTGATCAGATCAGAAGATCAAAAAGTCATGGGAGCAAAATCTCTTTTTGAATGGGCGCAAACCTATTCCAAATCAATTATTCACTATGATTTTTGTACAAAGAAAGAAAACGAAATACATTCCAAAAAATTGCAAAAGCGCTCTTTGAAAGCAAAAACATTTAAAAAACCTGACAGTTATCAAGTTATACCCAACTATGATAAAGAAGAAATAGAGTGCAAAATTTATGATCATCTTGTGGATCAGTCTGTAATTATACTATTTAAATAAAAATAGAGTATATTTGTACTTATTATTTATAAAAAGCATAATATTTTTATTAATTGCATTAAAAAGCGCTCTGTAGAAAACATGTAGCGGGACAGAAACCGTTGAAACGAATTCTCTGTATAAACTATGCCGATCAAACAATTTTTTTTTCATTCGCTAAACGTACTGTACGCTAATATGTTCAAAATTAATGAAAGTCATAGAAAACAAGTTTTTCTTGCAATTTTTTTGTAAAATCAAATTTTTATTTATAATGAATTTCAATATTTAATTGTATAAAAATTACTGTCTAAAAGTTCAAATATTAATAGATTTACGTGAAAAAGTTCAGCAGTTTTGAGGATACTTTTTTGTTCATGGCACCCATCTATAAATTTTCGAGCATGATTTTTGACTTGCCCAATTTTCGAGGTCCACTTGAGAAATTCTTACTCCAATATAAATTTTATCACAATTACCACGTGGTATCTTGTATATAATTTTTGATTGTAAGTTTTTATCAATTTTTTCTATTAGTTTGGTAAAATTATTTTTATTAGTGTTAACATTATAAAAGGCTGCCTTGCCTTCTATTTTTTGTGACAAACCATTAATAAAGGGGAATTTATAAAAATTTTTGGCCAGATTTTTATTTACTGTTATAGGGCTTGAATTAATCTTGTTTAATGTTATTGTTAATGAAATTTATTGGATAATTGTCTAACAAAATATTTTTTACTTTAGTTAAATTAGCGTTATGAATTTTTTTGTCAATGAGTTTAATGGCTCTAAATGTTAAGTTGTATATAATATTAGCTTTTTGTTGTAAACTATGGTTAGAGTGGTAATTGAGAGTTCTTGTGGTATTCGTTGGTTTGTTATACCAGTTAGTGATTAGTTTATTAGTCATTCAAAGTTGGTCATTTTTCAACTATAACAAAACGGAAATACTTGACAGGAAAAAAACAGATATAAAAGAAATATTTATGAAATGATAAATATCATAAAAGATCCTAATTGTATCAATTATAGAGAAGATGTTAGAAACCTAAGCCAAATTTATAATTATCTTATTTTAAAACAGTGATAGTCAAAAAACAGTCAGTTAGGAATATTTGGGTAAAATTTTACAATAGGGGCTTCTGACTTTTTCAAAAAAAATAATTTCGATCCTAAAGACACATTCAACTATGAATTTTTTTGCGCTTGTTTGAAATAACCACAATATCTCGGCGACTTTCTCAGTTAAGATTAGAACCGCGCTGAACAGGTTACAGCAAAACAAAGCAGGATAATTTTTAGATCAAATAATAAAAAACTGGTCCAGCGAAGCATAGCCCTGACCTGGCCGATCCGCCGGCGGTCAGTTTTTAATTATTTTCTCTGAAAACTACCTTTCTTTTTAGAAAGACCAAAATGGAGTGAATAATTGAATCTTCCAACACCCCACGTGACAATAACAACCAATAGGAGAAGAGCAAGAATCGCGTTTTGTAGCACTCCTAGCGGAAAACATTGTAAAATTGACCAAAATGGTGTCTTTAGATGCATAATTAATTCGCATTATTTTGTTAATTAGAAAAAAACGCAAGAAAAGTCATAGTAAAAAGTGTCACTGGCATTGTATGAAAGGTATTTGTGCTTGTTTCAGTTCGATAGCAGAGAAGCCTGTCTTGTGAACCTTTACCTAATAACTGATGATGATTTTACGTATTACTGAAAATCTCTTTTTGTTGAAAAAATCCGATTAAATTATTATTTAATTTGGTTTCAGAAAGCAAAGGAGGCGAAAGTAGAAGAATGGTGGACATAACGAGAGACAAACCGATAAAAGTGGCAGTCAGGGTAGTTGTGCCTGTACGAGACCATCCTAAAGTAAGTTATAATTGCTCTTCGTTTCTTAATTCTTACTTCGTACTCGCTTCCGTAATCGCTGCAATTTAATTTCAATTAAGAAATCTTGTTTCTTCCAACTGGAAATCTTTCTTGTTGCATGATTTTCTAATTTTCATTCAAAATAGGACCGTGTTTATTTAGCGTGTAATAATAAAGTCGTCCTGAAACTAATATACAAAGTCATACCAGAATATAAACTGCAATACTGTTTTACTATGTTGGTTCCATGTAATACTGCGGCCGTGTTGAACTTAACTGGGTAAATAAAACAGAACAAATCTTTGGGAGTTTGCCGGTCCCATGTGTACTCTCTTTATACTTACAGGAACTTCTACAAGGCGCTATTATAGAAAACAAATTTAGGAGTATCAGGGTCTGGCTGGATCAGCAGCTTAAAGCTTTCCAATACAAAAATCTTATGGAAGTTGGCAAGATTTTGCTCACAAGACTCGATGGTGATTATAAAACTATTTTCTAAAAAATTCGAAATATTAAGAAACTTTTAATTTTAAAGTTTTAGTAATAAGTAAGAAGATAACAGCAAAATTATAAACTCATCAACTAAAAGAAAATAATCTTGGCTTACGTTAAAAACAATCAATTTCAATTAAGAAACGACAAATTCGTTAGCTGAAGACTAACAACATCTACTTCTTTTATCTCGTGGGGAATCTGTGGGTCAGATCGTTTAGTGAGTTTAAGAAATTGGCAATTTTTTGCTACCCGTATTGAAGACTGGAGATACCGATGTCTTAAAAATCATCGTGGTTCATTCTATAGCAAGAAGTGCCAATTTAAGCGTCAATGTTTTTGTTCCATCACCCTCTTGTGTTGTGATTGGCTTCATCTAAGAAAAAAGCCATGAAATAGTGTGCGTTAATAAGCTCCGATAACAACTTCGGATTAAATCAATTTAATCAACTTAAGGATTAATTAGTAAACTTATGGTTTAACGACGCGATCTTAGAGTTTTACCATAAATCAAAACGTCAACAATTTATCGCTTGATAACAAATCATTTAAATGATTAAAGCGTTAAACACAGACTTAATTAGTTTTGATTCGCGGCTCTGTGATTTGTTTGGTAACAACTGTTTTTGGTTAACTGTTGTTTGTCAATCAATCAAAATCAGCTTTGATAAAAAAAAAAATTCAGGCAAACAAATCTATTTGTACACGTATTCTTCCTCATGATTTATGTTGTTTGTTGTCAAAGTGGAAAGCTTCTATAGTTATTGCCCAAATACACTTTAATCTTATTGAGGCTTTAAGGTTATTTGGAACACCGAAACTTTGGTTTGGCTGAAGGCATAGTCGTAATATTTCATTCTGTCTGACTATTATGCTAAATATCAACACTAGCTTCATGTGTTGACGTATCAGATGAAAGCACACACCAAATAGATCCTCCAACTCCACTGTTCTGATAAATATCTAATATTTCCAATAAGATTGCTGGTGCTTCCCGAGAAATAAGATTTTTTTTTGAAAATAAAATATAGTCTATTAAGAAACTTCTTGTTTCAAGATATTTCTGTGTCGCTGGGATAATTTTGCTAGTTTAAACATTGAAATACGTTGAATGTGTCGTAACTAATTTGTGTGCTTTTTTTGTATGCTGTTTTATGCACATTTGCGTTTACTGAATTTCTTACTGCTAGTTAAGAAATTATTGTTCTCTGAGGAAAGCACCGACAGTTTGAAAATTAGTGCAGTTCGTTATATTCTATGCAAAAGTTAATCAGGAGAAGAAAAGCCAATAACAAGAAAATTTGTTTTGTAATTAATTTTTATCAGATAGATAACTGTTTTTATTATTATTGTAATGAATTTGTTTGTTTGATGATATTATTGATAATTTTTTTTTTGTTAATTTTATCGGGATTGCAGGACCGGGGCCAAGGATGATTAAACCCTTATTTTTGTCGACAAGTTTCACTGATTTATTTTGTCAGCTTTTTCAAGACAGCTATAAATACATTATTTACAATATGTATTATAATGTATTATTTACAATATTATAATGAGCACACAATAAAAGAATTTTTTTTCTTACAGAAAAGGATAACACATTTTTCTCTTAATGCAAACATTGTTTTGGTTGACAAGTTTCGGGTAGGCAACCCATTAAACTCCTAGTTTTTGCTATTAATAAAATTACATTAAAATTAACATTTTAAATTAGTCAACAATTCTAAAACACTTACCCCTCCTTAATTCTTTTTTCTTTTAATCTTCTTTATGACGTTGGAGTATATTTTATTTAGGTTATTCAAATCGGTTTTGAAATTCATAGTTTTGTTCTTCGTTATGTGGATCATTTCACTTAGCTCCCTTTTTATTTTTATTGGTTCATAGTCAATGACCTTAACATCTTTGAAGTTCAGGTGATAAAATTAACAAAAAGAAATCTAACAGGACGAATAAAAATCAATAAATTATTGATAATGATGACGGGAATGGAAGCTGGATAAAATGATCGTTTTCTTTTTTGATAGGGCCCTTATACGTTGTGTTGCTAACAAGAGGAAAAACAAAAAAAAAACAAAATTAGAAAGGAAATATTATTTCCGGTCTAAGTTGTTCGATAGTAAGGTCTTGTTGAGTGAAATAAAATTCAAGTTTCAAACCACACTTAATTTATTAATTCTCAAAATAGATAGAACGGGACTTGACCGTAATATGAGATTACTTAACTAAAATGAAATTAAATATTACTCAATAAACTGTCAACGGTTGATCAAAGATAATTTATTGTAATCTGTCGCTAGCAAAACGAAGGCGAATGACACAGGTAGGAGCGGTACTTCTCTCATTAGTACCTAAGGATAGCTTGTGCGTCTTTCACCCACACGGATCAAGGAGTCGCAAAACGACCAAACAACACTGCAAGCACAAATGGCCTAAGGCAGGAGTCATCCAGCAGGACCTGAAGGGTCTATCATTGAACGTATAATTGTCTACCACCTAAACGCCGATCACAGTGCGGGTTTCAGGCAGGACGGTCAACCACCAGACGTTAAAGTGTCTACAGCAGGGCCTCGACGTGTCAAATCACCTGTTCGCTAAAGGTGGAGGACGTGGTGATTGAAAACAAAAAAAAAACTGAACTATTAGACTTGGTTTTTGAACGAACTGCCAAAACTCTAGTAGCAAAATTGATTCAAATAGATGAAATCTGAAATTATTGATTTAAAGATGAGATTAACAAATTAAAATCAAATTAATGGACCAAAAAAACCAAGATTAAACTTTAACTTAACCGCGTGACTCTAAGTTGTTAACAGTTTATGAAAACAGAATATAATATCTAATGAATTAAAAAAAAAACTTAAATTAAATAAAAGACATTCCGGGCTTTATGAACCCTTAACTTACATTAAGTATAGATACTGGACGAGGTTTCCGTCACTAAGCAAACTACTTCTGAGGATTACCACCTAAATTAATTCAACTCAAATAATTAACTTTTGCACAACAAATGCAAAGACACAGATAAACCGATAGTCAAAGTTAAAGTCAAAACTAAAACCGAAAGCTGAAAAGTCAAAAGCAAAAACATCATTTTTTCCCTAATTACAATTGGTTTTATCGTACCCCTACTACTCCCTGCAAATCTCCCAAAGTACGACCTACCACCCTCACATTGTAAATTCCTATTCGTTATCCCCTAAAATCAGTACCACTCTAAGCGATCCTGTTGGCATATTTACATTTACTCCCACTC
Organism: Latheticus oryzae; assembly: GCA_030157265.1. NCBI lineage: Eukaryota > Metazoa > Arthropoda > Insecta > Coleoptera > Tenebrionidae > Latheticus > Latheticus oryzae. The sequence goes on from CM058049.1 coordinate 4,385,497, forward strand.
ATTTCAACCCCTACCTAAATAATATAAGTTTGATAAACAATAAAATAATTAACAGATAATGAATTAATTGACCATATTACGTTTTCGTGAAGTCCTCGATAAACAAAGAAATCATACTTAATAACAAAACAAGTTGCACTGTTGTAATTGGCATCACAATTCTTAGCAACATTTTGATTATTAATCTTAATACCAATTCTATATATTTTTTAAGAGCTGTTGGTTTAGTCATCAGATATTTAATCATGCTTTCTACCTTATAGACCCAAGTACTACCTATTTATCCACTAGAAAAATTTTTATTAAATTTGTTACAATACTACTGGAATTTACTTCAGTTATACTTTGAATAAAAAATATTTCATGCTAGAATTGGATGTTAGTATTATAATGAAATCAGCCCTTACAATTTCTCAAAACTATCTTTATGATGTGATGTGACGACTCCAAATCTGGCATTAAGACGATATTTTCATTTTTATACAATTAAACAAATAACAATTATTGCAACAAACTTATCTCCTATGTAGCATGCTTTGAAAGGTTTACAACTATCGCTTTACTAGGAACCAGAATCCAGATGAGATGTTAATTTATTACTTCGAAAAAACCAAAATCATGTAAGTCACTTTAACTATCTCTCGAAACAAAACCTAGGTTTTACAAACTGACACATTTTCCATTATCGATGGGACAGTTCTGGATACTTTGTAGTATAAAGATGCAGATGTTTGACACATTTAACAAAATTATAAAAAACATACTTCACAAAAAGAATTATTCAAAATCACGGTATTTGATAATTATCCGGGATGTTACATTATGCAAAAAAATCTTTATTTATTTGAGTTTACAGTGTTATCTTCCAGCTCTTGTGTAACATTAAAATATGACAAAAAGGAAAAAACACGTGGAAACAAAATAAGAAGTAGTATTGTCTCTATAAAAGAAATACAACAAAGAGTTTTCATACAAGTGTGTTATATTTGAGGAAATATGTAATATAAGAGGTGCTGCTGTTTTACCAACTGTTATAAATTCAAGATAAGAGCCAAATTTTCCATACAAATCGTTGTTGTCTGTATATTTCCAGAACATGAGCAGTCTTTGAATCTTATTTGAATACAGTATCGAGAAACATGAGGAGATGAAAACCTTCTAACTACGTTGTAGATGAAAGTAATAAATACTAGCAACAAAATATTGATTCAATTTTGTTGTGAACATATTAGAAACAATCTATTTTGAGTTTTATTTTGCTCTTTCTGCTTTTGAAAATTTCGTTTCTTGTTGAAATTTAAAAAAAACGCTCACTGTCCGATTTCAATGTTTTTTCAGGAAATGAAATTTATACCGCTACCGTTTATTTACATTTCCTATGTATTTTTCATCACCTACCTAAAGTTCTTCTTGTTGAACGTTGCATCCACCTTTCCATTTTAATCTGTGGGATATTTGCACGTTCGATGTTAATAATCCCGTCAACTCTAAAATCAACACAGGACTTTATTGTTGATTGTTTTGAGCGGTATTGCTTCTATTAATAATTTAAACGAGACTTAGCGCAAATATTAGTTAATAAGCAACATAGTCTAAGTGCTTGTGCTTGCATAAGATTTGTGAAAATTATCACGTGTACTTTGAAAGACAAGCGTTATGCAGCAAAGTGTGCTTTACGACAGTCACAAAGGCGAAAAGCGATCAAAAATTCAAAAAGGTGTTTTATTCTGTCTTTTTATCGGTTCTCTTTGAGTAAATTTTTTGACATCTTCTGTATACCCTAGTAGCACAAAGTATTTATAAAATGTTTTTAATTTTTATTGTATTTATGTTTTTTTGACAGATTATTTTACAAATATAAAATATATTTAAATATTCCGATAAAATATTTCTAGAATATATTTCTGAATAATTGTGAAAACATTTATTCATGTTATATTGGTAATATTTAATAAAAATAAACAAAAAATATTTTTTAATTTTTTTTACATATAAATCAAATTTATTTTTTTACATTAATTGATAAAACAATTGAATATTAGTGAAATATTTATTTATTTGAAATTATTACATCCAATTCAAAAATACAGGTACGTACATAGATACATTGCATTCATATGAGTTATGTGCAGAACATACAGCGTGTCTCACCATACCGTAATTCTTCCAAAAGCGTGATAACCGTTAGGAATATGAAAATTGTTCTGAACAAAAGTTGTTTGAATCTTTATTAGGGTTGTTTTAAAAATATTTTCAAAAATGGCACACTTCCGGTTATACCGAAAATTGACACCAACTTCGTTATTTTTAATGTAACACCTTATATATTTTTATATTTCTGGATTTTTTGTATAATTTAAGCATGTGACACTTTCAAGAAAATCAACATTTAAAGAAAAAGTATGGCTGTGCAAAGATCGCCATTATTCTAAATATCTGGAACACAAACGTATTTAGAGAGGAGCGTTTTCACACCATCATTTTAGATATAACAGTCTGTCTCTTAGACCGAAAATTGATAAATTCTTTTTTAATGGGAGCTTAAACATGAATAACTTGATTTTTTAATTAAAACGCTATACTTTTCAATGTGCAACCAAATAGAACTAAAAATTACCTTTCGATTGATGTCGGTTGTACCGACTTACCGCCAACAGTTTTTGAAAAAAAAAGCATTTTTTTAAATTTTGCAAAAATCTACATCATCAGGCTAGCCTGGACTGTTATTATTGATATAAACATGTTTAAAAAAAAAATACTAGAATTCAAGTAAAAAATAATTAGTAATTATGATAAGTGTTTTTTGAAAATTTGGACGAAATTTTGTTCTAGCATTATGAATTTATGCGAATTTTTTCTCAAATGAAAAACTTCCATGAGATATTTCTGTAAGAAAAACAATATCAAATTTAGCTATCTATTCACCATTTTTGAATAAAGGCTGAAACGGATTTGCGATAATTGAAGAAAATACTGTCTTGAGGTAGATCCAGTTAAAAAAAACACAAATCTTGACGTTTAAATATCAGCAAAACATTCAATATCCCAAAATTATCAATAAACAGATTTTTGCATAACATTATCATTCACACTGGGCAATCATAGCGGAAGTCAATAGTTATGAGTTATCTCCCAGAGATGGAAAAACTCGAATCTCTAGGTTTCTCTAATTATTATGCACAGTTTTGATTTGTCTTGATGTTATCTTATAAAAAACAGAATTTGAGCTTCAATTATACTCTTCTTTTGGTGCAATTGATAAATAACAATAGTTAGTAGTCACCGTAGCTAATGTGATGATGTAGTTTTTTACAAATTTCAAAAAATATTTATTTTTCAGAAACTGTTGTCAGTGAGAGGGTACAACCTCACATCAATCGAAACTTAATTTTAAGTACTTTGAGATGGTACCACAAAAAATATAGCCTTCCATTTGAGAAAATTGAGTTATGTGGGTTGGAAATTCTTTTTGGTTCAAGACTTCCATAAAAAGAGAGTTTTCCAAATTTGATAAGATGACCAGGTCAAAGAGAAAGACTGTTATAGGTCTGAAATCGCACCTCTGTAAATGCTTTTGTGTTCGAGAAGTTTGGAATAATGCCGATCTCTGCATAGCCATAATTTTTCTTCAAATCTTGATTTTCTTGAAAATGGTTCACTCAAAGTGTCACTTATGGTACAGAAAGTGATGCTTAAATTAAACATGGAATCCAAAAATGTAAAAATATATAGAGTGTTGTATTTAAAATAACGAAGTAAGTGTCAATTTCCGGTATAGCAGGATCTGTGCCATCTTTGAAAATGTTTTTAAAACAACCACAAGAAAGATTCATATAACTTTTGTTCAGAACAAATTTTCGTATTCTTAACGGTTATCAGGCTATGCTGTGGTGTGACACCTTGTATAAATATATGTGTAAAAAATAGAATTAAATAAATTTTTTCGTTGACCTTTTGTTATTTTTCATTTAGTAACTCTTTTTGAGATATCAACACTTTGATGATTTTTTGGTATAAGCAATCAACTAGACGCACAAAAACAAAGAAAAAACCTCAACATTCTTTTTTTATACATTATTTTTTTGTATTTTGTATGTTATAAAAGGAATAGATAAATTATTTGTGTCGTGTGTGTCAGAATTTACATTCAAGTTTACATCATTTTGGACATTTTCGAGTGAATCTTCATAATATAAGCTTCTGCTACCTTGATTGATTTCCTCTCCCATGTCTCTTGATTGCTGCAAAATCTGCTCCCGAATCTGACACTATAGAAGAAGATGATCTGCGTAAACAATTTCTGTAGATAGTTGGGGCTGATCCAGTTTGAGAAATTGAGCAACTGTAGATGGTATTTTGGCAAATGTGTTGATCGGTTGTGTTTCGTATGCTTCAGTCTTAGAGTTATATAATGTCTAATTAATTTCAAAAAAGTATTTTGATCGTTATCCACAATAGTAAAAATTCGTTTTTGTTTTGTTTTTGTTTTAAATTTAGGAATATTCACTAGAAATTTGGTTCTTAAATCTTCAACGTTATTTGTTTGTAAATCCAAAAGTTCATGCTTTCTCAAAATTCCAGCTATTCCAAAAATTAGTGCGGGCTGTCATTAAAAAAAAAAAATTCAATCTTTTACTCCACTACCGAACAAATTATTAGAGGCGTTGACAATAAATTGCTGCACCTGTTATTTTTCTAAAATTTTAGACTTTTTTGGAATATGTCCTTCAGTTTGTCTTTTAATGTACATCGTTGGTTTGTTGAATTTTTCAATGTCAATGTTTTTTTTTTCATAAGAAGAGTTGATTCAGTACTGAAAATTTTGGCCAGAGACTCGCTTTTAGACCTCTCTGAGTAACGTTGGAAAAGTATGCCAGGAGGACAGTCTCTGTGTAATTGGTTATATTTTGTTCAGGAATAAAATTCATTGAAAGTTTTTTTGTAAAGATTTTGACTTTTAGTTGGCAACAAACTTGAATACGCATTGTTCGCACTATCCAACACTAAAGACGGAAGAGCTTCACAGTTTTTTGGTTCTATTACTTACAATATTCACTTAAACTGCACAAATTCGTTCGAACGATTTGTTACGTAAAAATCAATACTGTTAGCGTAAAAATGTATGGTTGACATTATATTGTCTTTCGATAGTCTTTAGTTTATGGTCAACGAAAAAATATTGTAATCAACTCATTTGTTAATGAGCGATTAATAATCTCAACTATTAAAGACACTCATTCTCTGTCCCTCGTTCGTGCTTTAAATAATTTCGATTCTTAATCGCTTTCATCAACAAATTAGTTTATTAAATAACTGTTAATCAAGGATTTATACTAAAAATTAAATTCTAGGTATAGATGTGGTAAGCGAGATAATAAAGGAATTTGATTACTAAATATATTCTTTTATTAGATAAGAATAAATATAGAATATTTTGTAAAAATATATTTTAAATATATAATCATTTAAAATGTTTTGGAAATATTCCTCTAATGTTACAAAAACTGCTTTTTATTGTGATAAAAAAAATATTTCATCAAAATATATTGACAGTATATATTTATCACAAAATATTGTAGAAATATTTCTTAATTATTTATAGAATATTTCTCTTTGAAATGAAAATAAAATATGTAAAAATATATTAAAAATTTTAGAAAAACATCATTTAAAAATATATTTTTCGATTATTTATGAAATCTTTTGTAAATATCGGCAATATTTAAGAAAAATATATTACCAGAATATATCTCCGATATTTAAAAAATATTTGGAACTACTAGGGTAGTGTTGAATACTGCATTCTATAATTTTAGAAATACAATAGTCTTAGATGCTACTGCTTTTTATTCTTAAAAGCACTTTAAAAATCTTCGTAATGCGAAACTGAATTCTTAAAAAAGAGACGAATAAAAGATCTTACTTTGAAAGAAACTGTTACTTCAATAGACTGATTCTCTTGTTTTTTATGAGTCTTAGTTGCTTTGTAAATGATAATGAAATTTATTCACGATAGTCATGGCATTTCATCATTGTCTTTTAACAAAGGAAACTTTTGTGGATTACTCTTACTTTATAAAATTAATTAGGTATGTTTTCGTGTAAATTCTGGCATTATCTGACAAGATAATGAGGAGGATATGTGAAATGAAATAAAATTGTCAGCGCTTTAATTAGAAGCTCACTTAGTTACTCTTGTTTTTGAACAACAAGAGATTAGGCCTATTATTCAAAACGGCATTTTTTTTCTGTAGAATTGAAATTACGTTCGAACAGAAAAAATGTTTTATTAATTCAGTTATCAATTTATGCAAACAAATTGTTTCATTGTCCATCGAAAATCCCTGTTTTTTAGCAAACACCTAACAATTTATTAATTTTAGATTAATTATGGTAAACTCCATGCAGTGCAACTACATTAGTTAATTAACATATATGAAACTTAATGACATTTTGGAGCTGTTCACACTGAAATAATTCACAATTTATGTCACAAAAACTAGTTTGTGCATTTTGTTTGGGAGACTAACAAAAATAAATTAATATATAATTCAAAAGAAAAGCAACATAAAGTGTCTAACATGAACATAATTTTTTTCGTTTCAGTTTAACTTCGTTGGTAAACTTTTAGGACCCAAGGGTAACTCTTTAAAACGACTACAGGAAGACACCATGTGCAAAATGGCAGTGCTTGGAAGAGGGTCGATGAAAGACAGGCACAAGGTAAATAAAATCTCACTTTATTTCTCTTTAATGCACCATTTGTGAATTTTTGTTGCTGGTGCGTACGCACAAATAAATAAATCATTTTGTATAGAACCTATTACAATGTGAATTTATAACACATCTTCAAAAACGATTTAAATAATATATGCGTCTATAAAACAACCGATGTGACACCATGTGACACGTTTGGAGTTAGTATGTGTATATTAAATAAAAAAAAATGGCATCTAAGTCATGGATAATGCTCTAAATCATTCAGTTTGCTAAATTTAATATTCCATCACGTAAAGAGTAACATATTGGTAAATATTCCTGTGGAAATGTGAAATGTCTTCTACGGTTTTCATGTCAGAAATATTATGTATTTTGACGTTTGTTATTCATCCATAATAACAGATATGTACGACTTATATTACTCCCTCGAGTTTGGGAGAAATTCACACCAAATTTAGGTTCAAAATGTCGACAGCATACATATGTATTAACTAATATTCGATCTGAAGAGTCGAATGCTGTATTCATAAGTAACCATGCGTGAAGCATTAATTTCCCGTAATTTGTACAAAAAAAAGTAAAATTGAACGTTTGCAAAAGTTAATAAATTTTTTAAAATAATTTTTTAGTAAAAAATACTTATATAAATATAAAACCACAACTTATTTTTGAAATATAAAAAAAAAGGAGTGTGGAAAGGAATTTACATTCTTAAGGAAGTGTTTGTATAGTATTTGTGTTTTTTATTTCTGTAGCTACATCTGCGGAAAATCATAGGATAACTGCAATAGGATCAACGAAGGAATTGAAGTTGTTGCAGTATAAGGCAAATCAAAAAAAAAAAAAGAAATATTTGGAAAAAAAATCAACTATTAAACAGAATAAAAAACCGATAAATTTTTTCTCATTTTAGAACGAAAAATCATTATGTCGGCAATTTGAACCAGTTCGAGTATGTAATCTTTGATTTGCAAAATTTTTGGCGTTTAAAAGACAAAGTGTAGTGTGGAAGGTGTTCGAAAATTTATTCCTCAATACTTTAAAGATTTTAATAGTATATTACAACCGAGGTGGGAAACCCCTCATTACATCGAAGATTCAAGTTATATAACCGAAAGGCGAAGCCTCGAGGTTAGATAGAGCCTGAGAATGTAATGAATTTTCCACCGAGGTTTGTATGCTATTTTATTCACAATCACTTTTTTTAAATAACATTTTTATCTGTACTAAATGCTTCTAACTTTGCTAAATACTTTCAACCATTAACTTAGTAGTCTATGCAAACAAATTAAGTTTGACATTCACGCATAAAACTCTAAATATTATTTAGGAGAGATTATTATTGTTTGCATTATAATAGAATCAAAATAATTACAATATAATCACAGCATAGACCAGCCTGCGGGCCAACCTGTGAAGAAACAATTTGAATTTGCAAGAAAAATTCATGTCGTTTTGTTTAGATGTCACTACAGACGTCACTTCTCAACCAAGAGGTTGTTATCTTGGTTAGAAATGCCGGGTTTCCCAACCTCCAAAAAGTTAGGAATCAACATATTACTATAGTGATTGTGAATAAATATTATTTGCACTGATCACAACTTAATTAAAGTTCTCGTTGCGTTTTTTTGAGCAAATAAGTAAAAAGATTCTCCAGAAATTAGTACAACTTTTCCACAAATGCAATGTGCTTCACTTCTAAAAGCCAAGCTACTTTAAAGATGAGGCATTTTTGATATTATGATTCAAGAGTAACAAAGAGTTTCAAAAGTATGAAAGCACTCTGTAAGAGGATCTGTTTCGATAATGATAGTGATCAGAAAACAAACGTAAAAGTGTCACCTAATTTTTAGTTCTGTCAACAACTTATCAATTTTATTTGCGTAAAGTTTCGGTATGTTGCATCCTGTCAGAAAATACGAAATGAGAAATTCGAAGTAAATGTCTATGTATCCTCTACGCCGAATCTCTTTAAGTGAATGCTCGTATCCTGCAGGCTACGGCTGACGCCTTTGCTAGTAAAATCCTTTCCTTTGCAATAGACGAGTTCTCGAACTAGTGATAGACATACAAACTATCTCTTTAGTATTAAAAGAAATAAAGCATCATTTTTCTAAGATAAATAAGTACCTACAATGGCGGTTTTCCAGAAAGACTGATTTATTATTTACACTTACAGAAAGTGCTAATCACTCTGGTTTTAACTTGTATAGATACAAATTTTATGTAACTGAAATGCACATTTTTATATTAAATATTTGATTGATAAACATTCAAAGTATTTAGAGTCTTAAGCTCAAAAACTGTTTGAATTTTGATTTATCAAATAAAAAATGTAATAAGTAAGTAAATGTAAAATCATGTGCAAAAATTTACTAATGTGATTTATGTCTTACCTATTCAATTTTAATAAAATCTTTTTAGACAGATTTCAAGGAAGCTGTTAGTACTTGATACACGAATTTTTTCAGAGATTTTCTATGTTTCAGTAAAATGCTAGAGTTAAATGAAATTGTTGAAATATTTAAATTGGCGCCAAATAGTCGGTAATACAGTTATGTCATCATGACAATAGTGACGTTTTACAATAATAAGTCAAGTGATGGAAAGCAATGGAGATTCAGGTTACAGTTCCCAGATTTTATATAGCAGTTTTAGAATGTAAATTTTATCAACAATCGATTATTTACTGATCATAAAATTAAGACATTAACGATCAAACTGATCAGTTAATGCTAAAACTGAACTTGGGGATTTTGGCAACGTTAATAACTTAAAAACTTATTTGTAATTGAATTTAATTTGCAATAATAATAATTTGTTTTCACTGAAGGTAGAAGCTGTTGAAGTGGTCCCTATTCAATTTTGAAGAAAATAGTGAAACTTGATTTCTAGCAGCTTTTTCAAATAGCGGTTTAATCTGTTTTAAACTATGAATTATTAAACAATTTGTTATTCTCAAGATTAATGAGTGAATACGTCGCAAGAGCTGAAAAAAATTTTATTTTATGTTAACTTTAGAATTTTATTTTTCACTATATTGAATCAAAAATGGGAGTTCCTATTACAACTTTTTATTCAATAAAACAAATAATAATTTGTAAATTCAGGTTGATAAAAACCAAATAAAAACCCTTCTTTGTCAATTTATTTGATTTGAGTTTTTTTTTGTTGCGTACTTAGCTGTAAATACCTAAATGTACTAAATCACCAAAGCTTTCTCCTAAACATTAAAGATTACTTTTAATAGAAATTCAATAGATCAACCCATCGATCTGAATTTCTAAATAATCAATTATTGATAATTTTCACATTTTGAAAAAATATCAATTGAATTTTTTCAATTTCAATCATTTTATCATTTGAAAATGTCATAATTCATAATTACAAATAATATAACTGTAATACCGACCATTTGGCGCCAATTTAAATATTTCATCAATTTCATTTAACTATAACATTTTACTGAAACATAGAAAATCTCTGAAAAAATTCGTGTGTCAAGTATTAATAGCTTTCTTCAACTCTATCTAAATAGATTTTATTAAAATTGAATGGGTAAGATAAAATTCACATTAATAAATTTTTGCACTCATTTCCCTATATACCCGGAAATTTTTGGCAGGGTGTATATACTAAGCTATGTATTACTCAATTATTGATTTTCAAAGAACAACTTGACATAATTTAGTCTGTTTGAAAAAATACTTAAAAAAAATATTTGATTCAGTTAGTAAACTAAATTATTCAAACCGTTTGGGCACTATCTGTTAATTTAGTCAATCACTCCCAAACCAAACTTAAGCGATCCATTACTCAAAAAAACTCTTTGTCGGGAAACAGCATAGTAGATGAAGTAATCAATAATTCTCTTAAATAAATCTCAATCGTAGACACTGTTACCTCCAGTTTTATGACGTCTGTCTCATTTTCATTCTTTCACGACGTCTCTTTTATCTAAAAGCTAAAACTACCTCAACCTTTGTTCATCTCTTTATTTTATCGCTTTTTTTGTGTCAAACACGTCACGTACTTTTTGGGTGAAAGAAGATTTTAACCTTACTGAACATACATTTCTCATTAAACTCTAAACGTGTTCTGGCAAAACATTTTGGAACAGCTGTTGCGTTAATAAAATAAGCAGAAAGTGAAATATAGTAAGAGAATGCTTATCATCCTGAATTAAGGAGGAAGGTGTAGTTAGGTGTAAGAAAACACAGACTTAAAAATACTTTTTTTTCTCCAGGAAGAAGAACTTCGAGCTAGCGGTGATCCGAAATTTCAGCATTTAAGTGAAGAGCTTCACGTAGAAATTAGTGCTTTCGCTACACCAGCTGAAGCTCATGCTAGAATTGCTTATGCTTTGGCTGAAGTTCGAAGATTTTTAGTTCCGGTAAGTTGTAAAAAATTTCATTAGGTAGAGTTAATCACAGTCTGTCTAATTGAGTTGAAATGACTTCAAATGCATGTTGCACTTGTTAAAATTACATGAATTATTTATATGAGATCATTTCTCTTCTTTCTCTTTTGTTCAGTAGTACTTACACTAATGTGTGAGTGTATGCGCTGTGTCATGTTTTGATAACTTAATGTAGGCTCATAAAATATAGATAGAATATTTATGAACATATTTCCATTAAAGTTTTTATTTCTTTCAGGAAATATGGCATGTAAAGTGTCTAAATTTGAATGATGGATTTGAAAGAAGCTATTGTTATTTTATATAAATGATTACTGAATAATTTATTAATCCATAATTTGGAATAGAATATTTTGCATCTTATTAAAACTAATTTTATTTTAATAAACGATCAAAATAACTTTGAAAGAAAGTTTACAGAACAGAATAAATATTGTGGTAATATATAACTGTCAGTAACAAACAGTTTGATAAAGTAACAAAATGTAACAAATAATGTAGAATGCAATGAATGACAAACAGCTTTTTGTGCTATTGTCCCTAAAAATATCGGACTTTTGTAACTAATTTTTTGTTAGCGATACAAAGTGTCTTTTTTGGTCAGTTTTTGTGGTAAAAATATATCTTGATTAAATTACTATAATTTAACCTTTTATTACAGTAATAAAACCATATTTATGCTGCCTGTAGTCAAATCGCCGATGAATAATTTAACAATAAAATCAAATTTCACGGGTTTATATTAACTGAATTATTCCGTAATAAAGATAAAGGACTAATGATTATGCTAATACTAAAAAATTTAAATTTATCCAGAAATTTACATATAGTGAAAATAGAACGTAAACTACTAGAGCTAATTATTTCCTTAAATACTAAATTCTATTGTTTTAAGAAATATACTTAGTTGTTATGACGACAGTTAAAATTTTATGTTCTATCACGCAGATACTTTGAGTATCACGTTCGCAGACAACAGATGAGATTCTTTAATACTAATAAGAACTGTGATGTGCAAAGTAGTTCTTAGATTATGTTTCTTGGTAATAAAATTGAAATTACTCTTCTCTCAAACTTGATATCAAAGTTGTTGATCGTGATGTCTTTTACTTGTTTGAAATGAGAAAACTGTTGTAATGAAGATACTAGAAAAATGGAATTTTCATTTTTATTTTTTTACTGTTTCTCAACTACGTGCAGAAATAATGAAATCTATTCAAACTTCTTCATAGATTGACATGGTCAAAGGAAAACCGTTTTGGCCAGAACTTAATTAAAATTGGAAGAAGAGTAAGGTTTTTCTACATCTAAATTTATGTACATACTTTATTCGCAGTTTTTTACACTTTACAATAGTGAGAATAAAATATGTCTATCTGCTTTAGTTATTAGTATAGTTTACACGTTTCTCATCAAATATCTCGTTTATTTTCACCTCCTTACATATGGGTGGTTTATGCCATTCTGGAGGAACGCAAATTGTCTCGTCGCAAACTCAGATCCCACGAGAAGTATCTCTGTTGTCGCATCTGTTTTGCTATTATCATGTCGAATGTTTTTATAGTCAATAAGTGAATTAATAAAGAAGTCACATAAAAAAATAACAAAGAAAACAGAATAAATTTCGTATGGGTTTGTTTTTGACATAGTTTATAACAAAACTGCTGAGTATAAGTATAAATTTGCAGATTTGTGCTGACTTTTAGGGATCATTTGCAAGAGCTGTAATATACCCAATGTTTGTTCTTGCATAAAATATATCTTAGATGGGCGTAAGCCACTCTTTAGATTTAACAAGTTTAAGATTGTTAGCGAAAAGATTCTCTCATAAATCAGAGGTATCTGATGCTTAAGTGCTAACCTTTGCCAATACAAACGGAAGTTGGATTATCTGAATAATGGCGGAGTGTTCGTTATTTATTCACAAGTTCCGTTTCCACCTAGATTTAAACAGCAACTTAATGGGGTAGTTATTCGAGTATTAATTCCAGGACGATCCGCTTGGTCATTTGTCTTGTTATCCGATTACTTCTATCTTTCGAATTGAGATATAGCAATCAAGCAAAGAATCGGTAATTTAGTGGAAGCGCATGTTGGTATCCTGAGAGTGCCTAATTAAACCAGAATAAGAGCTGCGGGCCCAACAGCAAACAAACAACTTGTAGATATAATTAGCAATTGTAGCAACCACAGCACCAAATTGTACTTATCCATTTAAAGGGCTAATTATGGAAGACGCCCTTCCAGTTTCGAGTTTGTTAATTGTCTTAGACGCTTGTTTGTTTTTGATGAGTGACACTTCTTGGCACTGCACGTCCGCTATTTTAAACAATTAAGAGTGTCGCATTATTGTTGCTCAACGTAACTACACCACAAGCTTAATTACTATTTCCTAAGCCGTACATTTGTTATTGGCTGGTTGGAAAATGAATTAAATTTAACTGGAAAACAATAAAACAAAAAAACATTTACATATAAAATAGATATTATTGTTAATAAGATTTTAGCCCGGCGCCTCCACCAATTTTAAATAGCAGCTCTACAATTTTTCAGTTTTTGTTATTATTCATCACAATGTCTGCAGAATAGCCGCGTATATGCTTGTTGTTAATTAAACTTGACGTTCTGTCTGTCTCCCCACACAAACATTTCAACTTAAAATAACTCTTCATGACATGGCATTCAGTTAAAATAGCATGGAAAAGTTCGACTTTCTTTGTAAGTTAAAATATTTTACCATACAAATTGAATCAAAGTGCAATATTTTTTGCAAACCTTTACGTTTATATCAGGCGAAGAAACATTAACGAACAATTCTATCAAAAAGCGCTCTTTGATTATTCAATAATTCTGCAAACATACATCAAACAAATCTTTTCTAAAATGCAGTAATGTCTAATCAGCTGACAGAGAATGGTAGATATTTAGAGAACTTGCAATGCATTGGATTTGATATTTGTGATCAATTTTATTTTTATAATCAGCTAGCCAATGTTGGTTTTAGAATTGTACTCTGTCTAATTATTCAAAATTTGAAACAATATTACAAGAAGTAAAGTCCATTCGCAATTAAAATCAATTGCCATTGTCATATTACTTTGGAAAACCGACATGTACCACCCTAAAATGTAGATTTTCTTCTTCTTTTTCTTTGACTTTTCAAATATAAGGTCAAATTAATTTTCGTATAAGAACACCCACGAATATAAGTAACAGTTGCATAAAATCAAATATAAGAATTTTCGTTGTTATATGAGCTAAGAAAAATCTCATAATTTTTATTAAGATTTGTTAGAAAAATTTGATTTGGCGCATTGCATTGCTGTATAAATTTGGTATGATTCCACAAGCTGAGTCATTCACTATTCAAAATCGAATAATAATAAGCATTCAATTGGAACCATTTGAAATATTTTTCATTTTCACTTCGATATTAGTAATATGCAGTTATTTAACAGGAAAATGAGAGTCTTTTTTATTATTACACTTAGATAATTGTTAATTATAATTAGGTACACTAAATTCTATCTATTAACTGAATACAAAGTTGAGGCAAAAGCGGCATGTCATATTCTCTTCCAGAATATTACCTGAATAATACCATTCCTAATAAATCGCTCATACGGTCAGGAACAAAACTAATTGTTTTAACGCAATATTACTGAACATTGTGAAATGTGAATTAGAATTCTATCAAAAAGCGCTTTTTGTATAATTATAATTATATTCAATAATTCTGCAAACATACATCAAACAAATCTTTTCTAAAATGCAGTAATGTCTAATCAGCTGACAGAGAATGGTAAATATTTAGAGAACTTGCAATGCATTGGATTTGATATTTGTGATCAGTTTGATTTTCTGTTTCAACATATTGTATAATCAGCTAGCCAATGTTGGTTTTAGAATTGTACTCTGTCTAATTATTCTAAATTTGAAACAATATTACAAGAAGTAAAGTCCATTCGCAATTAAAATCAATTGTCATTGTCATATTATTTTGGAAAACCGACATGTACCACCCTAAAATGTAGATTTACGGAACCGCTGTATATAAAATGATCCTAAATCTAATAACCCAATTAAGTGAGGTTATATCGACCATATTTTGACATAAAAAAAAATAATTAAAAAATTTAGATATGTAAAAATACAACTATCATTTGTAAAATTGGTGAAGTGTCAATTTGGATAAAGCCAGGAATAAAGAAGATGTGTCACCGTTGTCACAATTGACAAGCAACTGTCAAATTTGGAATGCAATCATACCAACAGTGATTGGTATATTGTAACTAGACATGTTTCACCGACCTTAAAACACTTTGATAATTGATTTTAATTCCGAATGGGCTTTAAAATTGAAATATAAACATAATTGCACTTTTCACGTAAAACTATTCTTAAGAGGCCACACTACTCAACTCTTTTATTGGGCAACCAATGTATCGTCCAGCCCTCATAAACAAAGTACTAATCAACATAATTTGATGTGACTAACGGCATCTGAAAGATGACATGATTTCTACAAAATAACTGAGCGGAATTTCCAAATTTTGTTTCTGAGACCATTAAAAAGTTCAACAAATTAGGCACAAAAATCCATTTCCAAAACTAGAAAAAGTTTGAAATTTTCGCTCGGTAGATTGTAGAAAATTCAAATTAATGGAAACCATTCTAAATCCGACAAAAATATATCAATTAGTAATAAAGATAATAGACCAGGACAGTTTTTAATCTAAAATCTTCCTGAAAATTCCTAATTTTCAACAGGTAATTACAATTTAAATAGTGCAACCGCAAAGTTGACCTCAAAATTATGTTTATGATACTTCCTGCTCTCCCAACCATTCTGTTTCTGTTGAACATTTTGGGAAAGTTTCAATTAAGCAGCTTTTTTGTGTTCGAATACAATTATTATTATTTTATATCAATTTTATAGACCATTATTACCGTTGCTATTCTATATTTGTTGTATAAATAATCTGAATAAATTTCTAAGAATCATTTGATGGATTCCGATACATTTTTGAAAGACCAAAAAGTTTTATTTTTGATAAAATTAAAAAAGGGCACTAAACAGTTCAGCTCCCATCTTCTGTAGATCAGTTATTATTCAAGTTGGGATTTGAATATTTGATGAACGTGAATAGTTGTTCAAAACTCATTTGAAAAAAAAGAATATTTTTGATTATACAGGCTGGCCTTGTTTGTTATAAGGATATAATGAGGAGAAATGTCAGTTATTAATTCCTTGACAAATGATGTAAAAATAATTGTGGGTTGTATTCTAAGATAAGCAAAACAAAAGGTTTCTAATTTTGAAAAATTTGTGAGTGAAAAAGTGCACATTCTGTAATAACTTGATTAACTAACCGATTCGGAAAAAGATTTCGGAAATTCATATGGAACTAGAAATGCATTTCAATACAGGTTAATTCAAAATATTGTGGCATAATTTCAACCACAATACCTTTCTAAAAATGATGATAAATGGCATAGATTTTGTTGACCTATCTCAACTAAGAGAAAAATTATAGCTTTCCAAAAAGTTGGTATGAGAAATGATTTTTTGAAAATATTTTCGTTATTGTTTACACGATTATTATGAAACTTGGCAATGTGAGGGTCTAAAAAACGTTCTTTCACCTGATGTAAACAGAAATGTAAATTTTTGCTTGCACTAAGCCCTCATCATTTTTCTATGTCACAACATTTTGAATCAACCTGTAAATGAATTTGAGTAAAATATTTTCTACATACTAGAAATTAGAGGTGTTCAAATTTTAATTCAAAAAATTACAAATGTATGTTTTTGCATTTACTGTTAAAAAATATCAAATAAAAGTATTGCAAGCTGGAAAAATCATAACAAAACTTTTTCAAAAAATGAAAGAAAGCAAACCTATATGAAAATAAAAGCTGGTGTGGTGTAATTGTATATAGGAAAGAAATTATTGTTCGAGTAGGAAACGGACAAACCTTGTCATAAATAAAAATAAGAAACTACTTGATACTAAAAGGTAAACCCACAGGGAAGCTGAAACAAAGTCAGTTAAAACTCGGATTGGATTCGTTTGAGATCCAAAGGTAGAAAAATTATTACGCTTTTGAATGTGTTCTTTTATGAGACCCGCGTTTTGGCAGCTGCTCAACTGAATTTAAATTTGGATCTGATTCAAATATAAAGATCCCGTTCACGACTTTTTCTGAAATATTTTAAACAATCAAACAATAAAGAAAATTACAATGAAAAATAATATATATACAAATATGTTTCTTATTCTCATCATTATAGTATGATGTTGAGTGATAAATTTATTGATTTAGGATAATGATTCATGTTTGGCAACAATTTTATTTGTAAATTTTATGTTAATTTGGATGGATAGGAGACCTTCAAAAGTAACACCTTCTGTCTTCTGTCTTTCGATGTGCTCCTCAAGATGGCTTGTTGTTCATTTTCTAAAAACTTACTTCAAATAAAAGCAAAAAACAGAATTTGAGGATTATTAAAAAATGTAGTGAAAATCATAAATAACAATCTTTTATTAAGCATTTATTTTGAACAAGAAATAATAATGCGTAGATTTAAATTTTTGTTGTAGATAAACACGTCACTCTCAGGCAAATGTTATGTTAAATGACTTTACCAAGCTCAAACAAAAAATGGTTTTACAATTTACCTGCCAGAAGCGAGAAAACGAACAGTGGAATGTACGATTTAATGTCTTTGCGTTAGTCGATGGATTGGTCCTATAAAATCCTAAATGTTTCAATTTTTGTATTGTTGCTGAAACGTCACATTTTTCGTTTTTAAATTTGGATAAAAATATAGAGAAAATTATTTCATATTAACATTCAAAATTTTTAAATATTTATATTGCAGTCTGATATACAGGCTGTTCGGTAAAAAACAAGCCATGACTTTGTTATTTATTGTCAGATTTCAATAAAAGATAAATTAAATGCAAAAGTTGTTAAGAGACTATAAATAAGGAATTTTTTTTTTCACTCATTAATTTACTGTAGTCGACTTTGTTTTTTCAAATAGCACTCTATAATATTTCCTAGTTATTTAAGAAACCTGATTTTTTCTGTTTTTGTGAAGATAAATTTTCCCTTATTCAATTATTAAATTTTTTCGAAAATCAGTATTAAATTTTTTTTAATAAAAAAAAAATCAAGTTTACAGGTTATACATTTAATGGATAAATTTCCTAAACCAACAATTACGCATGAGCCAGTCACCATAGTTACCATCAATGAAAATTCAAAAAAATTACTTTAGTTACGGGTCTGGGTACTTAGAGTATATGTAAACTTGATTTTCCAAAACAATAATTTTGCAAAAATTTACTATTCAAATCAAATATATACATTGATATATTTTTCGAAAAAATTCATACAGTGCTATTTAGAAAAACTAAGTTGACGATTACCAACATTAGATTAACAGAGGCGAAAAATTTTGGAATA
Source organism: Latheticus oryzae (assembly GCA_030157265.1). Lineage (NCBI taxonomy): Eukaryota > Metazoa > Arthropoda > Insecta > Coleoptera > Tenebrionidae > Latheticus > Latheticus oryzae. Next base: position 4,404,113 of record CM058049.1, read on the forward strand.
ATCCAGTTTATTGTTCTTTAGCCACCTTGTCATCTAATCTATCATATGATGGAATCTGATTATAAAAAACGGAGTTACCGCTTGCGGCGTTTTTTACCGAACACCCTGTATAAATTAGAACAAGAATAATACACTTTTTTAATCACTTAAAATGATTCAGATTCAACTTTTTTTAATTGGAAACATCATTGATTATGGATTATCTATTTATGGTATAAGTGAATAAAGACAAATTATATCCACGATAAAGCAATTTAGTGCATGAGGCGAAATCGAGTGCGAGTGGATAGAATTTCTTTATTTAATTTACGTGCACCATATAATATTTTATCCAATTTTGTCAAAAAATCTCACCTAAGGTAGTACAGATTTTTTTACTTTTATCCACGTTGTCAATATCAGTGTGAATAAAGTATTGCTATAAACATTTTATTCATTGTTTTACTTCATTTTATTCATCCTTTTGATGAAAATGTCATTTTAATAGGAAGATTTGAAATACAAATTGTGCAATTTAGTGATAGGAATTCTAAAAACAATTTTGTTTGGTAGATATATTTTGTGAACATATACAGGATGACCCAGGTGGTGCGTGCGAGCTCCCCAACTTTTTTTCTATGCATTATATTAATATTTATATTTTTATACAGGGTATTCCAAAGTAAAATATACAAAGTTATAATTTTTTTATGGATCTATGCACAAAGCTATTTTGGAACATAAATTGACATAACTCAAAAACTATGGCAGATAAGTATAAGAAATCCGGGTGCACTATAATATCAAAACTTAGTTGTTATTTTCCTCTGGGACACCTGTGTACAAATAGAAATATTTTTAGAAGGTGCTTTATTATTACACCTATTGAATCAAGACGATAGCATGCATAAAAAAAGTAATGGAGCTCGCACGCATCCCAGGATCACCCTATATGTATACACACGATTATTCAAAAAAATTTTATTCGTTTATTTGTCTTATTTAAAGGTATTGTGAACGGCGCAGATAGCGTTCGATAAGTTATAACAAGAGAATCTAATAAGCTAAAATAAAGTAAGTTCTGAATGCTGTTGCAATTAAAACCGTACACAAAGCTAATAAAGTCAACGTGTTCAATTCGCGTTTCCTTTCTTCTATAATTAATGTTTTGATTGATTCAGAATCTATTGCGTCTCTTGAAACTGAAGTGTCTGCATAGAATACTAGATATGTCGAATTATACCTATAGTATTCTCTGCCAAACAGTTGCTTGTATAGATATCTCTACGACCATGTTCTCACAGTGTTTTGTTATATTTTCCACATAATCCTTTTCAAACACAAAACCGAAATAATCTTAACATATCTAAAGTCGAATCAAACTCGAAAACACGAAACAGATAAGCAATCGAAACTACAAATAAATCAGGAGCTCTACCATCTAATGCTCTTTAAACAAGAATACAGAGAGGCATCAGGTGTAAGAACGAGCTAGTTTTGACATTTACTACAGACCAACATTTCACAATAGGGAGTGCGTCGTCATGGAGACGCGCCACCACTCGAGAGGAACAACATGCTTCTGATGATGGTCTTTAGGAGGCAACCATTATGAAACATCCGCTCATAATAATTACTGTCCTCGTTTCGAATCACCACCTAATGCTGACAGTTCGTGTATGAGGTCGATGGGACGGATAACTAAATTATTTGAATGATGACTGAAGAGAGATTCGGAAATAATAGCAAACATGGAAAATGTGCGGAAAGTGTGGGTATTTTTTTCACAGTAATTTCAGCCGACAATTTTTTCAGTCATCACTGAATTTTTTACATAGAATAAAATACTAAATTCATAACTTTTTTATTCGTCAGAAGTTCACAGAAATTAATTCTTATTTTGAGAATATCTTAAAAAAAAAACTAATATTTAAATATTAAAATTCTTTTCTCTAAATTGTTATTTTTTTTTTTACTTTGATATAAAAGACGTTACAAAATTCCACGATTCAGAACAAAGGTTATGATATAATCATTCTGTTTCATAATTTTTGTCCATGAAATTATCTAGACAAATTAAAAAAAAATCTAAATGAATTTAAAGGAATTTTAATTTAGAAATGTGAAAAGTTTCATTTACAAACATGGTATTAAATTATATTTATTAAAATTTCAAAGATGTGGGATTAGAGAGCACTTTTAAAAGTTTAATTAAATCAAATCTTATCTTTGAACATTTGAGGATTTTCTTTTAAACTAAACAAACTATTATAAATTATTTGCCACAATTTGATAATTTATTCTGAAAATTTTCCATAATGATAATAAATTAAAAATTAAATATGGCGTAGAGTAAAATTCTCCAGTTCTTTTATAATGGAGAAATCTTTATTGGATGTACTTATACACCCACATTTTATGGAGGAGTAAGAGATGCTAAAGTTGGAAACTCCTCAGCGTTGGTATTGCATTGAATTAATAATGTCGTGTGACAGTGAAAAAAGTGCTTTCAAGAAATGTTATTGCGTCAAGTGGAAACCTAAAATAATTGATAGAATTGAATAAATCAAAAAATTTTATGTTAGAATTCAGATGTCGAAAGTAGCTGTCAACAAAGTTTTCTAAGATTGTGAAAGAATATAAATTTTCCTTAAATTAATTACTTATTCATTAGTTAATTTTATAAAAAAAGAATTTTAATGCATCTCTGAAAAAAAAGTTTCGTCTCCAATTTATTTTAATAATATTGAATAGAATAAATCAATGTTATTACGCACTCGATAAAATAACAAAACAGAGGTGTAAAAATTTGCGAGGTAAAGTATTGGGTTATAAATATTTTTGAATTTAACTTATTGTTAATTGGTTTCTGTTTTGTTTAAATTTGTCATCTATTGTTTGGATTATTGATTTTTTTCCAAAAAAATTTCATACGCTACTCATCCAAAAGAATCGTATAGCTGGTCATTGTGTTACAGTAATGAAACGAAATTTGGTATGCACTTGGCTGAAACAGTTTTCTACACTGTTCTTTGGAGAAAATTTAGAAACTTACAAGAAAACAATGATTTTTCTTATTTTACATTCAACAAATTCCAAACATGTGAAACCTGTTTTTGTTTCAAATATTTTAATACGCAGTTGTTTTCGCTAGTTGAATTGAATCATCTTCTACTTATAATTTATCATCTCAAAATTTTCAGTTCGTATGTTAGAATTTTATTTGCTATATAATTAACTCTATATATACAGCGTGTTTCACAAGTATAGGGTAAAATTTAAACCACAGATAGTGATTCTGAAATGATTAAAATGTGCGAAAGAAAATTTGTTCTATCTCAAAGAATAACTATTTTAAAGCCCCCTGAAGTTCGTTATGGAATCTGAAACGAATAATTTTGAAATTTTGCACAATAACTAATCAAAAAGTATACTTTTGAATGGTGCTGGCAAACTTCTGATACAAATATGCAATTTCCGGTTACAGCACTTCCGATGCAGTTTTTAGTATAAAACTTCTTTTTCTTCTGGTCAAGTCCATATTTTTATGTGAAAATCTGATGCGCCAATCAATTCTGCACAAAAAAGTTATACCTATCTGAAGTGTCAAAAATGCACAGTTTTCGTAAAATCTGAATTTAAATAGAAGACTGCATTTTTAAATTTCACTTAAATTATGGAAGTTGATCACCATTTGTTACCTTGGAAACACTATCCCGAGAATTTTTGACACGTGCTGCATCACATCCATTCATAAACCTAAGAAAAATTTGCAGAATTCAAGGTTTAGAAACTTAAAATTCTGTTTTATTCTTGATTATTTTGTTTAACGAACATTTTTACATGATTATTGAGGAATGTTGAAGCGGCACAGTCTCCACTGAAACTAAATCACATCCACATCACTATCACTATCTGTCCCAGAAATAATGCTATTTTACTCTATTCTGAGACCAAGATGTAGCTTTCATTTTTAGTTTTTTCTGAGCCGCAGTAAAGACAGCAAGAGCTATCAACATACCAAAAGAATTTTAACAAAAGCTTAACAATCGTATCTGTTAGTTTGAAAGACATCTAAAGCTGTTTTAGCATTGTTACATCAGTGGTATGTTCGAGATTTTATTTTATTCTAAAACTGCAAAATTACTATCTATCAAAACGTGCTGGTTCAATAATAAAATTAAACTTAAATTAAATAAAAAAAATGTGACAGAGCCCTCTCTATGCGCCATGGAGAACTAAAAAGCATCACAACGTCATCTAACTGAACGACATCGTCAACTACTTTGCGTTGCGCAGGTTGCGCTAACGGCCAAGCTTAATATTTCAAGATTGAATTCAAAATTAATAACAATCGATAAGTTATTTTTATTTAAAATTGAGTTGTTTTTAAAAAGAATCTCATTAGACAAGACTGTTTCATCGTTTATGATTTTTCTTAATAAGTGATGAAAAAATTTGAGGTTATGTCGGCCGCTGTTAAATTGAAGTTTATAAACAGTACAAGAAGTTAAAAACAGATACATCTTGGACTCAGGGAAAATAGCATTATTTCAGCATTTCTCAATAATCATGTAAAAATGTTCGTTAAATAAAATAATCAAGAATAAAACAGAATTTTAACAAATTAACAAATGGTGATCAACTTCCATAATTCAAGTGAAATTTGAAAATGCAGTCTTCTATTTAAATTCAGATTTTACGAAAACGGTGCATTTTAGACACTTAAAATAGGTATACCTTTTTTGTGCAGAATTGATGGGCGCATCAGATTTTCACATAAAAATATGGACTTGACCAGAAGAAAAAAAAGTTTTATACTAAAAACTGCATCGGAAGTGCTGTAACCGGAAATTGCATATTTGTATCAGAAGTTTGCCAGCACCATTCAAAAGTATACTTTTTGATTAGTTATTGTGCAAAATTTCAAAATTATTCGTCTAACCGTTCAAAAGATATAGTTTAGAGTTTCAGATTCCATAACGAACTTCAGGGGGTTATAAAATAGTCATTCTTTGAGATAGGACAAATTTTCTTTCGCACATTTTAAACATTTTAGAATCACTATCTGTGGTTGAAATTTTACCCTATACTTTTGAAACACCCTGTATTCCAAAAAGAAAAATATTTCTAAAAGAAAACTAACTCTTTCTACAAAAAGGAAGAAAAAAAAATTAAGGATTGCTCATCTGGTGGCAAAAATTGCAAATATTGTGTGACATCGAATAATTCGATAAAATTTGTTTTAAATTAAAAAAAAATATATTACTTATCTTAGAAAAGAATTTACTAAATCATTTTCAAGTTCAGGACGTGGCTTGTCAACACCTGATGCTAAAGATTTCAGTAATGCTACAGCAGTAAGTCAAGATGTCTATAACTTTGATGACGAAAATTCTGAAGTGATCCACGAAATGACACTATAAGCATAGGGTTTTATTATAACGCGAAATATTAAATTTGTTAAAATTTTCACAAGGAAGAATATCAACACATTACGAAGTAATTTAGTAGATACTAATGAAAAACAGATTCTATATGATAAGTGAGTTTTTTTTTATTGATATTGTGAGATTTGTAACACAAATCTGACGGCTCAACTGTGCATTTCCAAATTTTGAAAATTTTATATTTTAAATTGATCTCTTCAAGTAGTAAGGTTGTACCTTACATATCTGACTATTATAATAATAAATTTATCTTTAATTATTTTTTTAGCAACAAAGATGTTTTGGTGGAAGTACTACAATACAATTTTTTTATAATTTTACTGTAACTACATGAAAGAAAGATAGTTTCGAGGAATTCAAAATTTAAAATTTTGGCGAAAATTGTACTTGTAAATAAAATATAAATCGTTTTTTTTTTATATAATTTTGATTAAAAATAAATTCGACTCAGAAACCCACTAGATACGTCTCCCTTTTACCCTTAACAAAACAAAATTAAAAAAACAATCAAAATGGTTCAGATGCATATGTCAGCATATTTTCGACGCATTTATTTCATTTCAGTCTGTTTAACAAACGTGATCTACATATTATTGTGGTTCTCAACCAAAGAACACAAACCTTTCAAAGTGGTCCATTATATTTTCAACAACAAACATCGCAATTTACTCTAATTATAGGGTAGTTTATTGTCTCAGTTACACTTTGCATTTCAAATTTATTACGTTTCATGTTTATTGTTAAGAGGCCTCCCTACTCAAATCGACCTTGAAATTTCATAAGAGCCCCTTCACACACAGCCATGCCACAAATTTTGTGGCCGGCGACTCGCTGTCACTACGCGCCACTGTCGAGCCACTAACGGCCACATCGGCCAGAGGAATTTAGTTATTATAATAATTATATGAAAATATTAAGTTTAAGTGAATAGTTATTATACGTTTTATGCTAAAACAAGCACTTTATGATAATCACCGGTAAATTAGATTGTCACAATTTATTCTTCATATTCACTAAAAGATTTAATGAAAAAGTGGATTTATTAAATTTACTTCTAATTATACAGGTGTCTCAATAGATAGAAATTGAATTTCAAACTGAAAAATTAGTGTTAAAATTGATAATATACTGTTTTACTATCAAAGTATACCTACGAATGTTATCAGTTTCAGAGCCCTGTTTATTGTATATAAGTTAAATTTGGAATTGAAGTAACATAGGATCTATTAGCCAACATGTTCTTCTATCTCCATATTAAGATGTTTTTGTACTTGGAAAAGACAGAGTATTTAAATACCGCATATTTATAACCCTTTGGTATTTCCCAGAAAGTTCTAACTTAGAATTAGAGCTGTGAATTTTTCAGAAAGTTATAACCTAGAATTAGAGCTGAAGATTTCTCAGAAAAGTTAAATTTAAAATCTTAATATAACTATTATAATAACTAAATTCCTCTGACCGATGTGGCCGTTAATGGCTCGACAGTCGCCGATGAGTGGCGTGCAGTGGCAACGAGACGCCGGCCACAAAATTTGTGGCGTGGCGTGACAAGGCTGTGTGTGAAGGGGCTCTAAGTCGGACGGACCTATCAGCAACCGAACCAATGCCATAATCCTGTTGACCATCCGCTCCAATAAATTTCTTATTTTTATTTATGACAAGGTTTATCCGTTTCCCACTCCAACGATAATTTCTTTTCGATATCCAGTTACACCAGCACTTATTTTCATTTTTTGAAAAAGTTTTGTTTTGGTTTTTTCAACTTTCAATAATTTTATTCGATATTTTTTAACAGTAAATGCAAAACATACATTTGTAAATTTTTGAATTAAAATTCGAACACCTTTAATTTCTAGTATGTAAAAAATATTTTACTCAAATTCATTTACAGGTTGATTCAAAATGTTGTGGCATAGAAAAATGATGAGGGCTTAGTGCAAGCAGAAAATTACATTTTTGGCAAAATTTCTGATTACATCAGGTGAAAGAACGTTTTTTAGTCTCTCACATTGCCAAGTTTCATATAATCGTTTAAACAATAACGAAAATATTCTCAAAAAATTATTTCTCATACCAACTTTTTGGAAAGCTATAATTTTTCTCTTAGTTGAGATAGGTCAACAAAATCTGTCCCATTTATCATCATTAGAAAGGTATTTGTGGTTAAAATTGTGCCACAATATTTTGACTTTAACTTGCATTGATTTGTATTTCTAGTTGCGTATGAATTTCCGAAATCTTTTCCGAATCGGTTAGTTAATTAATTAGTTAATCAAGTTTGGGTCATCCAAATTATTACAGAATGTGCACTCTTTCACTCACAAATTTTTCAAAATTAGAAACCCTTTATTTTGCTTATCTTAGATTACAACCCACAATTATTTTTACATCATTTGTCAAGGAATTAATAACTAACATTATTCCTCATCAAATTCTTATTACAAACAAGGTCACCCTATATAATAAAAAATATTCTTTTTTTAAATGAGTTTTGAACAACTATTCAGGTTCACCAAATATCAAACTCCCATTTTTAATAATGACTGATTTACAGAAGATTGGAGCCAAACTGTTGAAAATTTTATCAAAAGTAAAACTTGATTGTCTTTCAAAAACGTATCGGAATCCATCAAATGATTCTTAGAAATTTATTCAGATTATTTATACAACAAATATAGAATAGCAACGATAATAATGGACTATAAAAATGATATAAAATAATAATAATTGTATTCGAACACAAAAAAGCTGCTAAATTGAAACTTTCCCAAAATGTTCAACAGAAACAGAATGGTTGGAGAGCAGGAAGTATCATAAACATAATTTTGAGGTCAACTTTGCGGTTGCACTATTTAAATTGTAATTACCTGTTGTAAATTAGAAATTTTCAGGAAGATTTTAAATTAAAAACTGTCCTGGTCTAATTGATATATTTTTGTCGGATTTAGAAAGTTTCAAACTTTCTCTAGTTTTGAGAATGGATTTTTGTGCCTAATTTGTTAAACTTTTTAATGGTCTCAGAAACAAAATTTGGAAATTCCGCTCAGTTATTTTGTAGAAATCTTGTCATCTTTCAGATGCCGTTAGTCACATCAAATTATGTTGATTAGTACTTTGTTTATGAGGGCTGGACGATACATTGATTGCCCGATAAAAGAGTTTTGTAGTGTGGCCTTTTAAGGATAGTTTTACGTGAAAAGTGCAAATAAGTTTATATTTCAATTTTAAAGCCCATTCGGAATTAAAATCAATTATCAGTGTTTTAAGGTCGGTGAAACATGTCTAGTTACAATATACCAATCACTGTTGGTATGATTGCATTTCAAATTTGACAGTTGATTGTCAAATGTGACAACGGTGACACAGCTTCTTTATTCCTCGCTTTATCCAAACTGACATTTCACCAATTTTACAAATAATAGTTCTATTTTTACATATCTACAACTCTTAATTAATTTTTTTATGTCAAAATATGCTCGATATAACCTCACTTAATTGGGTTATTAGATTTAGGATCATTTTATATACAGCGGTTCCATAAATCTACATTTTAGGGTGGTACATGTCGGTTTTCCAAAATAATATGACATTGACAATTGATTTTAATTGCGAATGGACTTTACTTCTTGTAATATTGTTTCAAATTTAGAATAATTAGACAGAGTACAATTCTAAAACCAACATTGGTTAGCTGATTATACAATATGTTGAAACAGAAAATCAAACTGATCACAAATGTCAAATCCAATGCATTGCAAGTTCTCTAAATATTTACCATTCTCTGTCAGCTGATTAGACATTACTGCATTTTAGAAAAGATTTGTTTGATGTATGTTTGCAGAATTATTGAATATAATTATAATTATACAAAAAGCGCTTTTTGATAGAATTCTAATTCACATTTCACAATGTTCAGTAATATTGCGTTAAAACAATTAGTTTTGTTCCTGACCGTATGAGCGATTTATTAGGAATGGTATTATTCAGGTAATATTCTGGAAGAGAATATGACATGCCGCTTTTGCCTCAACTTTGTATTCAGTTAATAGATAGAATTTAGTGTACCTAATTATAATTAACAATTATCTAAGTGTAATAATAAAAAAGATTCTCATTTTCCTGTTAAATAACTGCATATTACTAATATCGAAGTGAAAATGGAAAATATTTCAAATGGTTCCAATTGAATGCTTATTATTATTATTCGATTTTGAATAGTGAATGACTCAGCTTGTGGAATCATTCCAAATTTATACAGCAATGCAATGCGCCAAATCAAATTTTTCTAATAAATCTTAATAAAAATTATGAGATTTTTCTTAGCTCATATAACAAAGAAAATTCTTATATTTGATTTTATGCAACTGTTACTTATATTCGTGGGTGTTCTTATACGAAAATTAATTTGACCTTATATTTGAAAAGTCAAAGAAAAAAAGAAGAATGACACAATTTATATAATCGGAGAAAACGACGATTTAAATTGATATTTTTACATTTGAATTTAAACGAATATAGGTATTGATATTTTTTATTCCAATAACGACACTCTAACTTTCCGTTTTCATTTCTGATTAGATACAGCAGCAGTTGATCGCTACTAGAATACGTTATCAGTAGGTGTAGATTTTTTTAAAAAATAACTATTCTGGTATTTCCTTTGTACTCTTCATTTTTTGAAACTTAAAAAGATCTATTATTTGTATGACTATTTGAAAGTCACCCATGTTTTATTCTCAGTTTTTGGTTAAACTTCTTACTTTTGCATTTTTTTAAGTATAGAAGTTTATAAAAGACCTCTTAAAAGGTTTAATTGTGCGCATAAATTTCAATTTGTGTAACTCTTTATATGTTTCTTCAATACACAAAAACAGCGGATAGTGGCAAAGCATAACCAGACAGCATGTAATAATAACAAGCTCAGGCAGTCGTTTTCTCGCGTTATGTTCCACAATGTGCACTGAATGCTTTTGTAGTATAAAAACAAATACATAAAAAAAAATATATGTAGTGTACCATTTGGTACAGATAATTTGCTGGTTTACACTTGTTATAAAATCAGGAATTTTGAATAGTATCTTTTTTGAAGAATATAAATTATTCGGAAATCTGCTTTGTCGAGCAGCTCTTTCATTTATAAATCTCTTCAAGAGCTTTTCTTGATGGAAATGTTTATCACTTCATCAGTCTATTGGCCACTTGTCGCTTTCTATAGATCTTAAATATTCTGGTTGTACATATTTAGAGTCAGTAGGTATTTGAAAACTTGACTTTTCGGTTTTGTCTCTTAAACAGATTCTTTCTCACTTTGAAGAAAGTGATATAATGGAATTCGTGTTTGTCGAACATTCGATAAAGTCGACCATCACCAGAACTTATTTTATTGTTTTGTTTTCTTCCCTTTAGTTTTCGAGGTCTCGAGACAATTTCATAAGGCGCAATCGTGAAAAAAATCACACACGTTTCTTCGATTAAATTAAGTTGGCAGCAATGTTCGCCATGTCCCTTGACGATAAAATAAAGCAAACAATCCAGACTATTTTGAGTTTCTTCTAAACAGTTTTATGTAGAATTTGGAAAAGAAATTAACAGAGTAGTTGTTTATGGCTTGATTTGAAACTTGTTTATCTTGAGTTTTTCCAATAAATCTGATGCAAATATCGACTTCTTGTTATACTAAAATATAAATGTCTTTACAGACTGAAATATAGGCTTTAATATTTCATGAGAGATTCTTGAATGTATGCATAAATTCAATTTTTTATTGTTACTCGCAGCATTTCTGAATTCTCATACATCATAATGCTAAGATCAACACCATTTTCACCTCTAGCGGATATTCTGACTAGGTATTGATTTGAGTTGTTTTAGGAAACAGGAAAATAAAATCCTTGATGTGAACAAACAGAGTTATAAATTAAAAAAGGATACTTCTAGAAGTTGCAAATTCTTCGAATCCAAACAATATTTCTATCCAAATGAAGTTAAAATTGTTCTCAAGGCAAACAAAAAGAGTCGAGAAAGTTTAAATGACTTTTTGCTATCTGTAAATTTACACAAATTGGCATCGTTTTGCTGTGTGATCATTTGCATGAATCTTTTTTTTTTTTCATTTATAATCCAATTATTACCTTATTCATTTATTTTCTTCAAAATTAATTTAATTTTTTAATTTTAAATTAAATTAATTTTTTTGTCTAACTAAATAAAATCGATTAAAGCTAAGAACTTTGTAACTTTATGTCATAATCTATTCTGTGATCATAAATACTGAAGTTTGAATGTTGAGTCCTGAATTTCAATCCAGTAATACTTGGATGCCACCAAAACATGTCAAATATCGTGAATATGATATTGAAGAAAAGGCATGCGGGGACAGATAAACAATTTTAATATTTCAAATTCCTTGAGTGTCGCTGAACATTTAAATTACTTGAAGAAAAAGCGGAAAAAGTTTCCAACAACCAGTGAGTAAAAAAATGTGTTACGATAAAAGTATACAAATAAGAGAGAAAGAAAAAAGTATCAAACTTTATTGTGAGTTCATTTTTAATATTTTGATGTTAATTTGAAACTTCAAAATCAATCCAATTCACTTCTAATGCAGTGCAGCATCAAAATTTTAAAATTAAGTTTTCGAATAACCAAGATTGAATCTTGTTAGTGGGTTATGTTGCCGTCTGACTTAGCGCAAATTGAAGATGGTCGATTTCCTGTATTACGTGCGATCGTGCTGAGGTATCTTGGAAACTGACTGTCTCGGAGAGGATGAGTTGAATTCAAAGCTCCAAGCGACGATGAAAGCACGGTAATTTCATTGATTTAAAAGTCAATATGGTGTTTTATCGACTCGAATTTCATCTTGAAAAATGGACAAGTTGATTTGAGCTTTTAACAATTAAAAGAGAAAATATTACATTTGTCTGTAGAATAATTCAAAAACTAATGCAGAATAAAATAGAAAATCAAAAGAGAAAAATTAAATGAAATTCTCTCAGGAAAACTATCAAGTTACTTATTTACCTAATGTACAGACTTATTTAAGAAGTTCTTTGTGAATCATCAATGAAAGATTTGAAGTATTAAATAATTCTACAATGAAATGGAGAAGGTACCAGCAGTAAAACTAAATTTTACGATTAGATTCTTTACTCGAATGAAACTTTTACTACTAAAACGTATACGCTTGCTAATTTTAACAATTTTTTATAGATCAAAAGGTTCACGAAATCGGTCAGGCAAGCACAATAAAAGTTATTTTCTGTTTCCTATAGCTTTCTTTTGTTGAAGTAGACTTAAAAGGCGACCACAATAGTAGCAAATTGATTTATCAATAAAAAATGCATTTAAAAGTTTTTTCAGCATGTAATCTTGATTCCATTTCCAGAATTTACTAATAGTTATTTAATAAACTAATTTGTTAATGAAAGTTAATAATCGAACGAGCCACAGCGAGTGAGTGTCTTTGATAGTTGAGATTATTAAGCGCTCATTAACAAATACGTTGATTACAATATTTTTTCGTTAACCATAAACTCTTATAATCCGATTGAAAAACACCAAATCAAAACGAATTTTTGTTTTTCACAGTAATAACGAATATATATATTATAAATGCTGGATAATAATATCAATAATAAATAAGATTTCTTTTTTTTTTTTAAAAAAAAAGAATGTCGAGAAGCAAAAATGTATATAAAACACACAAAATTTTTAATTTTGAGTAAAAATTAATATTCTTGAAAAATATAGTTATCACCAACAATTATGACATCCGAATTATAACAAAAAAGATTGTCATTGTAAGTTCGTACGAATTTGTACAGCCTGGTGCATTTTCGATGTCCGCATAGAGAAACCTCCAAAACTAAAAGGTTTTGAAAAAACTAATGGCACATTTTCGAGGTTTTTTTTTAAGAATTTTGATGGACACCACGACTTAATATAGTTTTTTGTTTTTCAGTTATAAGCAAAAATTGTCAATCTGCCAATATTTTAAAAAATTCATAACTACGTCAATATTGAAGGTAAACAATTGAAACAAAAACTGAGTTATGCAGTTTGTTTGTAGAATTCAGTAATACCAATACATAATTTTTTGGGATATTAGTTTGACTGTAAAAACACAACGTTGCACTTTTTTAAATAGAAACCATAGTTGGCTGAGACATTTGAAAACCTAATTTTCTTCTGATTTTGAAAATATAAATATGTTATATTATATTCCCACAAATTTTCTAGAAAAAAAATTTGTTTTCTAATATGTTATTTGTTAACAGTTGGCCATGTGAAAAATTGGTTTCTATAGAAACTGTGTGTTCAAGTGTAAATAATCTATTAGATTCTATTCTTTCAATATTATAAAACATTTGAATTATAAAACAAATGCTTTGTATGCACATAAAAAGCTTCTAAGAAGAAAAAACTGCTAAAGGAATTGAAGATAAATTATGGCTGTTGATTGAGTATAAAAAACAAAAGACTATGCGTTGATGAGTATTTTGCATACTATTATAAATAATATAAATAATATTGATTTAAGTATAAATGTTTTAAGTCAGAATTCAATAAATTGCATTTTTAGTGCAAGATTCCACAGGAAAACAAGAAAATTGGTGTCCAGCAAACAAACAAGCTTTATCCATGGTAAAAATTTGCTTACCGTTTGTCTATACTTACTTAAACGCTGCATAAAAAAAAAAATATGTAAAAGCACTAACAATAGAAACATTTATCAATCGAAAAGTATTTTTGTCACAGCCAACTGCATATTAACAACAAAAAATTAAAACAATTGATTTTTCGAAAATTTATCAATTTTTGTGTATAACCAAAAAACAAAAAGCTATATCAACTTACGAAATTTACCGAAATTATTTTCTCAAAAACGACCTCGAAAATGTGCCATTCGTTCTTTTTCAAACCTTTTAGTTTTGGAGATTTTCCTATGCGAACATCGAAACTGCACCAGCCTGTACAGTTTTAAAGTTAATATTGTGAGTCAAGGAACTAGAAAACTCTGAAGCTCCATCATCTACAGTGTTACAGAGCGCAAACAATGCGTGCTCAAATTTTTCAACTAAAAATCGGAATCTCCAATAACTTTCAATCAAGTTTATACCTGGTGTATTGAACAAAATTGGTAAAACCAATTACACAGAAATTCTTCTCTTGGAATACTTTTTGAACGTTACTCAGAGAACTCAGAGGCCCAATAACGAGCCTCTGCCCGAAATTTAAAATTCAACAAACTGGAGGAAACGTTCCAAAACAGTCTAAAATTTTAGAAAAAGATCAGGTTCAGCGCTTTATTCTTAATGACCAAAATACTTGAGCAAAAGTTTTGAATCAGTTTTTCTCATAACAAACCGCTTCATAGGTTGCACTAATTTTTGTAATAGCAAGGGGCATACAGAAAGCATGAATTTATGGATCCCCAAACAAGTAATGTTGAATTATTTTGCTCAAACGAAACATCCACTTCTTACTCTCCTAGCTGACATCATCATTAGTTCAAACAACTTTGAAAATGACATATACGACATAAATAATTTATCTATTCCTTTTATAACTTTAAAAAATTTTCAATATCAAATTGATAATTTTATCATGAATTTAAAGAAATAATGTATTAAAACGTATATTGTTTTCCTGTATCTGTACGTCTAATTGATTGTTTTTATCAAAAAATCATCAAAATATCAAAAGGAGTTACACAATGAAAAATAGTGTATTAATAATGTTCATTAATACATCCTTTTTAAGGCGGGCGTTTGGATATATATATATGTTATATTCTCTACATGCCGTCGATTTAGTCAATGTTTTGAACGAACGGAAGCAAATATTTCTATGAAATAAAAAATACTTGAAAGTAGATACTTTTTTTCAGGGTGTGAGGGTATTTTGAACTCAAATATGATTTGGCTTTGGTGATAAAAACGAATGAAACTTACGAAAACGACTAAAGATTATTAGAACAGTTTTACTCATTTTCCAATCTAAGTTCAAGAAAAACGAATGATTCAATCAAGCCAATGTTTTGTATACATAATTGCTATATCAAGGACTAGGGTCTAAGCTATTTTTGGTTAGATCTCAAGAAAATTGACTTCTTCTTTTAATTTCTGGTTTAGAGTCACTAAATATTATCTATATTCTAATCTATAGGGTAAAAAGAGTCAGCTGGCTAATTGGCGAAAGCCAAGGTCATGAAACAAAAAAACCAATCCAAACTTCAAGAAAATTGAGTGCAATTGAGTGCTGGAAAAAATGCACTTTTTTACGTAAGTTTCATTTATGTGTATCAACAAAGCTATTATATATAATTCAACAAAAAATAGCTTAGACCCTTGTTTTTAATATGATAATTATGTATACAAAACATTGGCTTGATTGAGTTTTTCGTTTTTCTTAAACTTAGATTGGAAAATGATCAAAACTGCTCTAATTATTTACTGACCGTTTTTGTAAGATTCGATCATATATATCAGCAAAGTACTACCCTCTACAATTAATAACTATTAGGGCCAGTTTACAAAAAGCGAATTTTTTATTCAAGTATACAAAAAAGCATTAATAATGGATTATAAATAAATAAAACATTTAGGGTGTTCCATTTGAAAAATAAAAATTATGGCTGTCTTGAGTTTACCTTTTTACAAAATTTCTGCTATTGGTTCTAATGATTATCGATGACTTCAAAACAGGTTATAAATTTTCAAAAGTTCCGAGAAAAATTGAAGATATTTACAACACCCCAATCAAATGTCAAAATTTAGATATAGCAAATATAAAAATAAGAAAAATTAGTACAATTCTGGAATTATATATAACTGAAAACACAGTGTGTCCATAAATAGAGTTGACGATAAGATAAAAATATGATTTTCCGCCAAAAGTTGTTCGTTATAAAAAGTTTTGCTTGACGAAAAAATAAGATTGCAAATGAAAAAAATCGGTTCCGATAACATGTCAAGAAAATAAGAAAAAACATAAATTATACAGTGTCACCATTAAAGTTAGATTTTTTTTTATTATAAGGTTTAGTTGAAATTTGATATAGGGATCAGTTTTTGCTTCAAATTAGATGGAAAATGACAACAACAAATGTGATTGAGCATTGTATTTTAACATTTCTTGCAGTGAATGACTGAAAATTGCATTTCTTGACAGAAATTCGGAAAATTTTATTTGAAAATGTTGTTTGTAATGTAATTTCATGCATGTGTGGAAAATTTAAAAAACCTAACATGAAGTTGACATTTTAGGCATTTTTGTTAATTCTTTTTCTACAAATTCAAAGTTTACTCAATTAGTATATTTTTGGAATATTCAACGTTCTAAGCCTTTTTCATAAATATTCTTTTCTGTATTTATTTCACGAAAATATTTGCTTTCGTTCCTTCAAAATTGTGACTAAATCTGCGGCATGTTCTCTATATGACATATATATATTTAAACGCTCGCCTTAATACAAAATGATGTATTAATATTGACATTAACAAACGGTCAACGAAAAAATCAATTTACATCACTTCTCATAATAAAATAATAATATAAGAACATGAATATGTATATTTTTATGAAAACAGTATGATACCTATTTTGTATGCTTGAAAAATTTTAGCTTTCTCACAAAATTAAATTTTCATCAACGTTTTATATAATTTAGCTTTGTTATGAAAATATGTCGGCTGTTTGTGGCCGAAAAATGCATCCATTAATTATGCTGTTTGTTCACCCTTACATACAAGTATAACATGGAATTAAGAAAATATTTAATCTGCAGTAAAAGAGCCCACGGAAAACCTTTCCATGTTGACGTATGTTTTTTTAACTCCAGCCAAACTTTTGTTGACTGAACTCTCTACTTGTTAAAACAGGAAATTGTATGATTTGTTTTTGTAAAATGTGAATTTTTAAATGTGTAAATATGCGCAAAATTCAAGGCAGTTTCTCCTATTTCTGTAGTTAAGTCGACGAAATATATTGCTATAAATATCGATTTCGCTCTAATGTATTGAGAATCTATACGTTGCTAGCTTAGTCACAAATTGAATGCAGATTTTTTGTTCAAATAATCAACAATCAGAGTAGTTTGTTTGTTAGGATATGTTATTAAAACTTCAACCTACTTCATCTTCAAGAAGCATTTCCAATTCAGAATTTAAACTTAAATGTCGAACACGAGTGAAAACTTATTTTAATGTTAGATATTCCGATCAAGCATTTTCTTCAATATAATTCCTCTGCTGTAGTAATTAACATATAAATGATTTAAATTACTTTCAACAATTCATAAAATTATAAACAAATAGAGAATGTTGAAAGTGAAAGCAGAAAGCTTTAGTATTTTATACAGCAGGTTTATGCGCTTACACAAAGCCTGAAAAAAACGGGACAAGAAACCTTCATCAGTGTCTAGAATAATACCCGATGAGAAAAGCATTGACACTTAAGAATTTCCTTTTATTACCACAACGTGCTTACTGGAGCGTATACAATTCCTAAAACCGACCTGACCAATTTTCTACAGAACAAGACATTGCACCGTTAAATATTCTACGACAAAACCTCCTCTAATTCGTCTTTCAATGTTTCACACCTTAATCTTTCTTCTGAATTCACCCCAGTTCAGTCATTTAATGTATTTTCTGGAAACGTTAGTGGCATGTGAAAAAAAATCCAGATCCTACCAAAGTTCATTTTTCATTCAGAGCCAAAAGACGCCAATTTCTTGCTTGAACAACATTATTCAGAAATTTTTGTTATGTGGAAGAATTTGCGTATTTGAAATAATACCTATATTTTGGAAGCTGCACAAGATATAATTGATTTATTAATTAAAAAATACATATTAGGATTAATCCTTAATAGATTCAGTGTAAGCATGAAACATTCAAAATTAATCTTGTAAATTAAAGGGCTATAAATTATCAAAATGAATATAATTATTCGAGGCTCAGGATACGTGTATGCAAGAATTTAAATTTTTTATAAAAGATTTTGTAGCTCAGAAAATGCATATGTTAAACTTACAGGATTGAGACTATTATTTATATCTAGTAATATTTTAACACTACCATCTGCCTTCTGTTTTTCGTACCTATCTTTTCTCTTGACGTCTCATGTAATATTAATACTATAGAATAAATCAATCTCCTGCTAAAGAATTTCAATTACTAAAGGCAATTCTGGTTTTGGTATCTTCGCTCAATAAACGATTCTTATAGAATATTAAGGAGTACAAATTTTATTCCAGGACTACAACGACGACATTCGACAAGAACAAATGTGGGAGATGCAGGTGCTGTCAAGCCAAAGAAATAACAACAAAGGAGATGAAGCGAGCGGTGGAGCAAGTTCGGGGGCGGAATACGCAGGTGAAGACAGATTAAGTAGTGAAACTGCTGAACCGGGACCAGAAAGCCCCCAAGATGAACATCCGGCATTACGCGGTATACAACCAGGTACAAAATTGTCAACTTCATAAGTTCACAAAATAAAAGCAAAGTTTTTGGACAAAAAAATACAAGATCTAATTTAGATGAAAGCTTTTTAACAGCTTTCAATCTTGTTGTTGATGAATGTAAGAAAGTGTTTTTTGTATTTCTGAATTTATTTCAATGAAGTTTTCGTATTTTCGCGCTAACAAAAACAATATTGTTGTTTAGTGTCTAGAACATAGCTGCCCACAGAAAGTAGAGACAAACATTCTTAAATTCTTACTTAAACAAAAAATTATTGTGATTTTTATCTGAAGACATTTTTTACTTGAATCACTTCAATTGAGGCGCGGTATGAAATCAAAAAGTAACAAAAAAATCTAATAAATTTTCTGACACTTTTTTGTTATTTTGTGTTGTAAAGAAAAATTCAGTTTCAAAACACATTTATTGGAAATGTTTCGAAACATTTCAACATAAAAAGTGAAAATACTTTTTCTGAAAATAGTCAATTAATTTACCTAAGTTTGTACATCTGGGTACAGATCCAGAAACAGATTTCATAATATTGCTAAAATAGAGTTTAATCTTTCCATTTTTTCAAAGCATTTAACGCTTTAGATTTGACTTTTATTGAAATATAAGTATTTAATAAAAAGTTGATAGAATTGGATGTCTTTGCAAAAGATTAAAAGTAAAAAAAAAGCAAACAATTCCAAAAGAATCCATTTCAATACAATTCATGAATATTACACATCCCATAGTAGTAATAGAAACATTTTTCTTACACATTTTCATTGTCACAGCCTTTTTTAACTTCTCCATGTAGACTGGTTTACCATAAATAATTGAAACGCTTTATTTTTGGAATCTGATGGAATGTAATTCAGAACACTTAAAAAAATGACATTTAGGAGTAATTTTAAAGTTTCCAACATAATACATGCATTTAATTATGTTTATGGCTCTTTATAATGAACTTAGTTATTTTCTATTGAACATTTATGAGCTTACAATTTACCGAGTTATGGATGGAATTTAATAGTGGTAGCCCCGTACACTTTGCTATTTAGAGGAACTATCACGTTGTTTATTGCTCGTCTTTATATTTTGACTGTTCTTAGAAATCGTTCTCGGAGGGGTTGTTTGATGCACAATAATAAATCGTTCGTTTAAGACCCTCTTTTGCGATTACCTAGTAAGGTGAGGTAAGACGTTGAAATACGAGGGTTTATATCGTCTTAATTATCCTATTTAGCTGTCCCGTCGTGGGTCCTTAATAAACAATCAGGACATCGCAATGTTTCCTTAGCTAAAAGATTGCGCATAGTACAGGTCAACACTTACACTAAAGCTGGGATGCATAATGAACTTGCATATATCACATGCCTCAAATTCCTCGTCTATGTTGGGTTAATAACTAAGCAATTCTTCACTTGTCACAAATAAAACTAAAATGACATATTCTGATGTTTATGAACTTTGTCTGAAAACACTATTGATTCCAATCGTAAAAACTTTTATAAAAAGATGATGGAAAATTCCAATGAAAAGATCTCAATTTGCATTTTGCGACGACATTTATGAAACATTTATTTAAATAATTATTCTATTCATCACTTTTATGAAAGAAACAATATCTTAAAAGAACATTTTTCACTTTAAAGTAATTTGTACATTTGGATGAAGTGTTAGCGAAATTGTTTTTAATCAGTAATTACATTCATCTTTTGTTATACCTGGACAAACAGAACAAAGCGGAAGAACAAAAAGACGAAAATATAAAAAGCTTAAGTCTTCTGTAGTGTTACTCCAATTAAAAAACACTTGACATATTTCTCTACTTTTTGTCTCCAGTCATATAAATTTGTTTCGGGTTTTATTAGGCAGAGAAAAATGGTTGTTTAAATGGAATGAAAGTTATATAATATGACTTTCATCTCATAATACATTCATATAAAAGCGGAAAATAAATGCATTCCGTATGCAAAATAAAACAAAAATGTAAATTCATTTTATTGTTTTAGCAATCCGTCAGCAATGCAATAAATAAAATAAAATTAACTGTTTTTGTTCAGTTGAAATGATCAATTTTAACAACACATAGAGTTTCGGAATTGCTGCTTGAAACTGAATGCATCTTGTGGTAGCATTGTAAATCGCCTACAAATTTCATTGGTGTGGTTCCTAGATAAAATGAATGCTTCCACTTCGAATGAACAGCTTTACAACTGTCCGTAACTACATAATTTTATCAAAACTTGAATTTGAAATGATTCTAATAAATCCTAAAAGAATATTACAACTTTGCTTAATTATTTAGATTTGTGGTTAGAATAAATTATCTCTCTCAACTTCATTATTTTGTAAATGATACTCAAAAAATTTATGGTAAGTTCTAGGAACTTTGTGAATATTTAAAGATAAATTTACATCTAGTCTAGGTAGAACTACCGTCATGTTATCGACTCTAATTTTCAGCAAACTTACGATATCTTCATCTTACCTAACGGAAACTGAGTGTCTCTATGAGATTCTATCTCTTTTTGGCGAATTTTGGTCGACATTAGAAAGCTGCTTTTCAAACGATTTAAAAAAATGTATTATACATACAGTATCACCATTGAAGTCGGCTCCATATAAGAAATTTTTTTATTATGAGGTTTTGTTAAAATTTGATATCGAGATCAGTTTTTGCTTCAAATTAGATGAAAAATGACAATAACAAACATAATTAAGCAATTTAACATTTCTTGGAGTGAATGGCTGGAACTAGCATTTCTAGGCTGAATTTTGAAAAAAATTATTTGAAAAAGTTATTTGTAATGAAAATTCATGCATTTGAAAAACTTAGCGTAAAGTTGAAATTTTAGGCGTTTTTGTTAAATGGTACTTTTTTTACAAATTCAAAATTTACACAATTAGTACAAATTAGTTTATTTTTGGCATATTCAACGTTCTAAGTCACTAGTCATAATAAATATTTTTTTCTAATTTAATAATTTTAAAAATTCAAATCTGATCATTAAAAAAATGATATGAGCAGTGCAAAGTTCTAATAATTTGAACGTTCTTTCAAAAAGGTTTGGATGTATAATATTTTTCAGTATTAAAAGTATGTAAAATTATGAAAAAACTTTGATCCTATATTATTTTAGTTTCAAGAAAATATCTGAAAACAAATTTTTGTGAATGGTAAATACTCAGAAAAAGTCTGAAAACAGAGACCTATTTAAATAATTGTTGTTTCTGACTGTTTCCTTATAATCTTACATTAATTTGATGTTGGAAAATGACTTGCATTTAAATATCATTGAAAGGACGTTAAAGTTATGATAACTTTGCACCGCTCATGTCAATTTTTTTGTGACTAAAATCGAAATTTTGAAAAAATCGAAATAAAAGAAAAGTATTTATTGTTTATGTTGTTTGCAACAATGGATATTTTAAAAATAAATCAATTTATACCAGTTTGTTTAATTTTGAATTATTTGTCAAAAATGTCTAAATTTAGCACACGTCCGTGAAATTACATTACAAACAACTTTTTCGAATAAAATTTTCCGTAATTCCGTCTAGAAATGCCATTTTCAGCCATTCACTGCAAGAAATGTTAAATTTGCTGTCAAACGAACAACGCTCAGTCACGTTTGTTGTTATCATTTTCGATCTAATGTGAAGCAAAAACTGATCTCTATATCAAATTTTAACTAAACCTTATAATAAAATATTTTGCCATATGGAGCCGACTTTAATGGTGACACTGTATAAAATCTTGATCTTGATAAGCAATACGCTCACAGAAATTTAAAAACCGATATAAATTTTCCAAGCTTATAACCATGAAAAACGTACCATACAAACCACTTTATATTTTTATTATATATATCTCGAGAAAAAATATAAAATCAAAACATAAACTGCTTTATGGATATTTAAAGCATGCGCTAACGCATTTTGATAATTTATTAATATTTTTACTCACTGAGACATCTTTGCAAGCAGGGCCATGTTGTAAAAGATTTTTTACGTTTTACATTAATTTTTATAGACAAAGCTATAAATCATAATCGAGATTTTATTAGCTGGGGTGACTTTAGTTGGAATTAAATTCATTTAATGATTTGTAAGATTGAGTGGCATTGATTGAAAGCATACGGAAGGACGGTAAAAATGATCGTCAGTCGGCGTTTTCGTCGTCACCAAGAGTTATAAAATACCCTTCATTGATTTCTCCCATAGCTGAGAAAGCAATCAGAACCGCAAGCGTTTCTAAACCAAAATTAATCATAAGACAAAGAACTTTTTCTCTTGGTGTCTGAACATTACACAGATGATATATTACTTTGTGGAACCGAAACAGTCGAGATTTTCCATATCAAGCCCGTTTGTTTCATCTTTGATTAAGTTCCCTCAAAAAGACAAACCTTAATATATGTAGCTACCTCTTGTTTATCTAATGAAGTTAATGTAACTTGATGTAAGATAAACGCGGAAAATAGGCTTTCAAGCAAATTTTCAACACTTTGAGCGTAATAATGCATTTACTGAACGAGTAACTAAGCATATTTAGTACAAAATTAAATATTTTATTGTGTTTTAAACTGAAGTGATTTAACTTCGTACGCTTGCTGTGAGCAGTTGCTAAACTCAGTTTCATAACAGTTCCAATGTCTTGATCGTTTTCTCCTGTTATGTTATTTAGGAACTCCTTCTTCTCCCGAAACCACCGCTAGCGTAACTCCCGTCAATGGTAACCAACTGTCTCCAACAAACGGAATTGGCAACTGTCCAGCCACAGGTGGAGCTGTTATCGGAGTTGGCGGTCGTAAAAGACCTCTACTAGCAGGAGGTTTAAGGACATCGATGACGCCAACTAAACGCACAGTGATGAGTCTTTTAGCTCGAGCAAGAGCAGCGCAAGCGAAGCAATTACCGAGCACCTTCCAAAGAGGAACACCGGAGTAAGTTGCCTTATTAATTGCATCGTTTTAATTAATTTTTGTCTGAAACCTAAAAGCACTTAGTGAAGCTTTGCGCGCATCCAAATCGATAAATTACTTCAATGGACGAAAACGACAACGAGAAATCTACACTCAAGTATTCGTAACTACAAGAAAGTTGTAACTTACAGCCACTTAACTATCGGAAAACGCTTTTGTTGATATAGAAAAGGAATCTTCGATTTTTCACTTTATTCTTAGTATTTATAAGGATGGCTTTCGAAAAATCTAACAAAATTGAATTAGTGAAGTAAGGGGGAGAAAAGAAATGCTAAAATACATTTAAGAATCTAATAGCAATCCTAGCAGTACGAAAGTTAACAAAATAACCACCTAATATATTACAGTATACTAAGAGGAAATAGGCAATAGCCATTTGCACCAGTTTCGATCAATTTTTTGTCGATAGTTGAATTTAAGTTTTGATTAAATAAAATAGTTTCTTTGAAAATTTAGATTTACAGTTTTGTTATTTATATCTTATTATTTAAAACTTATTGTTTTAAATACGGTCATCATAATTAAGCTATACTCTTAATACAGAAAAACAGAAAGTATCGCCCAAAGTTTTGTTGATGTCCTTTTCTGTTAAATTATGAAACACAATAACGCGCAATTAATTTCTATTGCTTGGGACGGCTTGAGACTGGTTCAATCGAAATTTTAATCATAAAGTTTTGAGTTTTTGTATTGATACAGTCTCATTGCTCCTAATTATTAATAACAGAATGATCGAATCTTGTAAACAAATTCACACCAAAATGAAAAAATTTTATCGAAATTTTAATGGATTTCAACAAAATAGTAAATTTTATTACAGTTTTATTCCAATATTTCAATAACCACATAATTTACAATGTTTTTTGCTAGTCACTTCATCAACATGAGTTATACAGGGTGTCCCACGACGGTGGGCGTCTATCCATAACTCAAAAAATATTGATGGCATATTAGTGAAAAGTTGGTAACGTATTTTTTTGACATGATCTATTTGACTAGAATATTTGCAAAAATCCGGTTATAGTGGAAGTAGGCCTCAACTTTCTCTATTTAAATGGAACGCTCCAGATTTTTCCACGTTTTTGAATTCTTATCACTTTAATACCAACAACTAGCACTCAATCGCTTGGTAATTACGCAATAAATACTAGCAATCAGTGTGTGTCCATGACACACAATCGAGGCTTCGCCGCTCCCCGAAATTTTTCCTTGCTAGATTCGCGAGCTAAAACATATAAACTTCATTTTTTCTGTTTTACTTTAATTTTTTTCAATGTATGAGAATTTACACAAATATTTCGACATTTTTTTCAATGATTTGATCGAGAGAGGTGTTTACACCAGCATAGTCTTAGAAATAAGCAGACTAAACATTATATAGAAAAAACATTGCATTATTAAATCATCAAAAATGTAACAAAATTTTCGTTTTGTTCTGTATAAATCTAACGTTGAGGAAATAAGTTAAGAAATAACGCTTGCAATTCAACAAACAATTTAAATGGAGCTTGAATATTCACTGATTGAACTAAATAAATACAATAAATCAATTCAACAAAAATTCGTATAATATTCTGTTGAATTGTATTATCTTTGTGTCGATACACTAAATTACTCAGATAATAACTGCGTTCAAAACAAAATCATTGTTTCAAATTCAAATATAAGAATTATATTCTCTCTTGTAATATCATAAGAGCATCATTTTTGACGCGAGGGCACATTAGTATGTTTTTGGAATACACGAAAAAATTTTTCAGGATCTGAATTGATGCTCCAATGATATTCTGTTAGTAATCGTGACTACACAAACATTAAAATAGAGCAATCCATTTTTATTCTGTATCTGGCTTACCAATATCAATTTGTAACCTAACATACTAGCGTAGTTTAAACTTTTTAATTCAATGAAATCTGACAAATTTAACAGCAAAAATTTTCACTTATCAATTTTTGATAAATATGTCAAAATTTTGAAAAAAATTTTTTTTGTTCATCATTTATGAGTGTCGTGCGATTTTCCAATACATAAAAATTTGAAACTCACTTATTGAAGACAATTATTTACTCCAATGGAGTAAAAAAAAATTGTTATAATTATAACAAATTTTTAAGAAAAATCTGAAATCTAATGATAAAGTATCGTTTTTTTCTATTCCTATTTATTCTTCTGATAAGTGATCAAGTACCACTTTCCAGGTAGCCACTGCCGCCACTGCTGTTCCCAATTATTCACTCGATTCATTTGGTCTTAATACAGTGAGAAAAATTCCATCAATTCACGTATATCTAAAAAAAAAAAATATATATTCAATGTAAGAAGAGTCAATAAATTTTTGTTTCGTACAAAATTTGTGTGGGTTGACCAGCTAAGTTGGGTAAACAAACTTCGCACAGTCCAAGAACTCACACAATTTGGCTGGTCCAAATCATAGTGATGTTTGCACAGATCAATTGATAAATGAGAAAACATCAAATTGAAGTCATCGAAACAAATATTTGTCTATTCACAAAAATTATAACTAATAAATTAATAGAAATAAATTACTTACATTCATTACACAATTTTTTGTAATCTTCACAATAATATTTAAAACAACAACGGTATAATAACAAATACGGATTCCCGAATTCTTTTCTTTGTTCTCCTCCTTTTTCTAGAATCATCATCATCAAGCACTTAACACTTGTTTACATTCCAGCTTTTAACCTACGACAATGCGAAAATAATAAAATGACCAATAGATGTAGAATAAAAGTTAAAAATCTAGTTACTTCTTTGAGATATAACAGTTACTTGTAACACACAGACGCATTATTCACACTTACAACATTGCAGGTTGAGAATTTTAAATCACGTAATATGGTGACAGTTGATCATACAAACGCACTATTCGCAGTAAACTCATTCAAGATTAAGGGTAAGTACTTTTGGTACTGTCTTCAAGTGGTGTCACGTATTTAACGCACAGCATATGGGACGAATGTTTGGAAGAATCTATCTATCGAAAGCAGTTACGTATACCGAAACGAAACGTTGATAATTAACATAGAAAATAAGAAATTTCAAAAATTCCTATCTTTTTCAGTTATAATAATCAAGAGATAAAATATTCCGCATTCCATTACCACATTTAAAAATATTCAATTGCATCAAATAACATTTTATAAATCAAAATAGAATTTAACTGAAAGTGGATAAAAATTTCGACAAAAATCGAGTGAAATGAAATAGAAGATTGCGATGCATTTTATTATATAGTAATTGTTCTCCTAAACTCAATCATTTCAAAGATATCTGCAACTTTAATTAAAAAACGACAGATGCAGAGTTAGAGATAATCAGTAATTACGACTAAACGGCTATTTATTTTAAAATAGTCTTCTGGCATTTTATAATGCAACATTTTAAAGTGTGAACCTCACTAAAAAATTAAACCAATCTTTTATAGGGTGTTCAAAAAATATATTTGAAAACTGACATGAAAATGTCATCAAAACTCGAAATTTTCAAATAGAAACTCATATTTATTATATCATATTTGTATTCAGCTTTAAAAATGAAGGCAATTTTGTATTGGGTTTTCTATACCTAAACCTTAACGTTTCTTATTTATTTTGGGTAAATCTTTTTTCTGCGTAGTCAAACCTCATAGTTAGACTCTTAAAAAATAAAGAACAAACTTAGATAATTTTCAATTAACTAATCAACGTGGTCTGACAATTTTAACAACTCTTTTAAGCTAACAGGGCTAAGAAACCATTCCAAATAAAACTGGCATTACTATTTAAAGGTAAAAAACAGTTTTTGCTAAATAATTAAAAAACCATGAGGTTTAAGTATACAAAACCTTATACAGAAATGTCTTTATTCTTGAGGCTGAACCTAAATATGAAAACATAAATAGTGGTTTCCATTTGAAAATTCTGAGTTTTGAGAACATTTTCAAGTCAGTTTTCAAATGTATTTTTCGAACACCTTGTAGGAGATTGGATCAATTTTTTATCTCAGGACTTGCGTTATAAAATGCCAAAAGACGATTATGGAATTGATAGTCGTTTAGCCATGATTACTAATCAACTCTAACTATGCGTCTGCCATTTTTCAAATAAAATTTCAAATATCTTTGAAATAACCATTTCAAAGACTTTGGTATAAAAGTGACCTAAAAATCTTAGTAGAATTCAAAAATGTGGAAAAATATTTAGATAAAAAAGTTGATGCCTTCTTCCCGTGTAACCGTATGTGCTATATCTTTGAAAAGATTTTAAAAAGACAAAGCATCTTGAAAAAACTTCGCTGCCAAATTTTCAATTATATGCTATCAGCATTTTTTGAGTTATCGATAGTCGCCCATCTCTATACAAACAGTATGGAAACCATAATCTGGATATACTAAATAATAGTTTAATTCAATCCAAAAAATAATAATTTTTAGTTTTTTTATAACGAATTTTATCACGCCTGGAAAGATTGTCAACTAAAATCTAATGAGGAAAGTAAAACAAAAAAATTTGAGTGTCTACAATCTAACGGTTTTAGTTTCATCATGTGGATAGGATAATCCTTTGAATATAGATGAATCAAATAACGAAAATTGGATTGAAACAACTTCCAAAATTCCAGCTTATTCCTGTCAACAATACATAAGAGAATCTACATAATATAATGTGATTTAATTCAAAACGTATAGACAAGAAGAGTGAAAGTCGAATTTCTGCAACAATTTCATAAAATGATAATGATGATGTAAATTTGAAAATTTATGTACTTATTTTTCAACCTCTTGATCTGCTGAGTATATAAGCTAAAACTTGTTGAAACATATATATCACTGATTTATTCAACGGCTCAAATTTATGGCTCTTATTTTGTCTTTGCCGATATAAGCTGATTAGATTCATCAACATAAATAACAAGCGTTGAAACAGACAGCTAAAACAAACTCCCAAACATTGATAAAGATTAGAGGGAATAGAGATTTTGTACGAAGTTATATACAAAAAGCCACGAGACATATTTATATTTTCCCAAGAAGACTGACTATTAATTAAAGTATTAACTGTTGCCTGTCTTAATCTCTTGTTGTCACATTTAATACGATACGATAAAACATTGATGCAAGTGTTTAATTATAAAATTTACCTATGTGACTTACTACAGATGTTTTATTAATTGTATTGATGTTGGGGCATTGTCTAATAAACGTTATATCTCTTCATTGTCTTCCTAGAAAAAAAAAGTTTGATAATTTGGAAAATATTAAAGCATTTTGCTTTAATTACATTGAAATATAATTTTCAATAACTTTTTGTGATAAAAATTTATAGATTGTGGAGACGTATGTCTTGTTTAGATGTTTCTTGTTTATGAATATTTTCTAACCTTACCAATTTATCATAAAAGCGTTAATAAATACAAATAATTCAAAATTAGTCACTTCTCAGAACTTGTCATTGGTGATCGATTCGTGGATACGGTTATGTTTTTGTGTTGCAAGTTTCCGAAATCTTATCTACGGAGTTTAAAATTTCAAAATAAATAAAAAAAGTCTTTTTGAACCTTATAGAGAAGAAAAATCCAAAAGCATGTTCCCACAAAAATACTGTGAGAATCATTGCGTTAATAGGAGACACCGAAATAATTCATTTTCTGCTGTTGCTTGCCAAGTGCTTTAAGACTTTACGCCACAGGTATACACATAACTAAATGCGAATTGACTTTTTCCAAATTACTTTTGCAGTTGGTAGATGCTTTTTAAATTCTTGTTAAGAATGACATTGGTATTTGAAAAAAATCAACATTTATGAAGATTTCAGAAAGCAGTGAAGAAAAGCTCGTGTGCTCTGTGATTTGCGAACCCACTGACTTCTATCAATCTTATCATCTTATAATTAGTCAATCTGTAAATTGATCTTTGCCTATAAATCATAACTTTTTGTTCATATCATACCATCATTACTGTTATTGTTAATACTATATGTGTTTTTAAAGTATTTTGAATAGCAGCTAACTAGCTACAACGTTCTAGAATTATATGCCAGATTTTGAAAACGTAATGGACTGCGAAGGCTAATGTCTCCTGGAATGATGCTGATGAATAGATGCAAAAATATAATAATAATAATAATACTCTTTATTATCACTAGAATGTACACATAATATATACAGTTATAGTGATAAAAATGTGAATACATATATTTCTATGCATGTAATATAAAAATAACAATTTATAAAACATTTATATAACATCGATAGAAGTTCTAACTTACAAAAAATCTCTGAAGAGTATATGGTTCTAAATTAATCAATTTTTTTTTTAATACTGATATTGCTTTAATCTTATCCGGCAGCACTTCATTGCTGCATACTTACAATTCATTTCATTTATTTTGAGTCTGTGAATTGGCAGGTTAAAATTTTTATTTCTAGTATTATGTACTTCATTTTTTTAAATTCTACAAAATAACTTCGATTTTTAAATTTGAATAATAATAATTCATATATATACATGGTGTCCAACCTCAGCGTAATAACCGTTGGGACTATGAGAATTTGTTTGAACATAAGTTGTTTGAATCATTCTTAGGGTTGTTTTAAAAGTATTTTTAAAAATATCGCACTTCCGGTTATACCTGAAATTGACACTAACTTCGTTATTTTAAGTGCAACACACTATATATTTTTACATTTTTGGATTCCATGTTTAATTTAAGCATCACTTTATGTACTATATGTAACACTTTGAGTGAACCATTTTCAAGTAAATCAAGATTTCAAGAAAAAATATTGCTGTGCAAAGATCGCCATTATTCTAAATATCTCGAACGCAAAAGCATTTACAAAGAAGCGGTTTCACACTTTTATTTTAGACATAACAGTCTATATCTTAGACCTGATCATCTTATCAAATTTGATTAACTCTCTTTTGATGGGAGCCTTAAACATGAAGAAGTTCAAACCTGAATAACTCGATTTTTTTAAATGGAACGCTGTACTTTTTAATGTGCAACCGAATAGAACTTAAAATTACCTTTCGATTGATGTCAGGGTGTACCCACTTACTGCTAACAGTTTCTGAAAAAAAATGCATTTTTTTTAATTTTGCAGAAAACTACATCATCAGGTTAGCCTTGATAGTTATTATTGATACAAATATGTTTAAAAAAGTACTAGACTTCAAGTAAAGAATAATTAGTAAATATGATAAATGTTTTTTGAAAATTTGACAAAAATTTCTTTCTGACATTATGAATTTATGCGAAATTTTACTCAAATGAAAAACTTCCATGGGAGATTTCTGTAAGAAGAACAATATCAACATCAGCTATCTATTCGACATTTTTTGAATAAAGGCTGAAATGGATTTGCGATAATGAAAGAAAATACTGTTTTGGGGTAGATTCAGTTTAAAAAACACAAATCTCGACGTTTAAATATCAGCAAAACATTCAATATCCCAAAATTATCAATAAACAGATTTTTGCACAATATTATCATTCACACTGTGCAATCATAGCGAAAGTCACTGGTTCTAAGTTGATTCCCAGAGATGGAAAAACTCGAATCTCTAGGTTTCTCCATTTATTTTGCATAGTTTTGATTTGTCTTGATGTTATCTTATAAACAATAGAATTTAAGTTCCAATTATACTCTTCTTTTGGTGCAATCTTGATAAATAACAATAGTTACTAGTCACCAATGTGATGATGTAGTTTTTTACAAATTTCAAAAACATTTTTTTTCAAGAACTATTGTCAGTAAGTGGGTACAACCTTACATCAATCGAAACGTAATTTTAAGTACTATGAGATGGTACCACAAAAAATACAGTGTTCCATTTCAGAAAATCGATTATCTGGTTTGGAATTTCTTCTTGTTCAAGACTTCCATAAAAAGAGAATTTTCCAAATTTGATAAGATAATCAGGTCTAAGAGATAGACTGTTATGTTTAAAATAAAGGTCTGGAACCGCACCTCTGTGAATGCTTTTGTGTTCGAGAATTTAGAATAATGGTGATCTTTGCACAGCCATATTTTTTCTTTAAATCTTGAATTTCTTGAAGATGGTTCACTCAAAGTGTGACTTATGGTACATAAAGTAATGCTTAAATTAAGCAAAGAACCCAAAAATGTAAAAATATATAGTGTTGCATTTAAAATAATGGAAGAATTACGCTGTGGTGGGACACCTGTATATTCCTACCACAGTTAATAAATCGTTTCGCCTAAACTGACCTCTGCAAGAATCATGAGTACCCAAGTCATCCATAATTCGTACACTTTTTTTCTGTACTTTAAATAATGTATCCACTTTTGGTGCTTGTCCCCAAAAGATTATTCCATATCTTTCAACTGATTGAAAGTGTGTGTGATATACAACCTTTAACTCATTTAGATTGAAATATGTTTTGAGTACTCTTATTATAAAATAACATTTGTTGATTTTTTTACAGATTTTGCTGACCTGCTGATTCCAGTTCAATTTATTGTTAATCTCAATTCCTAAAAAAATTGTACATTCCATTGAAAAAATGTTTTGAAATACATGTATTATTTTTTGTTTTAAAAAGGATGCATTTGGATTTATTTTTTATTATTTTTAAACCAATGCTCCACATTATTTATAACATCTTCTACTTCATTCAATACATTATCAAATCCTGTTTCAATATAAATATTTGTATCATCGACATAATTAATCAGCTTTGTATTTTGTTTATCCTTTAGTACGCTTTCTAGATCATTAATATATATATTATGAAAAGCAAGGGGCCAATTACGCTGCCTTGTGGATCTCCTGCTTTAGATACTAAGGGATTGGATAGTGGATACATATGTTTTATTTCCTTTTTGAATTTTGGCAATCTGTGTTCTGTTTGTAAGATATAATTTAAACCAATTATGTGCGTTTCCACGAATCCCATATAATTTTAATTTATTCAATAAAATTTCAATATTTAATGAGTCAAAAGCTTTAGACAAATCTAAGAAGCATCCTATTGGAATATGTTTCTTTTCAAGTGAGGTTATAATATATTGAATGAATGAATGAAGTATTGCTGTTTCTCTTAGAAAGTTACGCTAAAATTGGCTTAACATTTCAACCCTAAAATTACAAAATTAGTAAATATAAACAATAAACATCTAAGCATTTGCGCAAGTGCACCATAAGAATTTATTGAAATCCATACAAAAAGTTATTGAAAAAGTAAAATTATCTTCACAATAACTTATTTCATGTTTCAAAATATACAAATTAAATTTTGGGTACAAGTCTACAAAAATGTAAATTTTGTCTTTTAACTCTGGCTACTAATTAATTTTGATTAAATATTTGTGAAGAACTTAAATAACATATTATATTAAAAAAAAAATCGGATCTGTTTTTGTTCATAAATCTAATTAAATTTTCCAAATAACGTGAGTTTAGAAATTAAATGGAATTTAAATCTGTCTTAAACACCTCCCTCTGGATTCAATGAGTAAGCAAAAAGGAAAAAATAACAAACGAGAAAGTGTCGCTTAAGCGATTTATTCTGTTGCAGACGCACTACAACATTGGTCCCTCTTTTGAGAGAAGATTACATCACGGGAGCTGTTAACCTTAATTTGATTTAATTACAATGCGTGGTCGTTTTACAATTAGTAATCCAAAGTTTATTTGAAACTTATTACAAAAAAAAAAGCGATTGAAAATTAATCAGATACGTGAGAATTAAATGGAGTTACTACTTACAGAAAATTGATTAATAAATTTTTGTTCTTGACACTCTTTTACATTTATTAATTTATTGGTTTAAAAAAACATTGTTTGCTTTCATTATAAGCGGGTTTGAGCTGCATAAATATTACAGAGAAAATTTCTTGCTAATTAATTCGTATTTGATCTGCAAATTTTCAATCGCTTGATCAAACAAAACATTGAGTGTTTTCTAGTGATGTCCGATGTTAATTATTCTATAATGTACTTTACTAATTATTACGCAATGCACGGACCAAATAAAAATATTTATAATCAAAACACAAAAGTAATGTAGTGCAGATTATTATCGTTTGACTTTTTGTACAGTTTTAGATTTTATCACAACGAATTTATTGAATAATGAATTGATATCTAAATAAGAGTGTATAAAGGATATTCGTTCCTACCTATAAATTGTTATTTTTGTTTATGTGATAGTTAATTAACGTGTTTGATGTTTTGGCCAAGATGTGTACATATTAGCGAAAAACGCAAAAATTTTCACAATTAATTTTATTCGCTTTTCTAGAACATATCGATTAGAATAAAAGAGAATTGTATATGTAAGCGTCTTATCCAAATGAAGCAATTAGTTCATCTTGAAGCTGGTAGCTTAAAGCTGAGCTAATCCATTGAAATTAGGTGCCAAATTAGTTGTTAATTTAGTCATACATATTTTAGATAACAGGTGTAACCGTGGCTTTTAAAATTTGTGCCGGATTCATGTGGAAAAATGTTTTGATAGTCACTGAAAAGACACAAAGAAATAACTAATATAAATGTCAGGAATTAAATCGATGATGTTAACTATTTAATTGTAATTTTTAATATTACATTTTACTGTTAGCATGTTTAAAATGTCACAGTTAAAAAAATTAATGTTAAAAATTGTGCTCGCAATATTCACATATAAAAGCACTTGACATTTTGTTTATCAATGTATTTAATAAATATAAAAGTATAAAATAATTAATATTTAAACTATGCTCTAATCATATGTATTATGTAATATGTGTAAAAATAAATCATAAAGAAGCAACATGTGTTCTTTTTCCCTTCTTGATATATATTCCCTCACGTAAAAGTAAATATTGATAAATGTTTTTCTACTTGAAAAGCAAAGTAACTAAATAAACCTAATTTGTTATACAAATGTTAAACAAATAAAAAAATTTGCTGTTAAAATATATCTTTTCAGTACTTCCTGAAAGTAAAAGTTCCAGAACAATGAGAAAGTCGATAATAGACGACATCATCAATCTCACAGTCTTGAAATTAAGGTAAGTTTTCTCCAATTTCTGTAGAAGTTTTTTGCAGTTTTGTGTTTTCCTCAACTTATTATGAACAGATTTGTTCTTTCTTTATTTACAGTTTTCCGTTTATAACAACAGATTTGACAAAAAAAATTTTAGACATTGAATTTGGTTCATTTCTAAGCCTAAAAATACATTTAGCTTAAACGCACCGAAACCAATGAATACAGTGTATTTAATTGTTCAAAACAACAGAAATGGAAACATTCGACCCTCTATAGTGTATTTCCTCGTTTAATTCTCCTGAATCTGATAAATAAAGTGTTCATTGTTTCCATTATCTCACATTGTAATTTGGTAAATTTAACGGAAAGGCAATGATAAAGAGCTTACAAAAATACGTATTGTTAAATGTGTTAGATGTAATTATTATTTTAAATAAAGACAATGTTTTGCTATAATCTTAATGAATTAGCTACAAATTTTCTAATGAGGTCGCTGAGAAATTCAAATCTGCAGTTAGAGATATTCAAGTTCCGAATATTTAATGGTGTTGTAATTCGTTCAATACTATGAGAAACATTAAAAACTTGAATTGCTTGAATTGAGAATTGAAATTCCTGATAGTAAATGAAAACAAATTCTTTCATTACTTTTTTATGTGATAATTTTATATCAGAGAGAAGGGGTTTATTATAAAATTCAGATGTTAACTTAAATGTAAAAGCAGTTTCTGAATATTAAAAAGTTTTGTGTTACAGCGATTTACGATTAGGATTTTACTTTGGATTTTTTTTTGGAGTTTTATGTATTTCTATCTGTAATATAGACAACTCCCCGCTTCAAACATTACAATTTTTATTACTTTCTCAATTCAACTTATTAAATTTTACAAGTACAGCATCATATTTTTTATATAGAGAAAGTTCGTCCTTACAAATGTGTTATAATCAGAATTACGAAAAGATGGTAGTAGATGTGACTGTAGTTGCACTTTGTGTAAAAGCATATTAGAGTTGCAATCTGTTCTCTAGAAATGGTAGAACCAAGTAAAATAACATCTCTGAATCGAATATCCACTTATTTCTTACATTTCCAGTCGGATCACAAACATGTTGCACACTCGAGACATAGATGTAATAACTCTTTTCTATTTGATAAAAATCTTTAGAAAAGATTTACATAGTTTAAAATCATACAAAATATTTGTCTGAAAACTAAGATACGAATCCTTTGTTGTGGTCACTTTCTGGGATAAATTATTGCTCATTGGAGAGCATGATTTACACTAACTTTACTGACCATCTTACAGTCTAATGACTTCAGAGGAAGTGTACTTTAGGAAGTTACACAAGCTGAAGAAGATTCATCTCTGTCTATTTTCTTGGACGTGTTATACAAGTTGTAAATAATTCAGAAACAATATCATCAGAAACAGAGTTGCACAATCAACTGCTAATTTTAACAAGAAACGTATGCAAATGGTAAAACTTTGATATTTTAGTACATAAAATTTAGAAAAGTTGTATTTGAAATTTAAATCAAAATTTAACTGACAGTAATTGAAAAATCTTTAGAATACTTCATCATTTAACTTACCTAATAGATAGGAATGACTACAATTATAGGAATAAAAAAATACACAGGTTGTCCTACGACGACCCATAAATAAAAAAATACTGATAGTATATAATTCCAAATTTGGCAGCGTAAGTTTTTTCAAGATGCTCTGTTTTTCTAAAATATTTTCAGAAATGTGGCACTTCCGGTTATACCAGAAGATTTTTAAGTACATTCTATACCAAAACTTTTTTTTAAGTCAAACATTTTAAAGAAATTTATACGAAATAAATGGGTATAGTGGATCAAATTCTAGTTTTTTATTTGTTACTTGGCGACGTTTCGGAATTGAATTATTCCTTTTTCAAGCCGGCTAGAAAATAAGAATGAACAAACTGACTACACAATACCAAAATAAACACTATTATAACTCACCATAACATTCAAAATTAATTGAAATTACAATAATAAATATATCAGCACGGAAAACATAGCTCTTGTCAACATAACCTCCCAATATCACCAACATGACAATACCAACCTAATTTTGAGCACAAATTAGTTTAGCTTCGTCATTTTGATGATGTTAAAACGATACGTTTAAGAAAAAGGGAAAAAGTTGCAAAATTGAATAAGCTTTCGAATTATTGTAATGGAAAGTATGAACTAATATGTTCTGAAAAGTTATCAAGAAATTAACGTCAAGAAAGCCACACAAATCTCTTTTAAGACAGTCTACAGTACTACAAATGATATTGCTGAATAGTGGACTAAAACAACGGTTTATCGGCTTCCACATAAATTGATCTTTCGTAGATAAAAAAATAAATGTTTATTTTAGGGACTTATAATTGGAAACTGGGACGTTTTTTTGAAAACATAAAAAATACGTTTAAGATTAATTTCTATTACCCTGTATATTTTTCATGAACATTTGTGAAAAAAATCCATTTTCAGTACGTAGAGTTATTCAATGTCTTGAAAAATGTCTTCGAAACTCACAATTTTCAAATGGAAACCCCTATATTTGTTTTGATATCTAGCTTCAGCCTCAAAAATAAAGACATTTTTGTATGAGGTTTTGTAATAAAATTTTCGGTTCTGAAAATTTACTTCTAGTATCTAAAGTAAATGATTGGTTTATTGCTAATAGATTAGCACTAAATAAAAAAAAAACCGGTAGAAATGATATTTTCTTCAAAAAATGGTGATGTTACAAACAACATTTATAACTATTCGACTAAATACCTTGGCGTGTAAATAGATGCAGAGCTAACTTTTAAGTTAACTTTAGTTTCCAAAAATATTTATTTTCTCAGATATTTGTCAAACAGTCTGTCATCTAATATACGTTGCAGACGGTTGTGCCATCGTCTTTTTGACAGAAGGTTGGCTAAGCAAAAAAAACCCTAGTTAAATGTTCTAGGTATTTTATATTGAACTGGCTGCACATGCGACACAAGGTGATAGTGACAGATTTGACAGTTTGACAGTCGTTTTGAAAATTATAAATTTCATTAAAGACGTTAAGATATGGTTTAGGTCTCGGTTGAGATCTCAAGTGCAACAATCATGATACTGAAAATGGACTAAAAATAATATGATGCAGGGTGCAGACCCAAGAGAACCATAACCTAAAGGTTTAAAAATGTCAATTTTTTTGACAGTCCTTATTTGGCATTAACTCAGTATTGAAAACTGTCTCTTCAAAAAAGTTTTCCCAAAGTATATTCTCTGGCAAAATTTTATGTGTACAGTTCCAAAATTTAAGCACTTGAAGTGGCACAAGTATCTGAAACAGATATTAAATACATACGTATTTCATATTATGCTTTGATACACAGTCATCTAACCTATGCCATTTTAATTTGTGGACACTCTCCCTTCCTCACTAGATTATCTAAAACACCAAGAACAGCAGTAAGAATAATTGCAAAATATTGGTTATTAAGAAGACTGTCGATCTCAATTCAAGTTGTTAGAAATTCTTACTCTTCCGTCGTTGTACATTTACCAATGTATCGAACACCTCATTCATAACCAGGAAAAAACCCATTAATAAGTTCCTTTCATGAATATGATACAAGATCTCATACAATAGCTTTCAACAATTTACGACTTACAAGATCCAGAAAATGTTTCCTCCCTGCCTGAAAAATTGTTAGTAAAAAAAAATAAAACTCTATTTAATCCAAAAGGCATTCTATTCCTTAGATGAATATATAAACATTGGTTTCAAAGATTATAACGAAGCTATTTGTTGACATAGATAAAAGATTCCCCGATATCTGCTTTTCCTATCAAAATTTTATTATTATTGTTAATATCAATTTAGATTATTTGCTGAGGTTAACACCTTTACAGCAAAAAAAAAGTATAACGAAATATAGTTTCGTGTTGAATGAAAAATAAATACCAGTTTTATGTAAATTATAGGCAGTATTTGCAAAAATTAATCAGTTAGTTAATTAAAGTGTATGTTAATTATTGTAAAGCGTCATATTTGTGCTTGAAAGAAGAAACTGTAGCAGCTGCAACAACGTAATCAGGTAAGCTATTCCAAATTCCAAATGCACGATTTGTCAAATCATTCTTCCTTACTGTTGTTTTAAAAGCTCTTTTTTCAGTTTATAAGAATGACCTCTAATTTTGTCATTGTTTTGGATTTGCAAGAACTCTCGTGTTGCTCCACGAAACAATCCATGAGTAAGCCAAAAAATTTGAATTGCATCCGCCCTATTTTGACGAATACGTAGTTCTGGTAGTTTGAGTATTTTAAGGCGTTGTTCATATGAAACTTGTCTCAAACAAGATGTCCATCTAGTGACTAGGTGCTGAGCTTTCTCCAGCAAATCAACATCCTTTAACAAGTAAGGTCTCCAGACTGGAATGGCAAATTCTAAATGCGGTCTTATATAAGTAATGTAGACTTTTGAAATAACATTGATTGAGGAATTTGGAAAAACGTGCTTTAGCAAATAGAACATTTTACGCGCTCGACCCACTGATGCTAAACATTGCTCTGACCATCCTAACCTATTGTTTACAATGACCCCTAAGTCTTTGTTTGAGGATTTTACACTCAGCAATGTGCCATTTATATGGTAGAGGTGCTTTGGGTTGTTGTGGCCACACTGTAGTACACAGCATTTTGTTATATTCAGTGGTATTTGCCACTTTTCGCTCCACTGAAAAATTAAGTCAAGTTGGTCTTGCATGTCCGTGACAAATGGATTAGCAAATAACTTAATATCATCAGCATATGCTGAATAACGGTCCAGTGAAGACAATAAATCTGCTGTATATAACAAAAATAAAATTGGTCCAAGAACTGATCCCTGTGGGACTGCACTTAATACTGGTTTTGAGTACGAAAATTTACCGCAGACTTTAACACAATAACTTCGATTTGATAGAAACGCT
Source organism: Latheticus oryzae (assembly GCA_030157265.1). Lineage (NCBI taxonomy): Eukaryota > Metazoa > Arthropoda > Insecta > Coleoptera > Tenebrionidae > Latheticus > Latheticus oryzae. The sequence goes on from CM058049.1 coordinate 4,443,975, forward strand.
CGGATCCAATCAAGCAAATTTCCTGCTACACCATAGGACTCAAGTTTTGCTAACAACAATTCGTGAGGTACTTTATCAAAGTCTTTACTAAAATCAAAGTAAATTATGTCTACAGGTTGGTTAGAATCTAACATTTTTGTCCATTGATTTGTGCAAGATAGTAAATTTGTGACAACTGACCTGCCTGGTATAAAGCCGTGCTGATGCTCAGGTATTAAATTAGTTTTTTGCATGCAATCTAATAGTTCTTTGACTATAATTTTTTCCATAATTTTACAGCATGCCGACGTGAGACTTACAGATCTATAGATAGCAGGATCAAGTTTATCTCCTGACTTGTAGAAGGGCGTGATTGTTGCTTGCAACCACTCAAAAGGTAAAGTGCCTTGATTTTTTCATTATTTTGGCAAGTAGACCCGACAACGAAGTAGCACAAGTTTTCAGGAGTTTGGGAGTTACCTGATCCGGACCTGGCGCTGTATTTAATCGAAGGGCACAAAGCTGGCTTTTACCAGATCAGATGTAAAGTTAATATGAGACAATCCATTAAATGTACCTGTAAATGTTTGTAAGATCGAGTTAAAATGTTTCCATTGTTCTTTCACATTTAGTGAATCTAAACCATTCCAGTCGTAACCCAAGAGAGTTTTATCAATCCGAGAGTAGTCAACAATTGGTGTTGTTTTAATTTAAAGCATTTGGCTCAGAATATATCATAATGTGTAACTCAATTTCGATTTTTGAATGATCAGACGTACCTACAGGATTCGAGACGTTTAAGGACGATACGAGCTGAACGTCAGATAAAATTACCAAATCAAGTAATGAAAGACGTTGTTCACATCTAAATCGTGTAGGTTCATTGACTATTTGTGAAAAATTATTCTCCAACAGAAATTCAATAAATTATTTTTCGGTAGATGTTTGCCCCGTTGTGTTTTTTTCAGACCAGTTGATACCAGGAAAATTGAAATCTCCCATAATAATTAAGTTAGGGTACTGATCAATTGTTGATTGTATTGTATTGAATAAATGTTTATCATTTTCTTGATTGTTAAAAGACGCGCCTGATGGTGGTCTGTAAATACATGCTATAACAAAAATTTGTTCTTTTCTGTCAAATTTTAACCAAGGAGAATCATATCTATCTACACTATTCTTATTTGTATTATAGTATTATCTTTTTTACTGGCTGTCCATTATAGACATTGTAGTCTGATTGGAAATAAATCATTATTATTATTATTATTATTATAAGGTTTAACTGATGTGTGAATTTGAGTAATTTTGAAAGATTTTGAAATTTTAATTTTATCTACATAAAAACACACACCACCGCCTTTTTGGGATAGACGATCATCCCTGAATATTGTGTAATTGTCAATGTGTACTTCTTATATAGTTTTTTTCGCTTATTTCAATCAATTGCTTTTACTTGATTCTTTTTTTTTTTTCGAAGTCATTAGCTATTGCTGATGTATCATATAAATCTTTTGTATATAATATTTTTAAAATTTGGTTTAGTAAAAATAAATTTTGTAATCGATTCTGTACCATCTACCAAGTCTTTTCTTCTCTTCTATTGACGAGTGTAAGATATTTTGTTAACACAATAAACTATTATTATTATTATTATTACACTCAAACCTCATGGTTTTTTAATTATTTAGCAAAAACTGTTTGCTACCTATTAAATTTTCATGGCAGTTTTATTTGGAATGGTTTCTTAGCCATGTTAGCTTCAAAGAGTTGTTAAAAGTGCCAGACCACGTTGATTAGTGTAATAAAATTATCTAAGTTTGTTATTTATTTTTTGAGAGTGTAACTATGACGTTCCATTACGCAGAAAAAGGATTTGATTTCCCCAAATAAATAAAAAACGTTAAGGTTTAGGTATAGAAAACCTGATACAAAACTGCATTCATTTATAAAGCAGAATACAAATATGATATAATAAATAGGAGTTTCTATATGAAAATTTCGAGTTTTGATAACATTTCATGTCAGTTTTCAAATATATTTTTTGAACATTCTGTAGAATATTGATTTGATTTTTTAGTGAAGTTTACTGTCTAAAATGTTGCATTATAAAATGCCAAAAGAATATTTTAAAATTAATAGCCGTTTAGCCGTAATTACTGATTACCTCTAACTCTGCATCTGTCATGTTTCAATCAAAGTGGCAGATATCTTTGAAATAGTTGAGTTTACGAAAATAATTGTTGGTATAAAAGTGATAAGAATTCAAAAACATAGAAAAATATGGGATGTTCCATTTAAAATAAGAAAGTTGAGGTCTACTTCCAGTATAACAAGAGGTGTCAGATTCTTGCATATATTTTAGTCAAATAGAACATGTCAAAGAAAATATGTTATCAACTGTTCAGTAATATGTCATCAGTATTTTTTGAGTTATGGATAGACGCCCAGCGTCGTGGGACATCCATTGTTACATTTTTGTTGATTGATTAATGTAATGTTTTTTCTATTTAATGTTATGCTTTTTCAATATTTATAAATGGTCAATAATTTACTGTATTTTTTCAAACTAGTGAAATATATCATTTCTACTTAAAATGAATTTATTTTTTATATGGAAGCTATAATTCATATTTCAAACATTTGAGGCTGTAGGCAGTTATTAAAACAGAGAATCAACTGTTTCTAAGTCGTGCTTAATTCTAAGGCTATGCTGGTGTAAACACCACTCTCGATTCAAAATAGGTATTCGAAACATCATTGATTTCTAGTAACTAAATTATGAAGTCATAATTGAGAGAAAATTTTGAAAAACCAGAGATTGTTTTTGATAACACAATATAGTGAATGAGTAAATAAATGAGTATTTGAGTTAAGTGGGAAATGAGTGAAAAAAATGTCGAAATATTTGTGTAAATTTTTATAGACTGAAAAAAATTGAAGTAAAACAGAAAAAATGAAGTTTATATGTTTTAGCTCGCGAATCTAACAAGGAAAAATGGCGCCGCAGGCTACATACTGCGGGGAGCGGCGGAGCCGCGACTGTGTGTCATGGACACACACTGATTGCTGGTTGTTGGTATAAAAGTCATAAGAATTCAAAAACGTACAAAAATATGGGATGTTCCATTAGAAATAAGAGAGTTGAGGACTGCTTCCATTATAACCGGATTTTTGCGAATATTTTAGTGAAATAGATCATGTCAAAAAAATACGTTAGCAACTTTCCAGTAATATGGTATCAGTATTTTTTGAGTTATGGATAGACGCCCACCGTTGTGGGACAGCCTGTATATATTTCTGGACTTCTTCTGAAACGCATCGAGTGGTTCTTGCTCACTTAGTTGAATGTTTTGAGTCATGACTATAATTTAATTCAGATGATTTGGGTATTTTATAATATAATATTTCAGCTATTAGCGTGTTGCATCGACAAAAGAGCTTAAATTAATCTTATGAGTAACAGCAAAAGTAAAATGTAAGTTTCTGTATAAGATGAAAGATTAAGCTTTGCCTCACATAATAAAGTTAATCGTTTCATTAAACACTTAATCGATTTACGAAGCCTTCATTGCACCTGACAACTTTACTCAACACTTTTTGCATTCCATAATTTCTTTGAACTTTAATGTCACAATAGTAAAGAGGCTAAAGCTGAGTTTTCAACATTAACATCAAATTGTGTTCTAAGTCTGTAGAAACCGTATTTTATTTGAGAAAGTTGCAATGTATATTATAGGATTCATTAAAACTTTTGACGTAGATTGTTCGTTGTTGATTATTAAACTTTTAAGGTTAATACGTCCTAAATTTATCCATATGAGAGGTAATTAGTGTCGAGTTCAGTTAGAAAGTAAATTCAGATCTGTGAAACTGCATATTGTTAACAGCACTTAAGCTTTCAAAAAACACCAACTAAACTGTAATATATCTATTGTTCGCAGAAGGTCTATATTTTCAACGCTACTAATATGTATCCGGGCGAAACGGAGTTTGTTAAACTTTGCCTATAATAAACGCAAGGAACCAGCTTAATTTTTAATTTAAAAGTGCTGCTGTCATTAAAAATTAAAGGCGATTTTGAATAATCTAAATCCGTATAGAGAAAAAATTAATTTTCAACTTTGATTAAAAATTAATCTACAATTTTCTGCAATAAATTAAAAATAATATAATTAATTATGTGTATTCATTATGGTTTATAATTTAAAATAAAATTTGGATAATAATGTAAATTATTTTGCATCCAAACAATGTTTATTCAATAATTATTAAAAAGTTTGCTTTCTATTTTTTTATGCATTGATTTTTCTCTGAAATTTGGTCTACGCACTTGTTACAAAAACACATCACTCACGAATATTGAACAACTATTCTTTACTTGTATAATAAACTACTATTTCTCCATAGTGTGCTATTCTAAAAGAATATTCAAGTTGGTTTTAAGAATAAATTATTCTTTTACTTCTAAATTATTATAAATAATGGAAACTAACATATAAGGAAAATTCCGACGATCGTAAATTCCACCAATATTTTAGAATGTCTAAGTATTAGTTCAATGATATGTTTGTATGGCCGATTGCTTAAGGTAAGTTTATACAGTCTATCCCAAGATTCCGGCTATATAGAGAAATGAGTGCAAAAAATTTTTAATTTGATTTGTATCTTACCTATTCAATTTTAATAAAATCTTTTTAGACAGATTTGAATTAGTACTTGATACACGAATTTTTTCAGAGATTTTCTATGTTTCAGTAAAATGCTAGAGGTAAATGAAATTGCCGAAATATTTAAATTGGCGCCAAATAGTCGGTAATACAGGTATGTCATCATGACAATAATGACGTTTTACAATAATAAGTCAAGTGATGGAAATCAGTGGAGATTCAGGTTACAATTTCCAGATCTTACTCAACAGTTTTAGAATGTGAAATTTATCAACAATCGATTATTTACTGGTCATAAATTTCAGGCGGACGAATAAGGTTCAAATCGAATCGAACTGATCAGTTAAAGCTAAAGCTGGACTTGGGCACTTTGGCAATGTTAATAGCTTAAAAACTTTATGGTGATTGAACTTAATTTGTATGAATAATAATTATTTATTTTCACTGAAGGTAGAAGCTGTACTAAATTAATAAAAATTATTATATTATTATTATTATTATAATTATATTAAAAAACAACCCAATGCATTTTTGAAGTTGGCATTTAGATCAAAATTATCGTATTGTATTGTATTCTTGTCCCAATCAATAATAATGAAAAGTAGTGGATTGAATGCAGAACCTTGGGGAACCACGCTGATAACCGGGAGAGAAATACTGAGGCCGCTTGAACGAGAGACAGACCTACCTTGGCTTGAATGGGCCGGGCAGACAAGAAAGCATTTATTTATCTATTAAAGTAATGGACTGTTTATACAAAAATATTTGCGCGATAGATGGTTTCTTCGGACTCTTTCAAATGCTTTTGCAAAGTTAAGATAGACAACATCTTAAATCTAACTTCGTTGACTATTCGTTAAGATTGTATAGAGGGTTTATAGAAGATTTTCCAGAAATAAGGCTATGTTTCTCTAATGCTATTATTCTACAGCGAGTATTATTCACAGTGCTTCATATAATTCATCCATATTTCATTTCTACTGAAAAATCTAAACTTTTGCCAACTGATGGAACTGGTTTTGGTGACCTAAAATTATCTCTTAACAGTTCTTTTCCAAATGCACTTTTCCGAAATGCCCTACCATCACTATTTCGACATCAGAAACAGTTAACAAAACAATTGAAAAATAAGCTCTGTAATTGAAACATGCTGATCCAGATTTAAGAAGGCATTTAAAAACACTCATTTGTTCCCCATTCATGCTAGCCATACAATTAGATATATTCCATAATTCTTAGTGTAGAAAATGGAAGCTCTTTTGCAACTGCAGCCTAAATAATCAAACAACCATTTCAACACCCAGCAACAATTTGCTGTTTACAATTATGCTTCTCCAGATAGAAGAGGCTTGGCTGCAATGTTTCCCACAAAGCTTTGGATATTTCTGCTTCAATTTTATAAATTAATTAAAGCTATTTAATTTTGAAGAAAATCGTAAAACTTGATTTCCAGCAGCTTTTTCAAATAGCAGTTTAATCTGTTTTAAACTATGAATTATTAAACTCTTTGGTATTCTCAAGATTAATAAGTAAATACGTCGCAAGAGCTGAAAAAAAAACATTTATTTTATGTTAACTTCAGATTTTTGTTTTTCACTATGTTATATCAAAAATGGGAGTACCTATTACCACTTTTTATTCAATGCAACAAATAATAATTAGTAAATTCAGGTTTATAAAAACGAAATAAAAACCTTCGTCAATTTATTTGATTTGAGTTTTTTTGTGTTGCGTTCTTAGCTGTGATGAATTCACAAATACCTAAATGTACTAAATCATCAAAGCTTCTATCTCTTAAAAATATAAGATTAATTTTAATAGTACTGATCAACCAAATTCAATAACCACAAAATCACACATTTTTTCAGTTATCATCGTTGAATGCAATTTTAACTTTTCATTTTAATCAAACTCAATCGTGAACAACTATTAATTCATCGATCTGAATTTCTAAATAATTAATTATTGATAAATTTCACATTTTGATGATATTATCTTAATATTTTGGAAAAAAAATACTAACTGAAATCCTAGCATTGCATTTTCAGCCATTTTATCATTTGGAAATGTCATAATTCATAATGACAAATAACATAACTGTATTACCGACTATTTGGCGCCAATTTAAATATTTCAGCAATTTCATTTAACTCTAGCATTTTACTGAAACATAGAAAATCTCTGAAAAAATTCGTGTGTCAAGTACTAATAGCTTTCTTCAACTCTATCTAAAAAGATTTTATTAAAATTGAATAGGTAAGATACAAATCACATTAATAAATTTTTGCTTTCATTTCCCTATACACCCGGAATCTTGGGACAGGGTGTATATGTATTATTAAGTAGGGACAAACACATTGGAAAAAAACTGTTCTTCTATCAAACTTTAGTTAATAAAAGGTTTCATACGACTGGTATATAACATCTGCATAGGAGCTTCCCCTGGACGATTGGTCTGAACATGGACCTGGTGGTTGTGATAGAGCAGGCACACTATATTGAATATTTTTGTATTTGCCATTCGCTGGAGTATCAGCAGTTTAAGGTTGAGGCAATTTTATTTTGTTATTTTGTCTAGGTTGTTTAATTTTTCTTTGTGGGTTGCAGATTGTAAAGGCTGAGAAGTTCGTTTGGATTCTGGCTCTGCTTCGACAGATTCTTCAGTTCTCTCTTCTTCAACGTCTAGCAACTGTTCAGAATCAGCATCATCAGGGATATTAGATATTGTATCTCTTTCTCGAAAATACGGCAATAAGACAGATAATTGTTCTTCGAACTTCTATAACACCTCTATAACATTTTTTTCAGGTTCCTAGCAACAGGGGGCTCGATGCGAACAAGAGCTTTCAGTTATAAATTAGGACATTCAACAGTCTGGCTCATAACAAAAGAAGTCTGCAATGCCATAATAAGCAAAATGTTGGAAGAGCGAATGCCAGTTCCCAAAAAAACTGACTGGGAGAGAATTGCAGATGACTTCTGGAAAATAAGCAATTTTCCCAACTGCGTGTGTGCAATAGATGGAAAAGATATCTACATAGAAGCACCACCTAACAGTGGCTCACAGTATTTTAATTACAAAAAAACATTTTCCATTGTGCTTATGGCACTTGTTGATGCAGAATATGAGTTTATTGCTGTCGATGTCGGATCTTTCGGAAAAAATAGTGTTTCCGCGCATTTCAGTCTGTTATAACGGTTTGCAAATAATAAAATGAACATTCCCCTAGAAAGGGCCCTTCCAGGGCCTGAGACAATTATGCCTTATGTAATGGTTGGAGACGAGGCTTTTCCACTGAAAACCTATTTACTGCGACCTTACTCAGAAACGCAAATTAAAGGAGATGAAGTAAAGGCTAATTTCAATTATTGTTTGTCGCGAACCCGCAGAGTTGTCGAAAATGCATTTGGTATACTGGTCCAAAGATTTTGAATATATCGTAGGATACTCAAATCGAATCCAAAATATGCTGTTAAGATTATTTTAACCACATGTCTATTACATAATTATATCGGAGATGCAAACATAAACGTCTTTTAGACTGAAAAATATCAACCACAACTAACAAACATTTCTCGCCAAGGAGGAAGTGGAGGAAGTACGAGAAACATTTGAACAACGACAATTACCATGGATAGAGTAAAAAAATCTTAATTTCAAATTTACTTCAAATTATGTTTTATTTTTTTTAATATCACCTGAAAACTCCAATTGCTCTCATATTTTTCTCCAAATCTTCCCTTTAACGTTATCACTCTAATCTTTGTGGCTTATACAGGATGTCCCACCACAGCGTGATTTTTCCATAACGTAATAACCGTTAGGAATATGAAAATTTGTTTTGAACAAAAGTTGTATGATTCTTTCTTGGGGTTGTTTTAAAAATATTTTAAAAAATGGCGCACTTTTGGTTATACCGGAAACTGACACTAACTTCGTTATTTTAAAGCAACACACTATATATTATTAGCTTTTTGGATTCCTTGTTTAATTTAAGCATATACCATACCATATGTGACACTTTGAGTGAACCATTTTTCAGAAAATTTAGATTTAAAGAAAAAACATGGCAGTGCAGAGATCGCCATTATTCTAAATATCTCGAACACAAAAGCATTTACGGAGATGCGGTTTTAGACTTTTATTTTAAATATAACATTCTATCTCTTAGACCTAATCATGTTATCAAATTTGGGAAACTCTTTTTTTTATGGGAGTCTTAAACATGAAAAACTTCTAACCCAGATAACTCAATTTTCTTAAAAGGAACGCTGTATTTTTTGTGGTACCATCTCATAGTACTCAAAATTACATTTCGATTGAAAAACTATGCAAAATAAATGGAGAAACCTAGAGATTCGAGTTTTCCCATCTCTGGGAATCAACTTAGAACCAGTAACTTTTGCTATGATTGCTCAGTGTGAATGATAATGTTATGCAAAAATCTGTTTATTGATAATTTTGGGATTTTGAATGTTTTGCTGATATTTAAACGTCGAGATTTGTGTTTTTTAAACGGAATCTACCTCAAAACAGTATTTTCTTTCATTATCGCAAATCCATTCCAGCCTTTATTCAAAAAATGTCGAATAGATAGCTGATGTTGATATTGTTCTTCTTACAGAAATCTCCCATGGAAGTTTTTCATTTGAGAAAAATTTCGCATAAATTCATAATGTCAGAAAGAAATTTTTTTCAAAATTTTAAAAAAATATTTATCATATTTACTAATTATTTTCTACTTAATGTCTTTTTTTAAACATATTTGTATCAATAATAACTATCAAGGCTAACCTGATGATGTAGTTTTTTGCAAAATTCAAAAAAATGCATTTTTTTTCAGAAACTGTTAGCAGTAAGTGGGTACACCCTGACATCAATCTAAAGGTGGTTTTAAGTTCTATTTGGTTGCACATTAAAAAGTATAGCGTTCCATTTAAAAAAATCGAGTTATTCAGGTTTGAACTTCTTCATGTTTAAGGCTACCATCAAAAGAGAGTTAATCAACTTTGATAAGATGATCAAGTCTAAGAGATAGACTGTTATGTCTTAAATGAAGGTGCAAAACCGCTCCTCTCTAAATACGTTTGTGTTCCAGATATTTAGAATAATGGCGATCTTTGCACGGCAATATTTTTTCTTTAAATCTCGATTTTCTTGAAAATGGTTCACTCAGAGTGTCACATATGGTACATAAAGTGATGCTTAAATTAAACAAGGAATCCAAAAATGTGAAAGTATATAGGGTGTTGTATTCAAAATAACGAAGTTAGTGTCAATTTACGGTATAACCAGATGTGCGCCATTTTTAAAAATATTTTTAAAACAACGTCAAGAAAGATTCAAACAACTTTTGTCCAAAACAAATTTTCATAATTCCAACGGTTATTACGTTATGGAAGAATTACGCTGTGGTGGGACACCTGTATATAGGCATTCATAGCCCTGAACTAAAATGATTAAGTTTTCATCATTCATTTTTGCAAAAGAAAATGTATTTGTCGGTCGCCAACAAACTACTGTCTATTCTCACTGTCATCAACCGAGGCGTCAAACAGGCACCGACACGTCAAAACATTCTTTCCAACAATGTTTGCGGCCGTCAGACGTCCGTTAACCGCGAGGTAGATGAATAATGTGAATACACTAATGCATATTCTATTTAATAATATTTTGACGGATAATGAATAATCAGCCTTTAGACAGTAAACCTCATTAAAAAATCAAACCAATGTTCTACTGAATGTTTAAAAAATATATTTGAAAACTGACATGAAAATGTTATCTAAACTCGAAACTTTCAATTAGAAACTCCTACTTAATATATCATATTTGTATTCAGTTTTAAAAATTAAAGTAATTTTGTATAGAGTTTTCTATACCTAAGCCTTAACGTTTCTTATTTATTTGGGGAAATCTTTTTTCTGCGTAGTCAAACCTCATAGTTACACTCTCAAAAATTAGATAATTTTCAATTAGCTAATCAACGTGCTCTGGCACTTTGAAGCTAACAATTCTAAGAAACCATTCCAAATAAAACTGGGATGACAATTTAATAAGTAGAAAACAGTTTTTGCAAATAACTAAAAAACCATGAATTTGAGTATACAAAAATGTCTTTATTTATGAGGCTGAAGTTAGAAATACAGGTTTCCATTTGAAAATTTTGAGTTTTGACAACATTTTTAAGCCAGTTTTCAAATTATATTTTTCGAACATCCTGTAGGAGATCGGTTGAATTTTTTAGCTGAATTTACTATCTCAGGACTTGCGTTATAAAATGCCAAAAGACCATTATGAAATTAATAGTCGTTTAGCCATAATTACTAATCAACTTGAACTCTACATCCGCCATTTTTCAAATAAAATTGCAAATTTCTTTGAAATAACCATTTCAAAGACTTTGGTATAAAAGTGACCTAAAAATCTTAGTAGAATTCAAAAATATGAAAAAATATTTAGATAAAAAAGGTGATGCCTTCTTCCCGTGTAACCGTATGTGCTATATCTTTGAAAAGATTTTAAAAAGACAAAGCATCTTGAAAAAACTTCGCTGCCAAATTTTCAATTATATGCTATCAGCATTTTTCGAGCATATAAAATTCCTGCAGATATTTCATCTCCATTGATGCTATAAATCTACGTCAAATATGAAATTTGGATTGCGGTTAACTGAAAAAGTAGTTTGACTGAATTGAACTTAATGATGGATTTTCGAAATTGGCAATTAACATTTAGTTGTAAAACTGAAGTCATCTGGAAATGATTAGTTTTGGTTGAGATTTTAATATTGAGATAATGAAAAGCAAAGAATCTTAAATTATATTTACACAAAGAAAATCGAAAATTTATCAGCTGTAAACTGAAAGTGCAGCCAATTTTTTAATATTCGAAAAATTCGCTGGCATAAAAAAATTGAAAATTGTGTAATACCTAATAATCTATTGATTTAGTATTATTGAATTTTATTGAAATAATTGAAGAGGAATTAAAAAATACATTGGAAGTGAAAAATGTAAACAATTTTAATAAAAAAAATATAATTCAAATTTAGTCAATAATTATAATCTCTGAAATGTTTTACTTGGAATAAAATTTCATATCAACCTTTTCTTTCTAATCATTGATTAAAATAAACCACAAACACTACTTTTAACGAAAATAAAAAGATGATAAAATCCGAGAACTATGAAACTGAACAAAACTTGAAACTGTGTTTCATAAAACTTTGTCTGAAATATTTTATTTCTTGTAGTAAAAGTTTTTCTGGCGATTATATTAGTTTGATAAAAGAAGTGTAAAATAAAAATACTAAACGTGTAACTTTTACTGTTGGCATTGTATTCCTATTAGAACAAATTTAATAAATACATTTTATTGTATAATGTCTCACCGTGATTGCCTGTTAGAAACACTTGAAGAATCAAAAAATGCATTGAACTGAATTTTTGCACATTTGACTTAACTCTAATACCCTTATTCTATAACTCCTAACATTCTGTAATGTTACTGTTAGACTGTTATCTCTATAGAAATAATTGTTGCAAACAATTGTTCCCATAGATATAAAATCTGCAGTAACATTACAGAATGTTAAAATTACAGCATAACCCCATTAATTTGTCAAATTCAGCTAAATGTATGATATATTAATCGATAGGAATTTTTGTCTCCAACCAACTGCGTATTTGAATATAGAGTGCTCCATTTGAAAAAAAGTTTTGGTCACTTTTAAGACTATTCTGAATTAGAAAATTCAAATAACATAATTGTTACAATAGTAACCAATGCTACTAACATTTTTATATTTTTTTAAGTGTCTTTCATCTAGCGTATGAATTTTAAGCTTCAACTCTAATAGCGTATTTAAATAAAGCAAAACATCCTTTCCACTCAAAAAAATTTTATTGTTTATTAGTTACCTTATCTGTTTATATTTTTGTGAAACTATTCTATCAACAATTACTTAATGAAACAGTTTTCTTTGTCTGAGCACGTTTTTTTTCATCGTAGGTCATACTTGGTGTTTTTTGGCGTTCAGTCACCCCCACAAGTTGAAACGCCTAAAAAAATAAACTGACAAAAAATACGATCACATTTTTAAGCAGAAAATTCCATTGTCGAATTGAAATTTACGTACAATATATCAAGTGGGTGATTAACCATTGAAAAAAATTGATTTGAACTGATCAAAATTTTGCAAAAAAAATATTGACAAATAATCATGTTTCAACTTATTGTGCAATTTCCTCTAAAGGTAAATTGACATTTTCGGAGTTAATCAGTGACGCCCTTTACTCTAATATATCTCCATTAAAAAGGGGTTGAAAAACCTTGTATTTCAAGCTTTCCAATAGATATGCGGAATTGTAGGGTTTAAATTGCTCACAAGCATTTAAATTATGGCATTTCAGTTTGAATAATATAAACCGTGAGAAGGAGACGCTCAGTTTTCCGATATTCCGCAAGACATCAATAGCCTATGAAGCATAAACGGCGCAAAGTAGAAATTGATAGCTTCATATAAATCTAACACAGCTTCTGCGGTGACACCTGTATAAAGCTTGTCGCTCTTCTGCTTCCTGGTGCTTCGTACAGGTGCCAATAGGTCGAAACTTTACAAGGTAAGAGGTAAGCGCATTTTAACGGCACTTCTAGCAAGAACCCTCCAGGGTGATATTTTTCAATCCAACTTTTAACCGAAACGACAAGCGTTCACTCGTAACGGCATCTTGTCAAACGACAACAAAAAAAATTCACATGCATGTACTTACAGGATAGCTGAAGAAGAATTTTCAATTGGCTTCTAGAATACATATTGTGAATGTAGCTCATTTCTTTCCATGTTACAAATCTGCATAACACAGAAATGTGAAAAGTGTTTCGAGTACATAATTGATTGTTGTTTTTATATTCACAAAAAACTGCAAGTTTTATGCTTAAAAAAATGCAAATTTTTGCCATCGGGTATATAAAGTTTTGATTTTGGAGGTGACGATCTAATCGAAAAACCATCTAGCAGCGAGTTGTTAAACTTTAGCACTTGTTTAGATATTCATGTCGATATAAAAAGACTTGCCTTTAACTGGATCATGTTCCAAAATCGTATTAGTTAACACTACAGGGTATTAAGTGAGATTTTATGTTACAACTTCAGATGAATATCAACCACCAGTTTAACTGTATAAGAGAAATAATACCACAACTCTATAAACTAAACCAAGCTATTAGTAAATTAATTTACTAACTTCAAGCAAAAACCGATGATAATTAGTTACACAGAATTTTCCTCTTTAATGAAACATTTAAATTAATGTAGATGAAAATTGCTTTATTACTCAGACAGAAACAACAAGCGAATTGGTATACTTTAAACAACAAAGAAGTTTTCACCAAATGTTTTGTTGGGAAGTTTTATTTTTAAATTTCTTTCTAGATTAAAATAAATTTACTTTTTTCTAAAGAAAAAATTAATTTGATGAAATTAACGGAAAAATTATACATAATAAAACGCGTCGCATCTTCTATTTTATTTCAGTGATATTTGTCGAAATTTGTGTGCACAATCAAATTCTATTTTATTTAAAAAAATGTAATATTAACCAATAAATCAATTTCATATGTGTTAATTGGATACGCTATATTTTATTTCTTAAATATTAAAATTGAAAAAGATAGGAATTTTTAAAGTTTTTTTATTTTCTACATCCTTTATCTACGTCTCCCTCTACGCGCATCTGCTTTCGATTTTGGAGAGATTCTTCCAAACATTCGTCCTATACATTGTGCGTTAAACACGTGACATCACTTGAACACAGTACCAAAAGTACTTACCCTTAACCTTGAATGAGTTTAGTCTGAATAGTCTGAGTGCGTTTGTGTGATAAGTAAGTGTCACCATATTATTTAGGGTAAAATTTTACCCTTGCGTCTTCTGACTTTTTCAAGAAATTTTTTTTCGATTCACACTTAAAAAGCCTCTAAACCACGATGGTGACCTTAAAATTTTGCGCAAATGTGCCGTTTTTGACCTAGTGACCTTGAACTTACAAAAAATGAATTCCACGATAATTTAACCTTTTTTTTCAATTTTACATAAAACTTCTTCTACATTACGATGGTAACCTTGAAATTTTATCTAAATAACCCATGATATTGAACTTCAAAAAAATGTAAAATTTACGGTAGTTCAATTGTTTTAGATTTTCACATCATAAATACCCAAAATTAAGCTGAGATGCAAATATATTTTCCACACGATGCTAGAGACACATTCCACAATGAATTTTTGCGCTTTTTTGGAATAACATTAAAGTCACGACGGTTCCGTGAAATTAGGTTATGGCCGCGCTGAAAAGATTCTAGCAAAACAAAGCAGGAAAATTTTCAGAGCAAATAATTAAAAAATGGTCCAGCGCGGCCCTGCCCTGACCTGACCATCTACCAACCTCACGTGAAAATGACAACCAATAGGGGAAGAAAAAAATCGATTCTTATAGCGCTCCTAGCGGAAAACATTGTAAAATTGAACAAAATGGTGTATTTTTTAAGGATTGTTAATACGTAAGTTTCCATTTATTTGAAAAAAGCGCAAGAAAATTCATAGTGGAAAGTGTCTCTGACATCGGTGGAAGGCATTTGTGCATGTTTCAATTCGATAGAGCAGAAGCTGCAAAGGTAAAAAATGACCATTTCTTTTTAATTCAACATGCCGAGAAAAAGTAAAAATCCAAATTAATCACTAAAAAGGAAGGGATTTAAGAGGAAGAAGCACCAGAAATATTCCTCAACCAATGTAGGCGGTTTATTAAGGTTAGTAATTTATTACACAATTTTTATCATTCTCTATCTTACATTAAGTGCCGGTTAGTAGAAGCGTCATTAGGTTAATTGCAATCAAATTTGACCACGTTGTCAAATAAAACCAATCAAATTCTGAGATTCATTGATTTAATCTCAATCAAATACTTAAATGCAGTCAAATATTTAATTCACTTACTGTAAAGTGGCCCTTAGTTTAATGTTTAATGTGGTAAGTGTGAATAGTGCGTCTGTGTGTTTTTAAATATATTTTCCAATTGTTTTTTATATAAGTATCTGTTATATCTCAAAGAAGTAAGTGGATTTTTAACTTTTATTCTACATCTGTTGACCATTTTGTCTTTTAATAATTATTTTCGCATTGTCGTAGGTTATACGCTGGAATGTAAACAAGAAAACAAAGCAAATGAAAATGAAAATGGTATTTAATGACTTATCACCAGCATAGATAGGAATAGAAAGAAACCATAATTTATCACCAAATTTCAGATTTTTCTTAGAAATTTGTTATATTTATAGAGAATTTTTAATGCTAATGTCTTCAATAAGTGAGTGTCAAATTTTTATGTATTGGAAAATCGTACGACACTCATTAATGACGAATAGAAAAATTGGATTTGCGAGTCATAACTATGACAACAAAAAAATTTCTTTTGCAAATTTTTTTTTGAGTTTTGACAGATTCAACAAGAATTGATAAATGGATTTTTTTGCTGTCAAGTTGTCAGATTTCATTTAATTGCACCTTTGAACTACGTTTTAGTGTCTTTTTATAGTTTTAGTCATGTTACAAATTGATATTGATACGCCAGATACAGAACAACAATGGATTGCTCTTTTTTAAGGTTTGTGTTATTACGATTTTCTTACCGAATATCATCCAATTTGCTCTCGCGAAAGAATTGTTATTACAAGTGAGAATATAGTTTTTATAATTAAATTTAAAACAATAATTTTGTTTTGAATACACTTGATACCTAAGATTTTTAATTTATTTATTTACACAAATAATACAATTCAATAGAGTATGCTAATTTTTGTTGAATTGATTTATAATATTTATTTAGTTCAATCCTTTGTACAGGTTATTCGAAAATATCATATGAAGCTTTGAAATGCTCAGTGAACGTCAAAGTGTAAGAGAATGGCTGGGCGTTATTTCTCAATTTATTTCCATAACCTTAAGTTTATACAGAAGAAAAAGAATATTTTCGTTGGATATAGTTTTTATATAGAAGCTATAATTGATATTTTAAACATTTATAGGTTATAGGCATCAATATTATTTCGAGTTTGTGTAATGGTTCATTCGAAAGTTGCAGTTATTAAAACAGAAAAAGGACTGTTTCTAAGTCGAGCTTATTTCTAAGACTATGCAGGTGCAAACACCTCTCTCAATTCAAGAAATAAATATCAATGTTTCTCAAGTTAGTTGACATTGATTTCTGGTAACTAAATTATGAAGTTATGTGAGTAAATAAATAAATAAGTAATTGAGTAAATGGGGAGATGAGTGAAAAAATATTTGTGTAAATTCTCATAGATTAAAATAAATTGAATTAAAACAGAATAAAATAAACTTTATATGTTTATTGTTTTAGAAGTGACAATTAGATAGAATAACTAGCAAATAGTCTGTGTTCATGACACTCGGAGGAAGCTTTGCTCCTTCCCGTGAAATGTCGTCTGTCGAAAAAATCTAGCCGCAGGGGAGCGGCGAAGCCGCGACTGTGTATCATGGACACAGACTGTTTGCTAGTTGGTTATTATAAAAGAGACAAAAGGTGTATTATGAAATAGGTGCTATTCCATATGAATTGAGCAGTCAAAAATAAATTATTGAGATGATTAAATACAGAATGTCCAAAAACAATCTTTAAAGAAAATTGGCATATATTCTAGAGATAATTTGATTAAACGTAAATCACCTTATCAAAAAATGTATATTTACGGAACAAGTCCTATTTCAAGATGGAGCACCATCAACAGATTCCAATTAGAAGGTGTAATTTTGCACATTTATCTTTTAGAATAGATTTTGTTTATTCTAATTATAAACGACCTTTTTAAGATAGGGATGGGAGTTGATGGATATTGCTGATAATTTTTTTTGTATTTACAAATCTCATTTTTACATTAAATAATGCTCGTGTCACAAATCTTAATGGCAAACTGTTTTTGAGAAAACTTTTCAACTTCAAACAACTACCTGCTTTTTTTGAAGGGCGTTTTTGGACACCTGCATAAAATGCGAACAATTGTTTCAAATCATTCTAATATTCTGTTCACGTCTGGATTAAACTACTGTTAAACTCTATGATTGAAAGACAAACTTATCCAACAATCAGTATCATTTCAGTAACTGGAATAATTAAGCGTACTCAAAATAACACTCGCATACCGATATTATTTCATTTTATGCGACTCTCAAAACGAAATAGTCATTCATGCTTGCTAAACGTTTTTAATTTTGATGAAACAAAATCGATTAAAGTGCAACTCTTTTCATATGACAAGCATTAATTATTTTCAACCGGAAATTCAGCTTTCCGTCCATTGATGATAAAACATGTTTTTTTGCAAATTGTTTTAGTACGAATATTAGATTGACGTCATTAAATTTCTAAAATAATTTATTTGGTGCCGCAGTTGACAGCAAATCAAAGTGTAACGCAAATTAATTTTATTTTACTTTTTGTGGGAGGAAAATAAAGAGTTCAAACATTGATGGAGTATGAAGCAAAAACTCTCCTGTAAATTTCAATTGTTCTCACAAAATATAATTATTTGATTAAGATTAATGTGATTGAATAAAATTGTACAAAATAAATCTGAGTTCTGCACTAGATTAGTTACAAATAAAAAATCGATTGCTTCTCTCTTCAAGATTCCATTAAAAATAGCCTGTCAAGCTTGATTTCCAGCAAAGGCAATTTTCAAGAGATTGCATTCCTGTTCATATATTACTAAACATCTCACGTGAAAGTTTTGCGTTTCCTGTTCACCTCGTTTCCGGTTATAATGAAAGCCAATCAAAGGAAGAGTAACTCGTGAGTAGACTGGTATATTGACGAGGGTCGTTTCAATGGTTTATGATTAAACCGAAGAAAATTGAAACCCTCGAGTGTAGATCTCGAAGGGTTGGAGAAAAAGCATAGCTAGTTAGACAAAGATTTAAGCCGGCGTTTGGTTTTGTTGGCTTTGCGGCTGCTGTCTGTTGTTTCCTTTACAACAGTAGATTATTGTTTCTCCATAGGTGCTATATTTATTTGTTTCTACAAAAGAAAATAAACTTTTGAAATGCAGTAAATCGAAAATTCGTGAATCAGAAATGTCGAAATTTCAAACTGTTACGAAACAATTCATATTAAACACCTCGACTAACGCCCACTTTTAGAAGGCAGATCGTGTTAGTTGATGCCGGTGTAAAAGGGACTGGAATTAAATTTTATTGCTTGGTAAGCGTCAAAAACGAACGGCACAACAAGTAATCTGAATTAAATCCAATTTGCTAATGCGTGGAATGACGCGAAGTGTCAGATAATCAAAGAAAATTGTTTGCAAAATGTATTGTTTTTGACAGGGAAGTTTTTCAAGTAGTAAAACACAAGTACCAAATACAAAAAAAATACAAAAAAAACACAGAATATGAAACTAGTAAAAATATGTTCAGTTTCTGCATAATGTCAGTAAAAGAGTACATTATTATTTGAAATGAAGGAAAATTAATTAGAAATCTTAAACTTCCAACTCTTGCTTAAAGCTTTTGGTTAAGAGAATGGCATATTGTTGGTAAGTTTGATATTCGAGTCGCTTAGATCTGTCTAATAATTGCAATATCTGTTGCTTTGTAAACTACCAATAATTATTTATTAAATTATTATTATTATTAAATTTGCCCAACAGAATATTCCATTTACAGAACAAGGTTGAAAAAAAAAACTTTTATTATTAGTTACTGTGTATTGTTATTTATAATTCTAGGCAATTTATCGAAAAATACAGGGTGATTCAAAAGTACGGAGCAATATTTGAACCTCAGATAATACTTTGAAAATAATCAAAATATGTGAAAAAAAATTCTCTTCTCTCGGCTATTAACAATTCTACAGCCCCCAAAGTTCAGTATGGAATTTGAATCTTTTTTCTATATCTTTTGAACGGTTCACTCAATAATTGAGAAATTTTCCAAAACTACTATTTGAAAAGCGTCTTTCTTAATGCTGCTTGCAAATATTTGGTACATCTTTCCAATTTCCGGTACACTTTTTCGGCTGAAACTTTTTTTTGTCTCGATACCACCCTGCTTTTTTTAGAGAAATTGATGCGCCGATCAATTTGCAGCAAAAAAGGTATATCTGTTTTATGTGCCCAAAACGCATAGTTTATGAATAATTGGAATTTGAATTAAAGACTGCATTTTTCGAAATTCAAATAAAGTATGGACAATGAAACAAGGTAACCTTGGAAACAGAAAACATTCAAATTGTATTAGTGAATACAATAATTGAGCCGGAATACAGAATAGACTGTTAACTCTAAAATACAACACAATTAGGCAGTCTTGGTAGATTGAGAAAAAAATCAATAAAATTAATACACATGGAGGCTTATTCTGTAAGCACAATGTTAAAAATTGACGCTCTGCTAATTTTTCTGTCTATTACTTTCAGGAAAAGGGCTTGTGCATTGTACATATACCTATAGATTTATATAAAAAATATTATGAACATTTTTGAAAGGATATTTGCTGAAAAATTAAATTTCAACAAATAAATTACTTGAATTGCGCTATCTTGGACATGTTTGGAGCTTGGATTAATTCCAAAAGTGGTCCAGATAAGGTGAAAAGAATTTTGGAAATTGAAACGAAAAATTAAGCTGTTTTTTGTCGAATGATCATCGACAACACAAGTATAGAAATTGTTTTAGTAACTGTAAGTTACTAAAACAGTAAGTCAAGTAAAGATTTTTCATAAATATTGGTGTTATTCATTACATTAAAGACCACAAAAAGTTTTAAGTACCATTAAGTGAATTATACAGATTTTTAAATTTCAAAAAAAGCATTTTTGATATGCTTTTTCTTATATAAATAATTATTTTGTGGCAATCCCTATCTTTCTCATTTCATATTTTTTGAATTATTCAAAAAGCAAACCAAAATTACAGGTTTTTGACATTTTTTGAAACGAAAATGTTTAAATGTAAGGCATAGATGGTGCCACCCACCATACATCAAAGTACGCTGCCAAAAATGACGTTAACCCTTCGGCCATATATAGCGTTAGCTATGTCAATTTTAGTAGGCGATGGTATGAGACATGTCATTCAATATTAGGTGACTACCCCTGGTTGATTACTATGGTAACAATCATTTTAACTGAATTTTCCGATTTTGTCATCTCAAAAGAGATCAAAACTCATTATTTCAAATGGAACACCTATCTAAATTTGATAGATTTTGAGTTAAGTCAAATGTCAATTTAAGAAACTGAGTGGTATTTCATCTCTATCTATCTGTCTATTTAGATATAGGGTGTTCCATTTGAAAAAAGATAGTTTTGATCACTTTTGTAATGTAAAAATTAGAGAATTATAATAACAAGATAATTACGATAGTAACCAATGGCATTAACATTTTTATTATTTGTAAAGTGTCTTCAAACTAGTGAATGGAGCGTAACGCAATGTCATTTTTTTTTATACAGATGGTTTTGAAATTTTATTCAAAATTCAATAAAATTAAGAAAAACATACGATTCCAATCGAAATTGTGAAGTGCTACAATTCTGAAAATATTTTAAATAGATAGATTAATTGATTCTTCGCCCGTGTGCAAAAATTCAGTTTAATACGATTTAAGTTCTTCAAATACTTCTAATAGGCTATCACGGTGAGACACCTTGTATCATTAAAGTGATTCTCCTCATATTCATGTAATTTTTCGAAAAAAATTTGAATTTTGTCGAGAATAAAACTTATGTTTTCAATTCCACTGTAGTAAAAAGAAAGAGAAAGTAGTCCAGCAGGAAAAACCTCGAATCTAAAATATTGTCCCAATCATTAACGATACCCACAGGCTTGCAAATTTTCAAACAGTCAGCATAAAATAATCACTTTGACAATTTAGATAAATGATTTATAGATTTTATGAATAATACAGAAATAAATTTGTATTTCCAATAATATTTGTTAAAATAGATTGCATATAAAATACATATAGTTTGAGGTTTGAAATACACAGTAAAATAATCTTTTTGTTTTGTCGCATTAAATCTCAGAATAACTGTCTTCAGCTTCGAAATAGCATCAGCTGAATCGTGTGTAATATGCTTTAATCTGGATTTGAGATAAAGTGAAAACTTCCGTGTATTTCAGTGGATTTCCTAAACCTAAGTGTATTCGTGCAGTTTAAAAGGTTGTTTGTTAAAAGAAATTCGTGTTAATTGAATTCCACCAAGAT
Organism: Latheticus oryzae; assembly: GCA_030157265.1. NCBI lineage: Eukaryota > Metazoa > Arthropoda > Insecta > Coleoptera > Tenebrionidae > Latheticus > Latheticus oryzae. The sequence continues at coordinate 4,465,912 of CM058049.1, forward strand.
ACGTTGTCCTAAAAAAATTGAATAAAATAAATCCGCTATATTAGAAAATGTTCAGCTTATTTGGATTTGTATAACTCTTTCCATCGCAACCCTTTTTAACTGCTTAATTAGAAAGTGAGGTCTAAAAGGAAAAGTTAATGTAAAGACGTCGAAAGAGAAGCAGAGATTGAAGGGTTCCGTCTTAAATTTGATGATACCTTCGTCACCAAAGTTGGCCGTTACTTAGTTCTTCCTCTGTGCCTTGTCACTTCAATTATCATACTCACTTTTCTTATTGACTAAGAAATTTCCACCTGCTCCTTCTCTACTACGTCTGTGGTTTTATCAGCTTGAGGTTGTTTACAATTTTCGAATGCTACCCTAAAAGCCAGTCTCTTACACTTTTTTTGGATGTTTGTCGAATATCAATGCAGTAGCTTTCAGAAGTGGAAAGTTTGTCTCATATTGTGCACAAATAAAGAAAAAAAATCTTGAAGATCATGTTTTAAAAAAGAAAACTTGTTTTCAGTTGCTTTTAGCATTAGGTAAATTAATAGTGAAAAATAAAACATGAAAGGATTTATGTAATATACTACATCAAACAGGAGAATAAAAATGCACACTATAATTAAAAAATTAAAGCTTGTGATATAACATTCTTTATACTCAATTTGCGACTGTAAATAATGTGACACTAAGGAATGTAGATTATTCAACACAAATAATTCGTCTTCACAATGCAATAGAATTTTTCTTGCTTTCGATTTGCGTAATAGACTTTGAACTATGTTGGCTAATTTTATTCACGACTTTTGACTTTCCTTTAAAATGGTAATAAATTTAGCGTGAAAACTCTATCTGTTGGCTATCAATGCTCAATTTGCATGCCTATTGAAAGCCAAGTCATTTAGTACGTGCTAAAATAAAAGACCCTCATCTAATATTTCTCAAGTTGACTTTAAAGAGAATTAACCATTTACTAAATTCTTTTATCACTTTCTCTAATTAATGTGAAAATAAATATGCGCTACGTTACCAACTCTTTTTTAAATTGTTATGAAATGAAATGCAAAGTGTTTATAAAGACTTTTTCAGCTTAATTTCAATTGAAAATTAAAAAACATATTCAAATTTAAAAAAGTTTTTATAACCTTGTTAATAAAGTAAAAGTTAAGTAAAACTAAGTTAAAAATAAAAAAATTAATGATCACATAGTTGATAAGAGTCAATAATTTTTTCAAAAAGAAAATAATGTATGTATTATTTTATTAGAAACTTTAGTGATACGTTTTGCGCAGAAGATCAAAAGATGTTGTTAGATCGACTGTTATACTAATTTGATATTTTCTTTTTGAGTAATCTTCTAAATGTTTCCAAATTTTGCACAAAGTGAAGGCGACTCTGTCTGTATGGATTGGACAATACTGCAGATTAACAATCGAGAGTAACACAAGAAGATAAGGTCACAGTACTAGTATCTATTTTTTCTTAGCCAAGAATTTTCGATTTTGATGTTTGGTAAACGAGTTTTTTCCATACATTTTCTAGAGTGGACCCATTTATCAAAGTTTAAATTCATATTTATAAGTAACTGTTTCCTAGGATCTCTTTTCTTTAATTTTCTATAGTATTCGTACCATTGTATAATGTGTGAAAGTCACTTGATAAATAGTGAATGCCAAGTGAATTTGACAAAATAACTGAAAAATCAGAGCTTACTAAACTGAAAATTTGGAAAGTCATTTGACAAGAAGTGAAAAGCAATTGACAAAACGTTTTTTGTCAATTACAAAAGAAAAAGACTGTAATATTATGTCGTCTTTGTAGTAATAAGAAAGAGAATGCAACATTTAATTTCATCTTGTAGTGTATTAGCTCAAAGTGATTATAAGGCTAGGCATGATAGTTTTGCTAAAATAATCCATCAGAAACTAGCATTAAAGTGAAACTTGACTGAGAAAATAGAACCTTATTTCAAATATGATCCATGTGGTTATTTCGATAATTCTAACTATCAATTATGTTGGAACTGAACAATTTTGGCTGATAAAAACGTTACAGCTAATAGACCAGACAAAATTTTAATCAAAAAAGACTCTAAAGAAGCCTTTCTAATAGATACTGCAGTTCCTGATAATAATAATCTTGTTCAATCTTACAATAAAAAAATTTCCAAGTATTTAACATTATCACTCTGGAACATAGATAGGGTATCAATGATTTCTCTCTTTATATCTGCCATGGATATCATTCCAAAAAGTTTAACACAAAATCTTAAAATTGTAAGTCTTTCTGATTCTTCAATTGTAGATATCCAAAAGATAGTTTTTTTAGTAACGTGTCATATTGTTCGTAAGTTTCTTGAATACTTTCTATAATATTTATATTTTTTTATATATATTTTATTATATATTTATTTCTATATTTCTATAATACCCTAAGACAGCTTATGTCAAATAATAGCGAAAGCAGTTGCGTGGTAAATAACTAGTATAATAATAATAATAAGTTACTGCGGGGCGTCCTCTGGTTCTTTATAGACTTAGCGTAAACACTTCTAACCTTTTGTTCTCCAGAGGATCACAACTGACCAGGATATGTGTTTTTTTATTTTTATTTGCAACATTAAAAGATACAGGAATGGTTCACAAACAGGATATATCCAGATATATGAGTTGGAGTTTGCTTCCTGAGTCAGCAGTCTCAACTGAGAGCGATTAAGACTGAGAAGCCATTTGTGTTCCTGGGCAAATGAAGGGCCTACAATGAAGGCCCGCGACTGTCTCAGTCCGAGGCGCGTTCCCAGTATAAATGAAACTGTTGGTCACTCAATGAGCTCGGCTTTAGTCTACTTTCTGGAATCGCAAAACAGGGCTGGGGCCCAAGATGTGGCATTGCTGCTACTTCTTTTGCTAACTCATCGGTCTTTTCATTGCTTTCAATATAACAACAGTTCAGTATTAGCCCGGTGCTTATCTTTGGAGAGAGAAGCGCCCGGAGTGCCGCTTGACTGTCGGTGCAAATGTAGATGTGATGCCCAGAGTACCCTCTGCTGATGTTCTCGTGGACACACATCAAAATTGCATAAATTTTGGCTTGAAATACACTGGTATAATTCCCCATTTGAACCCTTGGTGATACACCATGTAACAAAGCTACATTATATAACCTGGTGTACATGTTTACTCGCAACGCCATCTTGCATTGTCACAATTAAGGGCCATCCCTACCGATTCCCCCATCCATTTTCCCACCTTCATCCCAATTTTTATCCCCAGTCGCATCCCCACCCACTCAACAGAAGACGCTGCACGCACCGTTTTTACTCAGAAAGTTTAGTGAGTCCAAGCGACAGTGAACAGGCAAGTACTCTTTTAAATTACTAATTGCATGCTCCCTCAGTCCACTCCGCTTCTGGTAAGGAGTGTCCCGTCCCTGACTGCCGACCCCTCTTTTGTCCGGGCTTGTCCTACGGTAAGAAGGGTATACCCTGGTGCTCCTAAGGTCCCAACTGTCCTAACCGTCTCCAACCAACGCCTCTGCCCCACCGTCCCCAGATTGTCGCCGCCCACGGTTAAATTCAATACCGCCTTCGTCCTTCATACCGTTTACCTGTCTCTAACCACCCCCAGGCACACCGCCGCCTCCAACAGCTCCCAACCAACTTCCGGAGAAATTTTTCCGCCACGCCAAATTCAACCGTTTTGTTAGACCCCCTTTCCTCGCTTGGTGTGGAATGATACCGCTTGTACAGCCGCTTAATGAACAGTAATTAGTGCTAATAAATTAGACATTTAGTTAGAATGCTTTTCCAATACCACTGACTAAGTGCCCTGGACAGCCGTCTTCTCCACTGAGCCATCCAGGACGAGGCGCACCCTCCTTGATAAGGGTACTGGCGCCCGAGGAACCAAAATCAGCCGCCAACAGAGAAAGTGTTACAACCATATATTCCAGCGCCTGTATCTGTTTTGGATCCGTCTGTAAACCAGAGAAGACCTCGAAATACAAGAAGTTTTTCACCATTTAAGAGCCGTACGAGTGGTTCTCATTGCACCAGTTCATTAGACAGTTGTTCCACGCGTGCTTGAGCTGCTTTAATATTGTGTTTCTCCGTACATCGCCACCAAACTAGAACAACATAAGTAACCAGCGGCCTAACCACTAAGCGATTTGTGGTTTGAATCCCGAATTATGTCGCAGATGCCTTTCGACTAATTTCATTGACATGGTCGACCTAGTTCAAATTAGAATCCAGGATCACTCCCAGATACTCAACTCTAGAAACTGGTTTCAATGTCATGTTTTGCAAGGATATTTCCGCTTATTTGCGAATAATAGAACTTCCATTTTTGTCTGAATAACCGACAAGCCTCTTTCTCCACACCAGGCACTGGTCCTGTTTAGAGCCATTTGCATAAGCTCAGCAATAGGTCTCAGAAATTTACCTGAGATAACAATGCACAGATCTGAATAAACCTGTACATAGTAACCAGCTTGATCAAGTTCAACCAAAAGAGTGTCTACGAGAAGTGACCACAGGAGAGACGAGTCGCCACCCTGGAGACATCATCTCATCGCAGACGCCTCAATACTGGTTTCACCCAAGGTTAGCTCCATACAGCGACAGCGGAGCATCGAGTCGATCCATTTTACGACGCCTCTGTCAGCCACCGCCTTGCACAGAGCTTCGAAAGAAGGGTTATCAAAGACCCCTTCAATGTTTAGAAAAGCTGCTAAAGCCCATTGTTTACTAGAAAGCGCCTCCTCGGCTTTGCAGATAAGTCGGTGGAGTGCTGTTTCCGTAGAACTGCCCGCTTTGTAGGCATGTTGGGTTGGGTGAAGTGGTGAATGAGCCAAAACACCAATCCTTAAAAACTTTTCAATCAGGCTGATTGGCCGGAAGTCCTTAAGTTAGTTGTGATTAGTTCCACCTGCTTTCGGAGTGAACACAATACTCGTCCGCCTCCAGGATATAGGTATGTACCCCAGGGTTATTGACGCTTTGTTTATATGAAACAGCGGTCCCAATATGACGTTTCCCGCGTCCCTAAAGAATGCGGGAAATTCGCTATCGGGTCCTGCAGATTTGAATTAGTCAAATGTATTAATTGTCCATCTTAGTTTGTCAAAGTTGATGATACTGGAAGACTTTACGGTCACGATCCGTTTATTCCCTCTGTTGTCAATACCCAGGACAGATCCGGGAAAGTTGGTACTCCAAAACAGCTTTGTCAGTCTCCGTTTAGAAGCCATCTGGCAGCTGCAGAGCCCCCAACTCAACAGTACTCCTCCCAAGCACCTTCCTGATTCTGCAGACCACTGGAAGCTGTTCTATGTTTTCACAGAAGTTTCGCCAGCACTTCTTTTTCCTCTTTTTAATGAGAGTTTTAATGGACGCCTTTATAGGAGTCCCAACTAGATGGATCATTTAGACGCATGGCCCTGTTCAACTTCGTATGAGTTTTCCGTCTTAGCGTCTCCAATTTACCGTTCCACCACGACTTTTATTGATTTAATTTGACCCTCTTTTGAGGACAGTTATCCTCAAAGCACTTAACCGGGGCTCTTGTTAGCTTCTCAGTCGCAAAGTCCAGGTCTTTAGTAGTTCGAGATTTAAGTTTACAGTCCGAGAGGATTCCAGAAACTAGTATGAAGCCCTTTCATACCTCTGTTTAGTTCAAAATGGATGTATCTGTAGTCCGATAGAAACAGTTCCTGCAGTACTTTCCAATCATAGAAGTAACTCACCCAAATTTTGGATATGTTTTAGATATGTTGTTTCAACAGACATATCTAGTATGTTGTATTTCTAGAGCCTCAAATTGTGATTTTTTTCACATCATTACTTGGTAGAATGCTGGTTAATTACCGAGTCAGTGGGGGATAAAGAATAATACTAATAAAACTTGTGGTAAAACTAAATAGCATTTGAAGAAAATTCAAACTACAATATTGTGAATTTTTTATCATTTTCATATTGTAATAAATAATCCACACTCGACCGATTTCAGGCCGTTTTCCCAGCCTGTACACATAACTTATATATTCAGCTCTCCTTTCTTTGTTTTACGCGATTAGGGCATCCAACAATTGGCTGCTAAACGAAGTATAAAAAACATTGCATTCTTTCAAGCGATATCTCACTTTTAACCGAGCTAACTTTAAAATCCCTTAGCAACACTTTAAGTTGTTAGTATGTATCACGAACTTGTCTAATAGAGCAGATTTTACTTTTATTAGATATTTTAACAAGTCGTTTAAAATATAAAATATCGTGTATTCATTTAAAAAAAAAAACTCGCAGCAAGCGATGACGTTTTTACCTATGTCATACATGACCTCATACAACAACAAAATGAAAAGCCGTAATGTGATAAATAATGTTTGAAGACGATATGCTTTGTATGCTGAGCATCATGGAAGACATTTTCAACAGTTTTTGTAGATAATAAATGAATAGTTTCATGAAGATGTGTTATTTTTTTTAATTGTCGAAAAGTGAGGTTATAAGATTTTTCATTTTGACAAGTATATAAAAATTAATCACAGACATACAAAACTATTGTTTTTTAGTCTCAAAGCCTTCTAGAGTTTTTTTTTTAATGAACACACGATATAAATAACAACATAAAACAATAATGTTTCGTGCTTTGAACATATTCATTAGTAGTCGAATACAAACAGTAGATGCGTGTGAGAGTAAAGAAATCTTTATAATTTTTTTGTGGCTAGATTTTCAGGAGTTCTAATCAAGTAATCAGATCCACCTGGTCGTTAGATCGGAATCGTAAGGAATTTAATCAAATATAGCAACTTAGTAACGCTGGATAAACAACACATCAATTCGGAGCATCTGTATCTGATGGTTTCTTCATTCTGAATTACACAAAGAAAGCATTGGTACGTCTTTCGTTCTTAATGTAGAGATAAGTTTATTTATAATATTGTCGTCACAGATGATGTAGTACATTAACAATGTTCATAAACTTGAAAACTTTTCTCATAGATTTCAGTATCAAATTCATTTTCAAGAGACTAAAAGTTAGAGATAAATAATAAAATGTAAATCTTTCTTGAACTTGAGATTAATGTATGACGTATATGAATACGACTTTGATTATGGTTACCAATAGTTCTCGATTTCATGTTACAAAACTGATAAGGTTGATGAAATGATACTTGTCAACAGAAGCTTTATTATATGTGCTATCTTGGTAAAGTTAAGCATTAGTTACAATCTGGTGGAAGACTAAAGGGTTTCTGCTTAGTCACAATACCAGACCCGGCTTTGTAAAGACAACATTTATTATTCTCTAAGTCTAAGAGGAACTATTATAGCTCGACCTTTATTACGCATTGATTTTGAGAATCAGTCTTGTATAAACTTCCTAAACATTAGAATAAAAGCAACATTTCCTATACAACGAAAGATTTTTATTTTATAGAATTTATTATTTAGTATCTCAATTTTAAAATAAGAAAAAGATTGGCAATAGCTGAAACTGTAACAGAAACAATTTCATCGTATTCCGAGGAAGAAAATGGAAATTCAAAGTCTATCGTTATTTACATTTAATGTATAACAGTGCTTTAAGAAATCAAAATTTAAAAAAAAAAACAGATTTATTTGCTATGATAAAAAAGTTGAAAGGAAATTATAGAAAAGTGAATTTATTATCCAATGTAAGTATATCATATAATTAATTCTATATAGTCTAAAGAGTTAACAGGTAACAAAGTGTACTTTTGCCTTTAATGTATCCATAAAAACTTAACTAATTTGTGTAAGCATCACATATATTTAATTATAATAGGAAGGACCTAACCTACATAATCCGTATAATGCCAATGGCTTTTAAAGCAATAAAGTCGTAGGTGTTGTATAAGCAAGCTTGGTTGTAGGCGGAATGTATAAATATAATGATCGCCCTTAAAAACAGAAATGAAGGGTATTCAGTAATTAGCTGCTGTCACTATCCGTTAAAATGTCAAAGAACTAACTGAACTTTACACTTGTTATCACGTCTTCAAATAACAACGTTAAAAAATAAATTAAGAGATAATTGTTGAAACAACCTCAAAATATTTAATCGTACATTTTGATAATGTATTTATTATTGTAGATGTATTTTGTGGACACCACCTATAAAGATAGCAAAGCAAATCATAAACTAATTAGTACTTTAAACTTAAGTGTAAATTGCTAGTTTCGCTTGGTAATTACGCAATAAATACACATTTTATTACAAAGATATCTTTTCTGTCTTATTCTCCGCCGTTTCTTCTAATTCATGTTTTAAAGCATATGTGAAAAATATAATAAACCATAATTTTCAAAATTTACAAATTTTTGTATTTATCTACTTATTAACAAAACTGCAAATACAAACAAACTTAGTTTTTCCACTACTAACTATGAAGTTGACAATTATTGCGTCTCTTAGAAAACTGGAAAGTTGAGTTTTTCTATTAGAGGTTAATGATTTTTTTCTATTGTTAATCTAGGTTAATAATGAATAAGTTTGTGCAGCGTGATTTTGTGTACCAAGGAGATTGTCCTTAACTTATTTGGAGCTTGAAATAACCTAACACGATAAAATTATTTGAATAAAATTGTTACTAGTTTAAAATTCGCGTTCAACCAATAAATGTCTAAATTCTCTAAATGACTGATGACATCTCGAAAACTTTATTTAAACAAGTAGGTATTAGTCATTGTTGCACCCGATGTGGTTGGTAAATTGATAACAGTATTATGTAGAGTACTGATTTCATTAATGTGAAGATGAGGTTACTGGAACTGCAGGGATGAGGGTGAACGCTGTGAGTTAACAGTCTATTCTGTATTCCGGCCCAATTTTTGTATTCACTAATGCAATTTGAATGTTTTCTTTTATAAATTAATCCTCCAAAAAGAAAAAAAAATTTGAAATTCCATTGCCACAAAATAATTATTTATATAACAAAAAGCATATCGAAAATGCTTTTTTTGAAATATAAAAATCTGTATAATTCACTTAATGGTACTTAAAACTTTTTGTGGTCTTTAATGTAATGAATAACACCAATATTTATAAAAAATCTTTACTTGACTACATACAGTTACTAAAACAATTTCTATACTTGTGTTGTCGATGATCATTCGACAGAAAACAGCTTAATTTTTCGTTTCAACTTCCAAAATTCTTTTCACCTTATCTGGACCACTTTTGGAATAAATCCAAGCTCCAAACATGTCCAAGATAGCGCAATTCAAGTAATTTACTTGTTGAAATTTAATTTTTCAGCAAATATTCTTTCAAAAATGTTCATAATAATTTTTTATATAAATCTATAAGTATATGTACAATGCACAAGCTCTTTTCCTGAAAGTAATAGACAGAAAAACTAGCAGAGCGTCAATTTTTAACATTGTGCTTACAGAATAAGCCTCTATGTGTATTAATTTTATTGATTTTTTTCTCAATCTACCAAGACTGCCTAATTGTGTTGTATTTTAGAGTTAACAGTCTATTCTGTATTCCGGCTCAATTATTGTAGTCACTAATACAATTTGAATGTTTTCTTTTATAAATTAATCCTCCAAAAAGAAAAAAACTTTCAAATTCAGTCAACTTATTCGGTCTTTCACGGTTTGACGTTGTCGCTGTCACATAATTAGTTCTCTTGCCTTTGTTTGGGGGCACCACCCACCGTACTTCAAAGTACGCTGTCAAAAATGGCGTGTAGCCTTATAAAACGGCCATATACAGCATCAGCTATGTCAATTTTAGTAGGCGATGCTCACACATTTTTAGTTACCGTTCCAGACGAAGATGTCGCTGTTAATGTAGCTCAAACAGATTTCTATATAAAATGGAGTGACTTTTTTTATTGACTTTTTTGAACTGATTTTTGACTCTCTTATTGGACAAAAATTTATGATTCTAATTGGTGCATTTTTTGTTTTTCACCATAGTTTTTCCAGTGTTTGAAAACTTGAAACCACAGAGTACGTCCAGAAGTTAACTCTGCCCAAAATTTCATCCTCATCCAGTGTCTCTTTCTAATGCACAATGTTTATTATAACTCTGTCTTTGTTGTTAATAATATGAAACTCTAATAGAGGCGCTAGTGTTTCTGAAAACTTTAGCAGTCTAGTAATTGATGACCCTACAAAAAAGTGTCGCCTCGGTGACATTTTTATGAATTCCAAATGTCAGATTTTTGAAAAAATTATTTTAGTTGTGTGTGGTTCACAGGACTTTAAACATTCATGAATTTTCTTATACGATTCTACTAAATTCCGAACATGTTATTTGGTTTATTATTTTCAATTACTTTACATCTTTTGTTAGTGCCGAAAAGACGACGAAGATGTTGATAAGTTTGTTGTTCATTAAAGAATTCTGATTGGTAAGTTATGGTGTTGCATTTCAGTCTAATCGTTTTGATTCGAAATTTTATAAGATTGAAAAGGTCGAAGGATTCTCTTAATATTCGTTATGAATTTGAAGGTCTCACGTCAAAGGAAGATTTTGTAATTTGTAACTTGTAACTTGCATTGCAATATTAGAGATTTAAAGATTTTCGGTTGCAAAGATGCAAATGCTACTTTCAACATGTTGGTTTATTGGTTGATAATGCGAATAACACATTGTCAAAAAGTTATACATCTCTTGTTTAATTGTGTGCTTTCACCTTTCAAGACTTTACAAACACCAAACTAGCAACAAATCAGTATCGATTTTGCAGTTTTAACATTTTTTATGAACAAACAATGAAATAATTACAAAGGAAACTTCTGTGTCTTCCACACCAACAGCGGCTACCATTACAATTAGGGTTCAATAACTCTATATTTGATCCGGGGATTTGTACAGTGGTAGAATAGCATGATCTAACCGTGACCAAGAAGCAGATGCAATAAGTCAAATCAACTCCATCTGAAGATAGCAAAATTTGAAGTTGAAAAAATTCAATGTTTGAAAATTTTTCTTGATATGCATGTGTTGCTCGTTTGGGTCAATAAACATTGTTATTCCTATAACTGTGTTTTTTTTTTGTTTGAACTACATTGTGGCTAAAAAATAATACATAAATATTTTCAAATTTTCCCGTAATTTTTACGTGATAGCGCAGCAGTGACATCTGCAAACGTTTTATAAAAATATGACAAAGACTGTAAATATGTTTTCTCTCTCTACGGACTTTTTTTAATTACATCGTTACTCTCTGGACGTACTCTCGTCCCTCGCCTATCCTAGCGTCATTTAGGATATTTAAAAATCATATGGATATCTTGAATATACTAAAAACACCATAGGAGTTATTGAATATTGAATTTTCCTTTAGTGCATCCACCAAAAGCGTTACAGTCTGCTTAATCATTACTAACATTGCTCTTTGATTATGATATCCTTTATTCTGAATACGTTAGAGATGTATAATTCAACTTCCATTACATCAATTGACAGAGTCAATTATTTGTAATTCTACAAACTATGTGTAACATTATATGTATTTGATATAGTTGCAGTTTAGTTTATCTTGGGTTCTAAGCATTATTACATATCCATTTGTAACAATAAACCGAAACGTTGAATTTAATTACATCAAATGCAGAACAAAATCAAACAGAAACTCAATAACTGTTATTTGCATATCAAGGCATTCACTTTTTTAATACGAAAATGGATATTATTCTGCAAGGCGATAGAGAAAAATATCACAAGTTATTTAATTAAAATAGAGAAATTTTAACAAGGAATTTTTTAACTGTCAACACAAAGGAGAAATTTAAATCTCTGAAAATTCGATTGACAAAAAATAACTGATGTATTTCTGGAGCCTTCTATGTCACTCTTCATGTTTCTGATTATTTTATCGTTATCACAGACAGACAGAGTCTATTCTTATAATCTTTCCGACAGTTACTTCTTAAAGAATGTTTCCATTGCTTACTAACACCTTCCAAGTTAATTTTAGAACCATTAATTTTTTTTTTGTAAAATATGTAAATCGATAATTCAAGATACTTAAAACAAAATTTTGTGTGAAATATAAAACAACATCTTTACATTTAATCGTTTATAAATATTCTTAGATTTTTTTTTTGTATGTCTACTATTTCAGATAGAACTCGGTTAGTATTTTTATCTTCGGTTCTTAGTCAACAAGTTGTAATTTTTTCAATTCCGTAGAGCTTCCGGCATTTTGATAACAACGTCTGACTCTATAATAATTCCCTTTTATAGAGTAAAGCAGATGTGCAAATGCTATTTGTTCTGCGCATTTCACATTCTTCGCACAAAACACTTGACATTCCTTTTATCTCTCACGAACTGCTTTTCTAATTTTAACATCTGAATTGCTGCCATACGAAGTCGTTACTGCACTTCATATTTGACCGAACGTTTATGCATGTCTTACAAACCTACTTGACGTTCAGAATCCCGTTGTTAGAATACTATTGTCTTCAATACAGAGTTTGACTATTGTCAACAATGTTTGTTTCTACCTACTTTCATATGCAAACAGTGTATTTGCTGTCATCGTCAGATCCTCAATGGCATTTGGATTATGTATAGATAATTGTTTGATTATTACTTGTCTCTGATACCATTATAGTGTATTGCCTGTGGGAAACAATATCTGCACTGAATGCATCAAAATCAATAAATGGAGAAGGAAATTACAAAAACTTCCTATAGATATTTGTCATAATTCATTCCGTTCACCTCTATAATCTCACACTTTCGAAGAAAAATAGTTTTAATTTTCTCGTTCTTTCCGAAAACCAAACATAATTTACGCCGCTTTTGTTCAGTTTGCTCTATTTACATTGTACTTGTGATTAACGATCAACACTTTGGGCATTCCACTTTCCAGTCAAAATATGGCGCTTCATAATGTTTCCTTTATAAACCGCAGTGAACCATTTTCATTTTTCTCAAATTAAATCTTAAATTGGAAAATCGAAACTTAGTAAGTTAAGAGTTATTGTCTTTTTATTTCAAAAGCGAAATCTAGAAGAATTTTATTTAATTTTACAAGTGGATGGTGTAATTATTTTCAATTTAATTTTAACGAAGTTGGCGTCCAAAAATAAACTTGCTGGTGAAAATACTATATTCTAATTAAACGCTCTTTAATGTTGGAAAATAAAAAAATTGCTAGCTTTAAGTGCTATTAATTACATTTAAGGTGTTAGCTTCGATGTGTAATGAATCAGCGTAAAGTCTTGAAAGTCTTTCAAATTATTACTCGCTCTGATTAATGAGCCAAAACATTTTTTTTTTATAATTATCTCTTTATTTGAAATGGTGACACCTACGCAAAAATACTTACAAAGAGATTAATCTTTTGTATTTTATACCTATAGAGGGGGAAAAAATAAACTGCCCACTAAAAATTTGAAATTTAGGGAATTTATCGTTATTAGGTTGAATGAACAATTGCTTTCTAAATTAAATTTTTTTTCTACATTTTTATCAAGTTAACCTCAAATTCTTTAAAATGACGTGGTGTAAATATTTCTCACTAGAATCTAAGGTAGCACCAACTTAGCAAACATTTATCCCAATTTTCAGTGGGCAGTTAATTTTTTTCCCATATATACACAAATGAATATTCGCATATACAGAGTGCGGCACGACGAGGTTTTAATAGAATTATACAGGATGACTCATAGCTGAACAATTAACAGTCCATCTCGCATTAATGTAAAGAATGCAACTTGCATTTACAACATCTTTACCAACCTTTCTTAAGATTCATGCCATCTTATAAATTCACATGTCTCTGACCATCTGGGTCTTGAGATTACCACTATGAAACCCAGGTCTTACTTTCGCAGGAACTTCAACGAAAATAATCGTAACTTATTTGCGTCAAAATTACAACAAGATGTCTTTTTAGCAATTCTAACCTAAGATTTAAACTTCGAAGGCTTTTAATTTTAATTTAATTGATGCTGATTTCAATAATATATTCCCACTAATAAAAACCACCGTTTTGGAAAATCTAAAAGAAAAAACTCCTTGGTTTACTGATACAATTAAACGCTTGTCACTTTTGTTAAAGATTTATTCCATATTTGCAACAACTCGAACAACACAGATTTAAAAAACATGTATAATACAAAAAAAAAGAGTATAGGCAACTTGTAAAAAGGGCAAAGATCAATTATAACGATAAGAGGATTTCAGAGGCTGGTAACAATAAAAGTAAAGTGGCCTGGAACATTATCAAATCTTGTAGCACTTCCTCAATTGCAATTTGCAATATAGAATTATATGATAACTGTGGCAAGTTAATAAATGATCCTGCAATCTTAGCTAATATGTTTAATAATTACTTCGTTGTCAGTAACGAAAGTTCATTGAAGAATAGTGTTAAAGACGCATGTAGTAAGTCTTGTGCCTCTAGTTTTTTTCTTCTACCAACCAATAAACTGGAGGTAGAAGCAATTATAAAAATTGTATCAAATTGTATCTAAAAAGAAAGCTGCTGGATCTGATAATGTTCCCTGCAATATTCTGGCAGATGTTAGTCAAAATATTTCAGAGGTTATGGCAAGTGCAATTAATAATTCTTTTAGGTCAGGCATATCTCCGCAATCATTAAAGGAGGCTATTGTAGTTTCTGTTTATAAGGATAAAGGATCCAAAACAAATATCAGCAACTACCGTCCTATATCTCTTCTGCCAGCATTTTCTAAGGTCTTTGAAAGGTTACTGTATGATTGTCTTTACATTTATCTAATCTCTAATAACATTCTTTCCAATTGTCAGCATAGATTTCTCAAAGGTCGTTCTACAAATTCTGCCATATTTGAAACATTAAATTGTATTATAAAGCGTTTGACACACTCGATTATGAGATATTGTTAACCAAGCTGCACAATGTTGGTGTCAGAGGCATTGCTTTAGAACTCTTTCAGTCTTACTTATCTGATAGATCTCAAAGAGTTCGTTTGACATACAGCAATAATGGTGCTATCGAGAATGTGCTGTCTGAATCTAAAAATATTGTAAAAGGTGTTCCCCAAGGTTCCATATTAGGACCGCTACTATTTATAGTGTATGTTAATAACCTTGGAGTATCCTTAAAAAACTGTTCACCCTGTCAGTTTGCTGGCGATACTTCATGCGTAGCAACTGGTAAAGATCAACAATATAGAAACGGTCCTCTGTCATCTAGTGTCTACATTAAACATGGAACAAAATCTGTTCCGTTGGTTGATGAAGTAAAGTTTATAGGCTTATACATTGACCACGCCTTAAAATTTAACGCCCATACTGGCTATGTATGTCGTAAGTTAGCGAAATATGCATTCCTTATCCGAAACTTGCGTTTTTGAGTAAGCACAGATACTCTAAAAATGTTTTACTTTGCATATGTACACGCTCCTCTATCGTATGGTTTCATATTTTGGGGTTCTGCTTCTAGCTCGAAAGAAGTTTTTGTACTGCAGAAAAGAATTATACGGTATATGCTCTTCAAGAAGCCAACAAATAGTTAAAATATAAAGCCACGTTTGAAAACGCAAAAAAATATAGGGTGTTCCATTTAAAAAAACATAAGTTTGTGTCAGAACTCATCTATGAAACAGTCTGGATATTTGAAAATAATTCTAGTTTATGCAGAGACCTAGTATCTACAAATTTTGTTAATACATTTTTTCAATATTTTGACATTTAAAAGCCAATAATGGACTTTGCCTACTCGCTGGGACACTCTGTATAATTGGACCCAATGTAATTCACTATATTTAAACGCAACTAAATGTAAGAACATACTTTTTGGACCAGCAAATAAAGCAGAAAATTTAAAACACACCGTTCGAATTAATAACGTAGAAATTCCTTCCAAAAGTACAGCCAAAAATCTTAGTGTCACTATGGATTCACAACTCAATTTGACTAATCATGTTTCCCAGTTATCTAAATATTGTTATTTTAAATTAAAGCAACTTACACAGTTTAAAGAGATTTTAAATCAAAAGACTAAACTAATTTTAATTAACTCACTAGTTTTATCCAATCTGCATGACTGTAATATTATTTATGGCCCGCGCCTAACTGAAAGTAATAAACAAAAACTTCAAAAAATTCAAAATTACTGTTTACGATTTGTGATTAGTATACCTCACTTTGAACATGTTACTCCCTACCCTAAGATCTTTAGGATTGCTTAAATTGAATGAGCAACGCTTTGTTCATTATTTATGTTTTTGTTTCAAATCACTAAAGTTAAAAGTTCCTGATTATTTGTTTGTTAAATTAATCAAACGCTGTGAAACACATCTTAGAAATTTACGTTTTATTGAAAAGCATTTTCACTTTCCAGCACACAAGACACAATAAACTTTATTATTATTATTATTTCCTCAAAATTTTCCCCAGTTTTTGTGAATAGTATCTTTAAGATTTCTTCTGATTTTTTTCTCCAATTTCTCTAAGATTTTTTTTATTTTTACCAGATTACTTAATTTCTTCGAGATTTTTTTGAAATTCTCTGATTTACTCAAAAGTTCTTCTAATTTCTTTGAGATATATTTTAATTTCCTGAAGATTGTTTTAATTTTCCAAAGAAGTGCGGACATTTTTAAAATAAATACGCACATTTATATCAGTAATAATAAGACTGCATAAGGGCACCAAAATCTCACAATTAGTAAAAAATTGAGTGGCTCTAGGACGCTTTCGTACTGGAGTGACAAATTCTTCCCAAACACAGAATCGGAATAGAATATTTTTTTGTCGGATTTTATTTCAGTAATAACGAATTATTCCTAATTTCTTTTCCTTTGTGGAATACTAAGAACAAAAAATTAATCGATAAAATAAGTCAAAGGCGGCATTTCGGTCGCTCACACCGTCTTGGTTCGGCTCGGCTTTATTTCAATGTCTACATATGAATACATTCATAAATGTCGAAAATACGAAAAGTGATAATCAGAACTAGATGCTTAAGTGTACACATAGCTTGACTCGGCCCTGGTTCTAGTGTAATGAGTGTTTTTAGAAAACAAGAAAGTATTATGATTTAAGTGATTTTAGTATTATTTGAATTTTCTTAATTATCGTTAGGTACCCAATGCTAAAGCTGCACAATTATAATCGTTAATCTTTTCTTTTAGAAAACATTGTATTAGGAGATATTGAAGAATAGTGATTATTGTAATTAACATTAATAACAACTATAGTTACTCACTTGAATTCTTTTTTTTTTATCATTTTGCGTTTTTCTTTTAGAATATTGATTTGATAGAAATATAATGTTGTTGTTTTTGATAAAGTCTTTAGATAAACATCGCTTTCCTGATCGTCAAGTTATAGATTTTGTTTGTTCGATTTCTTCTATTGTTATTACAAGTGTTAACAACACCACAAAATGATAATACAAAAAGCATTATTATATAGTGCGAATCACAATTGTTGCACAATTATTAATGGTGTATGCATGTGCAGGTACACATTACATACATGCAACCAGTATCGTCTGTTCTCCACTCATTAAGTTATTAACTACCACAGCTTTGTTGTGTTGTGGGATGCCGATTTAGCAAACAAAGCAATTTTTGAATGGAGGCAATATGCTTTATTAGACTTATACAAAAGACAAAATATATAACACAATCAATTAAACTATAATTTTTGTAATTTAGTATGAGGTGAGTGAGGTAAGAACAGATTAAAGTTGAAAGTTTTAATAATTTTTAAATTCAAGTTTTTCTACACGTTTTCATAAGATAATCATCAGCTTGTTTTATAGATTTGAGTAATTTACTAGAAGCAACAACAAATCCGAAAATAAGCTTTGGACCAATCTATGCTCTATTGTCGCTTCAGCAGTCATTTCTTACCTCTCTTATTGTTTAATTATTTATCTAATCAATCAAATTGTGATGAAATAATAAAATAAAACAAATCATTTTAAGTTTTTTTTCACAGAAAAAATAATTTTCATTCAACTAAATGTTTGTCTTGTCAAAAAATAATTTAGTCAACTTCACAAAAATTCATTCCTTAGTTATTATAAAAATACAAATGAATTATGGTAAAATCATTCCAGCTTGAATGACATTGGCATTTGACATGAAAAGCGGTAAAATTAATCTTTATAAACACCAGACTTCACTCATTTAATCACAAAATGAAATGTGTCAAGTTTTTATAAACTTTACTTCGCCTTAAAATTTCCCATTTAAAACTTGATAAATCTACTGAAAAGATTTAATGGTGTGTATAAAATCAAACAACGAACTGCTAAAGACAACATTTTATTAAAAATCAATTTACATTTAATCAATCTTCGTCTTTGGAATGTCTTTTGGTTGAACTTTCGAGAATGCAACTATCCAAAAGCATAACCAATTGGGAATGAAAATGCTGGTAACGACACTGAAAAGCCAATTTCCATAAATCATAGAGTCAACGATACTGAAAACAATAGCTTGATGTGCTGCTGTCAAACCTCTATAAAAATTTTCTTCAATTTTTTCTCCGGGAAACATAACATATGTATAAGTTAATACAGTAACGGTAAGTACGACAAGAGGGTGGGCTATCAGCCAAAGCATTTTTTTAATGAAGGAAAATAAACTAGAACGCGTTATTTCAATAATAAGTGCCAGCGGAACATAAATTACGGCGGAAAATAATGCCAGAGAGAAATTATTCATGGAAATACAAATTAAAGAGGTACCTAATTCTAAAAGGGATAAAATATTTAACACAGACATACTCTTTTCGCAACACTTAAAAGGAATAAAAACTGGAGTTATTAATAATATAACAGATATTATAACAAAGCCGTAAAAAAGAGACAATTCAGTTGAGTAATTATACTGAGACCCCAAAGAAGAAATAAGCTGAGGGCTGTTCATTATCAAAACACCTATTCCATGAGTTAGTAAAAACACACTTAGAACTGAAACAAAACTAATAGAATCTGGATCGACAGGTTTCAATTTTTCAAGTTCTAATTTGTATTTTACTTCCATTTCCGATAAATATTTCTTTATATGCTTTGGTTTAACAAAAGTTGATTTCGATTTTTTTGCAACTTTACTTGTATCTTGATTTTCCGACGTTTCTTTTTCTATTTGACTTTCTTGAAGTTGACACCATTTAGCACATGCTTTAATGAATAATGCCCCTCCTATTAAGCAAATAGCTGGCATGTAAAGACCTAGAATAAAAACTAATGTTACGAAAATTTACTAGGTTATATTGTCTTATGAAATTTCGTAAAATCATAAAAATGTATACAGGATGTCTAGAAATGCTCTTCAAAGAAAAAAGTGACAAATTCTAGAACTTATTTCATGTCGATTGAACTTAACTTGCTTCAATGAAAAATGTTTTTTTCAGGAGCTAGAGTTCTTTGAAGGTTAAAAATTCAGTTCAGTTTTTCTCGAACGAGATTTATGACAAATTTCCAAATACAAAAGAATTACGAAAAAAATATCTAATAACCTCCTTTTCTATTTTAAGAAAGTCGATGATGATTACAAAAAAAAATATATTTAAGAACGTTATTTTATTGTGAACAATCCAAGACATAAATGTGCGAAATTACGTCTCTTACTTGTATAGAGAAAATCTAGATTGTCTTAGAACGATGTGGTCTTATTTTTGATTACACAAAATACACGGAAAAATTCCTAGTCTAGAGTATTATTTTACAAAAGATTTTGTTTAATTTTCAAATTGATCACTTCTACGCTCAGTATTTTTTAGCTTTTGCTTAACTTATTGCTTATAGTTGAAAGTCAACAAGTTTTTGTCTTGTAATATGATATTATACATCAGAATGGAATTGTAAATTTGGTTCACAAAAGAGCTCCATTGGTGTGATAATTTAAAAAAAAAATTAAGATATTTGTCATTCACTTATTCACGACCCTTTTAGAACTTACCGATAGCTCTACCGGTCGAGCGCAATTTTCTGCATTTAATGGGATATTGAGATCTTCAGTGACAGAGACCTGTTTTTGAATTGAAATCTAATCTCTTTTTATTACTCCTATAATTTTTGCAGTTTGATTCTCTTACGTGTTTTTAAACAGTTGCTGCAGAAAAAAAATTGAATCTTTTTCTAAATTTTTTTTTTTTTTTGTTTTATAGCAATAAGTAATGAATTGGATAATAGTGTACAGTATCATCCTTTGTTTCAGTATGTAATTGATTTCTTGCATGACTTCTAAATAAATATAAGAAATGAAATTTGGGAAATGTAGGCACTCGTATTCTTGAAGCGATGCCTATACTTTCACATTATAGAGCTCAAGATGCAAAGTCAATAATTATGAATAATATTAAACAGCATATAAAATATAAAAAGAATTTTCTAATTATTTTAAATCATAATAACAAACTATAAATTTCATTATTATTAATATTATCTAGAACTGCTTAAACTAAAGTTTTGTACAAAGTATTCAGTTGAAATAATTAATTAATCTTACCAACAAATAGGTACTTACCAATAGAAATGAATCTTTCTGATGATGGCAATAAGTAAAAGAAAAAACTTTGATGAAAACGTTCTAGAAGATTATTCAAACTTCTAAAAATTCCTTCAATAATTCGTCCCATTACTAGAAACCCAGCTTTATTGCCACCTTTTAAATGTGAACTTTCCAACGTAAGAGCTTCTATGCCAAATCTGTGATACAATCCGTGATTACCATTTGGAATCTAAAATCATTCAAAATGTCAAACTAAAAAAAAAATGCATTTATAAAAATACCCCAGTAGCTTGAGTGGATATCATTGCCATTAAAGTTTGAAACGAATAAAACCAATTTTTAAAGGGATCTCTTAAATTTTTATTCGGTCGATTTTTAAACGTATGTGGAAGTCCTTCCTTCAGCAACATTTTCGCTGCCAAATTAAACAAATCTAAATTAGGTAATTGTCCATTCAATCCTTCAACTTTAATATCAACTTGAGTAATTGCAGGTTCATGAAATTCCAAGTTAATTGCGGCTTGTATAGCTCCAGCTCTGCCCTTAATGTCTCCATAATCTAAAGTTCCTTCATTTCCACACGAAATGCCATGAAAAGCTTCTAACCAAGCTTGAATACCCAATTGTTCGTGTTCAGTAATCAAGAAAATGATATCTTTAGCCCAGTATTTTTCTTCTACAAAATCTCAATTAGTAAAAATAGCAAGTAATCAATTAATTATAATTAACTGTTTGCAAATTTCGCAAAAGCTAGCATTATAGCGATTGATGGTGCTGTTGTAGCGTGAACGCTTAACGGAGGTCTGTATGGAACACTCAAAACTAAAGCTTCAGTACTTGATGCTCTAGCGGCTCTTAATATACCATATACATTTTTCCCAGTGAATTTCTAAAAAAATATATATAACAATAAAAATAAATTGACATGAATATCATAATTTACTTGAGCTTTTCCTAAAGGATAGTTTAAAGTAAAGTTGTGAGTGTATGTGTCAAGTCCAATTTGTTTCATTTTTGCCAACAACCATGGATATGGTATTGAATCATCATATTTCTTCATTTCATCAAGCAGTTCATCATGGTATGTTTTCGCTATCGCATCTGCCCGAAATTCTGATTTAACAAGTCCGGGCAAAAGTGCATTTTCAGAGAAATACGTTCCAGCATTCATTGGAGTATAAGCAAGTGAACAAAACCAGACTATTCCACCCATGTAAAGTACGACACATAATTTAGTATAATATTTTAAAAGAGCTTTGGTGAGTTTACCCTGCCCGGCACTCGGATCTGTTAAAAGACCCATTTTCAACTAAAAAAACAACCATATAATTGAAATGTGAATGTTTATAAGTTTTTGCAGTCATACTTTGTTCTAAACAGTTCGTTGTAGGAAAATTATATTCTCATTTTTAAACAACCACCCACTTTGTTTACATGTAAAGTTAACCTTAAATTTTTGACATACTGCAAATGAAAGGTTATATTCTTACCAACATAATAAAACCAATTATTTGAAATTTTGCTGACTGAAAAATCTCAATAGTTCAAAAAGTAATTTCGGTATTTTATTAATAAAATCACTTTTAAATATATAAATAATACTATAATTTCATGTATAAAAATAAAATGTACATATTTTAAAATAGACTCATATGAATAATTATATACATGATAGATATATTTATAATATACATTATGTATAAAAAACTATATTATAACATCATAATAGATAAACTTATAACTATGACTAGCTGATTGTACAGCAATGAATTGTTGCAAAATGAGGTAGATTATTTCATTAGTATCGGAAAATGTAAACTGACAGAATTCTCATTGTTTTCATCAACTTTTTGCTGTCTTGTATATCACACCTGTTACATAATAAATTAAATTTAAATTAGCCAAAAGTCGATGAAATGTCCAATTTTGTACTTGACTGTGTTAAGTGGTGAAAGTACTTCTTACAGAAATATGCTCAATTGGTACAAGTTTAACAATAGAAAATAACTAATCTCTTGCAGCATCTAACAATAAAATATACAATAATTGTCAATTGTTTTCAGATAGATTTAGCACCAATGTTAAACAATTTGGAAACAATATAACAAATAAATACATAACTCCACAACACAACAATATTTTTTAAGTGTTCCTTTTCAGATCAAAATATGTTTAGATTTATTGTTGTAACAAAACGCATGATAAATAGATATAGTATCAACAACAATAATAATTGTAAGTACAAAAATTTCCAAAACTAGCACTTTTAAAGCAAAAATTTTGAAATATATTCAGATAAAAATAATCTGCAATTTGTTACAACAAAAAAATTAAATTTATTTAAATATAGATAAATATAATTCACGACTCAACATAAAAAAAAAAAACTAGAAATCTCAACAATTTTTCTTTTATTTTTGGCAATATTAACACAATTCAGCTGCCTGACTTTTAGCAATGAAAAAATATAACAATTTACTTAAGACTAGAACGCAAAGTGCAAAAATTATTTAATAGTTACGTATTCGTGGTAACTTGTAAAAGAAAATCAGTGCAATATTGCCAATAAAACAAAATTTTTACTAATTTCAGTTGGTAACTTGAACATTATGGAGGTGGTGGAGGTTGGAACGTTTGACTAAACCCTGGCAGAGGTAAATTTTTATCTTCTGAAGGTTGTAACAGTCTTTGAAGTTCAGGATTGTTTAAAACATTTTGACCTAAAATTTCCTCATCAGGGTCAGGCAAACCTTCTTCTATAATTGAACTTTCTCCTATATCCTCCAAAATGGTGCTTCCCAAGTCTTTTAATTCTTCTTGTGAAGACGTTGAAGGTAAAAATGTTAAGTTACCTTCTGTATCCGATTCTAAAAATGGTGTCAAGGGATCAAAACTTTCTTGTTGTAATAAACTACTGACTTCTTCAAAGGAAAAACCAAATTGTTCTGGATTTGAAAGACTGCTTTCAGGAAATTCAGTTTTTATATCAGGATCAGTTTTAATCACTAATTCAGGCTTAACGATTGTTTCCGGAATCTCACTTTTAATGGCAGTTTCGATGTCTTCAGGCGGTACATTTTTCGAATGTGACTTTTTTATATGTCTTACTAGATGATCTTTCCGACCAAATCGTTGCGGGCAGAACTGGCATAGAAAATCGCGCATCCCTGTATGTACTACAAGGTGTCTTCTAACGTCCTTTTTCGTGAAAAATTTTCGATCACATTGTTCGCAAGTAAATTTCTTTTCGTTCGGATTTTTAACTGATCGACTTCCAGCGTGTACTTTCAAATGATAAAGAATCTCTTCCTTGGTCGCAAATTCACTAGAACAAATCTGACACTGCAAACTGCCTTCTTCTGCCGCATGAAGAGCTTGATGTTTTCGATAGCTCATCAATGACGTATATTTCTTTTTACAATCAGGCTTCTCACAAGCGTAAATTTTCTTACTGGGGCTATGGACTTTGATATGATTTTTTAAATGGTCCTTTCTATGGAAAGTTCGCTCACAAACTGTACAACTAAACGGTTTACGATCTGAATGGATTAAAACGTGTCTAACTAACTTAAATTTTGAACTAAATGATTTTTTGCAATGCTCACATTTAAATGGTGACGTTCCTGAATGAATTTGTTGATGTTTTGATAATTTATCTATGGTAGCAAAACTTTTTTGGCAAACAGGGCATGAATGTCCTTTCTTTTGCATTTGCGATGACTTTTTTGTTCTTTTTACAGTTAATTTTTGTTTTGCTCTTTGTGTTTGTAATCCAGATGGGCCTGGTTCGCTTAAACTGAGGAATGTTTTTGGTTTCGGTGGCATCGTTGGATGATATAAAGCTTGCAAATTTTCTGAAACGCTAGGATAATACTTTGACTGGGCGAAATAGTCTTCGATTGTTGCTTGTTCTAAACTGCCTACGCTGGATTGAAAACTTTCTAGTTTAACTGTCGTCTGTGACAATGAAGGGTGGATATTTGCGGCAGCGAAAGTTTCAAATTGTGGTAATCGACTAATCATCCCCATTTCGGTTGTTGAAGTGCTTGGCTGTGGCAGTGGCGGTATTATTCTACTCTCAGAGACTGCTTCTGATATAGCTGATGCGCTTGAAGTTGCTGTTGTAGTTCTTTGAGGAACGCTTTCTTGTTCAGGATCCAGCTGGCTTCCTTGTACTACCTTTCTGATTTTCGCCTTATCGCCTGGTGTTCCCATGGCGATACCAGTATGGGCAACATCATCTAAAAGAAGTTTTCTATATCAAACACTCAATGCATCAAACCACAAAGTATTAAAATTTTTAATATCTCAAAAATTTGATCATATTAATACAATTTGATATTAAAGTGGATATGCTTTTATATTTACGTTATCTAAAACATTATCAACTGTTGATAAAACTGATAATATAAAATGATTGAAAAGTTGGAGCTATGCTAATGCATATTTTTGAATTATTTATCGATTTCAACTAAACCTACATATTTTTACCAAATTTAATGAGTTTTAACAAACTTTTATGAGGTACAAAAGTACCAAACTAACTTAAAAATACAGTTTTACCGATCTATACTGATAAACATTAGGATTAATTATCAGATAATAATTCCAAGGAATAATAACCTTGCAAACGTGAAAACTATCAATACAAAAGGAAAATCTCTATCGGCATTGTCCTTGAAAACTTCACATTTTCCTTACTAAGAATTCAGTCTATCACAATTTTGAAAAAAATTTAATACTTCCTAGACGTTTAAATCAACTTGTGGTTTTTAATAAAAATGTGGAACCAGACTTCAACTTTGCCCCCAACTTTCACTTGTACGTTAAAATTTTTGGATTTTGTCCGACACAGACATTAGAATGTATAAATTTGAATGTGTTTAATGCAAATAATCGAACGGTGTCTGGGAAAGTGATAGGATTTTAATGTTGGCTTAGTTTCAATATGGTAAGAGGAAAATGTAGTGATGCAGTAGCGATGGGCCTAATTTTGGAGAGAAAGATAAAATTTGACTATGTGATAATAAAGCATTATCTCTGTCTCTGGAATTTAGGTCGCAAAAACGGATCTAAACCAAAACTATACTTTCTATTAAAACATTTAAAATGTCAGCTGTCGTTGTAACACCAGTAAGAAAAAAATTCAATTGGTACTTACAATACTGTGTTATGTACAACAAATCACTATCCGAACACTTTGTAGGACATGAGGAATATCTTTTTGACCATAGTTATTCAATTGAACTTACACTGAATATCATTTTTCACAATATTTTATCTCGGATCGGTCTTCGATAATGATTATCATTAGATAAGAGATTGCAACAATAGATGTCATCCATGCACTTCTTTTTTCTTAATTATTTTAGATTCGATTAGATTTTTCTCGGGGTTTAGCCACAGTCTTATTATTACGAATACACGCAATTATGTAAACACAAACGTCACTGTCAAGGAGCCATATTGAATACTTGGGTACTTTGTCAAGGTGAATGGAATCAGATGGTTTTTAGGTTGGTAGTTTGCCACTGCATTTCAGTTTAAAACGTTTAAAACTTTAAAAATCTGTTGGAAAAAATCCATTTACTTTTATTATTAAAATAAATTACTTATGAATCATTGATGAAAATTATGATGTACAAAGTAGAAATTTTTTCTTTTGTTGATTTTTATCAAAAAAAAGATTAATCTGTTTTTTCTTGAATAATTTTTAATATTAGTTAAATTCGTAGTGAAAAATAACAGAGGAATATCAAATACAAATATCAAGTTCAAAATTTCATATATTAATTTTTAACAGTTATGCAAATTACTATAATGGGATGTGACTTGACCATAGTGAACGAAACGCAAAATGATCCCTGACTTTTCAGTTCTTCGGCTTCGACCACAATCAGTTTTATTATGATTACATTTTACACAAGGCATTAAAAAAATTGATATTTATAACGCAAAAGATTAAAAATTTTTGACTGTATCGTCTGAAATGTAAAAAAAATAATGAACCAAACAAATTCGATTTTATAAAAAAAAACTGTGTTTAAGAATTTCCAGAAAAAAGTTTAAAATAGACAAAACTTATGAATAAATTTAACATTTATTTGGCTTTGGTGTCACATTTAGTCAGTACATGTTGTACAAATATAACATTATTAACAATGAATATGATATCTAGAGTTACTTAACATGTTTGCAACAAAAAGATTGTTTATATTTTTAACGATTAACGGTAAAGCTAAGGTTAGGCACATATACACATTTACAATATAAAAAAATGGAATGCAATAACCCCCTTTAATTAATTAATTAACCTTATAATTAATCCATTATGCTGGATAAAGATAAGGTTGACATAAATTATTCCTAAATTAATTACGAAGGAAATAACATAAATGTACTTATATCAATGCAAGGGATAATGGACGTTTTTCTTTCTGTTTTAAGCTTAAAGCACTCAAATTTTAATGTGTATAAAAATTTAAATTTTTGAAAGAATGATCATTTGTACAACGAATTAATTTTTAGATGAAAAAACTAGAATCGTCATTCCAATCATCAACCACAGGGCCAAAGGAGTCATTGAAGAATTGATCAATTTCTTTGTACATATGCAAGAGCGTTTTTTTCGAGAAATGATGTCTTTCGTCTGGATAAACCTGAAATTTTTTTATTGAATATTTATAAGCAATATTACATTTCCAATTACCAATTGCTGAAATAGAACTTCCTGTTCTATTAAAGCTTTCGAAAACAGAAAGATATGCTGAGGAGTAACGGAAGTGTCAGCAGTCCCATGAATCAGTAAAAATCTTCGTTCTTTCATATTTCCAGCTCTCATAGTCAAATCAGCATTGTCATATTCTTGCAGATGTTTAGATGGAAATCCCAGATATTTCTCAGTAAAGTAAGCATCTAGTAAAGTTTTTTTAACACTTGTTTTTTCCAAAAACATAACTTACTATGATATTTCCAGTTGGTTATAGGAGAAATACCGACAGAGCAATTGATAACTTGATGGAAATCTTGTAAAATCATCATAGTTGCAACATATCCACCATATCCTTTACCAATCACACAAATTTTTGTTCTATCGATGAATTTGAAAGTGTCTCTCAAATAAGTAAGAACGGCAAGTTGATCTTGCACTTCGATAAATCCAATTCTGTGTTTAATTTCTCTTCGCATTCTAACGCCTTGGAACCCTGAGCCTCTGGCATCAATTTTAGCAGCAATGTATCCTCTAGTACTAGCCACATACCATGGCCAAGACAATTCCCACTTTTGCGACACAGTTTGTGACGATGGAGAAGCATCTCTGAGAAAAAAATCATAATTCGATTATCTTAATATTCAATCACTTACACCAAAAGAATTAAAGGGAAAGTAACTTCTTCATACTCGCGTAAAATTGGTGGTAGATATAATCTAACTTGAGCTTTGTATCCATCTTCTATCTCTACTTGTATCGTTTTAATTTGTGGTGCCGAGAAGCTTTTAACTTTTTTTCGAAGTTTAATGCTACTGTCTAAAACTGCAAGTCTAGTATTTGTGGCACTTTCAACAAGAAAAACTACGGGAATGTTTGGTCCCAGACATTCTTGTATATAATATTTATAATTTTTGCTAAAAATGATGTTGTTGAAATCGCAAACGTAATCTACAAGTAAGCTGTTGTTGATTAAAGTTTCATTAGCAAAATCTAAATAAAAGCCGTAAGTTATATTCG
Organism: Latheticus oryzae; assembly: GCA_030157265.1. Taxonomy (NCBI): domain Eukaryota; kingdom Metazoa; phylum Arthropoda; class Insecta; order Coleoptera; family Tenebrionidae; genus Latheticus; species Latheticus oryzae. The sequence continues at coordinate 4,494,084 of CM058049.1, forward strand.
GATCGATTCTAGGCTGGCATGTTAAGCAAGTCCAAGGTTGTGAAGAATTTGTGTCACCAATTTTGAATAAATGTCTTACTCCTGGAGCATTTTCATTCGTTGCTAAAGCATATCTAAAAAGGTACTTTGAAGAAGTCGCAAGATAGGAATTCCAATCACTTACATTAAGTTTTTTTGTTCGTCCCACGCTAGAATACGGCTTAGTTCGAAAGCTCCATGTGTTAGAGGGATGACGTTGTTATTGAAGAGTAGACAAGCATGCATGTAATGGCCATTATCACCGTCTTTCACCGGCAATCTTACTAAAGCTTGATTTCCTTTTTTGGAGAAAACCGGATGAAAGATTCTCTCCGTCCATCCGATGTGCTCTTTCTCGATGTGAAACTGAAATAAGCTTGTCAAGGATAATCGATTGCTGAAAATTACTCACATCTGTGCAGTTGTAACTATCCTGAGGTTTACATGTTATTATCACTGAAACGTTCTGATGTCGGTTTAACCAAATAAGTGCGACATTCTGTTCCCCATGGAAACTAGCACTAGTTATGTAACTTCCACTCTCAACGCTGTTTGTCGGCTTCAATTCTACTGGGAAAAGATACTTCGGTCTTGTTAAATTGACCATCCAAACTGTAACTTCAGGGTTGGGAGTTTCCACCTAGCAAATTTGATTTTCGGCGTGCAAGCGAACAATGGGACAAATTGATTTCTTACCGTTGGAAATCGAAATGACTTTATCTTTGGATAGGTAGTTTTAGGGTTGTTACTATCATACCAGGGATACTTGTATTCACCTACTGAAGTGTCGTTGAAAGTAATATAAAGTAAATACAAACTGTTTGGTGAAAACCAAATTGTGTGGGAAGTTCTGAGTATTTCGTTTTCATACAACCAATCTGGGACTCCGTTGTACACAACATTTTGTTTGCCTGTCTTTGTAATCCTACAAACCAAATCTTTCTCCACTTTGGGTTTGTAATATATGTCATTATTATGAACGAAAACAACTGCTGTTCCATCTGGAGACCACGAAGCATATTGCAGGAATGGAGCTTCGTCGTCTAATTCTTTCGGAGACAAAGGTTTCCGAAACCTTAAAAAATCAATTATTATAATACAAAACTAAAAACGCTAATCACCTAGTCTGAATTTCATAAATGTAATATTTGGCAAGAGTTGTATATTTGTAGATCTTCTTCACTTCACATATAAGTAGAACGTATCGCAGATCGCTAGAGATTCTAAAATCCACCGCATCATATTGTCTCTAAAAATTAGATTGGATGCATGCACGTCCTTCAGAATCTCAGGAAAACTTACGAAAGTGGAATTCGTCATTATTATTCTTGTGGTTAAGTTGTCAGCGTTATATAAAGTCACTCCTCCATGTTCGTCTTTGTATACAAACTCAGATTCTGAAAGGGAAATATTAATATATTTTCAGCATTTCCACAAGCTGAATCATAATACGAATAAGTTAATGCTTTGTGATGAATTTAAGATAACAGATTTGTTTTTTCCAAAAGAGAACTGATCAAAATTCAACAACAAAGATACTTTAAATATTTTTACAGCGGAAGTAAAGCTATAACAAAACAAACAGAGAGATGAATTCTTGATTAACTTTGTTTAGATGGGAGTTTTAATTCACGTATATTTTTATTCATGAAACTCTAATGTAAAACATTATTTATTTCATTAATACAGAATCAGCATAAATAACTGTAGTTGAAGTTGAAAAATCACATTCAATTCGAAATTCAACTCACATTGAAATTTTTACTTATTTTTACTCGTGGCATTTTTGCTATAAATTTTCATTATAAATGTTCTGGCAATTTTTTTTCAAACAATAATTATTTGCCTACAGTCATTCGTGACGGTTTTGTTTGAACCAAAATCTGAGAACATCGAATTCCAGATCTGGACCTTATAAAGTAACATTTGTGAAAATTTACTAAGCAACGGAATGGTAATTGATTCTTTAATAATTCAGTAAAAGTCAGCTTGTCATTAGAATAAACTTTGACATACAAAGAAATTCAAAATCGAACGTTCTTTTCACTTTATTCCGTCAATAATGGCTAAAGGCATAAAAAATATGATTCCTAAATTTTTTGAACTGCAAAGACACCCTTTTTGTCAGTTAGTCAAAATATAAAATACTTATACAATTGAGAAGGGGAAGGGAAATTATTTCAGTTTTCCATATTAGTCCTGGGAATAGTGATAGCACTCACTAACGTAAAAAAAAAGTTACAATTCTTTCTGCCCCTGAATAAATAAATTACTAAATATTCAAAGGTAATCATGGGGTAAATATTCAATCAGATGTCCTCTATGCATATAATTTTTCCATTTGAAATATAAATTCCTATTTTTTGTTATCTTGGTAATATAATTTTCTTATAATGTGAAGGTATAAATGATTTGCATAAACAATTTATTAAGATGAATAAAAAAATGAAACACATTTATATTTTGCACCTTTTCAGTTATTCTCTAAGAAATTTTACTGATAAAGATCAGAGCATTTCATTGAATTTTTTTCTAAATAAAGCAGAACTAAAAATAACTTCGTTCTTAACACCAGATTAAACATCTACAAATTTGATTCTATTTATGCAAAAGAAAAATCGTACAGATTCCCAGGCGAAACGTTTCTATAAGCAATCGATAACGTTACTACGGTAACCAGAAACTGTATGTTGGTATTTACATCATCAATCTTCAAATGCAAAAGTTGATAAATATGCAGTTCCTTAGATGTCTATAAATTATCCGTTATCGATGATTTTAACTATTCACTGTTACACTTGGAAAATAGTTAGAAAATCGATTGGTTGATGTTGGTTTGACGGAAGTTATTGTACTGCTGACAGTAAAACCTGCTAGAGAGGTAAACAGCCCGTGCAAGTATAGGATAATGAATGTAATAATGGGGACGGTTAATACTGAAAGACAACCCTCATCAAACAGAGAAAAATAGTTTACCTGTTAACCAAGTCCCATTGAATCGTGCTGGTGGTGGAAGTTTAAGGAAGATATCTTCGAGAGACGGTTTTACACCTTTTGTTCTGGGTCCTTCTTCCGGCGGTGACACAAGAACAATGCTGAAGACGATTAGGCCTAGAACGGCGACTATGACAAGAAGAGCAATGAAAATGCCCCTCCAGTTTCTTTCATTTGGAGAGCTGACCACCAACTCCTGAAATAGTTGCAATATTACAACTGTCTGATGTAAAAACTGAAATTAATCATTTTATGTTTAAATTACCTCAACATAGGCATAAGGTGCGGCTATTTTAACTCTATTGCAGGATTTTGCAGTAACTTTAGTAGTTTTTTCATCGGAATTATTTTTTGCCTCGACAGTCATATTATTGTTGTCGTACAAAAATTTGTGCGTCACAACAATGTATAAAAAATATAAAAATTCTTATAAATTATATTGCTTTCGGTTAATGCTTGGCCACATTGGTAAAAATAATTACAAAAAATACATGTTTACATTTTTATACACTTTCATTACGACATTATAACAACATTTAACACACTTATAAAAACATCGAACATTTAAGACACTTATTTTTTTTATAATATTAGGAACAACATTTAATTGGCGGCAACATTTAACTGTGTTTGCAGATTTTGTTAACATCAAAAGCATCTAATATTTATTAAAGTACAATGTTGAACAATCAACCAAAAAATTTATTCTGTTTGATTTTTGGAGGAAATAACCTTACGATGCATACGAAACAACTGAAACACCCAAACTGTACGTTTAATGTAAAAGCTCCGGTGGAAAGCCAATAGAAGCCAGACTTACAAAGGCCAAACAAACAGTTGGCGGTACAAAACAAATGCGCTCCACATTTCAACGTTGTTTGTTTTTTGAAATGCATTTTGTAGAGACACGTTTTTGATGTTGCTATTTATCATTCAGTCGCGCTATCTAAAATTCAAGGATTTTTATTTATGAATTTTTTAAACCAATCATTAATCAAAATTCAAATCATTTTAAATATTAATCCATTTAACTTAGTCTTTTCTCAACTGTCGCCTTTTGTTAAACCAAAATCTTGTATGAATAATTAAAACGCTGTTTACATTATGCAAATGTGACCGTTTAGGGTCTAGAGAATTGAGCTTTAAAGCAAGAGCTGCTTTTTAGATTCAGTTCATGAAAAAGTGCTCAGCTTAGGTCATAAAGTCATCATTGAACTTACTATGAAACTGAACCATTTCCAATTTGAAAGCTCTGACACTTAGTCTGAGCTTTTCAATATCGCCCTCTAATGACCGACGACTGAACAAACCGGATTCGACTCTCATCAAAAGAGGGAGCCCGAGTGGTAAATATAATATATGGTATTTTTAGAAATGCTTAGATTAAAGAAGGAAAACTAATCGCATTTCTTGCTATTTCATATGAGGAAATCGTTAGCTTAATTAGATTACTTATTGATTGAAGCAAAAAAGAAAAGAAGGAAATCTTTTGTCCACTATCAACTTTGACTTTGTCGTCTTGATTTCAGATAAACTGCGTACTTTTGTGTCACAATGCACTTTCATTTTTCCTAGAAAATACAATTTAATCAATTTTGATATTGGTTTATATTTATTTCAGTTATTTGTTTGTTTTAATGTGTGGCATTATTACAAGCATTATTAGGTGTGGTCTCTTTCATTTGCCAATTATTGTCCTCTGTGGCTACAGTTATATAACAGTCACTTATAGTTGTTATTAGTTATAACCGCAAAAATATCTGTGCTTCATATTCTAGTTCAAGCCTCCGACATTGTTATGTGTTTTTTATTTTTATAAAAAAAAAGGACTTGAAAGCTGTTTGGTCAAACAATAAATTCATGTTGACAATTCTATTTCACAGGATTCGTATTTTTAGCCAAGCTCTTTTATTTAATCCCTAAGCTTCTAGGCTTGGAGTCTTTCTTTAACATTCGTGAATTGGATTCAATATATTATTTCATAAAACTTCTCTACATACATTTACATAAAAAAATTTAGTGTATTATTTATTTTTTTTAAAAAACTGTGTTGATTGGCTACACGCTGGAAAAAGAATTCATTTTGTACATCTATGTGGAAGACAGTAAAAAATGAATGCCTTCAAGCTGCTATAACATTTAACATTTACACCACATCAGGTTATGATTTTCTAGCTTCATTATTTTTGCATAAAGTTTTTGGAACTTTTAACCCATCAGGCCATTTGCTGTATTTATGAATAATTTAGTGGTAAGCAATTTCTTGGTTTGCTGAGAAAAAGCTTTAATGTGAAAATTTCATTCAATAAAAAGAGCAGAATCGCTATCTTGTATGTAATTTGAAGCAAAATAAATTGTGTTGGTTGCTTAGTCAGTGCGAAGATAAGAAATTTTTGCTTAAATATTGTATCTACAAATTTAGTAATGAAGATTGTATTGAACAATTAAGGACTCGTATTTATTAATTTACCTTAATTTACTTTTTCTTGCTATTGGAAACACAAGTTACAAGTATGAATGAAATTATTTCCCAAACCTAAGCAGAATGTTGTTTTAATTTAATTACCTCATTTCGTTGGTCTTTCTTACATCCATGTCCACCCGTTCCAGTGCTTTGTACAGTATTCATTATTAACAAATAACTTCATTAAGTTTCTTCTTAGCACTTTTTTATTTTATTGCTTTGATGTTATGGTCCATCAAATTTTTAGTCGTACATAGTTAAGTTAGTACCGCAAATGCGCTCATCAACAAATTTGCTTATAAAAGAAACCTCGCAGTTTTATTTTTTGAACTGAAAATTTTATTGACTAAAAAATATTTGACTACCTCTCTTGAGATTTATACCTAAATTTAGAATTAATTTATAAAATAGTAATCTATTTCGTTTATACAAAGAGAATATTTCATAGAGCTTTAGATTTTGACTTAGAATTAACTTTCTATTATTTACAGGAATTTAAATACAAAGATTCTACATTTTAGTATTGACTACAGGAAAGAAATTTGGGTTAATAAATACAAAGCTTTTAGCTCCATTTAGTTTTGATTTTTAACGTATTTAAAAAAAAAATCAGTTTAGAAATTTACCGGCTGAAAAATTTGGTGTCGTAAAAGTGTTTGCTTTTTTACTTTCGATACCTAATATGATTGATGGTGGATGTATAATCAATCAATCAAGATATATTTTCAGGAATAAGATTCACAAACAAGATAAATTTCTTCAGCTTTCAATTTTCAAACAAACGAAGAAATCTATAATTGTCAAAAAGACAAAGAGACAGAGAAGAAACAAAAATTTCATTTATCATTCTCGCACTATACTGAAAATTTTAAAGATGCAATGTAACTAGATTATGTTTATAAAACTTGTTTAGTTGAAAATCATTATAAAGTTTATAGTTATATATATTCACCTTTATCTATAAAAAGAATGAAAACTTACTAGTTTTTTTGCTTTGACAAAATCCAATTTATATGACAAATTAAAAATTATTCGTATAACGACATCAATAGCAGAGTACGGAATTTATTACAACTGCAAAAACCAGTATTGTGCCAACTGCTTAATTGCAGTGTCTGAAAATTATGTAAGGAAAATTTTTTAATTCAGAGTCAATTTAAATCACTTTAAGACACCAACAGTTTGAAAAATTGCATACTCGTCTTACAATACGATACAAAATTCCATAAGTTTAATAATGTAATTTCAAATGTTAAAATAGTATAAGAACAGTAACTCATCTGGATTTTAAATCATTAATAAGACTGATCATACAATGGCTTCATTTTCCAGCGCTAAATTTTCCTCTATCGTAAATTCTTCATTTTATTACATAATCCCTAGACGATTGGTAGAGATTCCATTTCAGGTAAGCTATAAAATTCTAAAGTTTTTTTATCAACTATTTCAGTTTTTCTCACTGTTTTAGTCGATTAATTATAAATTCTTATTTAAATTCCATGTACTACTGCATATGTACATGTAAATTTTTCACTTAACAATTTTGTCGAATAACAGATTTGATTAAATTTTAAGATTTTTCACACACAACACAGACCTATGTAAAAGTTGAAAGCGAGAAATTGAAAGAAAATATTTACTTTTTGTTATCTTTCAACAATTCCATATCATGTACTTTATATAGCCATAAGTTTGACCTTAATGATATTAGATGTCTGTTAATTTGTTAAGTTAAGCGTTAAAACTAAAACTAATCGCTTGAAGAAATAACCGAGTAATTGATGCGTTTCACTTTGAAGAAAATGGTGGATGCGCCGGGAAATATGACACTTCATCAATCGTCATGATCCGAAGTAAATTTAGCTTATTGACAATAAAATCGACATTATCGCTTTTGGCAATCGAGTTCTACAGAACGTCAGCTTCAAAATCCAACAAGAAACTTACAAATCAGCGAAGAAATTCAAATTGTTTGTTGGCAAAATGCCACTAATACATGTAGAGAAAAAAGACTAAAACACTTTGATTTGTAGTCAAATACGAGAAAATAGAATGTCGGAGAGTATGTTCGAGCAAATACAAATTTTAAAGAAAATTCAATTTTAGTGTTTACACTGTTGATTAATTCGGCTATGAGCTTTTAAATCTCGTAAAAGACTTATTTATCAAAACCGCTGTGTAATTAGGGAGAAGATGTAATATAATTTGTGGTTTGATGAGTAGCGGATTAAAGTTCTCACTTAAAGTTTCAACTCTATACTGACATATACAGGACACGAATAACCAAAATAACAACATAATAAATAAGCAGCGTATCAAGTTGGAATGACAGCCGGAAACTAGCATAAAATTACTTTAAAAGCACTAATCGTTGACATTAGCTTTACTTAAATTCAACACAAATGTGCAAGAGTGCGTTTTGATGAATCATACCATCAAAGCATTGATACATTATATAATATAGTTGTATGTAATTTAAAAATGATGCACTTAATTATGATAACATTATTTAGGAGATTCACAGATCGGTGCACTATTAAAGGGCACTAGCGCAAATCCCGGGTGATGATCGCGAGAAAAGCAGCAGCGGCGAAAGCTCGTGCAGTGCGCGAGCTTTCTGAGGCTGCAACGTACACTGCGGTCTGCTCTTGCTGTTGCTACTGCTGCTGTAGGCGTGGTGGTTGGGCTTCGTCTACATTGCGGTACATGCGAACTAAACACCATCTCGAAATTTTGATTAGAGACCATCCATGAACATGATTACCTTAAATGGACAATGAATAAACTTTGTTACAAATTCTGGTTTGATTGAAACAAATTTTGGGTCCTTAAGAACAATGTTTTAAAGCTCTTATGTCTTAAATTAATTAGTTTGGACAGCAGATAGAATAATAGAATTTACTAAAGTACATTGGAAATCTAACTGTTGTTTGAGTTAAAACTAGATTTAGATTAGGTTAGAATATTTTACGCTAGAAGATAAAAGTGTTAAACAATAATCTATATAAGAAGCATTTATCAGATCATAGCCCTAATGAGCCGAATAGGTATGTAGTTATCAGTTTTATCTTCATCAGTCTTATCTTAATTTTCCGCTTCTCCCTACATTCGAGTCATTAACGCATTTTCTTCTCAAAATATGGATGTTTGGAAAATTATTATTTAATTCAAATTTTTACTTTTGAAATAAATATGGTAGCGTTATATTAATTTTTACGTTTTTTATCATGACCTTTTGATCTAAAGGACTTTTTTATTTATTCTGAATAATTATCTTCATGAAACGAAAAAATAATGTATTTTCCATTTTAGAGAGAAAACGAATTCTTTGTAAAAATGCTATTTAAATAACGAGATTTTTAATTTTCGAATAGAATTCATTTATTGGGAAATACAGAAATCAATGTTTATCTTGGCTTATCAAAGACCTACCAAATCTAAGTAAATTAAAAAAAAATCTGTATTTATACTGCAACTTATCAAACAAATGGGTCACGTGCACTGCAGACGACTCTCAAGTTTTTGACAGCAGGTCGCGGGTTTTTAATTTTGGAAAAAAACTTCAAAAATTCAAAAATTATTAAGTTTGACGCCAAGTAACTTTTGTTTGACACTAAAGTTACTGAAAGGGGAAACACATAACACAAAGAAATATAAAACGCAAAAAAAAATTATATACAGTGTCACCATTAAATATGAAACATAAATGTGCAATTTGACAGAATGCTCAGAAAACAAAAATTCTTACAAAAATTCAGATGACAATTTTCTACATCATGCGGTAAATTTCGTTCAAAAATGATGTGATTATATAGTGTCACCATTAAAGTCGTCTTCATATGGGAATTTTTTTTATTATGAGGCTTAGTTAAAATTTGATATTGGGATCAGTTTTTGCTTCAAATAATATAGAAAATGACAACAAAAAGCATGATTAAGTGGTGTTCGCTTGTCAGCAAATTTAACATTTCTTACAGTGAATGGCGGAAGATGTCATTTCTAGACTCAATTTTGGAAAATTTTATTCGAAAAAGTTGTTTGTAATGTAATTTTATGGACTTGTACAAAATTTGAAAAACCTAGCGTGAAGTTGACATTTTAGAAATTTTTGGCAAATAATTCTTTTCTAAAATTATTAAAATTTAACAAACTGGTATAAATTGCTTTATTTTTAAAATATCCATTGTTACAAGCAACTTCAATATTAAATTCTTTTCTTTTACTTCAATTTTTTCAGAATTTCGATTTTAGTCGCAAAAAAAATTGACAAGAGCGGGCAAAATTATCAACTTCAACGTTCTTCTAATGATTTTTAAATGTAAGACATTTTACAAGATCATATTAATGTAAGATTATAGGGAGACTGTAGAAACAATACTTATTTAAATAGATCCATTTTTTTAGACCTTTTCTGAATATTTAATTAATTTGTTTTCAGATATGATCTTAAAACCAAGATAATATTGGATCAAAGCCTGTTTTAACAGTTTTTTCATAGTTTTACATACTTTTAATACTGAAAAATATTATATATCTAAACCTTTTTTGAAAGAACATTAAAATTATTAGAACTTTGCACCGCTCATATCAATTTTTTTTTATAGCGAGATTTAAACTTTCAAAATTATTAAATCTAGAAAAGGATATTTATTATGGCAAAGGCTTAGAACGTTGGATATTTTAAAAATAAACTAATTTATACCAGTTGAGTAAACATTGAATTTATAAAAAAAGAATTATTTATCAAAAATGCCTAAAATGTCAACTTTACGCTAGGTTTTTCATATTTTACACATATGCATAAAATTGCATTAAAATTAACTTTTTTAAATAGATTTTTTTCAAATTCAGCCTAGAAATGCCAATTCTAGCCATTCACTGCAAGAAATGTTAAATTTGCTGACAAACGAACACCGCTTTATCACGTTTGTTATTGTCATTTTTCATATAATTTGAAAACTTCAAAAATTATTAAGTTGGACGTCAAGTAACTTTTGTTTGACCCTAAAGTTACTGAAAGGGGAGACATACAACATAAACAAATAGTAAACATAAAAAAATATTTATATTGAAGGAATAAAAATTAATTTCGCACAAAAAAAAACGGAAATTGATTTTGGAAATTAAAATATAAAATTTGTTATTAAATGAATTTTTAAGTTGCCCGAATTATACGTATAAATAGTTCACAAATAAATAAAGTTAATATAGAAATTATTAAGAGAAAGAAGATATTAGATAAAAAATAAGAAAAATAGAGTAGAGTTAAAGCTTATCTTTCGGTGGTCATCCGGCTGATAAGGATGGATGGTTGACGTCGAGTCTGCACAGGTTTGTCACAAAAATAACCCAGAAATTCCTTTTTGGGATTACAAAAGCATTTCCTGCTAGATTTTTGAGCAGAACTGTCGTCTGAGCCAGTGGAATGGCCAGATTCAGCAACAGCCACCAGAACAACGGCGAGAAGATGGACTCGAAAGGTTGCGTAAGATGTAAAAACCAATCAACGACAGATAGGAGGAAAAATCCAGTATATAAAAACTTGTGGAAAAGAGGCAGACGGAAGAAACTTGCGAAATAAAAGAAAAAAAACCCTAATAAAATGTTACTAAATTATGAAAATTTATACTTCTTTGTTCTTAATTTCTTTACATCAGAGCTGCATGTGCGATTTGCGATAAGTGGTGGTTGAGTGTTTTTTTTTATACGTAAATTAGTCGCTAATAAGAATGAGAATTAATATTAAAAAAAAGTAAAAATAATTATTTACCTTTCAAGGGTTTTTCGGTTAAATCTAGCAGCACAACGAGACCAGAATAAACGATAATTTGGTTAAAGACCACGGTACGATAAATTTCACGACTTTTCTTAACGATGCCTCTTCCAAGAATGAAGAACTTTTCACACTTTCGAAACGAAAAGAGTGGGATTTAACAAAAAACAGACGCGCCAAAACTTTGCCGAGAAAACTATAGTGAAAAATTATAGATTTAATTTGCTCTTAGAATTTGACCAATGATCTTACTGTGCGGGACAGGTACAGCAGGTTAACCAATTACAAGCTGAAAGTTGTAGGTTATGTTGTTTTGTTTACAAAAATTCAAAAACCAAAAATTGATATTAAAATACACGGCAAAAGTTAAGGAGGTAAGTCAGAAAAATAAATAAGGTGACGTGATAGCGTTTTTTTAGAAAGAAGAATTTTGAAGATGAAATAAATATGGAAGTTACAAAAATTAAAATGAATATAGAATTAATACAAGGAAAGAAGGGCGTTTTCATTTAGCTAGGCTGAAAAAGGGAAAGAGGAAAAATACATGGAACATCTTGCTATATGAAACGGTAGCTGAGAAAAATAGAAAACAGGAAAAATGAAATTTGAAGGAAGAACTGCAGCCAAGACAATTCTGGTAGTATTTAGCCACCACCTGCTAAAATTATGGGACGGTAAAATGCTGGACCTAGCTTTTCCAAGGCTGGAGCGATGGAACCATAACAAAATTTAAGGAATAAAAAAAAATTAAAGACGATAATAAAAAATAAAAAAAGAGACATATTTTGCGTTGTTATTTGTAATCGCATTATTTTACCAGGTATTCGCAAAATGATGTTTTATTGCAGAAAGTGAAACAATAATATGTTTCCATTGAAAATATTTTGCATAAAAACACTGAAATTTGCAGTTTTTTGTAAGAAAGTACGTAAGCAAACAAAGCTTTCTCATTTTTTCCTCAAATAATCCTGTAATTTAGTGGTACGCATATCAGCACAAAAACTTTTGTTGTAACGTTTCTTTTTCCATTATTATCAACACCAACAATACAAAAGTATTTTTATTTGAATGTGCTTTTAAAACTTTAAAATAACTTCTAAACCTCTAATAAACCTTCCTTCAAATCATCTTTTCATACTGAAATTTTTATTTGTAGTGTACTTTGTCTATTTGTCTTTGAGACAAGTTGAAAGATTCGTCTTTTTATTGATTCCAAAACAATAGTCATAAAAACAAACATAGGTGTTATTTTTATTTTATGTTGATTCAGTAAGTTTTGGGTTCTTATCATGGATTGATTCAAAGCTTATCTATCTACAGTGTCACCATTGAAGTTAGTTCCATATGGGAATTTTTTTTATTATGAGATTTAGTTGAAATTTGATATAGGGATCAGTTTTTGCTTTAAATTAGATGGCAAATGACAACACCAAATGTGATTAACCAGCGATGGCTTGTCAGCAAAATTAACATTTCTTATAGTGAATGACTGAAAATTGCATTTCTAGAAGGAATTTCGGAAAATATTATTTGAAAAAATTGTTTGTAATGTAATTTTATGGACATGCAAGATTTAAAAAATCTAGCGTGAAGTTGACATTTTACACATTTTTGGCAAATAATTCTTTTCTAACAGTATCAAAATTCAATAAACTGATATAAATTGGTTTATTGTTGAAATATCCATTGTTACAAGCAACTTCAATAATACTTTTCTTTAACTTCAATTTTTCAAAATTTCGATTTTAGTTACAAAAATTCTTCCATAGCGTAATAACAGTTGGAATTATGAAAATTTGTTTTGGACAAAAGTTGTTTGAATCTTTCTTGTGGTTGTTTTAAAAACATTTTCAAAGATGGCGCACATCCGGTTATACCGGAAATTGACACTAACTTCGTTATTTTAAATACAACACCCTATATATTTTCCCATTTTTGGATTCCTTGTTTAATTTAAGCATCATTTTATGTACCATATGTGACACTTTGGGTGAACCTTTTTCAAGTAAATCAAGATATAAAGAAAAAATATGGCTGTGCAAAGATCGCCATTATTCTAAATATCTGGAACACAAACATATTTAGAGAGGAGCGGTTTCACACCTTCCTTTTTGACATAACAGTCTATCTCTTAAACTTGATCATCTTATCAAATTTGATAAACTCTCTTTTGATGGGAGTCTTAAACATGAGGAAGTTCAAACTTGAATAACTCGATTTTTTTAATTGGAACGCTATACTTTTTAATGTGCAACCAGATAGAACTTAAAATCACCTTTAGATTGATATCAGGTTGTACCAACTTACTGCCAACAGTTTTTGGAAAAGAGGCATTTTTTTGAATTTTGCAAAAATCTATATGATCAAGTTAGCCTTGATTGTTATTATTGATATAAACATGTTTAAAAAAGTACTAGACTTTAAGTAGAAAATAATTAGTAAATATGATAAATTTCTTTTGAAAATTTGAACAAAATTTCTTTCTGAAATTATGAATTTATGCGAAATTTTTCTAAAATGGAAAACTTCCATGGGAGATTTCTGTAAGAAGAACAATATCAACATCAGCTATCTATTCGACATTTTTTGAATAAAGGCTGAAATGGATTTGCGATAATGAAAGAAAATACTGTTTTGAGGTAGATTCAGTTTAAAAAACACAAATCTCGACGTTTAAATATCAGCAAAACATTCAATATCCCAAAATTATCAATAAACAGATTTTTGCATAACATTATCATTCACACTGTGCAATCACAGCGGAAGTCAATGGTTGGAAGTTAATTCCCAGAGATGGAAAAACTCGAATCTCTAGGTTTCTCCATTTATTTTGCATAGTTTTGATTTATCTTGATGTTATCTTATAAACAATAGAATTTAAGCTTCATTTATACTCTTCTTTTGGTGCAATCTTGATAAATAATAGTTAGCAGTCACCAAGGCTAATGTGATCATGTAGTTTTTTTAAAAATTTCAAAAAACATTTTTTCTTCAAAAACTGTTATTAGTAAATGGGTACAACCTTACATCAATCGAAACGTAATTTTAAGTACTATGAGATGATACCGCAAAAAATATAGCGCTCGATTTAAGAAAATTGAGTTATCTGGGTTAGAAGTTCTTCATGTTCAAGACACCCATAAAAAGAGAGTTTTCCAAATTTGATTAGATGATCAGATCTAAAAGATAGACTGTTATGTTTAAAATAAATCTTAATTTTCTTGGAAATGTTTCACTCAAAGTGTCACATAGGGTACATAAAGTGGAAATAACGAAGTTAGTGTCAATTTCCGGTATAATCAGAAGTGTGTCATTTTTAAAAATATTTTTAAAACAACCCTAAGAAAGATTCATACAACTTTTGTTCAGAACAAATTTTCATATTCCCAACAGTTATTACGCTATAGAAGAATTACGCTGTGGTGGGACACCCTGTATATCTAAACCTTTTTGAAAGAACATTAAAATTATTAGAACTTTGCACCGCTCATATCAATTTTTTGATATTTGAAAAGAATATTTATTATGAAAAAGGCTTAGAACGTTGGATATTCCAAAAATAAACTAATTCATACTAGTTGAGTAACTTTGAATTTGTAAAAAAGAATTATTTAACAAAAATGTCTAAAATGTCAACTTCACTCTAGGTTTTTCAAGTTTTGCACACATGCATATAATTGTATTAGAAATAACTTTTTCAAAGAAATTTTTTTCAAATTCACCCTAGAAATGTCAGTTCCAGCCATTCACCGCAAGAAATGTTAAATTTGCTGACAAGCCAACGCCGCTTAATCACGTTTCTTATTGTCATTTTTCATCTAATCTATATCAGATTTTAACTAAACCTTATGATGAAAAAATTTCCCATATGGAGCCGACTTTAATGGTGACACTGTATGTAGCTATATCTTTTTTTCAAATCCCAAATTACAAATTCTTTTTCCTGCACTTTATAGTAGCCGCAATTTAGATTTTAATTAGTCTACATGATATTGTACTGTTCGGATATAAAAATAAAACGTTTGAGTTCCAAGTTAGATTTTAATTAAGATATGTAATTTTTGTTTATATTGTTTATGTCATATTTTATACCCATCAGTATTCTGTACCTTGAAAAACAAAAAATGGTGTAACTTAAGAGAAATCAACACTGAAGTGGTTCGAGTCTACATTCCTTTACAAACATCTATCATTGAAGTGAGAATGACAGTTTCTACAGAAAAGCTTTTTGTATAAACGCGATATTTATATTTTGCTTCCAAACTTACTCAAATTACAAATGTGTCAACTTTTTATTTATAATGTTAAAGTAAACTATAATCATGTACTTCAAAAGTAATGTTGTTATGTTTAATTTTATTGCAAAGACTAACATAAATTTATTTTATTTTGTGTTTTATGCTCTTTCTTATTACCAGTATTATTATTCTACAAATGATTAATAAATTTAGATCAACTTTATATTCACGATAATCAAAATGAAATTTAGATATTAACATGAATATGAATAACGTAATTCCAATCAAGTTTTTTATTCCGGGTCAAGTTGGTTTGGAAATAAACACCTGGAAATAATGTAATTTTAAACAAATTTGCTCATTTTTCGGACATGAAATTTACAAAATATATTAACATGCTGATTGCTCTTGAAGCAAATGAACAAACATTATCGAAAATTTATTGAATATTTGTGATGCACTAGAAAATCTCGAAAACAGTTTAATTAATTGCGTTTTTTTAGTGAAACTTTTTACTAAAATGTTCATTGAATTAATTCATTTATGATAAAGATCAAGACAAAAACAGAAATAGAATCAAAAGAAAAAAGTATTGGTTATATTGATAGATTAACATTCAAATACAGTGTTACCATTAATGTCGGCTCCATATGGGAAAATTCTTTATTATAAGATTTAGTTGAAATTTGATATAGAGATTAGTTTTTGCTTCAAATTAGATCAAAAATGACAACAACAAATGTGATTAAGCGGCGTTCATTTCTCAGCAAATTTAACATTTCTTGCAATAAATAGCTCTAACTGGCATTTCTAAACTGAATTTGAAAAAAAAATTATTTGGAAAAGATGTTCCTAATGCAATTTTATGCATGTGTGCAAAATATGAAAAACCTAGCGTAAAGATGACATTTTAGACATTTTTGTTAAATAACTCTCTTTTTACAATTTCACAATTTACTCAATTAGTATAAATTAGTTTATTTTTGTGATATTCAATGTTATAAGCTTTTTTCATAATAAAAATTATTTTCTAGATTTGATAATTTGGAAAATTTAAATCTCGTCTTAAAAAAAATGATATGAGCGATGCAAAGTTCTAATAATTTAAACGTTCTTTCAAAAAAGATTAGATGTATAATATATTTCAGTATTAAAAGTATGTAAAACTATAAAAAAACTGCCAGAAAAAGCTTTGATCTAATATTATCTTAGTTTTAAGATCATATCTGAAAACAAACACGTCCATAAAATTACATTCCAAACAACTTTTTCAAATAAAATTTTTCGAAATTCCGTCTAGAAATGCCATTTTCAGCAATTCACTGCAAGAAATGTTAAACTTGCTGACAAGCGAACACCGCTTAATCACGTTTGTTGTTGTCATTTCCTATCTAACTTAAAGTAAAAACTGATCATTTCACCAAATTTCAACTAAACCGCATAATAAAAAATCTTCCTATATGGAGCTGACTTTAATAGTGTATGTCATCGACTCAAAGAAAACAATAATAAATGAAAGAATGTGCAGGTTAGATATCGTGTGTTCATTTAAAAAAAAAAACTTGTAGCAAGTCATGACATTTTTACGTATGTCGTACATGACATCATGCAACAACAAAATGAAAAGCCGTAATGTGATAAATAATGTTCGAAGACGATATGCTTTGTGTGCTCAGCATCAAGGAAGACATTTTCAACAGTTTTTGTAGATAATAAATGAATATTTTGATAAAAATATTATCATAAGGATGAAAAATCTGTTAGTTATTATTAATAAAACAAAACCCAAAAAGTATTCCTGACATTTACAAATATTTCATCCCATTTCAGAAGAAATTATGGTACTTAATTGCCAGCTGTAAAGGAGTGGAGCTTTATCTCAATATAATTTAAGATTTTTTTTTATGTTTTTGAACATTTCAAAGATGTAAATTAAGATGAATCTTTCATTTATTTTATATAGTTGCAGGAGTATTTGACGTTGAAGTTATGATAACTTTGCACCGCTCATGTCAATTGGAGTGGAAGTAAAGTATTTATTATTGAAGTTGCTTGTAATAATGGATATTTCATATCAGATTAAATATTATTCTATTTCATAGAAATATTAAATTTGCTGACAAGCGAACATCGCTTAATCACGGTTGTTGCTGTCATTTTCCATCTTATTTGACGCAAAAACTGATTCCTATATCAAATTTTAACTAGACCCCAAAATAAAAATTTTTCCCATATGGAGCCGACTTTAATGGTGACACTGTATACCCAGTCGACGAAGGAACTCATTAGTTGTGAGACGTAAATACCTACAAAACAAATAAATTTGTTTTACTTTTTTTTATTCACAATAAAACTTGAAAATACATCAAAAGAAAATATTTGAGATTAAATATACTCAAAGTTCAAAGTCAAGAAATTATGAAACGATAATATAATTTTCTCTTATAGATCTCAATGTTGTAGTACAACTTTGTTATGGAAATGGTTACTATAGTACATTTTTTGATTTAGTTATTTCTTTATCCTACTCGATATAATAATAGTCTATTGGTGATTTTTTATTTTATCGTAGATTCATCGGTTAAATATCAATACTGTCACTATAATGAGTAAATCCTATGTTAAGTAGAATTTTAGAGTTAACCACAAAGTGCTAAATTTTCTGCTTCGTAGTCGACCCCAAAACTTCCTTGAACAGAAATATACAGCCTGTCCCAAGATTCCGGGTTTATAGGGAAATGAGAGCAAAAATTTATTAATGTGATTTTTATCTAACTTATTCAATTTTAATAAAATTTTTTTAGATATAGTTGAAGAAAGCTATTAGCATTTGACACACGAATTTTTTCGCAGTTTTTCTATGTTTCAGTAAAATGCTAGAGTTAAATGAAATTGCTGAAATGTTTAAATTGGCGCCAAATGGTCGGTAATACAGTTTTGTCATCATGACAATAGTGAAGATTTACAATAATAAGTCAAGTGATGGAAAACAGTGGAGATTAAGGTTAAAGTTTCCAGATCTTACGTAACAGTTTTAGAATGTGGAATTTATCAACAATCGATTATTTACTGATCATAAAATTAAGGCTTAATAAAAATGCATCAAGAATCAAACTGATCAGTTAAAGCTAAAGCTGGACTTGGGCATTTTGGCAATGTTAATAACTTAAAAACTTTATGGCAGCTTCTTCAAATGGCGGTTCAATCTGTTTTGAACTATAAACTATTAAACACTTTGGTATTTTCAAGATTGATAAGTGAATATGCTGCTTTTGTGGTTCACAATAAATAAACTTCTCAAGTTAAGTCAAAGACGATAGATGAGATTATGATCAGGACGTTTCACATCGCTTTTTTTTGGAATCGCAATTTTTTCAGTCACCTGTTTAAATCACGCAACAATAAAAGACATGAATGTGCTAAATGTAATATTAAATCGTAGAATCAATGAAGATCTCATGTCAAAGTCCAGCTTACGTTTTCAGTTTTCTAAATTTTGAAACATAAATTTGCTATTATATCCAAAACGTTACCAAAACAATAAAAAATAAATGTAAACTTTGCAAAAAGGAGATTGAAGTTATCAATTCACACAAAACAGCGTTGCTTATACTTTGTTTAAAGATATGAAAATTGATATTCCACAAAACTTCTGGCCGATTGAAAATCTCACTATTATTACCAGTAGATTGGAGGTAGCGTTCCTTTCAAAATGAACCAAGTCCTGAAAATGATACATTCTGTACAGATTTTTATGACGGTAAACATCATTCAACCTAACAGCAATTTTAGTTTTCATATAATTTTTGATAATATTTAATTTTTAAAAAAACTTGCTTTAGGATCTGGTAAAACACTAAGGTCAGCATAAATCAATTTGCATCTGGACTAGCTGTTTTTGACTAATAAAGGATGAGAGTGAGGCTGGCAATAAGCTTCTGTAGCCAGTTTTTTTTTTAATTCGACAAATTTTATATATAACGAAACATCTAAGTGCCAATGTTTTGAAGTTTATCTTTAATGTAATACTGACAGTCATATGCATCTTCCACTTATATGCATAAAAGATACAAAAATATTCGGCAAAAAAGATAAATTCCATTATTATAAAAATTCTACAGACGCCAAAGCTTTTAACGCAAAAAGACCTATTTGCTTTTATGCACAGAAAATACCAGGCACCTTTCACATCGTGGCGCCAGCACCATTTACACCAAACACTTTATTTATAAGATATTTAAGAGCATAGTTGAATTAAAAAAATAATAAGAATTGAAAGAGGAGTTTGTGAACACTAATATTCTTATTTAAATAACTTAGGGCCAGTTTCATAATCAATTTAAAGTAACTTTAACTTTTAGAAGTAACTTTAATTTTTAAAAGGCGTTTCATAATACACTTTATAATTGAAAATTGGCTTAAAGTGCCTTTAATTTTGAAGCCTGACGAAGAATATACACACACAGGCGAAAAATTTATTAATAGATGAAAAACTACTTTGAGTTTTATGACGATACAGATTTTTTTGATCGTTTCCGTTTAACCAATTTTACGCTCTTTTGAAAAGTATTGAACCTCTGATTAGATTACGTTCCAACAGGTAAAATACAAACCTTACTACATGAGTAAAAAAGGTTTCGTTCCATTCATATCTTTTTAGAGGAGGTAGCATTAAACCCACAATTCAGTTGTTACTTACACTCAGGTTTTATGCAACGGGTAATTTATTAATAACAGTAGCAGATTTTAAGGGTATTTCAAAATCATCTGCATCTCGCATCATTCGAAGTGTCTCCAATGCCATTGCTAACCTCCGTCCGATTTATATTAATATGTATCAGAAATGGAACGAGCTGCAGAAGATTTTTATGGAATTGCAAAATTCCCGAGAGTAATTGGAGCCATCGATGGTATCCTAATACAAATTGATTCTCCAGGAGGTGATGATGCTGAAATATTTAGAAAAAGAAAAGATTTCTTCGCCATAAATGTTCAAGTTGTAAGCGATTCGAAACTTAAATTTAAAGACATTCTTGCCGGATGGGCTGGATCAACTCATGATCAGACCATTTTCAATAACTCCAATTTGAAGAGAAATTTTGAAAATGGCAGATATGTTAGATATTTTTTGATTGGAGACAGTGGATATGCTCTAAAGACATATTTAATGACCAAGCTATCAAATACGCAAAACGAAGCAGAAGATTTATATAATGAGTCAATAATTCGTACTCGAAACGTGATAGAACGTCTGTTTGGTGTATGGAAAAAGCGTTTTCCTATATTAAAGTTTGGGATAGAAACTGTTATGACAAATATTGCAGTGGAAATGAATGATTGGTTTCCTGACTAATGGTTTGATGGCATTCAAAACGATAATGACGATTTAAACCATCCAGACGGAAATCCAGTTGAGAATCGTGGACAACACGTTCGTCAACTACTAATCACAGAACATTTTGCTTGACTTTAAAAAATAAACAGAATGCAAATCAAAAATTTTAATATAATTTCCAAGTTCATTATTCGCATCTTTTTTTCATGCTCCTCTTGCTCCCTCACTTCTCTTTGTTTTCTTATGCAGCTTTACTCTTCAAAGGTTTTTTCCAATAATTCTAACTTTCGTTTATAGAAATTTTCTTTCGTGTTTCATACTCTGTCAGTTGATATTTGTCGGAGTTTCTTATTTGGCGTAAATTTTAATTTCTTCGGAGTATAATTACTCCAATTTTAAGAGTTTTCATTTGCACTTTTTTCACTTACTAAATCTTCTACTTAAACTAGGTCTTGTGCCTCTGTATTAATTTCTGAGATTTCGATATTTGCAACATTATCATTATTATGATCCAAGCGCTGCATCTTCCTCTCTGTAGTCTAGATTATATTTTGAAGGTGTATCAGTATTTTGGATAATAATTTCTTGAGAATTAATTTCTGAATTATATAATACGCCGCTATCACAATCTACATTATTTTTAAGTCCTACAACTGTCTTCAGATTGATAGTGCGAAATACTGCTTCCGTAACGGTATCCAAATCGTGATTAATAGCTGGTCCACCACTAGTTGCTTTCAAAGTTTTTGTTTACCAATTTTTTTTCGACTTTTGGTTTTGAGGTTGTCAAATTTTGCTTTAATTTGCTCTGCTCGAGATGTTTGTAAATCTTTGCTATTAAATTCATTCAAAATTTTGAACCATGCTTTTTCCTGTGGATAAAATTACTATAACACAAAGACACAATCTTACAACTGGGTAAATACCTTTTCGGACTGAGAAACTTTATTAGTGGTTTTGCATTTAATAATATGTTGCATTTTTCTATTTGCTCTAATAAACAGATTTCTTTTTCTTTTAAAGTTTGATGACCTTTTTTGCGCTTTTGATTATTCATTTCTAGATCAAATAGTTTGTATGACGTATAATTGTAGTGAAGTAGTCAAATTTGAATAATGTCATTTAAAAAAAATCAAAAAAACGTAACGCAAGCGTACGCAAATATAAAAAAAATTTACCAACTTTATTTGAAGGCTCTAGCTTGTGGTCAAGAATCCATGATTCTTGTTAAGATTCCAGGACTAAGAATCGAGAGGTTTTTTTACGAAAATGTAATTTAGGAATTTTGTTTACAATTACTACGCTCGCCTATAGTTTCGTTTATACAAACAGCTTGCTTCGAGGGGGATGAGCTACGCTCGTAACAGTGTCCCCTACTTATTTCAAAGCTAAGAAAACGTGAGCACAAAGTTAAGAAATGTAGTTGTGGATCGCTTCGCTCGAATTAAAACAGGCTAAAAATCGAAAAGATAATAAGACAGTCCCTGGCGAAAACCAAGCTAAGAAAACTTGTACACAATGTTAAGATTACTTGTGGGTTTAGATTATAATAAAGGCTCTTCGAAGATCAAAAATCAATCGAATATCCTTAGGAAAGTTTATTTATATGAACTCGAGTATTCAAAGATTTTGTTTTATAGGCAAGAGCTACTCATTTGACAAATGAATGGAAAAAGATAAGGAGGTTCATAAACGCAAAAGAATCCAGTTGAGTTGATCAAATTTTTTAAATTGAAATTTATTTACTTCAGTTAATGACAAATGCACTTGATACTTTACATAAGACAATCGTAGCAAGTGTATAATAAAATCATTTCAATGAAAGCGGCATAAAAACTTAATCTAATTCACTCACTAAAAATAAAAATGTTTTTGTCATCACAATAATCCCTCTGTAATCACTACCATCAATACTCCAACAATTGGATTGCAGTTATTTGTCCCATTAATTCATCTTTATCTAAAGTATTAACCAAAATATGACACTATAGACGTTACCATTTGGAAATCTATTACAAAATAATTAACATTAGCAAAAAATCCATAAGAGTATATTTTAAATATACCATTACATCAGTTTTTTTCCCCAATTTAGAAAGATTTTCTATTGTTTTAATAATCAATCATCGTAGCAATAAAATGTGAAATGACTACCTGCTATCTGTGGTTCTAGGCAGTATCTCTTGTTTAAAGAAACGTTCTTGAAACATCCATGAATGATTAAATGCCCTGCAACCTATCTAAAAAAAATTGACAAAATATGAATTTTAGACTTCGGCTTTGAGACCCTTCAGACGCCTCAACTTTCATTTATAGAAAGAATCTGTTTCGAGGGGGGCGAGCTACGCTCGCAAGAGTGTCTCCTACTCATTTGAAAACTAAGAAAATGCGAGTACAAAGTTAAGAAGATAAGATGTAGATTGAGGTTACCACAAAGGCTCTCGCTAACGCTCGAATTAAGATAGGCTAAGGCTCGAAAGTAAAATTAGACAGTCCCTGGCAAAACCCAGGTGAAAAGAACGCGTCCACAATGTTAAAAATTTGTGTTGTAGATAAGAATTACCAAAAAGGCTGTCACTATCGCTCGAATTAAGACACGCTAAAGGTCGAAAGGAAAATTAGGCAGTCTCTGGCGAAATCCAGCTAAAACTCGAAAGGGGAAAAAATACTTAATGGATTGCTTAACCAAATAAAGAAAATCACACAAATTTTCTAAAATTCAATGTTTAATTCATTTCAAATCTATTCAAATTCTCACTTACTTTTATTTGAAACTATTTCAAGCACTAAATTCACTACAAATGAGTTTAAAACACTAAATATTTCAAACTTGTCATTGGCACATTCAAATCAATTTTGACGTAATTTTTCAAGAGTAAATGAAAAATTTATATACTTTACCTTACTAAAATCATTAAAAATGTAATGTTGAGCAAATTTAATAACTCACAGATGCTTTTACAATTATTGCGCGTCTACAAAATAAATAATATCAACACTTGTAATTCGACTTTGACAAATTTTCAACAAATGTCATGATGACTTTTTTCCGTCACGTCATATATTACGTAAACTTAAAAATTTCAATAGGTTTTTTACATTTGGGATAGATAATTAGTTTGCATCTCTTTTTAGCAATGTCAAGCAAAATTTTCAACTCTTTATCCTCGACTTGTAAAATCCATAATTCTTCACCATTAAAAAATAAAAAAATAAAACATAGCCTATACCATTCTTATAATTATACATTTTTTCATTCAAATAAATTACACTTGAAAAAAGTTAAAGATTAAAGAGGAGATTTACCCCAAAGTACACCATTTTTTTAAGCAAAAATTAAGTGAGATAACATGTACATGTTTTATTATATTAGTGAACTTTAACTATAAGTTATGAAATTTTATATTATGGAATGCAATAACTTTAAAGGAACTTTAATTTTTAAGTATCCTTTAACTAAAGCAACTTTAAAGCGAGTATTATGAAACTGGGCCTTATTCCAATAACATCATAACAAATTTTATTTGTTTGTATGCTTACATTTGTTGAATACTCAATTGAAACTCATCAGTCTCGAGGGAGGTATGAAAACCACCTTGCAGCATACAAATAAATTCATTTTAAATTTGTAGAGCTTCATTTGGGAAGCAGTAAAAAATTTATATTTATACAAATATTAAAAGTAGGTACTAGCTTTTTATAGGAGTATAATTTTGACTGAATTGTGTTAAGTTTTTAATGAGAATTTCAATTTTTACCTCGGTATTCTCTCGTTAAATTAATTGATATCATTTAGTTCCTTCATTTGCAAGATATTCACAAATTTTAGTAGGTATTATTCTGAGTGTGACGTAAATGCCTTTCAAGCCAATTTAGTGGAATAAATTACTTGTGGGTTAGATATTCTTGCACAATAACAGCACATCAAATTTAGTAATTTTTACAAATTTTGAAAATCAACAAAATGGATTAAGTAATTATGGAAATTAAAAAAAAAATGAAGCTTAATAAGACTATTTCATTTTCGGAACTATTTAGTAACTCATAAATTTAATTTATTTACTAAACAGCTTCAAATGAATGAAGCTTGGACATTTCATTATAGAGATAAAAAGCTCTTTATCCAAAATTCTCAGTTAAAAGACATTTACTAGATGGTTTCACCATTAACGACCGGAATATCAGCTGATAAAAAAATCTGACTAATGTCATGGTCGTTACGAAAGATAAATACAGATGAGAATATATTCTTTCATTTATTCCAGACCGACTTCTTGTGCTGACGTATTAAATGAAAATCTGAGGAAAGAAAAATCTGCATTTCCTCAACATTAACATCAAATAGAGGAAATCTCAAGCATTTATAAAAGCTCCTTATATCGTTGGAATATTTCTAAGAAATTATATATTTTTCAAAAATTTTCCGAAATATATATTTTTTTTTTATCGAAATATCTATCATTTTGTAAAACAGCAAAAATGCATTTCTTTATAATATTATACGAATTTTATGAATGTGCAAAAAGTATTATTACATTTTTTATGACAAATATATTGGAAGCCTGTTGATTGGTAGCTTGCGCATTAGTCCAGTGATGTTGCGGCACGGTTTCCAAGACAACGGCGTCAGATGGGTGTAACAAGAAAACAACTGAAAACATGTTTCAGGCGTCGCGACGACCGACACTAGCGACACTTTATTAAAAGCGACCTCTCTCAGCTGGAGGTCAAACAAACTCAAGCTTCTAGCAACAAGGCAGAATAGCGTTCAGCTAAAAAAAAGCTCCCTCCTCGAACGAAAACTTGTTACAGAGAATAAACTATGTAATAATAATGTTTATGCATTTCTTCTGAAGTTGAAAACAACATTAACTACTATTCGTTCAGTTTCAGAAGATTTTCGATTTTTTATTCCTTAAACCAATATTGATACTCTGTTGAATATTTATATTGGAAAGTTGATAAACACATTGCATTTTTTTTTAATTGATTTTTGTTAAGTATAAGCTCATAACACATTGAAAACTCAATAAAACGTCTAAGAGCACTTTGTAAGAGCACTTCAGAAATCAAGGTATTACGTGCAACTCGTAGATAAGTCAGGTGAATGGAAAAAACAAAAAAAAAAACAAAAAGATTTAATATTGTTAAAATGAAATGTGAAATGCAGACTTGAATCAAGAGCTAAATTAAGATTGCTATCTCGGTAAGTGTAGTTCTGTATAGTGGTAAATGAGCATTTTGCACCAAAACCAAATTTCACGAATTTCGCTCTTGTACACGTTAATTCAGCATTGAGGTATTGTGAAGTGGAAAGCTTCTATCAGAATTTCGCTTACAATGCGAAAACATGCCCTGTTTAGTCAAATTTATCACTGTTTGAATATCACATATTCAAGTGATAAAAACAGTAATAATTTTAATAACACTGAACGTGTTGTTTGTTAAATGTAAAAAGATTGAATCTATCGTACTTCAAATATTTCAAACATTCTGAACTCTTTGTTTTTTACTTCTTTTTCGTTACGGTGTTTTTGATGGACTTCAAGCAGAGTTTTCGTGTTAGTATCTGGGGAATTTCTAAATTTATTTTAAACAGTAAATTGGAAAAAGAACAACCTTTTTCAAAGTCAATTGAAATCTTATCCAATTTTAATAATATCCAATTTAATTATCGCTAAAAGTCGAGGTAGTTGCCATGGTGTTGTGGTATTTATCCAACCCACTAACTCATATTGAGTTAGAGCTTCCACCTACGGAATAATGAAATTATTGAATGTTGCCAGAAAGAAGGTAAGCAGTTAATAGCATCTTCATTTTAACGAAAAATGCAACTAGATGGAATTAAGACCTTTAGGTATAAATAACATAATTTTAGACTGTTATGGAAACGGATAGATTGATAAAAGACCCTTAACGCACTTGAATGTTGTTTGTTCTAAGCTATCAAACCCTTAAATCTCTAACATTTCCCGGCTATTAACTTTTATAGCTTGAAATTAATAAAAGCTCTCAATGCGTTTTTTATTATCGCGAACAAAATACGAAACAAATATTAAGTCTGTTATACGGATAGCTATTATTGATATTGGCACAAATTATTTGAAAAGTTTTGCAGTCATTTTTTAATGAAACAAATGAGATTTTTCTGCCTTTTGTTTATTTGTTTTTCGAGCTCATTTCATTACCTGCGGCTTAAAATATTCTGAAGTAAATAAAAGTTTGCGCTGTCAAATTGGTTTTTATTTAATACTGCTTCAGCACAAAAAAAATTAGTTGTTTGTTTTAATTTAAGGAAATCTTTGTTTTTTATTAAATGTAGATGTATAATCAAAAAGGCAGCCTAATAAATGTTCTTTTATATTATTTCAATAATTATATCAAAAAATTATACTGATGGGTTGCAACATGTTGAAAATTATGTTTTTATCTTTGAATTACTAAATAATTTGCGCGTCTATTTTAATGAGCAATTTAAATTCAAAAGACTCAAATTGACTTAAACGGTCGATATAATCTAATTAAGTTGGTTATTAAAAAAAAAAGAAATAATTCTCTCTTTATCAGTTTAGAATTTCATTAGAAAAGAATTAATTCTGTTTTAAAAATTCATTCTGTATCATGTTGTAAGCAAATTCCATTCAAACTGTTCATTTAAATGTATTTTGAAGTTTTGTTGTAAATATTCCCTCATAGAGAACAAGTGGCATGTAAATGCAATTTTTTTTCTTTTTCAAATTACAAATAGGACTGATGATTAATAGTGGTTCATTGTACAAGTGAAGAAAACTTGATCATTATTTGTGAGTGATGTGTCTCTGTAACGATTGAATATGTAATTTCAGAAAGGAATCACAAACAGATGATAGGTATATTTTTTTATGAGATTTTCGATGTTTCAGTAAAATGTTAGAGATGAATAAAATTGCTGAAATATTACAATTGGCGCCAAATAGTCGGTAATACAGTTTTGTGCGATGCTAGGATTTCAGTTGGTAATTTTTTACAAAATATTCAAATAATATCATTAAAATGTATAATTTATCAATAATTGATTATTTAGATGGATTGATAGTTGTTCACGATGTAATTGATTAAGTAGAAAAATCGGAATTGCATTCAGCGATGATAATTAAAAAATGTGTGATTTTGTGGTTATTGAATTTGGTTCATCAGTCCTATTAAAACTGATCTTTTATTTTTAGGAGATAGAAGCTTGTGAACTTATTACAACTAAATACACAACACAAATCAACAATGAATACTCCCATTTTTGATTTAACAAAATGAAAAATAAAAATCTAAAGTTAACATAAAATAAAGGTTTTTTTTAGCTCTTGCGAAGTATTCACTTATTAATCTTGAGAATACCAAAGTGTTTAATAGTTGATAGTTTAAAACAGATTGAACCGCTATTTGAGGAAGCTGCAGCTCACAGTCTAACACCACTTCATTAGCTTCTACCTTCTGTGAAAACATATTATTATTATTATCATTACAAATTAAATTCGATTACCATAAAGTTCTTAAATTGTTAACATTGCCAAAGCGCCCAAGTCCAGCTTTAGCTTTAACTGATCAGTTTGATTCTTGATGCATTTTTATTAAGCCTTAATTTTATGATCAGTAAATAATCGATTGTTGATAAATTCCACATTCTAAAACTGTTACGTAAGATCTGGAAACTGCAACCTTAATCTCCACTGTTTTCCATCACTTGACTTATTATTGTAAATCTTCACTATTATCATGATGACAAAACTGTATTACCGACCATTTGGCGCCAATTTAAATATTTCAGCAATTTCATTTAACTCTAGCATTTTACTGAAACATAGAAAAGCTCCGAAAAAATTCGTGTGTCAAATACTAATAGCTTTCTTCAACTATGTCTAAAAATTTTTTATTAAAATTGAATAAGTTAGATAAAAATCACATTAATAAATTTTTGCTCTCATTTCCCTATAAATTATTATTATTGATAAATTATATATTTCTGTTCAAGGAAGTTTTGGGGTCGACTACGAAGCAGAAAATTTAGCACTTTGTGGTTAACTCTAAAATTCTACTTAACATAGGATTTACTCATTATAGTGACAGTATTGATATTTAACCGATGAATCTACGATAAAATAAAAAATCACCAATAGACTATTATTATATCGAGTAGGATAAAGAAATAACTAAATCAAAAAATGTACTATAGTAACCATTTCCATAACAAAGTTGTACTACAACATTGAGATCTATAAGAGAAGATTATATTATCGTTTCATAATTTCTTGACTTTGAACTTTGAGTATACTTGATCTCAAATATTTTCTTTTGATGTATTTTCAAGTTTTATTGTGAATAAAAAAAAGTAAAACAAATTTATTTGTTTTGTAGGTATTTACGTCTCACAACTAATGAGTTCCGTCGTCGACTGGGTATACAGTGTCACCATTAAAGTCGGCTCCATATGGGAAAAATTTTTATTTTGGGGTCTAGTTAAAATTTGATATAGGAATCAGTTTTTGCGTCAAATAAGATGGAAAATGACAGCAACAACCGTGATTAAGCGATGTTCGCTTGTCAGCAAATTTAATATTTCTATGAAATAGAATAATATTTAATCTGATATGAAATATCCATTATTACAAGCAACTTCAATAATAAATACTTTACTTTCACTCCAATTGACATGAGCGGTGCAAAGTTATCATAACTTCAACGTCAAATACTCCTGCAACTATATAAAATAAATGAAAGATTCATCTTAATTTACATCTTTGAAACGTTCAAAAACATAAAAAAATCTTAAATTATATTGAGATAAAGCTCCACTCCTTTACAGCTGACAATTAAGTACCATAATTTCTTCTGAAATGGGATGAAATATTTGTAAATGTCAGGAATACTTTTTGGGTTTTGTTTTATTAATAATAACTAACAGATTTGTCATCCTTATGATAATATTTTTATCAAAATATTCATTTATTATCTACAAAAACTGTTGAAAATGTCTTCCTTGATGCTGAGCACACAAAGCATATCGTCTTCGAACATTATTTATCACATTATTCAGTTTAACCGGATTTTCATTTTGTTGTTGCATGAGGTCATGTACGACATACGTAAAAATGTCATGACTTGCTACAAGTTTTTTTTTTTTAAATGAACACACGATATCTAACCTACACATTCTTTCATTTATTATTGTTTTCTTTGAGTCGATGACATACACTATTAAAGTCGACTCCATATGGGAAGATTTTTTATTATGCGGTTTAGTTGAAATTTGGTGAAATGATCAGTTTTTACTTTAAGTTAGATGGAAAATGACAACAACAAACGTGATTAAGCGGTGTTCGCTTGTCAGCAAATTTACATTTATGCAGTGAATATCTGAAAATGGCATTTCTAGGCAGAATTTCAAAAAATTTTATTTGAAAAAGTTGTTTGGAATGTAATTTTATGGACGTGTGAAAAATTTGAAAAACCTAGCGTGATGTTGACATTTTAGACATTTTTGGCAAATAATTCTTTTCTAACAGTATCAAAATTAAACAAACTATTTTTAAAATATCCATTGTTACAAACAACATCAATAATAAATACTTTTCTTTTAGTTCAATTTTTTCAAAATTTCTATTTTAGTCATACAAAAATTAACATAAGCGGTGTAAAGTTATCATAACTTTGACGTTCTTTCAATGATATTTAAATTTTTCACAATTTTTCTTGTGACGAGATTTAAATTTTCAAAATTATTAAATCTAGAAAAGAACATTTATTATGAAAAAGGCTTAGAACGTTGGATATTCCAAAAATAAACTAATTTATACTAGTTGAGTAAACTTTGAATTTGTAGAAAAAGAATTATTTATCAAAAATGCCTAAAATGTCATCTTTACGCTAGGTTTTTCATATTTTGTACACATGCATAAAATTGCATTAGGAATAACTTTTTCAAATAAAATTATTTCAAGTTCAACCAAGAAATGCCAATTCTAGCCATTCACCGCAAGAAATGTTAAATTTGCTGACAAACGAACGCCGCTTAATCACGTTTGTTATTGTTATTTTTCATATAATTTGAAGCAGAAGCTGGTCTCCATATCAAATTTCAACTAAACCTTATAATTACAAATTTTTCCATATGGAGTCGACTTTAATGGTGACACTGTAGAAACGAGTATTGTTGAAATTATTACGCGGACTTATTATCATATCATATTGTCAAATTTTTTTATCATTTTTTGACAGAAATGGATTCAGAATTATCTTCAGAAATAAGTAAAAAATAAGATTAATAAATACGGTTCATTTCAAAAGAAAACTTGAATTATTTTGGTTTTCAAGTGTATGTATTTGTTTAGAATTGATTCTAAAAATCTTATAAGGGGTGTGTTATAAATGGCGGACAGCAAGAAAAAAAAGTTTTGCTGTATTCAAAAAACACGATACTGAATGAAATCCGACTCGTTACAGAACCTACTATTCTTTAATGTGGCAATACCAAAAAAATTCAAAGCGTTATCGTAACATAAAGCTAATAATTTTGAATTCTGAAACAATCATCTATCAATATTTTAAGAATTTAAGATAAAACCGCAGCATTTGTTTATTTCAGCTTTTTTGCAGATTTGAAGATTTGAGAACAGTTTGTGCCTCCAGTAAAACTGGTATCGACGATTTATGTCAATCCGATAAATATAATACTTTTTATATAAAATTGTATCTTATTTTTATGCAAAAAGAGACGCTACATTTTCTTTTGCATTTTACGTCTTACATATCTCGCTAAAATTCTTATATTCTTGTCAATTCCTTTCACTGAACTGAGTATCATCCAGCGGCTTGCCATCTTGTTTGTCAAACCTGTGAATTTCAATACGTGAACTCTAAAGGAATTCCTTGTGGCAACTTTGAAGCATTCACAAAAAGTTATATACAAAATGTATACGGGGGGTTCCATTAGCGTTCAAGGGGCATTTAAAAAAAAAATTAAATTCGTGTTCGACATTTCAAAAATATTTTTATATTATTTCCATTTCCGGTTTGACCGGAAGTTTATGCAAATTTGCTTTCCTTTAGGCGAAATATTTCATTTATTGAATTATGCTTCAAATTAGTTGTTTAGTCGTTTTTGATTTTTTTTTTGAATTTGTTATCAATTGTTTGAGTTCAGAGAAAAGGCAGCTCTTTTTCATTGTGTTAAAATAATGGAATAAAAATTGGTACGCACTTAGCTAAAACAACTTTTTACACTATTGTGTGAAGGAAACTTATAAACTTTCAAAAAAACAGTGATTTTTCTTATTTTATTGTCGACAAACTCCAAACACCTGAAAGTTGTTTTTTTCCAAATGGAATGCCCCATATTTCAATATGCAGTTGTTTCCGTTATTCAAATTGCATTCATTTGATGTCATAAGACCTATCTATATTTATCAGTTTCCAAAATATTAACTTTTTTCTGAAAAATTGATTAATCTGGATTTTATTGATACAAATATTGCTCCTATGACTACTTGTCCCGTGACAGTCAGTTTGACAGTAAAGTTGACTTCAATCATTGGACAAGACAATATCTTATTTAGAAAATTTAGGTAACTGAACAACTCAAAAAATTCAAGAATGGAAAGAAATAAGTATAACTTAAGATATACAGGGTGACCCAAGGGTCCGTTCTATGCATGCTATCGTCTTGATTTTTTTTTAACGATTGGTTTGATAATAGAGCATGTTCTAAAAATATTTATATTGTAACATTAAATTATTTAAAAAAATATGGTCTAATTTAGTTTATTTCAAAAAAAAAGTTTTGGTTTGGAAGGTGTTATTGGAAGTTCCAATAACAGGTTTGGGAGCTATTCCATCGTTGGCACATCAGGTGTCCAACTACCAAAAAAAAATTTTTTAATAATAATAAAAAATTAAACTCTTAGTACCATCTATTCTTCTACTCACTGTTATCGGCTAAATATTCCATTCTTTATTATCTAGATTTAGATTCAATATAAATCATTGGCACCAACGTACAAGGGAGTTGGATTATTGCCTTTTTCTTTGTCGTTTTTTTATCGCTGTTCTCGTGTCGTCTTTGCCGTGATAAATCTGTGGAGCACGGGCAGATTTTGAGCTTGTTAGCCCATCTTCTAAAGAATGTAGACAACTTCCTTAGATATTTTTTTGGGCCCATGTTTCTTGAATAAAGTCTCGTCGATTTGTGGGGCGTCTCGACGTAGGTTTAAATGCCCCAGTGTTCTCTTTTCGTTATTTCCATTTACGAGATCGTCTAAAACTGGGCTTTCGTGTATCTTGCTATCTAATCTAAACTAATTTAGTTACTTTGATACCTTCTTGGCACCTATCAGAATAAGACCATCCAGTGAGCGCACAAAGTAAACAAGCCAATTCCGTCAATCATTTTCGCATGCGTTCAATTAACAACCCTACCGCGCAAGAACGAGTACCCGATAGTACGGTTTCCTGACTAACTAGATGTTCGGGTCTCTTCCGTTTCGCTTCTCGAACCAACATCTTTTTCACAAAAGTGAAGATTTTAAGCCAAAGGGCTACTATATCGTTTACCGTCGAAGTCGATATTTAAAAAAGGGTTGATTTTCCTGTTCATCGATCCCGCTAAGCGTCTGCTGTTCATCCCTAATAAAGGGACGTAGGTACGCAAGCAGGGCGCTTAAAGTACCTACGTCGCTTTAAGGCTTTTACAAAGCAGGGCTGGTAGCATTTTTTCCCCACTATCCAGTTGACGGGTCGCCATTTTATCGTTTTTCTGACTACCACGAGCAACGCCATAAACGCCCTTGCCACTTTGAAGCGTCCTCCAGCCTGTTCCGGAAGGATAAGTACCGATTTTCCCTTTAAGTACTGTCTATCGTTCAATAATAATTTACTATATTTTTAACATTTAATATCGTTCTATCGCCAATTAATTTTCGCTTATTTGTTGATGAATAATTATTAAAGTTACATTTTTTACATTAAATAATTTTTTTACCTGACAATATTTCTGTACAGGTATCCCAAAATAAAATACACCACTAAATTCTTTTCTTTAAATTGAAACCACTGATTTTTGTAAAAATTTTGAATTCACTATTATATTGTCGATATAACGCACCCACGTTCCTTAGATTTATCTGTCATAGTTTTTGAGTTATGCCAATTTATGTTTCAAAATAGCTTCGTATCTAGACCTACAGAAAAATTTATAACTTCAGAACCATTCAATATATTTTAGTCAACTTTTTTCCCTTCAATTCCGTAAGCTTTAGCTCATCTTTTGAAATAAAAGCGAAATCGAAGACAATATTCTATTGCTTACTATGATTTTTTGAAAATGACAAACTGCAAATGACAATAACTCGAATTTTTTAAATGCAACACCTCATATTTTATTCTATGATCGCATAGCATTTTTTAAGCGCTTCTTGTCAATATAGGGTTTTTTATATTACTGAATATTAATTTTATTTAAAAAAAAAAATCATGTAGATCGCTGTCATAAAATTTGGCACTTTTATATAAAAAAGGTATCTTTGAGCAAAATAAAATTATAATAGGAATACACAACACAAACAATTTTATTAATTTCCACAAATCAGGGAAGTATCGATAGTAAGAAAATAATAAAAAAATAGTTTTACAAAATAGACCCCACAAACCCTATATCAACAAAAAGCTCTTGAAAAATGCCATGCAATGATGCAAAAAAATACAGGGAGTTGTTGCCATTTTTAATTTGCCATTATCAAACCGATCATTTAAAAAATATCAAGACGATAGCATGCAGAGAAAAACAGTTATGGAGCTCCTGAAATTCCTCTATCCCTAGGTCAACCTGTATGTATAAAAAGAAAGAAAATGAAAAAATTAACTGCGTAATAAAACGTTGGCATTCCAATTGAAAAAAGTAAGTTTTTAATGTTTGAAATATTTTAAAATTGGCATAAGAAAACACACTGCTTTTCGAGATATTTTCAAGATATCATAAACTGTTGCTTCAGCTGTTGTGCTCGTAAAATTCCATTTTCTTCTAAAAAGAAATCCAAAAAAGAGTTTTTCTAAAGAGTTGCAAATGAAACATTTTTTGAAAAAAAAAATTAATAACTCAAACATTTCAAAACCAATTTGAAGCTATAAATAGCATTTTAATAAGCAATTCAGAGTAGAATTGAAATACTCAAAGATAAATTGAAGGTTAGTTCAAAGAAATAAAGTGGCATAGACTTCCGGTTAAACCGGAATTAGAATACTTTTGGCAGTATTTTTAAAAAGTAAAGTCTATGACACAAATAAGAATTCACTAGTCACATTTTCTCAAAATTTCACTATAACGACTTAATATTTCCTCCCGATACTAAAGGAACACCTTGTACAATTTAGAGCATACATATTCTTCTGAAAAACTCAGCCTTAGTAAGACTATTAAAAAAATATCATTACCATCAACAAAACTATATGTTATAGAATTGGCAAGATCGTAATTAGTGAGTGGAGAAAAGTTTTTTAGATTTCAATTTTGTAATTTGTTAAAATTCGAAAAAGTTATTTATAACTGTAAATTTGTATTCAAAGTGGTTTATTAGAAGTTTTTAGAGATGTAATTAAAATCAAAATTTAGTATTTTGTCATATGAAGATAGACCAAAAACTCTATTACTAAAACATTTTCAGCTCATTTCCACTTTAGCTTATACCGGAAGTTGATGCTAACTTTGTTATTCTAAATAGAACACCCTATATTTTATGACTTATTTTTTTTTAGTGTTTGACACTCTCCTTTAAAATCTTATAATATCTCTACAATCCTTTCCACCAAACAAATAAATTTTATTTAGAAAAACTTCTCACATATTGTATAGTGTAATAAACAATTCTCGTCAAACATTTGCTTCAAAAATATGGCCAAATTTTTTTTTTTTTTTCTAAATGGAAAGCCTATTTTTAATGCCACCAGTTAAATTCTAGTCAAATTTAGACAAAATTCTGTCAAGCCAAGAAGATAGGTACTTTTCTATTTACAATAGTTTTTGAGAATTTGCTAATTTTCATTAGTATCTCACAATTTCCGCACGGTTTTGATTATTGTAGGACTTCAAACATTATAAAAACAAATATGAATATTTCTACTCCATTACATTTAAATATTTTACGGTTATATTTTGAAAATCAAGGAATATCTAAAAAACTACTGTAATTAGACTACTGGTTGTATTGACATAGATATCTTAAAATTTTTATCAGAACTTCTCTGGTGACATAAAAAAAATCCATTTAAAAAAATAAGCTTTGCAATAATTCAGAATTAACTGTTTGGTACGTAGCACTCTGTATAACCTTTTAAAAAGTTTTTCTAATCTGTGTATCGGTAAATGCCTTCATTAATGATTATGCCAAAATTGATTTGTTTGTCCTAAAAGAATTTAAAGGAATTTTTATTGTAATGGAGTTAGTTAAAGATTTAAAAAAAAATTGAAAAGTGGTTAAAGTTAGGAATACATGATCAGTATAAAATGTATTTAGAATACTATACTCTTTCCGCCTAAGCGAACACCTTAAAACTGAGGCAATTTAAGGATAATATTTTGGGAAAATGAAAGAATGTGTCCACCCAAGCAATCATCAAAGTTTTATTAAAATAGTCTCATATTTATCAGTAATGGGTGTGTGCCCCGTGTTGTTCTATACACTCTTGTACACGTCGAGGCATGCTTGCGATTTGATTGTTTATGAACTCCTGGGGTACAGCGTCCCACGCTTCTTGTACTGCAACCCGGAGTTCATCCAAAGTTGTTGGAGGACGGGGTAAATCACGGATATGGCGACCCATCCAATCCCACACTTTTTCTATTGGGGACAGATCTGGAGATCTCGGTGGCCATGGCAAAACTCTGATATTCTCCAACTCCAAAAATTGCCGCGAAACACGAGCGATATGAGGGCGTGCGTTGTCCTACTGGAAAATTCCGTCTTCGATGCTTCTTACATAGGGAACAACAATTGGCTGCAACACATCGTTTACATAGCGCTCGGCTGTCATGTTGCCACGAATGAATAATAACCGGGATCTACTACCAAATGCAATAGCACCCCAAACCATCACACCAAGAGTGCGGTGAACGTGGCGTTCAATAGCCAGATCCAGACGACGACGTTCACCACGCATTCGTCTGATCCGTTGCCGACCATCGTGGCCTCCTAAACAAAATCGGGATTCATCCGAAAACGCAATGTGATTCCACTCATCAGTCCATTGTTGCCTTTCAACGCACCAGTCACGACGTTGACGACGATGATTTTCCGTCAGCGGGAGCACCAAGTGTGGACGGTAAGATCTCAGGCCCATAGTGCCCAATCTGTGGTATACGGTACGGAGTCAAATTGGCCTTCCTACTGCTGCAAACCACGAATCAGCCACAGACCGTGTAGTGCGGCGTCGGTCCCTTAGAGCCATTAGTCGCAGAAGACGATCTTCACGTTGGGTAGTTCTTCTAATGGCCCCTGTTCCTCTAGCACGTTGTGTCCGTCCTTCCTCCGCCCATGCCCGCCATGCATCCACAACAGTGGCCACACTGCGCCTCACAGCAATAGCAATCTCACGGAATGACGCACCACGTTCGCGCTGTCCCACAATGCGCCCCCTTTCAAACGTGGAAAGCTGGGAAAAATTTGCGTTTTGTCTTCTACGGGGCATTTCTGCATCTGATGGCCTCTAATATTATCTTTTTCAGAGCGATAAAGCCATATCACAATCCAAAAAACTATCATATTTGCGTTTAAGGATTTGCGGAAAAGTTTTTACAAACACCCGTATACAGTGTTCTATTGCTACAAAAAT
Source organism: Latheticus oryzae (assembly GCA_030157265.1). Classification (NCBI taxonomy): domain Eukaryota; kingdom Metazoa; phylum Arthropoda; class Insecta; order Coleoptera; family Tenebrionidae; genus Latheticus; species Latheticus oryzae. Next base: position 4,531,754 of record CM058049.1, read on the forward strand.
TTAATCGTTTGCTTTTTAAGGCCTCCTATAAAAACCCCTAAAATTTCATCGTTTAACGATCATTTTTTCTAGGTGTTCGGATTTTAATTGCACTTAGTATAAAATAAGTTCTTCTATTGGTCGGTACTCATTTCACTTCACACTGACGAAAAATAATGAGTATAATTGGTTGCATATTTTAATTAATTTATTTTATATCAAGTAGTTTTTTGTAAATAGTTGAATGATTGTATTACACGTTTTAAAACGAAAAAAAATAGTAAACGTAAAAAAAACAAAATGTAGTAGAAAGTACATGAGTTCTTCTTCAGAAATAAATTTCCAACTTTGCAGAAAATTCTTACGTCGATAAATAATGATGAGAACCTTCCTAATTTCAAGAAGATCACTTGTTTTTAAGGAAATTAACTTTAGGTTTGTTTAATAATTATACAATTTGTTTTTGATAACCAGAAATTTCAATTCAGTTTTAAGAAAAGGTCGCTCAACAGTTTTCTAAAGGAAAAAGATGAGATCGTGTGCTGGCGACGACAATATTTGAGATCAGTCAAAAAATTTAGGGAAGAAGGTAGAAAAATGTATTATTTGGATGAGACGTGGGTTAATGCAGGCCACGCAACAAGTAAAGTCTGGGTTGATAAAACTATCAAAAACCCAAGACAAGCATTTATCAAGGTTTAACAACTGAATTGAAAAATTCTTTTGGAAAAGGACAATGGTTTATTATTTTATTGTTCCAGTCAAAAAAAACTGGTGATGATCACAAGGATACGGACACCAACCGTTTTGAAAACTGGTTTAGACAAATATCCAAAATTAGAAAAAAATTCTGTCATCAAACCTCAGTCGACTGTTAAATCGAACACCCGAAAATGTGAACTGCAAGAAAAAAATATTGAATTTTCTGCTGATATGATGAAAGAAAATTGTTTCTATTTCTTGGTGACAAGTTTTATCAATGCCAATTACTCTCCATGTCTTCCACAGAAAATGGTCCTTTTAATCGCTTCTTTGATAATTTCTTCCAACATCGATATTAAAAATGATATTATAGATACTTAAGGAATAATATTCTTAAAGTAAGAAGAAATCATCAGATTATTTAAATCAGTCTGTGATTTTATTGATAAATTTTTTATTTTCAAAAAATAAAATTTAATCTAAATTGGTTATAATTGCATCTATCATTTCTGTTGTTAAAATTTAATAAATGCAAGTGAATTTTAAAGTCAATTTCAAGAACCATACAGTAGGCAACCCAAAAAACAATGAAAACATGATAAATTTTGGCAGTTTAAATATGGCTTTTGCTGACCACGCCCCTATCACGTGATCAGTGCATTGGTTCGGCGGAAAGAATATACACAAATTCGTTCGTACTCACAATGAAAGTATTTTTTGTCATAAATCGTTTGTCATATTTTTCAGTAATAACTATGTTTTTGTAATAAAGATGATTGTTAAGTAAAAATCAAATGGTTGACATTATATTTTCTTTTGATAGTCTTTAGTTTATGGTCAACGAAAAAATATTGTAATCAACTCATTTATTAATGAGCGATTAATAATCTCAACTATTTCAAACTATTTTAAACAGTTTCGATTCTTAAACGCTTTCATTAAAAAATTAGTTTATTAAATAACTATATTATCATTGTATATGGCAATTTTGTGGCATAATTCTATGTTGAGCAGGTTATCAATGGACGCTAAACATTGTTTATGAAAAATAACAAAAATCGAAAAAAAAATTAACTAAAAAATACAGATTGTCTCTTTTAGTTGGCACATTATAAGTATCTAAAGAAACAAAAAATATTATAAACTGAATTTCTTCTCATTTATATTTTAGATTCAAATCTACTCGCCTAAACGTTTTCAACTCTGCATCACTTTCGGTTATACCAGAAACAGCTATTAACTTTAACTAAAAATATGCATTTTTTTATATTTTACTTTATACTGATAAGCTATAAAAAAATTGCAAAACATAACTTATAAATCGCAAAATATAAATCAAAAATCACAGTCCCATCAGTAACAGTTCTTAGAATGACAACATAAAATATAAAAAATATAAAAATGTATAAGACGTAACCCAATAACAACAAACAGATTTCTGGTTGGCTCTAGCCCTCAAAATCTTATTTTTTTATGATGAAAAATTGATAAAAAATCGATAAGTAAGTACCTTTTGATGTTATAGATTAGTAGATTATAAACTAATTACAAGATTTAATCAACGCGAAAAGCGATCTTAAATTATTGAAAAACTAACTGATCTAAAAACTAGATAATTAATAAAGACATTATTTAGGTATTATGGCTCTCTACTGAACATTGGAAAGGTACCTACTGCCACAATGAAACTGCCAAATCATCAGATTATTTAAATCAGTTTGTAATTTTATTGTTCAATTTTGTATTTTTTATTTTCAAAAAATAAAGCTTTATCTAAATTGGTTATAGTTGAATCTATCATTTCAGTTGTTGCAAGTGAAGTTTCTACTGCTGTAAGATAAATCAGTTTCAATGTGATGTATGTGAATTCATAAACTGTTTAGTAGAATATTGGAGACAATTTCAAAAAACATACAGTAGGCAACCCAAAAAACAATGAAAACATGATAAAATTTGGCAGTTTAAATGTGGCTTTTGCTGACCACGCCCCTGTCACGTGACAACTGCATTGGTTCGGCCGAAAGAGTATATAAATCTTCAAACGTCATAAAGTATAGAATATCCCATTTGAAATAACAAAGAATCTACTTTTCTACAACCGAAAGTTGAAACAATCCAATATTTCAAAAATAGAGCTTTTGATCTACCTTACAGATGAGCAAATTTTTAAATTAATTTTGATATTATTCCCATAAACTTCTAATAAACCACTTAGGTGAATCATCCTGTTTAATTTAGTAAGGAAGTGTTTGATAAAAAACGGATTTGTGTGTATGTAAGTGTGCATTATTTTTCATTATTTAAAAAACAAACAGTTTTGCACCCGACACATTATGTTAGTATACGCCTAGGCAGACATGGTTTTGAATTGCTAAACTTTTTATTGATCATCTATTCTTGGTGTACTCTTGTAGGAGTCTTTTAGATTATTAGTATTAGGTTATTATTAGTCAGTTACTTTAAATATTAAATTACATGTCCGTTGTATCTCCAATACCATTAAAATTTCCAATTTATTGATGTCAAAGAAGCTTCAAGGTGATTGATCTTTCTCAATCCTGACGCCCACTTCCTTACACAACACTCAATAATAACGTTATTTTTGAATTTCATAAATTAGAGAATAGAATTTCTATGAACCAATACAGGTGTCCCAGCGAGTTGGCAGTCCATTATTGGCCTTTAAATGTAAAAATACTGAAAAATTTTATTAACAAAATTTGTAGATACTAATTTTCTAAATCAACTAAAATTATTTTCAAATATACAGAGTGTCTCATAAACAAGTTGTAACACAAACCTAAATTTTTGGCGTTTTTAAACGTAGCTTGAAATTTTGAGAATTTTGAACACAACTTTTATTAGACGGTTCTTTGTTTTTGATATAATCAAAAACACATTTTTTTTTTTAATTCTCACACAAAAATAGAAAAATTAGAAACATAGAATTTATATTAACTGAAAGTAAAAAGTTTAAATTTTATGACTATAAGATTTTTTTGACGTTTTGGTGAAGGAAAGTTCATTAATTAAAGACGTTTGTTAAAAGTTGAATAACTTAAATGGAACACCTTATATTTTGTTGCAGTATCTAGAAGATTTTCTTTCTAAATATATCAACTTTCAATTATCTATGACCAATAATTGTAGCAATAATATTCAATTGAATTTATTTCCAAATTTTAGTTTGAGAATTTTGAAATTGGTCTTAATCATCCATGTTTCTTTTCAGCACAGGTCTTAGACAACACATGATTCACCAGAACAGCCGGCAACACTAAATGTCCCGTCGTCGCGGAATTGGAAAATTTCTATTTAGATCGACTGTAAACACTTACACGAACAAAATAAGCTTGGTCTGTCTACGTTCAATCTTTTATCAAATTAACAGATGCCCAAAAAAATAATGTTTTACCGTCATTGCAGAAATTAATTATTATTAAATCATTTGATAAGAAATTTTGGTCTCTTTATCTTAAAAAGAAGGTCAGAGGTAAAATTTTATCTTTATGGCGGAAATTTATTTTCTTTCTTAAATTTTATTCTTTTTTAATGTTATCTTTGAAAATATCTTGGTATGACATTCTCACAACTGCTGGAAGTGTCAATCATACCAATCTTAAAGAAGCAGTTAGTGGTAAAATTTCATCTCTATGACAGACAATTGTTATTATCAAAGTGATGAAGAAAATGTTGAATCAGAAAACGAAAGGTGTTATACTTGCGATAATACTGATTTAGATGATTTTTAATTATATTCTTATTAATACTTCTATCAACCTAAATATAATTAAGCTAAGTCAAGTAAAAAAATTCTCTTAGGGCCGGTTTATAGAAGCGCCCTTAAGTTAATTGCAATCAAATTTGATCACGCGATCAAATTGAACCAATCAAATCCTCAAATTTGCCAAGTTAATCGCAATCAAATATTTAATTCAGTTTCTGTAAACTGTCTCTTATTTTTTGATCATATTTATCGTTCTCCAATATTAAATTTAATTGAAAAATGAGGTATTCAATTTTATAAGAAAAGTTCACTCAAAGACTCAATTCAGTTTGTTTTTTGTAATCAGTGTAATACAATACTATTCAATAAAACTGGTATGAAAGATGATTCTGGTAAGCTCTAGAATTTCATATCAAAATATTTCTGAAGATGATATCAAAAGGCATAAAATTTGAAAAATAGAACAAAGTTTTCTAATAAAGATGGAATTTAACTTCTTCCTTTATATGACAGATATTTTCGGCAGTTTTTAGGATGTCATACCAAGGTATTTTTGAAGATAACATTAAAACGGATAAAATTTTAGAAGAAAAACAATTATCCGTGATGGGGATGAAATTTTACCACTAACTTCTTCCTCAAGATTGGTATGACAGACATTTCCGACAGTTGTGAGAATGTCATACCAAGATATTTTCAAAGATAACATTAAAAGAGAATAAAATTTAAGAAAGAAAATCAATTTCCGCCATAAAGATAAAATTTTACCTCTGACCTACTTGTTAAGATAGGTATGACAGACTTTTTCTTCATAGAAATTTTCTAATTCCGTGATGACAGGACATTTAGTGTTGCTGGCTCTCTAACTAAAACTACTAGAGTTTATTAATACAAACATAATTTGTTAAAAAAAATCATAATAAATGATCGATTAGGTTGTCGGTGTCCATTGGCTTGGCCTCCAAAATCTCCAAGCTCACCACAAGTGATTTCTTTCCCTGGAGGTACGTTTAGAATTTTGAGTATCAAAACGCGCCAACCACAAGCGAGGATATGAAAGAACGAATTACAAATGCATTCCAAAATATCGGAGCAGATATTCTTCTAAGAGCGTAAAGATCGACTGCTCGGCGTCTAAATGCTTGCGTGGAACAGAATGGCAACTTATTCAAGCATTAATCATTATTTTTTTTATGAATTATGTTTCTATCAATAAACTTTAGTGGTTTGTTAGCAATAGTGCTGAAATGAAATATAACTTTTAACAAACGTTTTTATTTTATTTCCTTCACCAAAACAACAAAAAAGTCTTATAGTCGTAAAATTTAAACTTTTTACTCTTAGTACAAATTCTATGTTTCTAATTGTTTTCGTTTTTGTGTGGGAATTTTTTAAAAAATGTGTGTTTTTACCAAAAAAAAATTGATTATTTCAAAAACAACAAAGAATCGTCTAATAAAAGTTGTGTTGAAAATTCTCAAAATGTCAAGCAACGTTTAAAAACGCAAAAAATTTAGGTTGTTCCATTTGAAATAACATAAGTTTGTGTCAGAATTCATTTATGAGACACTCTATATATTTGAAAATAATTTTAGTTGTTGCAAGAGAATTAGTATCTACAAATGTTGTTAATAAAATTTTTCTGTATTTCTACAATAATGGACATTGCCTACGCGCTGAGACACTCTGTATATTCAGCTAGTAACAGTTTCTTGCAAGCGTCTGAAACATCAAACACAGTATTCTTTTTATCTTTTGCTTTTAGTCAAGTCCATCTAATGCATATTTGAAAGTGAATAGCTTTTTCCACACGTTATGACAAAATTGATTTTTGAGATTCTCTTTCGTCTTTTTTCTTTCCCTTATTATGTCTTTATTTGCAGTTTTTTTCTGTTAAAAGTTAAAAACTAGTTATGAAAAATACGAATTTTTTTAATAATCTCACACTGGGTCGGATTCTATACTCGTTAGAGTATTTCCCGTCACATCTTATTACAGATTGTAACATGATAAGAAAATGAATCGATTTTTAAGACGTCTCGGATAAGGTTCACACAGGGGTAATTTACAATTATCTGGAGTATCATAAGTCAGTCGCTTCTTAAAATCTACCAGATGTTCGTCGTGGAATGAATTTCTGCTGTCTTGCACTTCTTTTGTGAAAAATGAGTAATAAAAGCCGCATCAATATAGATCAAGTTCTATAGACATTTTGTAAAAGATAGTCGCTGGAAGTTTGTATTTGGCGGAAATTGTATTCTTTTTCTTTGCTTACTTGATATATTACTAAAGAACTAGGCAATTTTGTTCCGTGAATGCCAACCTATTATGTTGGAGTCATTTTAAATAACTATATAGTCGAAGTTGGCTGCTAAATCACATGACGCTTCAATAAATACGGGATAAGATTATGTTTTTTAAATTCTTGTGAAATACACTGTTAAGCGGTACTTATATGAATGTTAAATTAAATTTTATCGTAGTAATTTTCCACGTCTACTAAGCGCTTTTCTCAGAAACTAAGTAAATTGGAATGGATGTCGATGGAAGAGATTATTATAGACAGCTTATTGTTATTATCAACTAATCAAAGTTCTCACGGTTTCTGGTCGATGAGATAAGATGTTGAAGAAATATTGTTTTACAAAAACTGTGTTTGCTATTTTTGCAAAGATTTATTTATTTGTTTAATTACAATAATAGGTTCTGGTTTCCTCAATATCTGAGATTGTTTTTATATTGCTCAACCGCATCCCATGATCATGTTTTTAAAAGAGATACAGAAAAACAGCTTTACACATTTAGTAGAAGTATTGAATATTTTTCTCAAGATTTACTACCATGGTTTTCCGGGTTACATAATTCTTTTTGATTTGAATTTGTGCTGCTCCACGTTTTAAAGAATAAAACATTTTTAAATTTTTTTTATTATTTTCTAGGTATCAAATAATGTGACAATTTTATGCTTTTCTGTTCTAAGAATACTAAAATTTTTGGAATTATTTAAACAGTTTTCAAGTTGATTTAAAAAGTAACAAATTCAATACAATTTAGACTATTGGGGTAAATTCGAGAATAAACGATTTGGATTTTGCTTTGGATAAATGTAAATGTACCTGATTTAGTTTGAATTACATTCAACTATACTCGAGTAATGTTATTGATAACTGTGTCAAATATATCAAAGATTTAGGAACTTTTTTGAATATCCTTACAGATCTGTTCCAACACCCTTACAGATTTGTTGATAATTTAGACTATTGACGCAATTTTCTATATTCTGAGAGCTGTATACAGGATATCTTAGGACTCAAAAAAATATAGCATATTACTGAAAATTTGGTAAAGAATTCTTTTCGACCAGCTCTGTCTTCCTGAAATAATTTCAAAAAAATAACTTTTAAATTCTACTGCAGAATTTTGTCACTTTTATACTGACAATTTTTTCTCTAAATTCAATTATTTATGAGATATCGGCAATTTTAATTGAAAAATACAAATGCAGATTTAGAGGTAATCAGTATTATTATTATTATTATAACTAGCAAACAGTGTGTGTCCATAAAAGACGGTCGCGGCTTCGCCGCTCCCCGCAGTATGTCGCCTACAACGACATTTTTTCTTGCTAAATTTTTCAACAGACGACATTTTACCGGGAGCAGCAAGGCGTCCTCCGAGTGTCATGAACACAGACTTTTTGCTAGTTATTCTAATTGTCACTTCTGGAACAATAAACATATAAACTTTATTTTACTCTGTTTTAATTCAATTTAATTTAATCTATGAGAATTTACACAAATATTTTTTCACTCATCTCCCCGATTACTCAATTACTCATTTATTTACTCATTCACTTTATTGTGTTATCAGAAATAATATATCTGTTGAAATCAAAATTTTCTCTCAATTATAACTTCATAATTTAGTTACCAGCAATCAATTTCGTCTAACTTGAGAAATATTGATGTATCTGTCTTGAATTGAGAGAGGTGTTTGCACCAGCATAGTCTTAGAAATAAGCACGACTTAGAAACAGTCCTTTCTCTCTTTTAATAACTGTAACTTCCGAATGAACCATTACACAAACTCGAAATAATATTGACGTCTCCAGCCTCAAATATGAGTAGAAATAATATACTTTATTAGTTTAAAAGAAATACAGTAAATCATTGATCATTTATAAATATTAACAAGGCATAACATTATATAGAAAAAAATTACATTTATAAATCATCAAAGATATAAGAAAATATTCTTTTTGTTCTGTATAAACCTAACGTTATGGAAATAGATTGAGAAATAACGCATTAAATTACTTAGCTATCAATTGTATTCAAAACAAAATTATTGCTTCAAATTTAATTATAAGAACTATATTCTCACTTGTAATATCAAATTTTTCGCGAGAGCAAATTAGTACATTCTTGGATGACATTCGGTAAGAAAATCGTAATGACACAAATCTGAAAAAAGAAAAATCCATTTTTATTATGTATCTGGCTTATCAATATCAATTTGCAACATAACATAAAACAATAAAAAGACACTGAAACGTAGTTCAAAGTGAGCAACTGAATGAAATCTGATAACTTGGACAGCAAAAAAAATCCATTTATCAATATTTATTGAATCTGTCAAAACATAAAAAAAAATGCAAAAAAAATTTTTGCTGTCATAGTTATAACTCACAAATCTAATTTTTCTATTCGTCATTAATGAGTGTTGTGGGATTTTCCAATACATAAAAATTTGACACTCACCTATTGAAGACATTAGTGATTAGAAATTTAGTCACTTAGTCATTAAGTACAGTTTTCCATAAAGCCACTGCCGCCACTGCTGTTCCCAACTATTAACTCGATTCATATCCGTTCGGTTAGAAACATTCCATCAATTCACGTATATCTAAAAAAAAAAATTATTTAATTGTATGAAGAATCATATTTTATACCTAGGCGCTCTATAAGAATGATAATATAACGATTCAATAAATTTTTGATTTGTACAAAATGTATGCCAGTTAAGTTGCATGAACAAACTTCGCAGAGTCCAAGAACTCACAATTTAGCTGGTCCAAATCAATTGGAACGAATTTTGCACTAACGCCTTAAAAAAATTATAGTGATGTTTGCATAGATCAATAGATAAATGAGAAAACATCAAATCAAATTCATCGGAACAAAAATTTGTCCATTCACAAAAATTATAACTAATAAAATAATAGCAATAAATTACTTACATTCATTACACAGTATTTAAAACAACAACGGTTTAATAACAAATACGCATTCCCGAATTCATTTCTTTGTTCTCCTCCTTTTTCTAGAAAAATCGATTATTGTTTCGACATCAAGCACTTAACACTTGTTTACATTTCAGCGTATAACCTACGACAATACGAAAATAATTATTAAAAGACAAAATGGTCAATAGATATGGAATAAAAATTAAAAATCTACTTACTTACTTCTTCGATATATAACATATTCTTGTATAAATAATTTGAAAATATATTTAAAAACACACATACGCACTATGAGTAGATACTGTCTTAAAGCGATGAAATTTCTTTGAAAACACTAAACCACATAATATAGTGGCACTTACTTATCACATAAACGCACTGTTCAGACTAAACTCATTCAAGGTTAAGGGTAAGTACTTTTGGTACTGTCTCCAAGAAGGGTCATAACGCACAACGTATGGGACAAATGTTTGGAAGAATCTGTCTAAAATCGAAAGCAGTTACGCGTAGAGCGAGACGTTGATAGTGGATGTAGCATATAGAAAAACTTCAAAAATTCCTATCTTTTTCATTTTTAATAATCAAGTAATAAAATATAGCGCGTTCAGTTAACACATATAAAAATATTTTATTGGCTAATATTACATTTTTTTAAATGAAACAGAATTTAATTGATTGTACACACAAATTTCGACAAATATCCATGTGAAATGAAATAGAAGATGCGACGCGTTTTATTATATATAATATAATGCCATTTTATAATGCAAGAACTTGAAGAGTACACCCAATTGATAATTATACCTATCTTCTACAGGGTGTTCAAAAAATGACATAAAAATATTATCAAAACTCAAAATTTTCAAATGAAAGCCCTTTTCTATTGTTTCACATTTATGTTCAGCTCTCAATAAAAGCCAACTTAAATAATCTTTGCTAAAATAATTAACGTGTGCTTGTATTTTCGACAACTCCTTAAAGCTAACGGGACTAAGAAGACTATTTTAAATAAAACTGCATGATGTTTTATTAGACAGAAAACGGTTTTTCCTAAATAAATAAAAAACCATGAGGTTTATGTATACAAAATCTGATACAAAAATGATTTTATTTTTGAAGCTGAATTCAATTATTAAAGACTAAAAAGAAGAACATCTTGTAAAACATCAGTTTTATTTTTTAGTTAAGTTTACTATCTCAAGTCTTGCGACATAAAAATATAAAATCTCAAAAAACTATCAATAAATAACAGTTTAGCCATAATTAATGATTTAACTCAGCATCCGTCATTTTTCAAATAAAATTACAATTATCTTCACAATGATTAGAAAAAAACTTGTTTATACAGGATGTCCCACGACGGTGAGCGTCTATCCATAATTCAAAAAGTACTGATAGCAAATTATTGAAAAGTTGGTAACGTAGTTTCTCTCACATGCTTTATTTGGCTAAAATATTTTCGAAAATCGACACTTCCTGTTGTACCGGAAATAGACCTCAACTTTCTTATTTGAAATGGCACACACTATATTTTTCTACATTTTTGAATTCTGTGTCTTATTTTATACTTATTTTATACCAACATTTTTTTCCCTAAACTCAACCATTTTAAAGATATCTGCAATTTTAATTGAAAAATGACAGATGCAGAGTTACTGGTAATCAGTAATTACGGCTAAACCACTATTTATTATAAAATAGTATTTTGGCGTTTTATAACGCAACATCTCAAACAGTAAACCACACTAAAAAAATTAAACTGATCTTCTACAGGATGTTCAAAAAATATATTTGAAAATTGACATAAAAATGCCGTCAAAACTTGAAATTTTCAAATAGAAACCTCTATTTATTTTATCATGTTCATTTATTTCAAATGTATTTGTTGAACACCCTGTACGAGATCGGTTCAATTTTTTAGCTGAATTTACTACCTCATATATAAAAGAATCATTATAAAATTGATAGTCATTTAGTCATAATCACCTCTAACCCTGCATCCGCCATTTTTCGAATAAAATTGCAGATGTTTTTGAAATGGTTGACTTTAGAAAAAAAATCTTCATAGAATTCTATTTCTATTTAAAATAAGAAAGTTGATGTCTACTTCTGGTATAACCGAAAGTGCCACATCTCTAAAAATATTTTAGAAAGACAGAGCATCTTAAAAAACTTCGCTGCCAAATTTTCAGTTATATGCTATCACTATTTTTTGAATTATAGATAGACGCCCATCGTCATGGGACAACCTGCATAAAATTGACCTAGAATTCTTTGTTAAATTCAAAAATCTAAAAATATAAAATGTTCTATTTAAAATAAACAAGTTTATCTCTACTTACTGTATAACTGGATGTGTTTGGAAATCTCTGAAAACATTGTGACGGACTAAACTGGACAGTGACTGTTTTAGACATTTCGTGATTTTTAGGGATTGTTTTCGTTAATTTGATTGTTTCGGACTTTTCGTGTTTCCATAGTTTCAACCGTTTCAACTGCTTTCCAAACGTCACCCAATTGTCACTTGCAGTATTGTTGGTTTAGAAAATTTTAGAACTTTCTCTGAAGGAAAACTTGGTGAGGAGTGAGGAGAGGAAAAAGTTGAACGTCCTTGGCCAATATAAAGAGCGGCGGTTTGGCCGGGGGATCGAAGTTGAAAAGTGAAAAGTGAGGTTAAGAAAAATAAGAAGTGAGAGAAGAGAAGAAAAGAAGCAAGAAGAAGAGAAAAGTGACCAGCGAGCGTAGACAAGTACAGCAGTTGTATTGAATAAAGTGTTTTAACTGTTGGTTCTTACTTTTATTGGCCATCATCCATCGACGTGACATCTGGTATTAGGAGTGGGATCGGAAGCCCCGGAATTGAAACGTGGGATCAGTTCCTGGAGTTTGCCGGGTAAGTCAGGTGGATACAAGTAAGTTAGGTGGATACAAGTAAAGACAAAATTTGTTGGCTGGAACACGCCAGTCCCAGTCACACAAGCATCGAGTTTCCGTCCATGGCAGCAATGCAAAACATGCTTTTGAAATTTATGGATGAACAGAATAAACGTCATCAAGAACAGAAAGCAGAAAGAGAAGAACAAATGAAATGTCTAAAGGAACAAAACACACATCAAGAAGATCTGATTCTAATACTCAAAGAGGAACAGAAACCGGAAAGATAAAATCTGATTCTGGCACTCAAAGAGGAACAGAAAATCGAACAGGAAGACTTAAATAAACGATTAGAGGAACAAAATAAACGTCAAGACGAACGACATGAAAATTTGTTACAAGAATTTAGAGAAGAACAAAAGAAAACCTCAGAAGTTGTTTCGGCAAGTGTGTTAGAGCGTTTAGGCACAAAAGCCAATCCAACTCAACAAAAAGATATTTGTCATCATTGGGCTCAAAACGGCACTTGTCCGCACGGAAAAGGCTATGTCCATAAGCGAACGCACGCTGGAAACGAAGACGAAGATTGGGACCAGTGGCATCCTGAAGAACTTGTCGACGCCGACCTGGATATTTTAAAAAAACTTCGTCAAAAAATTTAAAGAGAACTCAAATTACAAATGAAAATGGAAAGAAAAGCAGCCCTTCCACAGAAAGCTCAGCAACTACGTCCGACTCAAGTTTATCAAGCGATAATTTTAGTTCCAGCAGCTCCTCGTCAACTGGCGCACGTTGGAAGAAGATCAAAAGACTAAGACTAAACGACATTTATCATTTTCTTCAGACAAAAGACCTCCAAAGAAGAAGTCGAGAACTAAACGAACTTCATCCAAATCATCATAACGTGTTGAAAAATCTAAAAAAGATAGTTCAAAAATTAAGGTTGTGACGAAATCGCCCACTCTTCCTAGGGGCAGAAAAGTGCAAATGGGCATGATGTCATACAGAAGCGCCGTCCACGAGAGTACACAGTACACTTCTGCAATGTTAATGTTTGGGCGAGAAATGAAACTTCCAACTAATATAGTACTTGGAAGTAATAACCAGAAGCTGCCTCAGTATGTCAAAGGTCTGTAAAAACGTCTGCAAGAATTAAATGAGGTGACGAAAGAACATCTGAAAACTTCTTCAAAAAGAATGAACGCAAGATACGATTTAAGAGCTAATGGACCAGCCATCAAGGAACATGATTTGGTATGTTTTACAACCCGAAGAGAAGAGTTGCAGCTTAGGAAAGTGTCCTAAGCTGCAACAAAACTGGATTGTTTTAGTTAATTTGATTGTTTCGGACTTTTCGTGATTCCATAGTTTCAACCGTTTCAACTGCTTTTCAACCGTCACCCAATTATCACTTGCAGTATTGTTGGTTTAGAAAATTCTAGAATTTTCTCTGAAGGAAAACTTGGCGAGGAGTGAGGAGAGGAAAAAGTTGAACGTCTTTCGCCTATATAAAAAGCGGCGGTTCGGCCGGGGGATCAAAGTTGAAAGGTGAAAAGTGAGGTTAATAAAAAGAAGAAGTGAGAGAAGAGAAGAAAAGAAGAGAGAAGACAAGTAAAAGTGTACAGCAGTTGTACTGAAGAAAGTGTTTTAACTTTTATCGGTCATCTATCGACGTGACAATATTTTAGAAAGATAGAGCAATTCGGGAAAACTTAGTTGCCAAATTTTCAGTGATATGCTAGCAATATTTTTTGACTTATGGATAGACATCATGGAGCACCCTGTATAGGCATTTAGTTTAACCTCTGTAATAACAATTGGAGTCTCTGTCTACATATTTTCATTAAGTACTTGGTAAATTAAAACAATTCAATCCGCCTATAATTTTTTTGCATAGAATAAAGCAGTTTGCGTTTGAATCAAATTAACGAACTTCCTAAATTGGTTTTATGTTTATCATGGATTCGTTCAATTTCAATTATTCAGAAATAAATTATTTTTTCCTTTTTAAAACAAACATTTGTTTTGATGACTAAGCAAATGTAATCAATGGAAAATTGAATTTTGCAATTTTTTAATACAGTTCAAACTTGTATAGAAAGTATAAAATCTAAGTCAAGATACGACAAAAATTTTGTTGCTTCTTCCCTCTCAAAAAGTTATTCACTGTTATAAGTAGTTAATTCAATTTTCTGTTAGCACTGTCAGGAATTAAAATCTAATTATCGGTTTTATTGGATTTATCGTAGAATTACGAAAAATTAATAAATTAATACATATAAATTTTTTATCAACAGTTTAGTTTTATCGACGTGAATGAAAATATTTTTACGATTTGAAATTGGATCAACTTACCCGCGTTCTTCCAAGTAAAAGTGCATCCATTTCCCCTTCCGGTAAAGCTTGAATGGTGCTTACAGTCGCAATCACAGGCTTTACTTCAGGCACAGCATTAGCCATTTGAAAAGATTATAAATATCCACTAATAAGATTACAAATGGGAATTTAGACATTTAGTTTTAGTTACATACAAGAGTTACTAAAGTACATTTACTAGCCGGTAACACATTTAACGTTATTAATAATTTAATTTCTAACACGTGGCATGAAAAACGAACTTTATGGAAAAGTTTCTAACGAGTTACTTTGGAAGTTTCTGAACAGATTATTCGTACAATTTTTAGTTAGTGAAAAATGGCACTGGGTTTAAACTCCTTATAAAATATATACTTATAAAAATTGGTAATTTTGAATGATACTTCAAGACTGATTTGTTGTTCGATATATGGGTAAATATTTGGCACTAAATAATTAGGTTAATTGGTTCTGAGTGCAACTGGCCCCATCAAAGTGTGTAAACATTAATTAAAATAATTTGGATATGCAACATTTAATTCTAATTGAGCACATATATCACTAACAACTAATTAATAGAACAACAATTTCTAACAGTTATAATCTAAAGTCTAGCTCTATTATAAAATGGTCCCAAAATAATAGTATCAAAAATACTACAATATACTCTCCTTTTAAAATAGATTTTTTCGACGATCAAAACGTTGTTTATTTCTTGATATGTTTAAAAAATGATTTAGTTTATTTATTACATTCTAATTTAAAAATTTAATTTAATTTTTTTAAGAACACAGCGATCTTTTAACTGTCAGATTTAGAGAACGTGTTTCTTAACATGTGTTCGTTCGGAAGCTCGAAAGCAAGTGTGACGATGTTTTCAGGATTTCATTGAAGATTTCTCACAATGATCGGTAGCGCCATCACGGCGCAGACACACACTAACTGAAATATTGATCCTTTGTATTTGAAGCTTTGTTAATTATTTTTAATTTAGGAACAAGTCGTTTTTTAAGTTTCACAGCCTGGTTATTGTTTGAATATTTCGTTGTATACAAATGTTTACAATTTCTGTTCTAAAATAAATGAAATTAAACAAAAATCGAAAATCAATCACTTGCAGCACAGTCACTTAATTTGAAAAAATATTTTTTATGTAAAATTATAAAACCATGTTAATGTTTCCTGTAACTTGTAAACACTACAACTGACATGAAATCTGTAGTGTCCTGGTTATATTAAGCTTTCAGTGAGCTTTCTACTGCGCATTTGGTTCGAAACTCAGCTGTGACATTGTAGACTGTAGACATGTAAATTGACTGTTACGAAACCTGCAGATGGAGTCTGGGTATTCTCAGCCACCCAATTTGAAAATGTCGCATCCATAAATGAATCCTTACCGTGCAGACCTGATTCTTTAACCGCAATAAGCCTTGTCGTAATTATAAGAGATCATAAACTAGACTTATTTTGTTGTTTAGATTACGAATAATTTCCAGTTAATGAATAAAATTTATTATATTAATTACTCGAATTTTTATTGTACAATTTGAAAATTTAAATAATCAATAATTTTTCAATAGTAAAAATTCATAAATTTGAGCTTCGCTTATGTTCTCAATGGTGTATCAATTAATTAATCAATTTTGGTTTTCGGTTAAATGGGTATAATTTTTTTTATTTTACTTATTTACAAGCTAGCTAGGAAAAAATAAAAGTAAACAAGCCAACATAAATTTATTCAACGATATCAACTTGCAGTATTCACCAAAATTATTTTCTCAAAAATGACCCCGAAAATATGCCATTCGTTTTTTTCAAAACCTCTTAGTTTTGCAGGTCTCCTTATGTGGAGATCCAAAATGCACTATTTTTTTGGACGTTCTTGAATTTCTTTCATAAAATAGTATAGAAAGTTATTATAACATAATAGCAAGCTGTAAGCTTTTTTCTGAAGACTACTATTTGAAATTTTCTTGGAAAAAAAGTGAATAACTCAAACAATTAAGGACCAATTAAATCAAAACAACAACGACTAAATGACTAATTTCAAGCATTAATCGAGTATGTAAAAATAAATAAAATGTTTTGTTGAAAAAACAAAGTTGTCAGACCAGAAGTGGAATTAATATGAAAATATTACTTAATTACAATTTTTCCAAATTTAAATACAACGCTGTAATCTTCCATGCCGATACTAATAAAATACCCTGTATAACCAATACTCTCTATAACGAACAAAAGTACTTATCCTTCCAATTTATTATAGAAAATTTTGACTGTATTTGCTCCATAAACAACAATGTAAAATTGGTAAAACATTTGACTCAATATAACAATAAACAATGTCGTCCCAAATTTTCTATAGAGTATTATAATGGTAAGATTACAATTTTTTCCCAAGTCGTGGAAAGGTCTTTGAAAATCAAAGAAAAAATACAAAAGCAGCAAAAATTTCTATTCTCCATTGTTGATAATCCATCATTTTTAAAGTACAAGAACGCTTGACATTCCAACCTAACCCACACGTGTAAGTAAACCTAGCTAGGGCGCCGTCGCCATAGCTAGACGCCCGATTTGGATCGGAAGCCCATTTAACAAAATGGATGCCTGACAGTCAAATTGCAGACTGTCAGGAGCGCGTTCTGCGTGAACGCAAGCCCATTCACAAGGAATGGAGGCCCGATAGTCATCGCGGACTAACGGAAGCGCGGCTAGTGAGACCGCAAGCCAGAGAGAAATCCCGGAAGAAAAAGACCTGTCACGGTGGTGTTAACAGAAGCCCAGCTGCTGCTGGAAGCCTACAGAGCTAGACGCCTAGGGAGTTGTCATTATTAAAAAAAAAAAAAAATGATTTCATATCCCTAGAAGCCTAGTTTTGATAAATATCAAAATTGGATGCCCAAATGTTAAGAAGGTGAATTAGTGGAAGCTCGGTAGAATATAATTTTCAAAGAAAGAAAAATTACATTTTATCGAAAGCCCAACAAGTGGTTGGAAGACGTGAGAGACAATACTAATGTTATGAATATGAGTTAAGAGTTGACACGTAAAAGAGAAAATAATTGACAGTCACCGCTTACAAAAAAAAGTATTGGCATAAAACTAATATAAACAATGTTCTTAGGTAACTGGCTCCTTTGGCAACGATCAGCTGACAGCACCCTAAAGTTCAACGAACCTACCAGATGCGTTCGCCTAAGAAGGAATGGGTTAATTCGAGGACGAACTACTATCAGGATGGTCGAATGTTGGGGAACGCTTGACATTCCAACCCTCGGAGATGCGGCGGGGTCGTTCAAGTGGTACCACCAACGCCACAGATTACGCCTCGGGAACAGTTGACGAGACGTCAAGCGAAGTGTTATATTATTCTTGGGTGTTGAATCATTCTCGCACTATGTTTCCCCATGAATTCTCTATTGGATTTAAATCTGGACTGGTGCACTTGCGCAATTGCTCCATTCGCTAATGAAGCGTGGAGACCTATGTCGTGCTTAGATGTTTATTGTTTATGAAGATTTTCTAACCTTACCAATTTATCATAAAAGCGTTAATAAATACAAGTTCGAAATTACGTACGTTTTAATAGTTAGTTCTTCTCAGAACTGGTCATTGATGATCGATTCGTGGATACGGTTATTGTGCTTCAAGTTTCCAAAATCTCATTTTCGGAGTAAAGAAATTTTTGAAATTAAGGGGGTTTGTGAAGACAGAAAAAGTGTTGAGGTTGAGTAAAAGAAGAAATCTTCCTGAACCCTATAAAGAAGACAAATCGACAAAAATACTGTGAGAATCATCATTGCCAAGTGAAGGTGTACACATGACTTTTTCTAAATTACTTTTGCAGTTTATAGATGCTTTCCAAATTCTCGTTAATTGTTATTTGAAGAAAAAAAAAAAAGGAAAGTTTATGAAGATTTCAAAAAGCAGTGAAGAAAAGCTCATGTGCTCTGTGATTTGCAAACCCACCGACTCCTGTCAATTAGTCAATCTGTAGATCGATCTTTGCCTATAAATCATTACTTTTTCGTCAAATCATACCGTCATTACTCTTATTGTTAATACTATATGTGTTATTATTAGACTTAGGAGGAAATAGTATACAACACTGTACGAAAAATATAAGAGGAGGATATCACGCGTGAAAATTTTTTAGTTCTACTTTGCACTACTGAATTTTCGTCACTCTATGGGACCATCTATTGGATTTAAATCTGAAGAGCGAAAAATTCAAACTCAGGATGATCGTTGAACAAGTGGGCTGAAGGCATTTTTAAGAAAATTAGGAAATGCTTATCAGTTCTCAGAAAATCCTTCATTGAGTTTTTCGTCTCAGGTTAACCCCTGTAGTGTTATTTGCAAATACTGCACAGTCTCAATCCAACAATTAAGCGCGGCTTAAAAACTTTGTGATGTTCTGATAATTGAATCCAGCCATGCCTAATTTTATCAAAAATATTGGAATATGAAATACCTACTTTAGTTAATTAGGTCTTTCGTGAATTTGAATTATTTCCATTTAAAATATTCTATAGACAATGTGATCGTTTTGCGGCCTAATAGGATTTAAGAAAATCACTCAGTACGATTATAAATGTTTATCAAATTTAAGAAATATTTTTCAATGAATTTTTTTATCTCAAATTAACCCCTGTAGTGTTAATTGTTTTTCAATTACAGATAGGTATTCCCAGTGAACCCTACTTATAATAATGGTCAAAATTGTAATCTGAGTAAACATTAAAAGTAAAGTTCATTGCTGTCTTTTATTTTGCTAAATGGCATTTCTTGAAAATATTTAAGAAACAAAGGTGTAAATTGGAAGCAATTAATAATCAAAAATTAAACAATTAAGAACAAAAATATCAAAACAGAGCTGTGACTTAAATGAATTTTCAATATTAAAGGATTATTGATTATTTAATTTTAAAGCAAAATTCGTTCAGGGTTGATTTCAAAATTAAAATGTAGTCTCCTTCAATTTGAATGAAGTTAGGACTGTGACAGTGCACTACTTTAAATAGTTCCAGCAGTTCCAGTATAAACGTCACTTAAGTTAAAGGAGACTTTAATTTAAGAAATCGAGCGTTAGTTAGGCTGGGGTTAAATTTCAACAACTTCTTTTCAAAATCGTCCAAGAAATTTTTCAATAAATTTTATTCAACTGGGAATCAATTGTATTCTAAAAAATGAAATAAGAATAATATACTTTGTAGTTCTGTACGGCAAATTTTAATCACACATTAAAAAATTATTTTGCATCGACTTAATTACATAAATCTATAAACAAAATTTTATCCTATTTTCTCGCACTCAGTTTTCTACAAAATAATTGAGCGGAATTTCCAAATTTTGTTTCTAAGACCGTTAAATAGTTTAACAAATTAGGCACAAAAATCGGATTTCCATCGCTAGCGCTATTTCCAAAACTAGAAAGAGTTTGAAATTTTCGCTCGGGTAGATTGTAGAAAATTCAAATTAATGGAAACCATTCTAAATCCGACAAAAATATATCAATTAGTAATAAAGCTATTTGACCAGGACCATTCTCAATCTAAAATCTTCCTAAAAATTTGTAATTTACTACAGGATTATACCTTGTTTGTAATAGGGATGTAATGAGGAAAAATGTTCGTTATTAATTCCTTGACGAATGATGCAAAAATAATTATAAAAAATAATATTTCTAATTTTGTAAAATTTGTGACTGAAAGAGTGCACATTCAGTAATAATTTGGATGACCCAAACTTAATTAACAAACCAAGATTTCGGAAATTCATACGCAACTAGAAATACAAGCCAATACAAGTTAACTTACAATATTGTGGCATAAATTTAACCACAAATACCTTTTTGAAACTGGTGATAAATGGGACAGATTTTGTTAATCTATCTCAACTAATAGAAAAATTATAGCTTTCTAAAAAGTCGGTATGAGAAATGATTTTTTTGAGAATATCTTCGTTACTGTTTGAACGATTATTATGAAACTTGGCAATGGCATGGCATTTTGAATCAACCTGTATATGAATTTGAGTAAAAGATTTATTACATACTAGAAATTGAAGATGTTCGAATTTTAATTAAAAAATTTACAAATGTGCGTTTTGCATTTACTGTTAAAAAATATCAAATAAAATTATTGAAAGTTGAAAAATTCATAACAAATTTGTAAAGTCGGTTTGAGTAAGGAGGCCTCTTAACGCGAAAATGCAGCAATTTAAGAATTTTCTACATTCAACTCATTTTCTTCTCGAATGAAGAAAAAGAAACTCAAATATAAAAAAAATAAGAAGATTATGTTTCAACTTTGACAAATAACTCCGTTTATGTTGGAGATTTTCCGTGCTTCATAAAGCTATATGTCTTTGTCACTCACCTAGAAATGTTAAAGGAAATTCAAACTAAATCCGCTCAAACAAATTGAATTTCCTATTATTTCGATAATTTTCATACTTTTCATTAATACTGATTGAATGATTAATATTTTTTTAACATTTACGAATGGCGCATCCACCATTTTTGGGACAAGTAAAAACACATTTATAGATTCCCAAATGGCAATCTTAGTATAAATTTTTGCTGTAAATTTTAGGAGTGTTCAACTTCAAATGCACCTATTTTTATAGATTTTCCTGCTATCGCACAAACGATTTATGAAAATCTAAAATATGTAAGTCTCCTTCAATCACTTTCCCTATCTGTCATGTTGCAGACTTTCAAAATCCGATTTGATGCATTGCAGTTTACAGTATTGACGCTTTTAGTAAATGATCTGATCCAAAATTCTCATATAAAAATCGTCCTGTTTTTGAAATTTACTAGACAATTCAAACGGATCTTTTTCTATAGATACATTTAATATTATAGCTCATTCACGGCTAGCAGCCATTTACAAAATACGAAGTTACACAAAGACATAGAAACACTAAAATAATAGTTATAAACTGAATGACAGTGTTAATAAGCTGCCAAACAATGTTATTACCAAATATTTCACGTTTCCAACTAGATTGCTTAAAAATAAATTAAGTTCAAATAACGTAAATTGTATGCACATACATACATATCATGGTGAATGAACATTCAAGAACTGTAGGTTGTGTATAATAATTTCGTAGATAAATTGGAAAGTACTCCTTTAATTCTGTTCACATAGCTGTTGGAATTTTTTTGTTGTGCATTTTCGATGTCCGCATAAAAAAATCTCTCTCTAGAAAATTTTGAGAAAAACAAATAACACATTTTCGAGGTCGTTTTTTGGGAAAATCTGATGAATACCGAAAAATTGATATCGTCTTTTGTTTCTTGATTATAAGCAAAAATTGACAATTTGCCATTATTTTAACAAAATCATAGAAAACACAGAGTTGCATTTTTTCAAGTGGGAACTTGACTGTGGCATTTTTAAAAAGACAATTTTTTCCTAATATGTTATTTGTTAATAGTTGGCCATGTGAAAAATTGGTTTTGGTAGAAAATGAGTGTTCAAGTGTAAATAATCTTTTAGATTCTATACTTTCAACAATATAAAACATCTGATAATACTAATTACATTTGTATGATCTAAGAAGAAAAAACTACAAAAAAATTAAGATAACCCATGGTTAAGTACCGTGCGATCAAATGAAAAGTGTATCAAGGGTGGCTGGCATATATTTGTTATGTTGAAAGTATGTCCATTATTGAAGCATGCACTTCTGAATTTTTTTCTGTCATTTGTACGTCAAATGTGTCACAGAAGATACACAATTGAAGAAATTGTTAAATTCATTCCTATTTTGTATTGTCATTAATCTTGTACCTTTGCAATAACAGCAGGATTATTTTATTATTCTTACATAACCTCATAATCCTTCCGAAGGTCCGTTTTTCAAAGCCGCTTGACTTAATACGAGTTAACTCGTAATACTTGTATTACGAGATCTTTCAAGTGATAAAATGTGTTGATTGTGTTCAAATGTGCGCGTACAGAGCTAATTTTGATGATGTTTTTCCAACTTTAATGTGAGGGTTGAACCTTTGTGATGATAAGTTGAAGCTGAACTAAGAATTTTTTCAATAATTTTGAAGAAGAGATTGTGGATTAGATTTAAGTTAGTAGCATACAGTGATTTCGTAGTGGTAAAACTGGGGCAGCAAGAATAAGACAGAAGACATTTGGTTGGAATTTGCATTTTCGCTCTTCTTTAACGGTCAATGTTATCTTGAGGTAAGGTTACTTAAGCTCAGCTATTTGTGCTTTCATCTGTTTTATCAAAAATTTTGGTGGCGGATTTGTGACAAAGATCAGCCTCAAGAAACAATCAATGAATCAACCAGGATAAATAGCGGAGTGAACTTACACGTAAATTTCCACGACTGTTAAATGAAAATTGTCCAAGAAGTTGAAGGAACTGACAATAAGATAACAATTCTTAATGAAAAATCATAGGTATGATGTTTCCTTTGCAACAGCGACAAAAGGCTACTTAATAACTCTTTGAGAAAGAGTTTAGACAAAGGGACTTTCAGTATGATACAGCTCCAGTCTACACTTTTTATGATACCAATGAGTACGTGATTGAGTATTACGGCAATCGTCTTGCAAGTGAAGAATTATGATTCCTGAGATCTCCATTCCTCGCACCATCGCCTACTAAAATTGATATAGCTGACGCTATATATGGTCGCTTCATAAGGCTTCACACCATTTTTTACAGCGTACTTTGATGTACGGTGGGTGGTACCCTCAAACAAAGACTAGAGAACTAATTTTGTGACAGTAACAACGTCATACCTTGAAAGACCGAATAAGTTAACTGAATTTGAAGGTTTTTTTCTTTTTGGAAGATTAATTTATTCACTTCAAGTTGATTCATTGATTGTTTCTTTCAACAGATCCTTTTTATATATCCGCCACCAAAACTTTTACTTCTTTAAATTTTATCAACATTTATCTTCACCTTCTGATAAATCAAATAAAAACACAAATATTCCACAAACAGCTGAACTTTACTAACCTTACTTTAAAATAATATTGACCGTTAAAGAAGCGCCAATTCTACCACACAAGAAAAGTGATACTGCAAAATCACTGTAGGCTGCTAACTTAAATATAATCCACAATCTCTTTTTCAAAATTATTGAAAAAAATAAGTATTACGACAATTGTTTTGCAAGTGAAGATTTATGATTCCTGAGATCTCCATATCTCGCACCATTGAATTTACATCAAGTTCCCGCTTGGACAAAACTATATTCAAAAAGGCTATAAACAGTAACAAAGACTTTCAAAATAATCGCGGAAACATAAACAAATCGCTCTTGAGACTTCAAGAATCAGTGAGATTCGAAATTAAGACAAGAGCACAACTTTGTTTTTAATATATTTGTAATTATTTAAATATACTGATAATTCCCAATAGTATTTATAATTTATCTTAGAGTTCGTAGCTTTCACAATTGATATAAATTAAAAATACAAGTTGCTGGAATTATAAGCCAACCCATTCTTCTGATGGACATTGTAACCTTATCGCCTTTTCACAAGTCTGTGTTTTTAACGCCCCAACCGCTGTCAAAATCATTATCAGTCTCTTCAAGTTCTTGGTGAATTCTCATTTAACAGTCGTAGAATATCGAGTGCATGAGTCTTCTTCGCTATTTAACCTTGTTGATTCATTGATTGTTTCTTTCAGCCGAACTTATTCTTATATTCGCCACCAAAACTTTTACTTATTTAAGTTTTATCAACATTTGTCTTCACCCTCTGATAAAACATAAAATATTCCACAAATAGCTGAACTTAACTAACCTTACCTTAAGATAACCGTAAAAGAAGCGCGTCACCTGTCTTCTGTATTATTCTTGCCGCTTCAGTTCTACCACACAAGAGAAGTGACACTACAAAATCGCTGTATTCTACTAACTTAAATTTAATCTACAATCTCTTCTTCAAAATTATTGAAACAAACACTTGTTATCACTAGAAAAGTTCTTGTTCTTGTAATACGAGTATTGCGAGTTAACTCGTATTATGTCAAGCGACTTTGAAAAATGGACTTTCGGATCGATTGTGAGGTTATGGAAGAATAATAAAATGATCCTGCTGTAATCACAAAAGTTCAAGATTAATGACAATACAAAATAAGATTGAATTTAACTATTTCTTCAGTTCTGAATCTTTTGTGACACATCTAACGTATAAATGACAGAAAAAAAAATGCGTATGCTTTAATACCAGACATACTTCCAAATATAACATATATTGGTCCCAGCTAACCGGGATACACTTTTTAAATGATCGCACGATATCAAAAACAAAAAAATTATGTATGTGCTGATGACTGCTTTGTCATAAATATAATAACTCTTATAAATGAATAAAATAAGAAAAATATATTGATTTTGATATAAATATTTGAAGTTATGATTCAATAAAATGCATTTTTGGTGGAAGTCATGAGTGAAATCTACAGGAAAATCAGAAAATGTTATCGAATTTGGTTGATAAATTTCTAAATAATCAATTTCTATAGAAACCACTTTTTTCATAGCCAACTGCATATTAAAAATTAAAAATTAGATGAATTCACTTTTCGAACACTTATGCAAAATTACCATATGAAATTTATAAATTTTTAAGGTCAGAATAAAATTAGCTTTTCAAAAGTGTCATAGCCAGCTATCGTTTCCGTTTAAAAAACGTAAAAAACGGTTTAATTATGTTTTCGTTTCAATCGTTTATCTTCAATATTAACGTAGATATAATTTTTTTGAAATATCGGCAAATTGTCAACATTTGTATTTGTATTTGTATTTAGCAAAATTCTTTCCTTAAAAAACTGTGCCATTCGTTTTTCTCCACTTTTTTTTAGTTTTGGAGATATTCCTATGCGGGCATTGAAAATGCACTACTCTGTACAATTTTTAAATCAGAAATTAGATACAGATTCCATTTTTATCAACTAAAATTCAAGCAGTCCTGCTGTTGCACGACAAGTCATTTCTTCTGAATAACTTCATTGTCCAACAAATCTCTGTGCGAATTAAGTTTCGTATTGAATAAATAAACTTATTATATTTACTACATTCTAAAGTAAAACTTTTGCATAATGCATAATACAGTGAATATAAGAAATTTTATACTTTCTTACAACAGTCAATAAAAAAGCGTTTATTACTTTCTTTTTCTTGAACATGATTTTTACAATTTATTTTTATTGTTGATCGGGTGGATAGTTTAAGAAAGGATTTATTTGACACAGCAATGTAGCGTGAAAATATTTCTCATCTGTCAACTTGAAATATATTTAACTCGCTCCACGCTTCTAATATTACTTTGAAAAAAAAAAACATATTTCTGCTGAAAAAATTGCTAAATATCAGAACGAATTATTTTGAAAATAAAACAGACTAAGCATTACAAAAATAAGCTAATAATTTGCGGTGAAGTTATTTACACTAATCATTAGATTTTATGTACCTAGAGTTTATAAATAGGATTATTTACACTTTTGTATTATTGCGAAGTGTTATACAAATCCGCTATCTTTCCAACACAATTTATTTTTACGTCTCTTTTTCTTTAGAAGTGGAGATAAGCACGAAATATTCTTAGCAAGCTATCTACAAGCTCTACTCGCTCTCGCCACGATTTTAGAATGATAATGTTGTTTTCAACAAGATTGGAACTTAAAGTACTTAGTATAAGTGACTTACTTTCCTGCAGCAAATTTTAAATGTTTGTATGTAATTACTGCAAATTGAAACAGAACCAATGAATTATCAAAGCTTGTATTGCTATTAATATAAATAAAAAAAGTTAAAATGAATCTTTTTTTTTCTGATATTACACAAACGTGCTTGAAATACTGCTAATAAAAATGATTTATTGGATTTTGTCGGAGTGACGTTCTTAACAGTTTTACTATACGTGTTTAGAATGAGAGTGCCACTGATTCCATGTATCTTCCTGATGTGAATATACAGAGTGCCCCACCACAGCGTAATTCTTCCATAGCGTAATAACCGTTGGGAATATGAAAATTCGTTTTGAACAAAAGTTGTTTGACTCTTTCTTTGGGTTGTTTTAAAAATTCTTTCAAAGATGGCGCACTTCCGGTTATACCGGAAATTGACACTAACTTGGTTATTTTAAATGCAACACTCTATATATTTTTACATTTTTTGGATTCCTTGTTTAATTTAAGCATATACCATACCATATGTGACACTTTGAGTGAACCATTTTCAAGAAAATCAAGACTTAATTATTCTAAATATCTAGAACACAAAAGCATTTACAGAGGTGCGATTTCAGACCTTTATTTTAAATTTCTTAGACCTAATCATCTTAAAAAATTTGGAAAGTCTTTATAAGAAAAACTTCCAACCCAGATAACTCAATTTTTTTAAATGGAACACTATATTTTTTTTGGTACCATCTCTTAGTACCTAAAATTACAATTCGATTGATGTGAGGTTGTACCCACTCACTGACAACAGTTTTTGAAAAATAAATGTTTTTTGAAATTTGTAAAAAACTAAATCATCACATTAGCCTTGGTGACTAATAACTATTGTTATTTATCAATTTCACCAAAAGAAGAGTATAATTGAAGCTTAAATTCTATTTTTTATAAGATAACATTGAGACAAATCAAAACTGTGCACAATAAATTGAGAAACCTAGAGATTTGAGCTTTTCCATCTCTGGGAATTAACTTTCAACCAGCGACTTCCGCTATGATTGCACATTTTGCCACAAATTGTGTTTTTTAAACTAGATCTACCTCAAAACAGTATTTTCTTCTATTATCACAAATCCATTTCAGCCTTTATTCAAAAAACTAGCAATCAGTCTGTGTTCATTGCACACGGTCGTGGCTTTGCCGCTCCCTACAGTATGTCAAATTTTTTCAGTCTATGAAAATTTACACAACTATTTCGACGTTTTTACAGTCATTTCTCCATTAACTCAATTACGCATTCAAAAATAAATCCATTTTAAGAAGAAATAATATATTTCAATAGTTTGAAAAAAATACAGTAAATTATTTATATCATTTATAAATACTGAAAAAGCATAACATTAAATAGAGAAAAAATTACATTAATAAAACATCAAACAAGTAAAAAAATATTCGTTTTGTTCTATATAATCCTAAGGTTATTGAGAAATAATATTGCTTTTATTTTTACTGAAAAAATCAAAGTTTTATAGGATATTTTCGAATAACCTGTACAAAAGATTGAACTAAATAAATACTATAAATCAATTTAGATATAATTTAGATAACAACTGCGTTCATAACAAAATTATTGTTTTAAATTCAAATATAAGAATTATATTCTCTCTTGTAATATTATAAGAGCATCAATTCTTTCGCGAGGGCAAATTAGTATGTTTCTGGAATACACGAAAAAATTTTTTAGGATATGAATTGATGCCGGAATCATTTTCGATAAGAAAAGTGTAACTGCACAAACCTTGAACCTTTGTTCTGTATCTGGCTTACCAATATAAATTTGTAACATAACATAGTAAACGTAGTTTAAACTGTGTAATTCATTGAAATCTGACAACTTTAATAGCAAAAAATTTCCACTTATAAATTTTTATTAAATCTGTCAAAATTTTAAAAAAATTGCAAAAAAAATATTTTGTTGTCATAGTAATAACTTGCGAATCTAATTTTTCTATTCGTCATTTATGAGTGTCGTGCAATTTTCCAATACCTAAAAATTTGACACTCAATTATTGGAGACATTGGCCTAAAAAAATCTAAATGAATATAACAAATTTCAAAGGAAAATCTGAAATCTAGTAATGAAGTATCGTTTCTATTCCTATCTATTCTGCTGATAAGTGATCAAGTACCATTTTCCATATAGCCACTGCCGCCGTTGCTGTTCTCAATTATTCACTCGATTCATATCCCCTCAGTTCGTCTGAATGTAGTGAGAAAAATTCCATCAATTCACTTATATCTACAAAAATTATTCAATTGTAAGAATAGTCAATGTTCTTTAAGAATGATAAATTGATAATATAGCGATTCAATAAATTTTTGTTTTGTACAAAATTTGTGAGGGTTGACCAGCTAAGTTGGGTAAACAAACTTCGCATAGTCCAAGAACTCACACAATTCAGCTGGTCCAAATCAATTGGTACTAATTTTGTACTAACGCCTTAAAAAATAATAGTGATGTTTGCATAGATCAATTGATAAATGAGAAAACATTAAATTGAAGTCATCGGAACAAAAATTTGTCTATTCACAAAAATTATAACTAATAAAATAACAGCAATAAATTACTTACATTTACAAATGCAGAAATTGATTATTGTTTCGTCATCAATCACTTAACACTTGTTTACATTCCAACGTATAACCTACGACAATGCGAAAATAATTATTAAAAGGCAAAATGGTCTACAGATGTAGAATAAAAGTTAAAAATCCACCTACTTCTTTGAGATATAATAGATACTTTATAAAACGATTGGAAACTATATTTAAAAACACACAGACGCACTATTCAAACTTACCATATTCAAGGTTGAGAGTTTTAAATCACGTAGTATGGTGACACTGACACTGATCATACAAACGCACTATTCGCACTAAACTCATTTAAGGTTAAGAGTAAGTACTTTTGGTACTGTCTCCAAGAAGGGTCATGCGTATAACGCACAGCGTATCGGACGGATGTTTTGAAGAATCTATCCCAAATCGAAAGCAGTTACGTACACCGAAACGAAACGTAGATAGTTAACGTAGACAATAGCCAACTTTAAAAATTGATATCTTTCTCTATTTCAATAATTATGAAATAAAATATAGCCTAAGCACTAAACACATATGAAAATATTGTATTAGTGCATATGACATTTTCATAAATAAAATAGAATTTAATTGATGCTCGATGCAAAATTTAAGAAATTCGAGTGAGATAACTGATACAAACTTTATATATTTCTGCTAATGGTAAATAGATAGCTGATTTTGATATTGTTCTTTTTACAGAAATCTCTCATGGAAGTTTTTCGTTTGAGAAAAATTTCGCATAAGTTCATAATGTCAGTAGGAAATTTGTTCAAATTTTCAAAAAACATTTATCATATTTACTAATTATTTTTCACTTAAAGTCTAGTACGTTTTTTAAACATGTTTATATCAATAATAACAATCAAGGCTAACTTGATGATGTAGTTTTTTGCAAAACTCAAAAAAATGCATTATTTTTTAAAACTGTTGGCAGTAAGTAGATACATCCTGACATCAGTCGAAAGGTAATATTAAGTTCTATTTGGTTGCACATCAAAAAGTATAGCGTTCCATTTAAAAAAATTGAGTTATTTAGGTTTGAACTTCCTCATGTTTAAGGCTCCCATCAAAAGAGAGTTTATCGAATTTGATAAAATGATCAGGTCTAAGAGATAGACTGTTATGTCTTAAATGAAGGTGTAAAACCGCTCCTCTCTAAATGATTTTGTGCTCGAGATATTTAGAACAATAGCGATCTTTGCACAGCCACACTTTTTCTTTAAATCTTTTTTCTTGAAAATGATTCACTCAAAGTGCCACATGCTTAAAGTAAACAGGAAAGACAAAAATGTAAAAATATATAGGGTGTATTTAAAATAACGAAGTTGATGTCAATTTGCGGTATAATCGGAAGTGCGCCATTTTTGAAAATATTTTAAAACAGCCCTAAGAAAGAATCAAACAATTTTTGTACAAAACAAATTTTCATATTCCCAACGGAATTACGCTGTGGTGGGACAGCCTGTATGTATATACAATGAATTTTATAGTTTGGACATACCCGTAAAAGTGTTCTGATGTGTTTCAAACATTTTTTGTTTCAAATTTCATAAGGTTTTGTTTGTTGCACAAATCAGCTTTAAATGCTATCACTAAGGCAAAATTTAATCAATCACCATCCTTTGACTAATAAGCCCACATTTTCCCTTTCAAGACAGTTTATTCAAAGCAACGGAAGTGAATTTTATTATATTAGTATCATTCTGCAATTTACTTAAATGAGGAACTGAAGAAACCGACCGCATCTAATTTGTATAAAAGAACATTTTATCTTCCTCTGCCTTGAATCTTACTTTAATAAAAACTTAAATTATAGTCTAACTAAAAAGAACATTCATCATTTTGCATTCGTAGAAAAAGAAAATTCTTCACAGTTCGTTGAATATACTTCGCTATTGATTAAATATTTTAAAATTTCCAATAAAATATTTCCAAAAGATTTTACAAACAAGACTTTCTTGTCAGAATGTACTGTAGATTCAATTTTTTATTGAATGAACGTTATCAATTGAGTTTGCTATCCATAGAGTATTTAATTTGGTCTGATTGAGTTTAGCGGCAATATTTAAACACAACTTGAATTTAGCTTTGGACGTGAAAATCTTCAAAATTCAGTCAATTGGCCAATATGAGTATATTTGTCAATGAAAATTTCTAGTCTAAGTAAACATTTATGTATTTGCATCGTTTCAAACTAAATATTATACAAACTATCTCCCACAGCGTAATAGACCATTGTGAAAATATTTATCATTTTTCTACAAAATTCAATTGACTCTCTAATGTGCTTTCTTTAAAAACACTTTTGTTATATCGAAAACTGATACTAGCTTTGTTAGTATGGATGATTTAAATATGTAAGAATATAAATATGTAGTTATTCGATTTTGTAACTGATGGGAATTCTGATTTCTAATAAAATGAAACTTGATTAAAGAAGATTATGCCAACGACCAGCTTTAAGAAAACTTTGCCAGGAATAAGTATATAATAAAACGCATCACAATCTTCTATTTCATTTCACTGAATATTTGTCGAAATTTATATCCACTTTCAGTTAAATTCTATTATGACTAATAAAATGTTATTTGATGCAATTGAATATTTTTAAATGTGGTAATGGAATGCGCAATATTTTATCTCTTGATTATTAAAAGTGAAAAAGATAAGAATTTTTGAAATTTCCTATTTTCTACGTTAACTATCTATGTTTCGTTTCGGTGTACGTAAATGCTTTCGATTTGGGATAGATTCTTCAAATCATCCGTCCGATACGCTGTGCGTTATACGCATGACCCTTCTTGGAGACAGTACCAAAAGTACTTACCCTTAACCTTGAATGAGTTTAGTGCGAATAGTGTGTTTGTATGATCAACAAGTGTTACCATATTACGTAATTTAAAATTCTCAACCATGAATGTGGTAGGTGTGAATAGTGTGTCTGTGTGTTTTTAAATATATTTTCCAATTGTTTTATACAAGTATCTGTTATATCACAAAGAAGTAAGTAGATTTTTAACTTTTATTCTACATCTGTAGACCATTTTGCCTTTTAATAATTATTTTCGCATTGTCGTAGGTTATACGTTGAAATGTAAACAAGTGTTACGTGATTGATGAGGAAACAATAATCAATTTCTGCATTTGTAAATGTAAGTAATTTATTGCTATTGTTTTATTAGTTATAATTTTTGTGAATAGACAAATTTTTGTTCCGATGGCTTTAATTTGATGTTTTCTCATTTATCAATTGATCTATGCAAACATCACTATTATTTTTTAAGGCGTTAGTACAAAATTAGTACCAATTGATTTGGACCAGCTAAATTGTGTGAGTTCTTGGACTGTGCGAAGTTTGTTTACCCAACTTAGCTGGTCAACCCTCACAAATTTTGTACAAAACAAAAATTTATTGAATCGCTATATTATCAATTTATCATTCTTATAGAACATTGACTATTCTTACAATTGAATAATTTTTGTAGATATAAATGAATTGATGGAATTTTTCTCACTACATTCAGACGAACTGAGGGGATATGAATCGAGTGATTAACTGAGAACAGCAATGTTCCATATAGCAAGTGGCTATATGGAAAATGGTACTTGATCACTTATCAGCAGAATAGATAGGAATAGAAAGAAACGATACTTTATCACTAGATTTCAGATTTTTCTTAAAAATTTTTTCTATTTATTAAAATTTTTATACACCAATGTCTACAATAGGTGAGTGTCAAATTTTTATGTATTGGAAAATCGCACGACAATTGACGAATAAAAAAATTAGATTCGCGAGTTATTACTATGACATAAAAAACAATTTTTTTGCAAATTTTTCAAAATTTTGACATATTTATCAAAAATTGATAACTAGAAATTTTTGCTGTTTATCAAATTTTATTGAATTATTAGTTTAAACTACGCTTACTATGTTATGTTACAAAGTGATATTAGTAAGCCATATATATATATATATTAGTATATATATATATACAGAATAAAAATGGATTTTTTTTCAAGATTTGTGTAATTACGATTTTCCCTCAGAATATCATTCGAGAATCAATTCATATCCTGAAAAATTATTTCGTGTATGTCAAAGACATACTAAGTTTCCCTCGCGTAAAAATTGATGCTCTTATTATATTACAAGTGCGAATAAAATTCTTATATTTGAATTTGAATATTGAATATTCAAACTCCATTTAAATTGTTTGTCAAATTGTAAGACAATAGCTTGGCGTTATTTCTTAATTTATTTCCTCAACGTTAGATTTATATAGAACAAAACGAAAATTTTGTTACATTTTTGATGATTTATTAATGTAATGTTTTTTCTATATAATGTTATGCTTTTTCAATATTTATAAATAGTCAACAATTTACTGTATTTTTTTCAAACTAATAAAATATATCATTTCTATTTATTTCTTATATGGAAGCTTTTGAGGCTGTAGGCAGTTATTAAAACAGAGAAACGACTGTTTCTAAGTCGTGCTAATTTGAAAGACTATGCTGGTGTAAACACCTCTCTCGATTCAAGATAGGTATTCGAAACATCATTGACTTCTGGTAACTAAATTATGAAGTCATAATTGAGAGAAAATTTTGAAACAGCACAGATTATTTCTGGTAACACAATAAAGTAAATGAGTAATTGAATTAATGAGGAAATGAGAGAAAAAATGTCGAAATATTTGTGTAAATTCTCATAGACTGAAAAAAAAATTAAGTAAAACAGAAAAAATGGAGTTTATATGTTTTAGCTCGCGAATCTAGCAAGGGGAGCGGCGAAGCCGCGACTGTGTGTCATGGACACACACTGATTGCTAGTGATAAACAGTGCTACTAATTGAAAAAAAATGGCAATTTATTTGAAAATAGGTTGATTGATTTATTAATAATAAAAGCTCTTCTTTAGAACTGGAAGAATAAAAACATTGTGGACAAGTTCTGTAACTGTCAGATTTCCACCCAAACAGTAAGAAATCATAGCGGAAATCGTGCCAAAAGTTGGAAACTGAACTTATTAGATTGAAAAGTTTTCCATTGGAACTACTGACATCATTTTTTTGTGGACAGACAAGCCTTTACTGTTAATATTAGAAACATTAACTAAACTAAACAACACTTAGCTTATGATGTTTTAGGATGTAATAAATGGTTGGTTAATGGAAAATGGATTTCCAAAACATTAATAACCACAGTATAATATACTCATTCATCATAATCTCAAAGGAAATAGATAGTAATGTTAATCAAATATGGGATTTGCTTTAAAGCGAAAATGTTCCGGAAGGATTATCTATCTTTAGGATCTTTAAGGATCATAGGACAAATATTCAAACATTAGATATAATTTGTCCTCTTTGTTTGTAGATAGCAGTGATGGTTTGAGAGATTTTCTTGTAGTAATGTTAGAATTTTTTTTCAATTGAATGTGGAAGTATCAACAATTCAACAATAAAACAGCCAATAGAGTAAACAAATCAATAAGATTAAATCGCTCTCAGAGTATTGCCTAAAAATGAAACAGATTATTATTTTCATATGGTTTACAGTATTCTTAATAAAGAATACATCAATATTCTACCAAATTAAAAAAAAAAGATATAAATTTGCAAAATTGTAGATGAAATTAATGTCGAATTTGAGAAAGTTAGAATTTTTAATTTATAAGCAAACAAAATTGCATCAACAAATTCTTATCAAGAAAATAAATAAACGATGAGAATAATCTATGAATAAAATAAAAGGCAGATTCTACTTACAATAAAATTATTGTAATAAATATTTTATTTTAGATACACTTTGCAGCATTTAACTTTTCATGCACAAATTTTTTTGTTGAAAAAATAGTCAGAAAAATTGAAATATGAATGAAATATCTGTTTCTATCAGTTTAGCTTTTTTTGCTACATCGTAAACCGAACTAAACTGAGATTATTTTTTAGAGCACGTACAAAGTTAAGATAATTTTTTTTTTTTTGTTGAACGCTTAAACTGATAAAAATGTTACTGGTATAAAAATAAGCATAAAATTCATCACCTCAACTTCAAACTTGAGTTTAGAGTAAAAATGAACGTGAAAATACACTTGAAAATCCATAATACAGCTTTGCTAAACTAAAATACTGTCGATTTTTAGTGGAAATTCCCACTAACAGATTTCGTATGATTTTTTTTTTTTTTGAGTTTTCTGTCTTGAAGTTAAAACAGTCTGATTTCCTTAATTTGAGTTATTTTTGACTAACGAATAATTTACATCGAATTAAGCTACATATAACAATGTGTCAACAATCAATTTGTGTACATTTGGTGTACAAACAAGTAGACGGTTTATACGATGTGGCGTTTGCCAAACGAAATCTTCAGCGTGATTTGGGGCAATTCCTTCCATTAAACTGACCTAGATTACAAGGAAAAATTCATAAACCAACATACAAAAAACTGTTTTATTAGTCTTTCAATCACACAGTCCAATATCAAAATTGTAGCAATTTTGTAAACAATAAATCTGTCTGTACAGTTATCGGAGAGCGAAAGATATATTACCGATTGCTGAAATGGAAACGGTGTGATTAGATTTGATTATTGAAATAAAGGCAAATCAAGTGCAACTGTCCATTAACTGAATTAATTAATTATAAGGATGTTGACTTTAATTACTTAGTGTAATAGTCCTGATGTAAATTCTCAAGAGAATCATAACAAATGCAGTGTTTCATATTATTAGAATAACAAAATAATTACTACTTCATGCTATAAAGTTGAGCTCTAAAACTAACTTATCCAATTAGTCGAATTAATTTCAAAAATTACCAATTATGATATTAAAATGCCCATTTGCGCGGCACTTTTTTAATTTTATTATTAATTAAATACATATTAGCGTAAATCGGTGGTTAACTTTTAATATGTCCCCCACAGCGTCTTTCTTCCATAGCATAATAACCGTTGAAAATATGAATATTTGTTAGGGTTGTTTTAAAAATATTTTCAAAAATGGCGCACTTCTGGTTATACCGGAAATTGACACTAACTTCGTTATTTTAAATACAGCACTCTATATATTTTTCCATTTTTGGATGTATCATATGTAACAATTTGAGTGAACCATTTTCAAGAAAATCAAGATTTAAAGAAAAAATGTGGCTATGCTAAAATCACCATTATTCTAAATATCACAAATATTTAGAAAGGAGCGGTTTTACACCTTCATTTAAGACATAACAGTCTATCTCTTAGACCTTATCATCTTATCAAATTTGATAAACTCTCTTTTGATGGACGCCTTAAACATGAAGAAGTTCAAACCTAAATAACTCAGTTTTTTCAAATGGAACGCTATACTTTTTAATGTGCAACCGAATAGAACTTAAAATTACCTTTCGATTGATGTAAGATTGTACCCACTTACTGTCAACAGTTTTTGGAAAAAATAGTAATTTTTGTATTAAGTGCGCGAAATGAGTGTTTTTTTAATGGCGCCTGAGAATGTTATTTTAGTCGAGACCGCCAGGTCGAGACCTAAAAGACATTCGAAGGCGCCATTAAAACATGAATTTCGCCACGAAATACAAACAACGTTTTTTCTACAGCCTCCAGATGAAGAAAAAAGTAACAGAAATTAGTTGGAACAAAATGGTCTGATAAATCGAGTTGCTTGCATGGTTACGATGATAAATAAAAGTGATAGTTGCGAAAAATTTGTTACAATAGGTATTTTTGTTGAAGAAGTGTGATGGATTTTAGCAGCGAAAACGAAATAGATGCAATTGCAAGCGCGGCAGTGTCGAATCTTTTGCCTGCTAAATCAAGACCGCAGTACGAAAAAACGTATCTTCAGTTTCGGCAGTGGTGTTCTATGAAAAAGATTGATCAAGTAACGGAAAATGTTTTGTTGGCGTATTTGGAAGAAAAGTCTACCACCTTAAAGCCACCAACACTCTGGGCCCTTTATGCGATGTTGAAAGCCACCTTAAACGTTAAAGAGAATATCGATACACGTAAGTTTCCGAAGTTAGTGCCCTACCTGAAAAGCAAAAGCGCAGGTTACAGAAGCAAGAAGCCGCAAATTTTAGACAAAGAAGACATTAGCAAGTTTATTAATGCAGCAGATGACAAGATATATTTACTGATGAAGGTAAACTTATCATATTAGTGTAATACAAATCAAAACAACTCGTTTTATTTATAGACTGTGCTAATTTTGGGTATATCGGGAGCCCTTCGACGTGAAGAATTAGTTAAAATGAAGCTAACTGACATAGAAGATAAACAGTCTGTCTTAATTGTGAAGGTGCCTGATACAAAAACCCACTGCGAACGAATATTTACTGTTTCAAATTTAGAAAATATAGAAATTGTCAGAAAATATAGAGCTTTGCGGCCTCCACGGGCGACTAGTGACCGTTTATTTTTAAAGTATACCAACGGAAAATGTGTGAATCAAAATGTTGGAATTAACAAAATCGGAGAGATACCAAGTTTGATTGCAAAGTGGCTTAACAAAGACGAACCTAAAAAATATACTGGTCACTGCTTCAGAAGAAGCTCTGCCACTCTTTTGGCGAATGCTGGAGGTGATCTAATTTCAATTAAACGTCATGGGGGCTGGAGAAGCAGCACAGTGGCAGAAAGTTACATCGAGGACTCTTTGAATAATAAAATTGAAATTGCCAATAAAATTCAACCTTCTTCCTCCACAGAAGAAAACAAAATCACTCAACCTTCTACATCGGCTTCTTTTAATGGCGAAAATAACTTTCATTTACAAGCGTCTTCACTCAGGCCTCTGGGGATAAACGGGGGCACGTTTTCGTCATGCACATTTAATTTTCATATGTCAAAGTAAATATCTATTATTATTGTTTTGTAATATTGTTCTGTATAATTATAAAACCTTTAAAACTACCTCTCATTATCGATCCGTCTCTTCATTTCGGTTGCTGTTGATGTCTTTTCGTGTTACTAAAATTGTAACAGAAATAAGTTGGAACAAAATGATCTGAAAAATCGAGTTGCCTGCACAGTTAAAAAATATTATTTTTTCACTGTGAAACCGTGAAAAAATAATATTTTTTCACAGTGAAAAAACGTCAAACTTCGCGCATAGGTAACCATGCATAAATGTCACGATTTTTTGACGGCTGTAGAAAAATGCATTTTTTGAATTTTGCAAAAATCTACATCATCAAGTTAGCCTTGATTGACAAGCTGAAATTATTTTTGAAAATATTGAACCTGAAGTTGAGCCAGTTTTATCATCTGTAAATTATTTGTTTCAATCAAAATTCGGTACTTTTATAAATATATATTTTTTATAAGAAAATATTTCTGAAAATGACTGGAAACAATATAATGCCAAAATCGCATAATGTGAAAATGAAAAAAGCAGAATACGACGTCAGCCGCCGGTAACCCGCAATTTCTGTTTTAACAAGCAGCCATGTTGCTGAAAAATACAACCATCTTTTAGAACAAAGATTAAGTTTATGTTTACCAGAACAAGAACGTCTGAAAAAAATGAAAGAATACAAAGAACAAGAATAGGAATCAAAAATTAAAAAACAAAAGTTGGACTTATGAAGAACAAGAGAAACAAATTAAATTAGAAATTTTATTAAATGAGTTGAGAAAGAAACAACAAAATATTGATTAAATTTAAAATGTAAATGTTTTTATTACTTTGCAATATTTGATATTTTTATGGAATTTAAGTATTAGTAGGTCTTTTGAGTACTAATAAACAATTATTTTAAGATTTTTTCAATAATTTATTAGCAAACAAACTCCCTTTATTCAAAAAACTAACCCAAATACCAAAGATACTGCAGATATGCAAAATAAATAAAATTGTTTCTTATTTGATTATGAAGGTCATTGTTAACATCAGGAATACGTCCTGCTGCTATTAAAATGTCCAATTCATGTTGATCTATTCCTTCAGCATGAGGAGGCTCAACCTTATGCATTTCTTTTGCAATATTCTGTAAAACCGCTGTGGCTACAATTACCGACAATACAGTATCGAGGTTTCCAGCAACTAAATAGTCTTTCTACAGCATTTCTTGTAAAGTTGTTGAGCTTGTGTTGTCGTTGTAAAAAAAAAAACTTCTCACTGGGTAGCCGCTATCTTCAAGAAACAAAGCATTACAAAATTCTCCATTTTCAATTTGAGCATTAATACGGCTGTTGTTGAAAATTGTGGCATCGTGTGTTGATCCAGGCCATCTTGCAACCAGATCCAAAATTTTTAGATTAAGCATCACCAACATGAACATTTATAGAAAAATATGTTTGTCTGTTTCGATAAATTTCTGCATCTTCACCACCTGGAGACTGAATTTTGATGTGAGTTCTATCTATTACATCGACAACTCTTGGGAATCTAGCAGTTTTATAAAACCTATTCTGGCATTTTGATGTATCGTTAGTTTAAATTCTTGAAGCAATAGAAATATGCATTCCCATATAATCCGCAATACTTGCTAGTAGAAGCATTAACTCTGAGTGCAGTTAGGAGTTGATTCATTCTTCAATATGTATTAATCAATTTAAGGCAGTTTGCTTCGTCAATCTAAATCGTTTGTAGAATGTTAATTCGTCTAATTCATGAAATTGGTCAGAACGGTTGTATCGAAATCTTGGAAATCCCAGGTCAATAATTTCTAGAATTTCTAAATCATCATCCATGAAATGTTCTAGAAGTTCCATTGCAGAAATTATTTCAAAAAACCCCAAAAATACCTAATTAAATTATGACACTTTAGATGACATTAGATTATGTCGTACTCAAGATACATAAAAGTTATGGTACATTAACTCATAGTTATAAAAACGCGGTCAAAATCGGTAGCAACCAAAATGCTTAAAATAAATTAGGGCAGATGGCACCATGGTAGGCGAAAGACCGTCAGATACATTCGCAAGTTCTGTCAGAAGTGTCCAAGCAAAGGAAAATTAGAAAAGGAATAGAAAAATATCAGTTCACTGATTGTTTTAGCGCCTCTAAAAGAAACTTAATTACCTCCAAGTCTGTCTACAAGTCCTCAGGTTCTGGTACTCCAAAATCTTCTTGAAAATGCTAAGATATCGTGAAATAATTTGTTGTGTAATATATATTTGCCTGAATTAAACCTGTACTATGCCTGAGCTATTTAATTCAGATTATTTAATTTCGATTAAAATTTTTGAATTTTTTGGATACAGTGTATCTCCGATACAGTCAAAATGTAATTGAATGTACAGTTGTTTTAAAGTGAAATTAGCAAATAATAAAATTGAAAACTTTTGAAAATAGTGTATTGCTGTTTAGTTAATATAAAAATGATTTTCAATAATTCAACACAAAGGGCTATACCTTGAACTATTTTTTTTATGTAGCTAACGATTTCTTCAGGTTGAGGAATATTTTGTAAAACAGCCAAGCTTAAAGTAAGTGTAGGAACTGCATTTTGTTCCACCGTTGGATTTGCAGCAGAAACCCCTCATTAATACTTACGCTCTAACCAAAAAATTTTTCTTAAAATTTCAAACAAATAATCATCAAATTGAGTGAATATGAAGAATAAATTGTAACAATCAAATTTACCAGTGATTATCATAAAGAGCTTGTGTTAGCATAAAACATATAATTAACAGCTTGTTAATTTTTCTGTCTTTATTTTAGTACACAAAAATTCTATAGCAACGAGAAAGACAAGAATTTAACGTCCTTTTAATTTTAACATTTTTAATTCGAAAATAGTGGAGGGTATTTTAATGTAATGATTCTAATAACTAAATTTCTTTGGCCGATCTGAACTGTAGCCGTTAGTGGCTCGAAAGTCGCCAGTGAGTGGCGCGTTGTAGCAGCGTGTGTGGCTGTGTGTGAAGGGGCTCTTACTACTATAATACTATCTCTGAAATATATAAAACAGTCCCAAATAAAATCCAATATTTAGTAAACTCAAACATAAAATAGAGATGAGAGCTTAAATAAGTTCACTTTTGCAAGCTGAATTTTATTTCCTTAGAAAAAAACTGAAACGATAATTGCATTAGTTTTCTAAATTGCAACAGCTAAAACAGCGAAAAATGTTCAAAATGTGGTACAAAAAATGTTATTGTTAGATTATTCCGCTTATAAGTTTGATAAATGAGTTTTTACAATACAAGTTAAATGTTCTCGGATGAGATGACGAACGAAAACAGCTTTGGAATTCCAAAATAAGAGTTATAAAAACTTGTTACGAAATGTAACATGTACCACCTATTTTATTTCGCATGCAATAAAATAACGGAGATGTATAAAATAAATTTTACAAAAAGAAATAATAGTTTAGAGAACATAATACTGAAACACGTATTCTGATAATTTCGAAGATAATCCTGAAGTTGCTCTAAATAATAGAAATTTCAAATATTGGAAATTATTTGATTCAATGTCTAATGTATAATATTCTGTATTGTATGTCTCAAGTTAA
Source organism: Latheticus oryzae (assembly GCA_030157265.1). Classification (NCBI taxonomy): domain Eukaryota; kingdom Metazoa; phylum Arthropoda; class Insecta; order Coleoptera; family Tenebrionidae; genus Latheticus; species Latheticus oryzae. The sequence goes on from CM058049.1 coordinate 4,573,425, forward strand.
TTAACCAGAACAATTAGAAATGTTCAGATATAATTTGTCTTGCCTAAAGCTTAAGCTTGTTTTCTCTTTCAAAAGCAGCATAATTTTATATGAAAAAGTAAACATGGGGTTCTCTGAAAACTATTTGTTGTTGAACATTATATAGACACAAAAAGTACATAGAATTTTGAGAATAAATGTTATGAAAAAATCTTAATCTTCATTAAGATAATCAAATCTATTTCAAAGTAAGACCTAATTTAATTATGGCATTATTTTACACAGAATTCATCAACTTTATTCAATATTCAACAGTAGCTTTCAACATAACTTCTGATGGCGGTTTCTGGATTTAAAAAGAACATAAATATAAAATTTCAAATAATTTTTCCAGCTGACTGTATCACTTTATCACGATGATGATGAGTATTCACGTCATGCCGATTATTTTAGTAGAGATGCTACAAATGGGATATGAATTTGACGAGTACTTGCACGAGTCGAATCCAAAAGCGCCGTTGTACATGAGTAGTAGCACCGCAAAATGACTACGAATTCCATTCTATGGATTATTTAATGAATCGAATCTTTACAATCAACACCACCTAAATAATCAAAGCCGTTTCACTTCTCGTTGTGACGTCATCATAAGTAGTGTCGTAACGTTTTTTCTTTTCCTAAAAACGAAAGTTTGAAAAAAAGATGGATCGAGTCTATTTTCCAAAAGGACTTTCAGCCATCAAAATATTCCAAGTGTTGGAATGGTTGCATTTCTTAATATTGAATGTTATATTTGTGAGCGACATTTTAAAGGAATTGGAGTGATAAGAGATTCTTCATGTTTTGATGAAAGGACTGGAAGATATTTAACAGCCTCTCTTGAGTATCCACGTCTTAAAGATGGTAATTTGTAGTTTTATTTTTTTTAACTAAAAAATCTCCATTTACATTGTAATTTTGTAATTTTTTTTATAATTTTATAGTAGATAGGTCCGAGGACAGCTTTATCTCATTTTTAACAACTGTTAGCTTAGCCAATGCAAGTTTAACAGCGATTTTATACTTTGATACACATTAATCATCATCATAGTTTATTAAAATGAACTTAAGTCTAAATTTAAAGTTTCTTCAGCCTAGGATCAGTTAAAGTTGATAGAAACAATATTTGTAACTCACACTCACAATGGTTTATGTGCTTTGTGGTGAAATTACTATAAACAAATGTTTGTTTTTTAGGGCACTCCCATTGTGAATCTTCAGGTTTCATAATTCAATCTCAGCTATACTTTCCTATGACTATAATCTACTTTTATTTTGTTATGTATCTATAGATAAGGTTTCTAATCTTGAATAGTTTAGGTGATTCAGAATAGTTTGTAATAACAATACTACTCAAAAAACTAAATATTTGGAAGTTTTCACAATAAATAAAAATAATCCAAATATAGAATTATTTGCTTCAATGTTATCTTTATGCCCCTAGATGCTGTCCCCTCACATTTTCCTAATAATAGCTCCTATCCTCATAATTCCTTTCCTGAAACCCAAGAAAATCCCACCGATGGAAAACTATTGTCCAACTTAGATGAGTTACACTCGACAATATTTAATATTGATATTGGCAAGTATAGGCAAAGCAAAAATAAACTCCGTTCGCAAAATACAGCCCCACTAATTTTGAAATCTACTATTAACGGAGATATACAGATTGGAATTATCGACATTGATGTTGAAACGAATCAGTTAGATGATGAAGTTCCCAGCACATCTCAATCTATTTTACCAACCTTTCCTCCCTTTCCCAGTATTGAGGATGATGATTTTAATGAAATCAATGATGACTTGCGGCCAATTCTTGTTACATAGCTGGTTATATAGCTTATGCCATGAATAAAAAATTAAAATGCAATTATTGCGAGACTGCCTAATATGTAAGGAGTTTACAAAATATGTACGGAAATGGAGAAGTATTTCGAACAGAATACTTACAGTAGAACTTGAGTTCACGGAGAAAACTAGAATGACAATTATAGTCACGTACGGGCCAAATGAGGATGAAAAAACCGACATCAAGGACAAATACTGGGAAGAATTAAACGAAGTAGTTGATGAAGCAACAGGAGAGTTATACATATTAGGGGACCTAAATGCCAGAGTAGGAACAAAGGATGATTACACAAATCAAGCACTAGGGCAATTTGGTGAGAATATCAGAAATAACAACGGAAAGAGACTTCTTTGCTTTTGTATACAAAATGATTTGATTATTGCAAATTCATTTTTTAGGCACAAAGCAATACACACCTATACTAGAGAGATGCACAGCAGAAATGAAAAGTCAATAATAGATTATGTGATAACACATAGATCAAACAGGCGTTCGTTAAGTGATGTACGAGTAAGAAGAGGACCTGAAATAAATAGTGACCATTATCTAGTAACCGCAAAATTAAACAGTAATATTTCAGGTTCAGAAAAACTAAGATGTTATAAAGCGAGGAAGAATCGTAAGGAAGTTATAAAATCATACAAGCTAAACATACCCGAGATGGCCGAACTGTTCAGAGAGAAAGTAGAAACAAAAGTCAATGCACAACGCCAAAGTATAGATGGGAATGTAGAAGATCTGTGGCAATTATTTAAACACATGCTACTAGAAACAAGCAAAGAAGTCTGTGGAACAATATTGCTGGACAACACAAGAAAACAAACGTCATGGTGGAATGAAGAAATAAAGAACCAAGTTAAAGCGAAAAAGGATAAGTGGAAAATTCATCTAAGAACAAAAACCGAAGAAAGTTATAAAATCTACAAAGACCAGCGAAACAAAGTTAAAGAACTAGCCAAAGAAGCTAAGAAAAAGTCATGGGAAGACTTTGGCTTAAAAATGGAACAAGATAGTAAAAGCAATCAGAAATTATTCTATAAAGTTCTAAAAAGTATAAGAAAAGGGCCACAAGAAGTACCAAAACAAATAAAGAACAAAAATGGAAAGATATTAACAGAAGAAAAAGAAATAATGGAAAGATGGAAAGAATATTTTGAGACATTACTATCTCAAACAGACCAGCCATTAAACACGACAGAGGAACACTTTTTATATGAGCCAGATAATGACGAGAGTAAAGAACAAATAGGGAAAGTCGATAAAATAAGCTTAGAAGAACTAAATGGAGCAATTAAAAAACTAAAAAATGGCAAGGCAGCTGGGCACGATAGAATCACGGCAGAAATGATCAAAAAACTGGGAGAATTGGGTAAGAATTTATTGCTGGAAGTGATCAATAGAGCTTGGGAGGAGAGAAAAATACCTGAAGATTGGGAGGTAGGAGTAATTATGCCAATAGTCAGAAGAATTCCTAACAACATATGGACTTCGTCAAGGAGGAGTATTGAGCCCACCATTATTCAACGTCGTGATGGACGACATCATAAAAAAGACCAAGGAAAAAACGACAAAACTGTATGTGGAACACAACAAGCTACAGCCGGTACGAGTTTCGGTGTGCGCTTTTGCAGACGATGTGGCAATTTTTGCGAAAAGCGAAAAAGATCTCCAAGAAAACTTAAATAGATGGAAGGTGGAACTGGAAAACTGGAACATGAAAATAAACGCAAAGAAAACAAAGGTTCTAGTAGCAGGAAAAAACCAGAAACGTTGCAAGGTAAAGATAGACAACACCAACATCGATCAAGTCCAAACTTTCAAATATCTAGGGGTTAAAATCAATAACAACGGTGAAGAAGAGGAAGAAATTACTGATAGGATCCAAGCCGCAAATCGTCTGTACAACCAGTTGAAGACGCCGCTTATCGGAAAAAAAGAATTAAGCCAAAAAACAAAAATGACCGTTTTCAAAACAATATTTGTACCATCTCTAATATTCGGAAGTGAAAGCTGCATCTTATCAAGAAGACTGAAGAGCCAATTGCAGGCTACTGAAATGAAGTTCCTACGCAAAATCAAAGAAGTTACCAGAAAGGACAAAATAAGGAATGAGGTAAAGATCAATGAAAAAGAGAAATAGAGGAAGACCCAGGAAAACATGGAATGATGCAGTGCGAGAAACGTTGGAACGAAGAGGACTGTCCTGGAAACGTGCGTCCCAATTAGCAAGAAATAAAAAAGAATGGACAAAAATAGTTTATAACGTTTAAATATTTATATTGAATAATTTTGTGTAATTTTGTATTACCCCTCACACCGAAAGGTTACACGAGGGTTTTTTTGATTATATATATATATATAAATATATATATATAAATTATATATATAAATATATAAATATGTAATAATTATAAAATCATTGCTTGGATAACACAAACCACCTCTATCATTTGCCACTACTCCATTTTCTAATTTGATAGTGGCAAATGATAGAGGTGGTTTGTGTTATCCAAGCAATGATTTTATAATTATTACAGCTTGCACCTACTTATCATTGACTAAATGCTTGGAAAACGAAGCTGTGTTTCTAAAAGCAAGTAATCAGAGAAACACATTAAAATTACTCACAATTGAATCCATGAAAAACTTTAAACTCTTCCTTGGACACAAATGTACCATCCATAATGATCGAGAATTGGTTAATAACGCTGTGTATATTATTTCAAATATTTTGTTAAAAAATTATAGCAAAAAACAAAATGATAGACCTTCCACAAGAACTCTGCTCCAATGCAAAAGATTGAATCGTTCTTGAAACCCGTCAAACCGCTGCTTCTTTTTTTATTCACTGTTACATCTACGATTCAAATGCTGATAATGTTGCTATCATGAAAAGCAATTCAAAAAATGAATCCCCATGTTTGTGTATTCATTCAATCTAAATTTTATTAAATTCAAATTGTAACCTATAAGTTTAGATGAATGTTTTCTTTATGAAAATAAAGTAATGTTGTAATGTTCCAAGTTTATTAAGTGAAATAACATGCACAAATAATGCCCAAAAATTAATAAAAATATCTTAAAAACTCAAAATAAACAGAACAAAGATATCAGCCGAACGAGCTGCCATTTTGAGAACACTACCTCTGATGACGTCATGAATACAGTGGAAAGGCTTTATTTATTTAGGTGGTGTTGCTACAATCTAATTTAAATAATTTTTAAATCGAGCTATTTATGATTGCGTTATTTTAACAACTATTTGATAAATGTCAGAAAACACAAATTGTTTTCAATACATTGATTAACTGTTAAGACTCTTAAAATCTTATTGAATTACGATGTTAAGTGAAGTGGGGCGATTTGGCAATAACTATGATGTGTAAGTGAAGTTTTATGAATGAATTTTATCTGTTAAAAATATTCGCTCTTAGGACTAGAACAATATTCGATAGAATCACTACTAATCCACTATTCGCTGCAATTCTTTTGTAATAATAGAAATGTCTAAAACTGTTTTTTTTTGGTTGAAGAACGTTAAATGACAGTAGAATTGAATAGTCCAGAAACTTTAATTCGTCAAGTTGTAATCAGAAGTGCCTAATCGCAATTTTGAATTTTTAGAAAACATCTAAAAATTATTCCTATAATCTGCAGACTACTCTAAAACTGTGAAAAAAGCGATTTTGTTATTTCCAACCAGAAAACATGGTTCACTGATCGAAATGTATTTTATTCAGATGGTTCTATGTTATATCAATTACACAGCTGTGGTGGTATTCTATCTCGTAGTCCTGACTATCGAATAATTTATTTATCCTCACATGAAAAGAAAAAATATAAAGTGAATTTATAAAATATCTAAATGCTTATTTCTTTTCGTTGGTGACTATTAAGTCGATAAATATTTTACTCTAAATTTTAGCAATTTGGAGCACTTTATAATCTCTATAAATCGTCAGCGGAGCAAAATTTTAAAATTTTACTAAAGACAAAAAAACCTGTAGACTTCTACTCGGACAACATTCGGATAACATTTTCGCTGTTTTTATAAACTTGCAAAGATTGCCTGTTTGACTATTTTTTTAATATGTTCAATTAGTTATAGTTTTTATAATATTATACAAATTTTTGCTACTGCACATACGTTATATGCTTATGGGTTATTAAAGTGTAGAACACATAATCCTTGATAATATATACAAAGCTGGTATCTTCAAATCACATCACTTACAGGCTATTTGCGGGCGGAATTAAGCTATCCTTTTGAGATTTCCTATCTGATTTACTCCAGTCTATATAACATGCATTCCATCTACTAAAACATTGCCTAGACATCTTTAAAGAATCACTCTAAAATTTTCCATTTTTTTTCTCAGTCAAAACTTTTTATTCAGTACTTACTTATTTTCTAAAAATGTTGAAAATAATTCTGAAAAAATAGATAACTACTTGTAATAAAAATTGATGTCATATTTTATATTTGGAAGTTTTATTCTCGCGACAATCCAACTTCAAAAAATATAACCATCATTTTTCTTCATTCAATTCAAATCAAGAAATCCTAAACATAAAGTACGTTACAGATGGTTGTGCCTTCTTCTTTTTGACACAAGGTTGGTTAAGTAAAAAAACCCTAATCAAATGTTTTAGGTATTTTATAATAAACTGGCTGTACTTACGACAAAAGATGAGAGTGACAGACGTGTCAGGACATTAAAATATGGTTCAGGTCTCGGTTGAGATCTTAAGTACAACAATTATGATAGTGAAAATGGAGTGGCAATAATAACATTCAGTTACAATGTTCAAAGAATTAGATATTTTTCATCACGGTGCAGTTAAAAACCCAAGAGAACCATAACCTAAACGTTTAAAAATGTCATTTTGACAGTCCCTCAATTGACATTAACTCAGTATTGAAAACTGTCTATTCAAAAAAGTTGCCCTAAAGTATATTCTCTGGCCACAATTTATGTGTGCAGTCACAAAATTTAAGCACTAAATGACCTTGAAGTGGCACAAGTATATGCAACAAATAGTACTGTAGATTCTTGTCCTTACAAAAATTATGTCAAAATTCTTGATAAGTGAAAAGATTTACATAAAAAATTTTGAAAAAGCTGTCATAGAATTAATAACGTAAAAAATTGAGAAACTGGAGGAAAGTAGAGAACGATGCACACAACGCGATTTCTTTAATTTTGATGTTTGTTTATGATAAGTAAAGAACAAAACAGTTATAGCATTATGACAGCATAGACTTAGTTATGAATTAGACATTCGCTTTAGATTGTTTAGTTAAATAGAACTCGTAACAAAATTCTCGCTGCAATATTTGTCGTTTTAATAAACTTGTAGTTGTTGCTTTTGAAAAATGAATGAATGTATATGAAAATACTGACATAAGTTTGTATTTTCGGAATTTGTATTTTCAAAATAATTTTATTTCTTGTACTTAAAAATTAACTAAGATTTGTCCGCAAAAACTTTTTTTCTCAGTTTTTTCCATGTACACTTTTCTCAAAAACACCAACCAGTGAATTTTGATTACCATGGTAACCATTATGTAATGTAATTATGCCTATTGGATTTAATAAACTTTTTTGTTGACCTTTCGTTTATGTCAATATTAATAAATAATTTTGCATGAATAAGGATGTATTAATTCATATCATTAATACACTATTTGTCATTAAGTAATTCTTTTTGAGATATCAAAACTTTGATGATTTTTTGATACAAGCAATCAATTAGACACACAAAAACATTATATTTTTAAATAAATAATTTTTTATATTCATAACAAAATTATTAATCTGACAATTTTTTCAAGTTAAGTTAAGTTTAAGTTAAGTTGTTTGAGGTAATGTTCAGGTCAGCCAGGGGAATGGAAGAAGGGGCTGTTTCGTTCGAACAAAATAATTGTTTAGCAATGTTTATTTTATTTTGGATTGAATCTTCAATATAAGCTTCTGCTACTTTGGTGAATGGCAATCTTTGCACAACAATATTTTTTCTTTAAATCTTAATTTTCTTAAAAATGTTTCACTCAAAGTGTCATATGGTACATAAAATGATGATTAAATTGAACAAGGAACCCAAAATGTATAAAAATATATAGAGTGATGCATTTAAAATAACTAAGTTAGTGTCAAGTGCTTCATCTTCGAAAATATTTTTAAAATAACCCCGAGAAAATAATTTTGTTTACAACAAATTTTCATATTCCCAACGTTTATTAAGCTATGAAAGAATTAAGCTCTGATGAGACATCTGTATATTAAAATGCAAATTTTCTGCAGCTGTTTAAAAGGATTTGTCAGTCTATTTATGTGGCAATTAGTGAGAACTACGACTCACCATCTAGACTTAATTTAAAATCCGAGTGACGAAGATTACCTACTAAAATCGTAGAAGTTCATCTCAGGCGAATGAAATTTACCACATTTCCTAGTTAACAATCATACAGAAAAAAAAGTAAGCTCTTAGTAGCATAATATTTCTGCTAATATAGTAATTTCAGAAGCCATTTATTATAAGATCATCGTAATTATAATTTATATTTTTAAAACTGCAAAGAACTGAAATTGTATTTATTGTTAGTAACTTTCTAAAATGTACCATATTTAGATTCTGAACAACTGTTATCAAATGTAGGAAAAAAACGAAGTTTAATTTTTTGTGAAATTTTATTGAATTCTTCAGTAAAATTCTTATTTATGTACACGAGTATCAAAAATTTGTTAAAACTTTCAAATGCCTGATTTGTTTGTCAGTGTCAGGTCTAACTGTAATCGACAGGTCAGTAAAAAGTCAATTAACAGAAAATGAGAGATAGTTAAAATGCAAGAACCCACCTCTGTACAAACTCTTCCATTTAGAAGATTTTTTTCCTAAATTTCCATATAAATTGTTGAATTATTTGGAAAGCTCCGCGAGAAAATTAAAAAATATGGAGCTGAAAAAATTGTAACTTATGGGTTATAGGAGAGAAGAGCGCTTATTGGAAGTCGATTGGTTAATATAGTATGAATGGAATTTGTTATCAACATTAGGACTTTTTTTTCTTATAGCCACAATGACTGTTGTATTCCGATTCAGAATTCATAACGTGTTTGAAATATCATCAACACATATTCGTTCTAAATTTGAAACCAGCACAAGCGACGGTCCAAGATTAGAGAAGTCATTTGTGGGTACGAACTCATACTCAATAATGGAATCTGATGTCCTCACCTTAATCTAAAAGATCAAATAACGTGAATAATACAAAAGCTAATGTTGCTAAATTTCATTTTTTTAAACAGATTGCAGTCGTTATTTTTATTAATTTATTAATTTCATTAATTATTAATATCTGTAAATAAACAAACAAAAAATTGAACAAAATAGTTAAGTTGTGTGCGTCAGCAGAATCAACAATTTTTGCTTTGTCTAGATGCAACTCCAGTCATCGCGTTGCATAATTAATTTTTTAATATAAATTCTTACACTTCCATCGTCATAGTGTAATTTATTTTCACTGATAAATTAACTTCAAACTAAAATTACGCAATAGAAAACGGAGAAGATTAAATATAAAGCACGTACCTTCTTTTAATTAAAGTCATTTTAAGATTCGCAGTAATTACCCTTCTTATATTTTTATATATTGATTGTAGCCTAAATTAGCTATTATTAAATCTTAGAAATATCGATCATTTATTTCAAAAGCCACGCTTTTGAATATATTAACATATTTTATGTAAACGCTCGTTCCAATTTTCGCTAGGACAAATATTTAACATTTTTCACGTACTCTAACGACATTTCAGAAAAGAACATTTTATAGTAAATGTATATAAATATAACGCTCGTTATAAATTTTCTATTAGTTTAAAGTAAATATTTTCAGTGCGCTGTAAAATTCGTTAGAAATGAAATAATACATTTTGCGAAACACAGCATCCAATTAGTCGAACTCTCTTTGGAAAGTTGAAGCGCGCTGTGTTACTCTTTATTAAGCTGCAGGTAATAAAGAACACTTACTTCAATAGTCCTTTGCTGTCCGGAGCCTTTAATCCGGTGTTCCGGTGACGGTCCTAAATTTTTCGTATCGATGTGTACATTAGTCTGCATGTTTGCACCCCTCCCCTGTGTAACAGGTTAAAAACAATACCATCGGATCACTGTTGCTCGCATCATTTCGGAAAGCTTTCAACTACACTACTGAAAGTAAAGCTATCGGAGATGTGCGCAGCTCGGTCAGACTCGTATATATTCGTTTCAAAACTGGAATTTCGTGATAACATCCATTTACTTTTTCATTGAAGATTATAGCTATTTTAAACGTACGCGAACCGGTTATTTTGACTATGCCGCACCGGAAGTTGATGTATCTTCGAAGACCGGAAATGTTTTCAAAACATACGAGTTTATGCAAAAGATAAGCCAACATTAAACCATTCAAGATACTGAAATGCTTAAGGACATAGATAAATTTTATAAAATATTAACCTAACGGCTGTTTTTCATAATACGCTGGATACTTTTGAAGGCTTTGAAGTAAATTTATTTTCCCCGGCGCATCCACCATTTTTGATGCAACGAAATCATCATATAAGAGATGGATTTATTATCGTATAGTTCAAATATCTTTCGTTTTGTTAGCTTTCAATTAAATATCAAAGAAAATTACTTGCGTGATTTAACAAAATTTGAATGAATCTTGAGTAATAATGTGGAAAGGTTTCATATGGAAAAAAATCTATTTTTGCCACAATTTCCTGCAGTTGTTATCAAACAAGTGGTTCAGGTAGAAAGAAGAGAGTTGTTGAGTAGCACACAAGATTCCTATCTTGAGATTGCACTACAAACATGTCGTTGCTATAGAAACACAGCCGCAAAAGTAGTTAACATGTCTATGAAAATTACGGTGCTCTTTTGTTAACAAAAACTTTAATTAGACGGCGACATTACATTTGAAGTATTTAAAAAAAGTATCCTCTGGGTTTAGTGCGTGACAGTTTCTGCTGGGTTATTTATTGCTGTTGAATGCTAACGACTTCAACCCGAAATTTGCCCAAGTTTTCATTCGATTAAGTTTGCGTAAACATAAAAAGATCTTAATTTAAAATAAGCGGTTAGTAAATGGCGCTGTTCTTTTTTGTTATTTATAGTATACAGTCAAGAATGTTTTATGAATATTTATAAGAAATTTTTACATACTGTTCTAGAAACATTTCCTCTTCATTGCAGATGCATAATCTACCAATTTATTTACTTTAATTTGAAAATAATAATTTGGAAAACAATACAAAAAATGGAAAAATGGATAATTAGTTTTTTTGTTACGATTCGAAATAATTTAACACGTCTTAAACGCAAAATTCAAAAATTGTTATCTGAAAACTGTAGATATATCGAATTATATGACAATATATGGCCTGATGAGATTTTAATAACTTAACTCATAACCTAATCGCATATTTCAAAGTTGCCAACTCTATTTCCAGTATTTTTTATTCAAAGAAATTATTTGAATTTTTTGGAAATTTGCCATTTCAGATTGTCTCCAACTAGTGCATGGAAATATTTTTTCCGGATTTTTCTTCAAATTTGACTTTGAAGAGACGCTTGACGTCTATATCGTTAGATCACACATAAGCGCAGTTCCGAGAAATTTTTATTTTTTAATTAGGCTAAAAATTAAGCTTTAATTAAAGAAAAACCACAAATTTGATTTTTACTTTTTTTTTTCAATATGCTTCATGATATAAAGATACTATTTATTATTATTATTATTAATTTCGTAGTAGGGAGAAATTCATCTTAGCCCGCAGAGCTCAAAAATCTTCGAACAATGTGACACGTCTGTAGAATAGTTGCTTTTTGAATTGCTCTTAATAATTGTTTGGAGACCCCAGCAGCTTTTAGGTTAGCCTTAAACTTCTTGGTTACAACTCCTTCAGCCAAAATTACCACTGGTAATATGTGCACTTCCTTCATATCCCAGATGTTTTTGATTTCGAGGGCCAAGTTTGTATAGTTTTCCACTTTTTCCTTTTCAGTTTTTGCGAGATTTTAGCTCAGAGGGATGGCAATATCAATAATGAATGTAACCCTATTTTCCTTGTCAATAAGGACGATGTCGGGCCTGTTGTAGTCTACTGTATGGTCAGTCTGGACTGGCCTATCCCAGTAAAGAATATGGTGACTGCTTTCTAGTACAGGTAGTGGTGAATATTTATAATAGGGCTCGGGATTTTCTAACAGTCTATGTTTAAGAGCCAGCTTGATATAGATAATTTTGGCCACTTGGTTGTGTCTTCCTAGATACGCTGTGTTGGAAAAGAATGGCCAGCCTCCAATGATGTGATCTATGGTTTCCCCCGGTAAGTTGCATTTCCTGCATATGTCAACTACTGTTGTATCTATGAAGATATGCTTTTCGTAATTTCTAGTTTTTATTACTCGGTCTTGGATGGGAATAATGAATCCTTCTGTTTCAGGATGGAGCTCCCCAACTTTAAGCCACATCAGTGAAGCATTTTTGTCCTGTTGTCCTGCTGAATAAGTGTGGCAAATTTTCCATGAAGTATTTTGTCTTGCCACACTGCTTCTAGCAGTGGAGAGTCTCTGGATTGCAGCTTTCGGGTGGTGGCATAGAAACTTAACGAGAAACCTCCGAGTCAGCCTATCTAGTTCGTCAAGATCAGTGTCCGAGTATTTTACTATTCCGAATGAATAAATGAGAACAGGAATAATAATAATAATAATTATTATATTATATATTATTATTATTATCTTATTATTATTATTATTATTATTATTAAAGCTAAAATTGCGGAGGTAAACCTATAAACGCAATTATAATTCTGATATATGCAATTGGTGACAAGATTTTTATTTTGATTATTTCTGTGATGATGATATTTTTTTCTCAAATTTGCATAATGTTTGTGCTTCTACCGCTTCAGGGTTTAAGTTATTCCACAAATTAAATGTACGATTTGTTAAAAAATTTTGGCGAATTGTTGTCCTAAAAGGCATAATCTGCTTCCAGCTTGCAGTTTTAAAAATGTATTACAATTATCAGGAAATAAACCATGCGTCAACCTGTACTTTTGTATCAGATCTGATCTATCTAATCTCTCTTTCAGAGATGGAATGTTTAACCTTTCTAATCGTTCGCTGTATGGAAGAAGAGCAAAACCTGCAGGCTATCTAGTTACTGCATGATAGACACGTTCCAGAAGTTTTTGGTCTTTTGCATAATGTGGTCTCTAAATCGATGCAGCATACTCAATATGTGGTCTGATGTAGGTGACAAAGAGTTTTGAACAAAGTGCAGGAGTGGGTTTTGGAAACGATTTTTTTTTACAAAAAAAAGCATAGAATTAGCTTTGCGGGCAGCTTTGGTACATTGTGTACTCCAGGACAATGCATTGCCTACGACAAGACAAAAGTCTAGTTGTGACTCTACTGCTTTTATTTTATTGTTGTTCAATTTATGAGAGATTTTAGGATTATTTGTTCCAACATACATAACCGAGCATTTTTCATAATTGAGAGGAAGTAACCATTTCTCACAACAATTATAAACGACATTCAAGTCTTTTTGCAAATTGTCAGATAAAGGATTGGCAAAAATTTTCACGTCATCTGCGTACGCAAGATTAGAACAAGTCAAAGATTTTAACAAGTCTGAAGTGTATATGACGAACAGCAGAGGTCCCAGTACAGACCCTTGTGGCACACCACTTGTGACTGGTTTAGGATATGAGTAATGACATCCAACTCTAACTATAAAAGTTCCGTAACTTAAAAAAGATTTAATCCATTCTAGTACTTGACCACTAATTTATGAACAAGTAAACAATGAGACACTCTGTCAAACGCCTTACTGAAATCCAAATATACAATATCTAATTAATGCGTCCAGCATTTTACTCCATTGATTGCACGCAGACAGTAGATTAGAGATCGTAAATCGGCCAGGTGAAAACCCATGTTGTGTGTCTGGAATTAGATTCCCACAGTTTAAAACATCAAAAATAATATTCGCTAAAAGTTTCAAATGATCGAAATTAGGCTTACCGGTCTGTAATTTTCTGTGCTAAACTTGTCTCCCTTTTTAAATATTGGCGTGACAATTGCCACTACTAACCATTATCGTGGTAGCTGGCCGGTGGCCAGAGATGTTTCGAAGATTTTGAGAATGGGATTGACTAAGTTGTTGGCACATTTTTTTATGACCTTTGGAGATATGCTATCTGGACATTTACACCATTTGATAGAGAATTGTAAAGTGTAGGTCCAAGAAACTATAAAAATTTGTAAAATAATTGCGTTCATTAGATATTAAGCATCAATTAAAGTGAAATTTATCGAAATTAGACAACTAATAATACTTATAGAAACTACCTGCGAAAATGATTTATGTCTTTCTCTCAGCAGGGTGCTTTTAATCCTGTTATTGTTGCATCTTCACAAAATATCGGCAAATCTTCGCATTCATTCAAATGTAATAATAATGCCACAGCAACATGGTGTCAATTACTTTTGAAAATTTGGTTGCACTTAGCTTCGTTTTTACAAATAATTCAAACTACTGACTCTCCTCACCACGTCAAGGTGGCAATATGCTAATTATGATAATTCATTATTTATTGACTATATTATAAATGACTAAGTTAACTAATACACGACATTGTTATGATCATTATTTTGAATGTATCTTTATTATTATTAGGTACAGATCATTTTATAAAATTTTTCTCAGACGGAAGTTTCTGCTATGTCTTGAATCAATTATTACCGGCAACATGTTTTTCAAATACAATTTTTCAAAATGTCTACTACTTTTCCATTCCAATATTTAGTACCATCTCTTATAATTATACAATATTCCAAAGCAGATTCAGTGTATAACACAAAATAACACGTTTCGCAATTTGTGATACGAAGCTGTCCTTGCACTTGATACATATAATTTTCTTTTTCTTTCAAAGTTATTTTATTATCATCTTTAGAATCTAACTTTGAATCTTTGATAACAGTTTTAGCGCCGTTTTTATATCCATATTTCGAGCCCTAAAAGGACATTTAATCTCAATTAATACATTAGAACCAATTAATCCATCTGGTGACGGATTATTTTTCTTTATCAATAAAAAACCGCCCCCAAGATTCTACTTCAAAATTTCTTTATAGTTTTTGCCTCATATCATTTTTCAAGTTTTGAGCTAGATTCTCGCACTTCTTCATTTTATCGCGGCCCCAAATTTTATGTAATTATTTCCCAAAAGGTTTCTAATATCAATATCAGATCGTGGAGTTTTTGAAATTTTTCTTACTTTGCTATAAAAGTTCCATAACACAAGATTAGAAAATTCAATTTTTTTTTGCTTTTCGAATTTTTTTATTAACACCGTCTCCTATATCAATATAAGAATTTGTTACAAAGAAAACATTATTGAAACTTCTAGTGAGGTAGCTGAAATTTTTAACTACTTTATTAATGCAGCAAACCAAGACAAACCAAACGATTATGACAATACTGTTGAAACAATGAAAATAAGTATCTCCAAAACCATGGCTGTTTATGAAACCTTATCTGAAGAAATTAACTCTATCATCAAACAGTTGCACAATTCTCATGCAAAGGGCCCTGATGAATATTCGAATGCTCTCATTAAAGAATACCGAGAATATCTAACAGAATCTCTAGCACATGCAATCAATGAATCATTAAGAACCGGTACTGTACCAAAAATCCTGAAGAAAAGTGTTGTCATTACGATCTTCAAAAAAGGTAACAAGAATCTCTGTGAAAACTATCATCCTATATCACTGCTTAATCCGTTTTTTAAAATCTTAGAATATGTTATGTATATTAGACTTACATCATTTTTAGAAAAAGAAAATGTTTTATACAAAAATCAACATGGATTCTTAAAGAATAAATCTACAATTACTGCTCTAGACAATTTTTACAATTGCCTTCTAAAGCTAATTGAAGCAGGAAAGTCAACAGATACCATTTTTTTTGACAGTGTTCAGCACAATTTGCTTCTATCCAAACTTGAGAAGTATGGCATCAGAGGACTGGCCGGCCGGTGGTTTGAATCATATCTCGAAAACAGGATTCAGTGTGTTCGAATTATCTATAAAAACTTTGAAAAGAGAGTTACTGCTGCAAGTTTGAGAATCGTTTGCGGTATTGTATCAGTGGTTGTACAAAAATGGCCTGTCTCTAAACGTAAATAAGTAAAAGTGGCCCAAGTGTGAAAGTTCCCGAAGACATACTTACTATGTTTCGTCAAACTGTATCATTTTATTAAGTTCTTCAGTAGTTTATCGTTAACCCCAGCTTTGAGAGGGAGCTGGATTAGTGTTCTTTTCCTCTCTGTTAAATTTCGATGTTGCATCGTCTTACCGTGAAGGAGCTACGAGGTACGGGTAGTTCCCGAGTGTTTCATACCGTTCCCCTACAAATCTTGAGCAACTTTTGTGGGAATTTCAGAGCTCACGTTTCTTTGTGTTTGTCGCATCGAGCTCAGGGCATCTCGATGTGGTTTTAGAGCCCCTTTTTGTTGTTCAGTCCAGGAGATGTTGTGATTGATTTACCTTTAAATAGCTAACTTCATTTTAATTATATATTTGCGAATTTTGTAAAATTAATTAACCTTACCGTGAACCTCCCTGTTACAATCACAACTGTTTAAGTCGCAACATAACACCTTCAAAAAATCAAAGAACTGTACAGGTTAATTAGACTGTAAACAAACCATCTGTCGTTTAGAATAAGGGATGCGCACACTCGCGAATTAACTCAAGTGGTACTCGGTAGAAAATTGTCGTTCCTTCTTTTCCACTTGCGGTGCCGTGGAAGAAACATGGCGAAAGTATTGCCACAATAAATTTTCGTTTATCCAAGGCATCCATAGCGTTTTGGGTGGATATTTAAGAGTATCGCATAGATCGAACCGATATAAATTACCACTGGTAATTATTTTCGAGAAATCTCTGCTGTATCATTAATAGCACCGCGTGTGACGGCCAACCTTCAAAGAGGTAACGTAAAATTATTAAATTATACTATTACTTATGTTAATTTAACGTATAGGGTTTTTTGGTACACGGAATGGTAGTGTACGATTTCCTGAGTCTCCATTTCCGTCTTTCAAAATTTCGATTTTCCGACCGTAAATTGTTCCGGTCCTGCTATCTGCCGGCTGATTGCTAAGGAAGCTTCCTCTGCTCGACATAACTGGGGAGTTGATCCTACCGAGACCATTACGGAGTGAAGGACAGGTCGTACCTTTTATTTTTTGTTGTGTCATCTCAAATTTTGCTATAGTTAATCACAATACACTTCGTATAATTTAATTCAATTTAATTCATTAATTACCGTCTACTGTGAACTTTACACGCGCTGTGATAGTGGCCATTTTTTGTTTTTTTCTATATACTTAATATTATTCAATTTAATTCACATAATTTATTTTCAAATCTGTTTTTATTTTGGATTCCAATATATTCTGTTTTTGGGGGAAAACCCAAATATATTTTCTTAAACCCCGACCCTGCTCCCGAACAAACCAAAAGAGCTGACCAACCGGAGTAACATCCAAATAGGTTACATAGTCTAGGCCAAAAATTCCACAAATGCTCGTACAGCAACTTAGCCAAAAACACCATTGCAACATCGTGAAAATTTTTACCCGTAAACTTCATAAAAGAGACAACATTTGTACCCAAATGTCAAAGACATTTGTTTTACTTTTCTGATTAAGGGTAAAAGTTCTGCTTTTGTGTCTAAAAGTGTCTTTACATTATTCTTGTTTTAGAATCGCAGCTAGGGAATGATGTTTCATATCTCATTTCGAGATCTCTGACACGACATAAACGCACAGAAAATAACGCACTCTGACAAAAACGCACATGGAAAAACTGCACACTGACAATTACGCACAAAGACAAATGCTCACATAAAAGGCGCATCGAGACAAATTCTCACATAGAAAAAAGCGCATTAAGACATATACTGACATGGACAAAAGCGCACAGTGGTAGCAGCTTACTATGAAAAGTGCTCATAAAGCTTTCGATTATTTCTTCTCTAGTATTGTATCGACTAAGATTTTTCAATTTTTTATTTTGTAAAATCACATTGAATTAATTATTGAAGTTGAATTAAGACCGTTGTAACTCTTATGGAATTAAATCTATAAGATGTCCTAAAATTGACGCCTGTGCTTTTGCGAATCGATTCAGTGATCTAATGTAAATAGATCTTTTCCACCTATTAAAAAATCAACACATACTCCTAAGAACGTCATAAATATTGTTGAAAATCATTCATCTCAACACTTTTCTAATGACGAATTGAAAATTTCAAACAAAGGGTTGAAATATGATTTGCAAAGTTGTCGAACGGAAGTTGAGGAGGTCATTACCGGGATAGAGTCTTCTATCCAGCGGTTTAATGAGCCAACAAAACAATTCGTGCGAGAAGTTTGTAGACAAGTTATTTCAAGCAACCAGAAAAGTCACAATAACTTCTATATTAACAATGATTTAAAAATTATTAAAGGTTTGAAAAAGAAAGATTGCTTCTATGTAAAAGCTAATATAAGTAATAAGGTTGTTATTTTAGAAAAAGAGGATTATTGTGAAAGGATTAATCACCTGATTAACAATGGTCCTTATAAACCAATCATAAAAAAATCCATTGCCATGGATGCTTAGAGAAGTCAATAATGCATTTAAAGCATGTAACAACTTTATCACAGCTGAAATTAAACGTAAATTACATGTTTCTAACGCTCTTATTCCCAAATTGTGTTGCCCGCCAAAAATCCACAAACCAAGAAAATCGGTAAGACCAATTGTTTCCGCAATTGGAGCCCCGACTTACCACTTTAGCAACCTAGTTTTGAGTTATTGGTTTCATTTGATGTAAGATCTGTTTTTCCAAGTGTTCCTATTCCACAGACTTTGATATACCTAAAAAACTTGTTGATTCAAAACAATTTGTATCAAAATGTAATCAGTGAATATATTCAACTCACAAATCTTTGCATGAAGCAATACATTTTTTAATTTTCTGGTAAATTTTTCGAACAGCAAGAAAGTACCTCAATGGGAAACTCATTGTCACCTTTCCTAGCTGACCTTTTCATGAGTCGTTTTGAAAAGGATTTAGAAAATGAGCTTGAATATTTTCCAAGAGTATGACTAAGGTATGTGGATGACAATTTTTGATACAAGCAAATCTAATACAGATTACTTTATCTGCGTTAATAGCTTCAAATTCACTGTGAAAAAGAAATCAATGGTAAGTTACTGTTCTTAGACACCTTAGTCATTAGATCTAATAACAAATTAGAGTTTAACATTTACAGAAAAAGAACCAGTACACTTCGCTACATTAGTGCAGATTCCCGCCATTGTTATCAACATAAAATGACAAGTTTTAATTTTTGGATCAATAGACTTGTTAATTTTTCGTTGTCTAATGAAAGGTTCGACAGAGAACTCAAAGTAGTTGAATACGCAGCGAAATGCAACAGTTTCGATCCTTCATTTGTTCCAAAATTGTTACGTAAAGTCAAACATAAGAAGATGGTCCGTGAATCCACGACCAAAGAAAACAAATTTTTTCTCAATCCCATATGCTCCCTCTGTAACAAGAGGTTTGAACAAAATTTTCAGAAACCTTTATTTCAGGCTTGTTCACAAATCTGGATTAAGTCTCAAAAGTTTTGAAAGTAATCTCAAAGACAAGACTGTTTCTTTGGAAAAATCAGGGATTTACGAAATTAATTGTAAAGATTGTAACCAAAAATATATTAGGCAAACAAGAAGATCTGTTAATATTATATTCAAAAACCATATGGCTCACCGCAAATTTTACAGACTTGAAAAATCGAGTGTTGCTCATCATGTTTTTGAGAAAGACCTCAGAATAGATAAAAATTGTGTAAAATTAATAAAATCGGTAAATAATTGTAAATTTTTAGACTCACTTGAGAGCTTAGAAATATTAATGAATTCTGACAACGGTCCAATTCCATCGCAACTAATGATCGGAAAATGACTTCAAATAGTATATAAGACACCAGTTTTGTAATTTAGATTTAGTGTTATTCTCATACACCTAAGAATGAGTACTTAGTACTTGAAATGCATTGGGTGTTTTAGTCTAAAGCCAGGTTAATGTTTTTGGGTACTAATTTTATTTTTTAGATTCATCATCAAGCACTAGAAGATCCACATTTTGAAAATTTAAGGGTTGCAAATTTTCTGATTGTTACTCGTTTTCGATTTATTGATGGAAAACTGAAATTTTACATTTAAACTCTATTAAAAGCAAATGATAATTAACACTACAACAGCATGAAGAAGAGCTAAACCATTTCAGTTGCTAACATGAAATGGGTAAGAAAAAAATTATTCATGGAATTTATTACTTGTTTTAAATTGTAGTCAATGATATCATGTTGAAAACCACAACTGTTAAACTTCATCAATTAGGAAGTCAAAAAATTAGATGTGAATTTTATGAAATGATTTGAGATTTGAAATATCACTTTCCACTACTCTTACGTCTTACAAGTTACTATTTAATGTGGGGTAGTTATTTGTAAGTTATTACAAAAACGATGTGTTTCTCGGTAAAGGTTAAACAATTTGTAGTTTGAAATTATGTGGTGTTCGTTGTTGTCGTTGCAAATTAGAAAAGCACTAGAGCTTATAATATATTTATGAATTTATTATTTTTTTCATTTTTAAGAATCAGGTTGCTACTACTAGCTATAGGATATAGGATCACCAAATAATTGAATTCCTATAATTATTTTTCCAGAAATGTTTCATATTTAATATTATGTAATAGAGTACAGAAAAAAATAGCCAACGAAAATTACAATTTTTAATCTATTTTTTTTAAGTTATCTGCTTACAATTTTCAGGCCAAAACCTTATTTTGTTTCAAAATGAGAAATTCCGGACCGTTGATGTAATTTGCATTTTGTGACAATTAGGTAGTAATGGGTAGAATCACCCTGCTGTCAGAGACTGATCATCGAAAGCTGTCAAGGCACGGTCAACGAAAATCAAGGGAAAAAAGTAGACAACTTTAAAGACATCGATTATCGTGTGTCTTCCCCCCTTAATATATAACTCTTAGTTACTAATGTACTATAAAATAAATAATAAAAACATTTTTGAAATGTGCAATATGCCTTAGTTTATGTATAATTTTTCAAGACTTTATTGTTATTGTTGTGTAAGTTTTTTGAACGCTTGTTATATGACTGCAATAAATTTCATACGTAGAATACTATTTGGAAAAAAAATTCTCTGTGGTTTTTGAAACTGTCAAGTAGTTATTATCAAAAGCTCAACAAAGCTCATCCGGTTTGTGTAAAAAGAAAACAAAGTTTTATTACAGCGGCAAAATCAGTTTCTATGTTTTTGTCATTTTAATACAGCTTCTAATCACTTAATCAAAAAATAAGTAAGCTGTTATTACTCACAAAAGTGTATCCAAGCTTTTTCCCTTCAATTAGCTAAAATTTAAAACTGCATATTCATGAATACGTAACAGATTCAATTGTTTTTTCAATTCGATATTTCCAAAAAAAGAAATTAATTAAGATTTATTCTCAAACAAAAATTCCCTAATTCCCTAGTTCAAAAGTGTTTTATATTAAAAAAAATACCATAAAAATATTATTATATGAATTATAAATGCAACAGTATTATATATTGACTGTAAATAAGAATTTTACACTTTTAATTTTAACTTTAATTTTATTCTAGTGCAGCGGTGTCTCTCCCATATTATAAAATTCACATTGAAAAATTTATAATGAAAAAAAATTCAAAAGTGTTTTATATTAAAAAAAATACCATACAAATATTATTATATGAATTATAAATGCAACAGTATTATATATTGACTGTAAATAAGAATTTTATACTTTTAATTTCAACTTTAATTTTATTCTAGTGCAGCGGTGTCTCTCCCATATTATAAAATTCACATTGAAAAATTTATAATGAAAAAAAATACCATAAAAATATTATTATATGAATTATAAATGCAACAGTATTATATATTGACTGTAAATAAGAATTTTATACTTTTAATTTCAACTTTAATTTTATTCTAGTGCAACGGTGTCTCTCCCATATTATAAAATTCACATTGAAAAATTTATAATGAAAAAAAATTCAAAAGTGTTTTATATTAAAAAAAATACCATAAAAATATTATTATATGAATTATAAATGCAACAGTATTATATATTGACTGTAAATAAGAATTTTATACTTTTAATTTCAACTTTAATTTTATTCTAGTGCAGCGGTGTCTCTCCCATATTATAAAATTCACATTGAAAAATTTATAATGAAAAAAAATACCATAAAAATATTATTATATGAATTATAAATGCAACAGTATTATATATTGACTGTAAATAAGAATTTTATACTTTTGATTTAAACTTTAATTTTATTCTAGTGCAGCGGTGTCTCTCCCATATTAAGGAAGAAAATTGTATGTTTAAAAAATAAAAAGTGCGTTTTTGTGTCTGTTTCTGTTTCGCTCAAAATATAAACGAAAAAAAAATAAATTTAAGTTTTGTGAACATTCCCGCATATTTTCATATTATATACGTAAACATTTTAGCGAAGGTTTCTGCAACTTTGAATTTGATCTAAAACTAATAAAAGTTGAAATCGACTCAAAAGGTCTGGGTTATCTTATAGAGCCTTTCGATCTTCTTTTTTGTTTCTGTTGTATTTATTAGCATAGAAAAGCAAACATCGAACGTTTTATCTCTTTGTTTCTTTTCGCAATGGAAATTTGGAAAAAGTATTTGAATCGATTTGTCTAAGCAAATAAGGTTATTCCAAAATCCCAGCAACTCTAAAGAAAGTTGTTTGGAGATAATTTTTTTCTTATCGAACTGGTAAATGAACATTCGGATTAGTGTTCGATAAAGGCGTATCTGCACTTGACGGAGAGTATTCATCAATTTTATCGCCTATTATAGTTTCACATCAAAACTGTCATCACTCTCATGAAGCGAAAAACAGGCTAGAGCTTATTTATCCAAAAATAAATCTATAAAATAAGATTACAAAATTTATTTTAAGCTTTTGTGATAGCAAGCAATGCAGTCAAGTTTCCACCACAAACCTAAATCAAAAAGCTTACAATCAATAAAAGTGTGGTGGTAAAAGTTCTTGCGTGATTTCGTTCACGTGTGAATGTTTTTCTTCTAGATATTTTTTGCATAAACCAACAACCTTGGTTTATTTGTCCCTGGAGCAATCCTTAATTGTCTCTCCTACTTTTTATACTCCCAAGAGAAAAACTTTCTTATGAGGGAAAAATCTGTCGAGGTTTATTCCAGTTCCTTTCATAAACTTTGACTATTATGTATACAAGAATTCATGAATGTTTAAGTCTTTACCATTTGATGAGTTTATGCATTCATTGCTGTTTCAATCTTTTTAGTTGATTGAAACCAAAGAAAATGTTGGAAAACATGAATATTTTAAACAATTAACAATTAAAAACTTAAACGTTATTTTGCCTGAAAGTCTGTTCGTGTTTGTAATTTGTTGGAATCGACGCATCACACTTCCGACAAAGCTGAAGTTTTCCTGTCACGTTACGTAATATAAATATATTAGGAGAAATCCTCAGAGATTAAACTCCACATCTGAATTATAAAATTTTCTAAAGCATAGCTCAAACAAGCGCTAAATCAGTTAAGTCATTAATTGTTGGTAAGATTATTATTTTAGTCACGTCGATAATTTACGGTCAAAACTTGGAGGATTCTCTAAAGACAAATATCTGTTTTATTGACAAACCACTCCATATTTTATGAAAAAAACCTAATTTGTATTTTTAGGAAAATTAATTGCTTTATTAACTCAAAAAAGGTGCACTATATTTGTTATTTGTATTTCAGCTGTAAACTAAATATGAAAGGTTGACAGACTTTTACTTTATTTCAGAAATCCGAATGTAATCAGTCGTAACTCCAATAATACAATGGACAACTCGACTATTTTTTCCAAGAAGTAATTGAATAGGATTTGTCCAGACGTGTCTATATTAATCTGATAAAAGAATGTAATTTTAGTTTAACAGAATGTATGTAATTTTACTGTTCTGTAGAATTATCGAAGGGTAACAGGGTGCTCAAAGTTTAAAAACATTCACTCAACAAGTGGCAATACTGCGTACAGTAAATGATCTTGCATATTTTGAAGTGATTGCTCAAGAACCAGTTGTTTGTTAGATATAAATGCCTCATAATAGAATTTCGACAAAAATAAAACATTAAAGTTAAAGGCTATATTTATTGTTTGAAGATTATAATAAAATAAATTTCAATGTATGCAGTCCTACAGAATAATAAGATTATGGTTACAATCTCGGAGTAACGTTTGACACTATGTTTTAATGGCTTACTGTATAGACGAGTCAAGCTTTAAGAATTAAAAAGAATACTGAAAACAGGTAAAAAAATTTTTTTTTGCGATTAGCTACTAAGATAGAACTTAATTTTAGTTATAATAATTGATGAAACAGACTGTAGGAAAAGTATTATTTAATAGCCGAGAACGATTTCAATAACATTTGAGCCTGGTCCATTCGGTATTTAACGTTAAAACACTGCTGAAGAATATATAAGTTTTAATTTGAATATCCTTGTTTTTAATCTTCAACATCTCTTTGACTTTTGATAACATATTTAATAAGGCATTTCTGCACCAATTTCACAATATCCTTTGTAGCATTAGTAAGAATGTCAATCGCTGAACTCAAATTATCGAATGATAAATTTCCAGTTTGATAAAACTGTGAAATCTGTTCATGTGTTGTTAAAACAGCTAAAACAATAACTCCATGATTAGTATTGTTTTCATCTTTGTAGAGTGGTGTTTGACATAGTCGTTCCTCTTCTAAATTTGGATCTACTAACATATATTTTCCTTGAACACCTAGTGTTACTGATGTAATTAAATCATACATTGGTATCCCTGCATGTGCTAACGCAACACCTGCTGCCGTAATTGCGGCACTCAACGCAGATCCATCATTGTGTAATACTAAAGCGTAAACATCAACTTGGAAATTAGGAAATTCATGTCTGATTACTGCAGACTCCAAAGCTTGTTTCATTATAGCACTATACTGTTGCTCTTCTGCATCTTGTTGATGTAATCTTCTTTTATAACAACTAAAGGGCGCAAATTTGAATTCACAGTATATTTCTCCTTTGGAACTGTAGTCACTTTTATTGGGTATTTCACGGGGATCAAACACAGAAACTATAACTTTTGTTTCATCTAATTCAATATAAGCTGAACCTTTTGCCTGACTGACGATGCCAGTTTTCAAAACTATAAAAAACATACATAAAATAAAAACTTATCATTCTCAGTAGTTTATACTAACAAATCTTTCTATGGTCTTTTCCAGACCTTCCATCACTTCGTGTCCCATCATCGCTTACAATATCTTGAAATTGACTTTTTAAAGATCTTGTGTTCAGTTTATCAAATAACTGGTATGGAATTGTAATTTCTGGTCCATTGATCCTCTTATGATCTACTGGCATTGTGATAAACTTTGAAAAATGTATAAACTGTATTATCAGAGTATTGGTTGAGGTTATGTAAACTTCAAATATAGGTTATGATAGTTCATAATTACAGATTACCTAATTACCGGCAAAAATAAAGAGTGGATGGAATAAACAACTCTAGAAATGTTTGTAGTATGATACAAAAATTTAAAAATATGCAGTTTTATAATCTGTATAATAGTATAAATAAAAAAATATATATTTTGATTTTTAAAGCTATTCGATTACGTCGGTAAAGATGGTCACGACTGTATAAAAAAAGTTATAAAGTTTGCAGCCAAGCTTTAAAGGGATAAAGATAGACCGGAAGACTATTAGAATAAGAATGCATAGACAGTAGATAACTTTTTGATTTGCAAATTGATGTCATTAAGTTTAATTTCTATTTTATTAATTTTTGCTTATTCACAATTTGTAAGTCTTATTTTTTGCGAAAAATACATAGAAATATTTCCTATTATATTAAAAATATATATATTACTACAGAATGCATATGCGGCTTCGCTCTTAATGTGAAAAAAATTGAATACATTCTCTTATCAGTATCGACAACGACTTTAATCCAAAGTTGAGATCGTGAAGGCCTATTTGAATACAATTACAGTTTATTAGTGTACATAGTATAGTTAATATTGTCTAAATTTATGCCCGTGACAACAGTACGTGCGTTTATAACTAATTCAATTCATTTGTAATTTACTATTTATAAAAGATTAACTTTAAACATAGAAAAGAATACTGTATAACTTCATAATAATAAAAACAAATAAAAAATCACACGTTACAAATTAACTATCACATAAAATTTGGAAAGCACCATAAAATTAGTATGGAAAACTCATGCTTCATGTTCATTACTATTAATGCCAATCAGAGCTTCCGTTTGTTCTGATGGCATTTCAGCAAACCTAAAACTTGTCGAAAAATTAGTCAATGTTAATTACAATTCATTAGAAAATTACCGTATAAATCTTGTCCGTCGGCATATACATAAATAGGCACAACGTATAACATCTAGTACAGGGTCCCAATTTTCATAATGTGAAAGAACGATAATGGCAAAGAACGCGACTAACATTGGAATAGTCCCTGCATAAAATAACACTGGATACGCCACTTTTTTCAAAAAGATGTCTGTTAACATTGTCATCGGAATAGTCAAGCTCATTGAAATTGTAGCCATCAATGAAGAAGTTAAAAAACAACCCCTGAGTGATATTCATTAAAAAAATAATAATAATACTAAATTTTTAAACTTACCATAACCACAAAGCTTCCGATATTACCGTTCCTAAAATCCCATTCAATAACAACAAAACAAGTTGTTGTTTTGAAGGCCATTCAAATATTTCTATTTCACTGAAATGTAAAAAAAAGAAAAATGGCCATAAAAGAATGAGATTGAAAAAACCAACAAAACCTAGAAATCCATCATCAAATTGATGAAAGAAGAATAATTAAACTTACCAAAAAATAATGGAATATCCAATTTATCTTCATGATCAGCCTTTTTTTTGAGGAACACTAAATAAATCGCGTAAAAGAATGCACTTAATAACGATAAAAATGCACCCAATGGAATGTGCGATTCCAAAGATAGATCCGAAAAACTCACCATAATCTAAAACTTATTCTTTATAAAAGAAATTGAAGATGTTTCACGTACTATTCCGCTTATACTGAGCAAAACAGCTACGAATTTGGACAGCGTAAATTTATCGCTTTGATTGGAAGGAAAAATCGCTGCTAAAACCAGCGTAAAAAAACTAGAAGTCGATGAAAGAACATTCACCATTCCTGCTTCAGTTTGAGCTAAGGCTACTTGATAGTTATAATTAGCTAAAAACCACTGAAGCCACGAATTATTACTCATTGTTTATTATAAATTAACTTACCAATAGACAAAATATGAAGGATATTTTCGCCACTTTAAAAACCGGCAGTTTTGTGGCGGCCCTTTTAGCAATCTCTCCTGCTCTCAAGCTAGCTTGATACGACAATCTAGCTAAAAGTGCTTCAGTAGCATCAGTTTCAGACATATGCCGCACTTCAGCTAATTTATTAAATCGTACAGATCTGACGGAGGAATCATCGCTTTCAGTACCTGAATTCTTATCAATTTCTGCCGTTTTCACAGGAACATATACAGGATTACTCAAACGGCTATTAGTATCATTGAAATAATTCTCATCTTCTTGTTCTGTATCAACAACTATGTAATTTGATGGGCGAGTGCAACTGTCTCTCCAAGGTTGCCAAAATAAGAAGCCCAAAAGGTACAATGTAAACATAGAAGTCTTAAAATATGTGCAAAAGAAAGGTTTCTCAAATGTTTCATTATCATAAATAAACTAAAAACAGCTTATTAGACATGAGTTCTGTATTCTTAAATGTACCTACCTTTGTGAGTTCTGAAGATGAAACCCAAATCACATCAACTAATATCAACACAAATGATCCCAAAATTAAGCGTTGGGTTTTGGTTAGAAATGAACCAAATCCTGCTGAATCCATTTTTTTGTATTATTCGAGTCCATTAACTTGAAATACTTAATAAATAACATAATTCTTTCTTATGAAGCCTTGCTATTCTTGGTTTATTTGTTTGAATGGGAAATGCATTTCAATGTTCAAGGAAACTAACCAACAAAGCTTCCAATATTGCAAATTATCAAACAACATGCCTACACACTGTTACGTTATCATTGTAATTAACTGTAAAGACTTATCGAAACTCTTGCTTCATATTTTGACAGATACGAGAAAAAAAATTGACAGCACCGGGTCAAAGACAACTTATAAAACAGAATTCTGTTTTAATAATACATCAAATTTAAATAAAATTGACAATTATTAATCTGTAAGCAAAATAAAAGAATATTTTCATTTTGTTTTACATATTTCACATTAAAAATGCAGTATGTTATAATTTGTGACTTCAATTGATAATAAATAGTTTCGATCCAATTTTAGTATCTAGGCAACCACAATTACAACATTGCGTTTTATAGTTTGCATAATCTCGTCATTTAAATGAGCTTTTTAGCAAATGGTAAAGAGAATGTGCAAAATTCTGGTGCGTCATAATTAATTAAATTTTGTGTGGGTATGCATAATTTGGTTTAATTTGGATTTTAGGCCGTAAAAAATCTGCAGAAATGCCTTTGGCTGAGCCTTATCCATTAGAGAAGTTAAATTGGCTGATACATTTGCAGCATGTTAGAGGTGAAACTACTCAGTGTCAAGAACTTATTAAACAAGAAATTAAAAGAAGTGGAGGACGTAATGAATTTGCGTATTTTAAACAGGTATTGAATCTCTATAAATAATGGTTTAAAAAAAAGATACAGTTATCTTTATTTTGATTAGATTTATTATTTGATGTTTACTTTTCTTGTATATTAGAGTTTCATGAAAATAAATATTTACTTTTAATTGAAGGGTATAATTTTGCGCGAAGAAAACCGCATTCAAGAAGCACTTGAGTCTTTTCAAACTTGCATGAAATTAAATCCGGAAAATGTTGAAAATGTTAAAGAAGTTGGTAAATGTTTGTAAGTAATCAATTATCATAATAGAAAAAATTTGCTCATATTTCAAAATCAATTTTAGACATGAAATGCGTAGATATAGACTATCTCTAGAAGCTTATTTGGAAGCTGAAAAATTATTGAAATATCCTGACTGGCAAGTTTATTACAATATAGGTAAATAGGAAATGTTTTTTTATAACTTGGATTTGTCTTTTCTTTTTATTCAGGACAATGCTACTTACGACTTGGCGATTCATCTAAAGCTAAAGAATATGCTCAAAGAGCAGTTCAATTAGGAAAACATGAAAAACCTTATTCCCTTTACATGAAAATCCTTATTTTAGAAGGAGATTTAAAAAGTGCAGTTTCTATTTGCAACGCTGCAATTGAGTAAGTCATAAATTACAATTTCAATTATCATACATTTTGCATTCCCAAAAGTAATTTATGTTACTTTTGAACTTGTTTTCACCATCAAAAAGAAACTTCATAAATTTACATTGAGTCTTCTATGAAGTTATATATTTTTATCTTTGCGATTTTTTTTCTATTTCTGGATACTTCAGATCTTGTCCAGACAGTGTCGATATGTTGACAGAAGCTGGGATTTTGTATTTAAAATTGGGTCAAACACAACACGCTTTTGAAAAATTAAGCTCAGCTTTAGCTTTAAATCCAATATGCCCTAAAGCTCTTTTAGGAATAGGCTGTATCACTCAGGTAATTATCAAAAAAATATACATATTTCTATAAAATGTTATTCTATAGAGTCACGAAGAACATGATGTTGCTTTAACAAAATACAAAGTAGCTGTTACATACGACCCCAATTCTGTGGCGCTTTGGAATAATATTGGATTGTGTTTTCATTCCAAACAAAAGCTTGTAGCAGTAAGCAAAATTATTTTTTTAATTGTTTAAACATGCTTTTTTCCAAAATTTTCATTTCCTATGTCCTTATTTAATATGTCAGAATTAACATATTCTGTTTTTATAAAAAAATACTTTTTGTTAACACAACAAAAGATTCAGTTCCTCATTTCCATTTACTGCAGGCTATAAGTTGCTTAAAAAGAGCTTTATGGATATCACCAACGAACTGGAGAGTACTTTTCAACTTGGGTTTAGTACATCTAGCAACCTATCAGCCAGCATCTGCATTTAACTTCTTATGTGCTGCGGTTAATCTTCGACCTGATGTCCCTTATTCTTTCATCGGTCTCGGATGTAAAATTTCTAAAAAACGAGTTGATAGAGAAATAGCAATGCTAATTTTAGGTGCTTTGTTTGAATTGAACGACAGCGAAAATGCGACAAGAGCTTTCAAACAAGCATTGGTTTTAGCTCCTGATGATCCTCTAATTTTGATCAACAATATACTATGTTTAAAAATATTGGGATGTAACGAAGAAGCAAAAAGATTATTAAACAAATTTAATCTTTTAATTGAGCAAAACATTAATATTTCTAGAGAAGTAATGCAATTTTTATCAATATACAGGGTGTCCTACCACAGCGTAATAACAACAAAAGTTGTTTGAATCTTTCTTGGAGTTGTTTTAAAAATATTTTTAAAAATGGCGCACTTCCGATTATACCGGAAATTGACACTAACTTCGTTATTTTAAATACACTCTATATATTTTTACATTTTTGGATTTCTTGTTTAATGTGACACTTTAAGTGAACCATTTTCAAGAAAATCAAGATTTAAAGAAAAAATGTGGCTGTGCAAGATCGCCATTATTCTAAATATATCGGACACAAAATTATTTATTATAGAATTTAAGGTTCAATTATACTCTTCTTTTGGTGCAATCTTGATAAATAACATTAGTTAGTAGTCACCAAGGCTAATGTGATGATGTAGTTTTTTACAAATTTCAAAAAACATTTTTTTTTCGAAAACTGTTGTCAGTAAGTGGGTACAACCTTTTATCAATCAAAACGTAATTTTAAGTACTATGAGATGGTACCACAAAAAATATAGCGTTCCATTTAAGAAAATTGAGTTATCTGGGTTAGAAGTTCTTTAGGTTTAAGACTCCCATAAAAAAAGAGTTTTGATAAGATGATTAGGTCTAAGAGATAGAATGTTATATTTAAAATAAAAGTCTAAAACCGCATCTCTGTAAATGCTATTGTGTTCGAGATATTTAGAATAATGGCGATCTCTGCACTGCCATGTTTTTTCTTTAAATCTAGATTTTCTTGAAAATGGTTCACTCAAAGTGTCACATATGGTACATAAAATGCTGCTTAAATTAAACAAGGAATCCAAAAATCTAAAAATATATTGTGTTGCATTCAAAAAACGAAGTTAGTGTCAATTTCCGGTATAACCAAAAGTGCGCCATTTTTTAAAATGTTTTTAAAACAACCCCAAGAAAGAATCATACAACTTTTGTTTAAAACAAATATTCATATTTCTAGCGGTTATTACGCTATGGAAAAATTACGCTGTGGTGGGACACCTGTATATGTTATTATGACGATTGTAATTTGTAGGTTTTAGCGCTTGCTAATAATCTGTCAGAGTATTCAGAAGATTCAGTTTATGAAAGTATAAAAGAGAAAGATGATGCTTTAGATGATAACGCAAATAACGGAAGTAAAGTAGAAGAAGAAATTCTGACAGGTTTTGATGAATCAGTTTCTGGTAATGCCTTATCAAAAGAACTAGAACCTGATGAAGTTTAATTCACATAAAAAGATGTAGACAGCAATACAGACTTTTTTTACTTTTCCTCTTTGTCAAATGAGTTTCCCACATGTTTAAATGTAAGTGTCCTTGTCATAGTGGATTCCCTTTTTGCAAATGCTTTTTCAAATTTATAAAATTATATAGAAACAATCTGTTTTCTACATTTTTCCAATTAGTAAAGTGCGTCTAAGAATTCTGCAGATTAAATTTCTTTTCTATATTCAATATTATATCAAAAGTCCCACACCATATATATATACTTTAAATTTGATTATCATCATTCCTTTAAAAAACATTTTTTTAGCAATTTGTTTTTGCATGTAAAAACCGAGAATTCACTAAAAAGTCTGCAAACACTCCAACACCTGAAAATCAGAAAAAAATTCAAATTATTTTTTCAAAATAATTCAATCACTAATGAATGACAAAATTCTTTCTTGTATAATCCTTTTAGTCTTTTTCATTTGCGTTTCCTCTTTTGTCAAATGCTTTTCCAAAATTACTTTTTGGAGGTTATGAAATCCGACATTTCTAACCAAGATGACAACCTCTTGCTTGGGAAATGACAGGAATTACTTCCATCTCCTGGTTGGGAAGTGACGTCTGTAATGACAACTAGACAAAACAACATGAATTTTTCTTTCAAATTCAAATTGTCTCTTGACAGGCTGACCTGCAGGCTGGTCTATGCTGTGATTATATTGTAATTATTGTGATTATGCAAACAATAATAATCTTTCCAGAACCAGAATAATATTCAGAATTTTATAAGTGAATGTCAAACATAATTTGTTTGCATAGACTACTAAGTTAATGGCTTAAAGTATTTAGTACAGATAAAAGTGTTATTTAAAAAACAGTGATTGTAAATAAAATAGCATACAAACCTTGGTGGGTAATAAATTACATTCTCTCTCTATATATAAATAACTTAAGCCCTCGATGTAATGAAGGGTTTCCCACCTCGACTGTAGTATACTATTTTTTCTATAATTACGAATAACGTTAATCGAGTAGTTAATACTAAGTAGATACTTAACATAATAGTTATTTGATATTTTCTTTTTGAGTAATCTTCAAAATGTTTCCAAATTTTGCACAAAGTGAATGCGATTCTGTCTGTATGGATTGCATCTGAACAATACTGCAGATTAACTGTCGACAATAACACAAGAAGATGAGGTCACAGTTATAGTATTAATATCTGTTTTTTCTTAGCCAAAAATTTTTGATTCTGATGTTAGATAGACGAGTTTTTGCCCTACATTTTCTGAATTGACCCATTAATCAAATTCATTCAAAAAATAAGTATCTACCATTGTATAATGTGAGATATTTAATCAGTTGAAAGTCATTTGATAAACAGTGAATTCCATTTGACAAAAAGTGGAAATGACTGGAAAATCAGAGCTTACTAAACTAACAATTTGGAAAATCATTTGACAAAAAAAGAAAAGCAATTGACAAAAGAGGAAAAGCAAAATAAAAAGACTGTATATTAAACAAAAAGTTTATCATCGAATATAGTTCTCTAATTAACTGTAGTTTCAATATTCAACAGTGAACCTTCCCAAAATTACATTTTCGGGATAAGATTACAAACAATATAATTTATATGTTGTTTAGACATCTGACGCTTTCGGTGTCAAATTTTCCAATATTTTATTTTTGTATGAATACTTCGAGAACATGTTCATCGAGAAAAACAAAATTAAATAAATTGTTATATTTTTTAAGCTTTGAATGCTCATTTCCGTCTTGTCCAATTAATGAAATACCAAGAAATATATTTCTGACATTTAATAACAGGTAGGAAAGATTTTTGCGAGAATTCTGCCACTCATAACCTTAAGAAATAATGACACTTTAGTTATAACAAAGCACATTTTGTAAATTTACACCTAGCAGAAATGCGTGTTGTTTGGTTTTCAGTGATTTCTTGCGTTGTTATGGTGATAGTGACGTCACTTCAGCCATGGACGGCGATAGACGAATTTGATGATATTAGATATAAAACGAGTTTAAAATAGAAAGTTTAAAATCAGAAATTTAAATTTGGTCTAATTATAGCTCCAGCGATATCAAAAACCATTTGTATTTACTTGAATATCAGTTATACAAACAAACGAAAAAGGTGTGTAATGTCTATTTAACCTTTAAATTATATTTTTTTATAATAATAAATAAATAAGTAATGTGGGATAAATATTTCCCTACAATACCAAAACTTTCATACGAGAACAAATAAACAAAACAATTAAACAATTGTTTGATAAAAAAATATTTACTCAAGTTGTTTATAAATTTTTATTGCCAGTACTAACCGAACATTGTGTTTATTAAAAATTAAAATTAATGAACAGAAGAATAAATCTTCAAATTTGGTGGAGGCGCCGGGTGAATAATTTTTTATTGCTAATGCAAAGTTATTGTATAATCGGATTAAAATCAAAAAAATTTAAAGTTTTTATAACGTCTATAAATGCATAAATAAGAATCTTTTATAGTACTCAACAAATATTAGATTAGTTTTTATTACATCGCGACCGATGTTCAGAAACTGAAACAGGCAATCTTCAGTAGAGTGAGTGGTAAAGTACATTGTAAACGACAAATTCAACAGGTATCTGTTTTTTTTCAACACTTAACAATACAGCTTCCGTGAAACAATTGCGACTTCAGTAAACTAATTACTAATTATAATATTTAACAAATTTTAAACGAAGAAGAAAATCAATATCATTTGAAATAACAGTTAGAGTTAGAGGTATTATTAAATTTGCTCTGTTTTTCAGTTTAATCTTGTATTCTTCAACATATGTTATCTGCTGATAATAAAATAAATGATTTACTATTGGACATAATATAAATCGTTATCAGGCAATGTCTTCAAAAATAAATAATGTTTTGAATGACTTTGACAAGATAATGAAAAATGCATATCTAACTAATGGAAATACAGCTTTGAAGTTGAAAATGAGACTTGACATTCATAAAATTCTTGAAAACAAAACTTACTCTATTATTAGATTGCTCTTCTCTAAATGCATTCCCGCTAAAATCTTGATCAAGAAAACTATTTGGCAGAATTAAAAAGCATAAAATTGGAATTCCCAAAAGCTAATAAACGCGGAAGAAATTGTTGGACACCTCTTAATTAAAGTCAATTTTGTTTCAATTAAAAACATCAGTTTTATTAATTCCTAATTAAAGAATGGAAAGAAATTCCATTCAATGACCAAATCACCATTTCACGTGGATTTGCCTACTTAAGAGAAGAAACACGTAAATGCTTAATGAGTTTAATGAAACTTTACAAAAATATTTTAAATTATTTGAAAAACTCACATCTATTTTATAAATGTTTATTGAACGCTTTGACTTATTTTCTGATCTTTTGTTAAATACGGTGTCAAATTTCTTAAATATGAAGCGATCAATCAAAGTCTGTCACAGTCGGTTTTCAAGATTGCCTTTGTGAAAAAGTTATTTTTAAAAAACCATCTATTCTTCTAAGTTCTAAGTGTTTCTTTGTCGTCTTTTTTTTTATAAAACGTATAAAATAAATCTCGTATAATTCACTTACGGAAGCCTAACGAACGACAATTTCATACTTGATTATCCTTCATCTAAAGCGAAATTCTCTGCGTTAACAAATCACCTGGGGGAAGTTTTTGGATATTTTCTTTTGAGACAATTTGCCCTCTACTTTTCATTCTCTCTCTTCTCTAACATTGTATGGATTTAATACAGACCTCTGTGAACAATTAATTAAACTTTTGCAATGTTGAAACTGTTGTTTTCTTCAATTAAATTATTCAAAATTAAATAAGGGATTATAAAAGTTTATTTGTAACTTTCATAATAGCAATGTAATCTCACAATCAGTAATGTGTATTTTATTGCTGAGACAATATTTATTCAAATCATAAAAACTTTAAGCATTTAAAATTCATTCAAATTTCATTGAAACTTTGAATTTCATTATTTTTCATTAGGAAATAATAAAACAAATTCAAATATTTGTTATTGACAGTTCTAATCAAGTAGAATTTTCTCATTCCTTTGAAAACTTCTAAATTTGTCACCTGTTAATTATTACAGACTATTTTATTTGATGAAAAAATGGCACATGCGCGTATTACTCTATTTAAAATAAGCGTCGCGACGCTGTTTTGTTAGTATTTTAACAGATTTTGCACTTCAAACACAGGCTCTCTGACGAAGCTGCCAATACCTGTTGACTTTCGTGCTTCTAAACTATCTCAGATTACTTACTTAAGGTAAGACAAAATCTATTAGATGCTTTTAATTATAGAAATTGACTGACTAAAACACGAAAAAACTTCTGTTTAATTTTACGTAACTTAAAACGAAAAATCTCTAATAGTTACTGAATGTCTGTTCATCAACAAAATGATTGATACATGATAGATAGTCGATATTATCAGTTTAGTAATTTGTGATGTCAGTATTAATATGAATCAAATTGGCAGTTACTAAAAGTGTACGTAGTTAATTACCGGAGAAAAAACATTCAAATATTTGGAAAATAGTAATACGAATACCGGAAATAAATTTAAAACTAATTTTTCTGTTACAGAACTGTATAAAAATTGAAGGCCAAGAGTAATAAATATATTTTTTAACAAATCTTTGAATAGAGTTTATAAACATCTCCCGGTTTACGTCTGATCTTTCATCTCTACCTCTTATTTTTTATATATTTGCTTCAACAGACAAATAACTGAAACCACCCACTGAATAGTATAAACTGTAACCCACAACTTTGGTTTGTCTTAATTTCGAAGATAAATAGCTCTTATTTTTTAAGAAAGAAAATGCTAATATTTCACTATTGTCCTAAAAATTTAATTAATAATATTGGAATTATAAGTATTAACGACATCCTAAAAATATTCGAATGGTTTTTTTATCCTAAACATATCAATGAGGAAATTGATTTTATGTCGGTTTTGACTGAATAAAAAGTAAGTACTTACCTAGTTATTATAACAAATTATTTATTATTACAATATTAAATTATAGGAAAACAAAACTTTCGAAATTTATGTCAGTCTCCTACTGTTAATCTTTTCAAAGTCCTTTTTTTACTTGTATTCTAGTCAATTAATTCCAGAAAGTAACTTCTTTATTGTTTTTTCTAACGTTCAGTTAGGCAAGAGACTTGGCTATTTATTTATTTTCTATTTTATAAAGGCAATTACGTGAGATTTACACTTTTTTCAACCAATAAACAATCTGTATATAACAATATTCATTCATGACACTCGCTAATTATTAAGGCATTTTAATCCAAATGTTTCATAAATAACGTTCGTATCACTTGAGATAGATCACCCTCATCGACATAAATGTATCAGTGTAATATCAAACCTAAAATTATTCCGTGTAATAAATTTTTCTGTACATTATCTATATTTGTTTATAGTTTTTTTTTTTCGATAACAAACATATGTCACAAGATTATTGCATTTAAAAAACACAAAACACAAGAAATAAAAATCTGTTAATGATTAAAGAATCGTTGAAGAGTTGTCCAACGCACGTTCGTCGATTACTTTGTATTCTAACAGTGAATTCGACAGAACGAGATTGGTAAAGCTGTAGTTATAAGTGACAAGAAGAGAATCAATTGCATCTATCTAAATCGAAGCGAGCTTAATGAAAGAGATCTAAATTAAATTAAAATATAATTCCAAATAAATCGCATACTTTATATTAAAATGGATAAGATATTGGGTACTATATATTTTCATACTTACCTAGATGATTAATATGGGAAGTATCAGGTGTCAAACTTCTGAGCAACTCATCTAGGTATCTTTTTATTTTCTAAACCAAGACACGAAGGCTTAATATTTTCTGATAAAAGATATTCAAATTACATTGAAGTTTTATTAAACTTATAATTAATTGTAACTTATTAATCATTCATATGATCAATCTGTTTAAAAAAAAATGATAATATGACAATTTACAAAACAGTATTCATAATCATAAAGCTTCTTTTAATTATTTATTTAATTAATTTAATGTACAGGATGGTGCATTTTCCATGTCCGCATAGGGAGATCTCCAAAACTATAAGGTTTGTAAAAAAACGAATGAAACATTTTCGAGGTCGTTTTTTGAGAAAATAATTTTGGTAAATACCGCAAGTTGAAATCGTCTTTTGTTTTTTAGGTATACGCAAAAGTTGACAAATTGTCGATATTTTAAAAAATTCATATCTACGTTAATATTAGAGGTAAGCGACTGAAACAAAAACAAGATTAAACTGTTTTTTACGTGGAATATAGTAGTACCAGCAAATATTTTTTTCAGTTATTAGTTCAGCGGGAATAACACAAAGTTGCATTTTTTTTAAATAGAAACCATAGTTGGCTATGACACTCTTAAAAAGCAAATTTTTTCTAATCATAAAAATATACAAATTTTATATAATGATTGTTCGAGATATAGAAATAAAAAATTTTAATTTTTTGGTGTTAATATGCAGTTAGCTATGGGAATAATTGGGTTATTTAGAAAATGATTATTTAGAAATATATCAACTAGATTCGATAATACTTTTCAATTGAAGGATGTTTCTACTTTTAGTGCTTTAAGTAAATAGAAGCTTATGGCTTACCATGACAGAGCTTGTTTGTTTGTTGGACACCACATTTCTCATTTTGCTGTGGAATCCAGTGATAATTTCTACCAAATATGCAAAATTATGAATTATGTCTTCGAATATTTTTACTAAAATCAATATTTTTTCATTTTATTCATTTATAACAATATGCAAGTCATCAGCACATAAAGTTTTGTTTTTTACAGCCAAACAACAAACAACAACAAACCGTAAGTTATCTTGAATTTCTTTAGCAGTTTTTTCTTTTTAGAAGCTTTTTATGTGCATACAAAGCATTTGTTTTATAATAAGTATGATCAAATGTTTTATAATAATGAAAGAATCTAATAGATTATTTACACTTGAACAGTCAGTTTCTATAGAAACCAATTTTTCACATGGCCAACTATTAACAAATAACATGTTAGAAAAAAATATTTCTTTTCTAGAAAATATAAAAAATAGCACATTTATATTTTCAAAATCAGAAAAAAGTTTTGTTTTCAAAAATGTCTCAGCCATCTATAGTTTCTATTTAAAAAACGCAACTTTGTGTGTGTGCAGCCAAACTAATAATCCAGAAGATATGCATTGGTATTATTGAATTCTGCAAAAAAACCGCATAGTTCAGTTTTTGTTTCAATTGTTTATCTTCAATATTAATGTAGTTATGAATTTTTTAAAATATTGGCAGGTTGTTAATTTTTGCTTATAACTAAAAAACAAAAGACGATATCAACTTGCGATATTTACCAAAAGTATTTTTTCAAAAAACGACTTCGAAAATGTTCCATTCGTTTTTTTTGCAAACCTTCTAGTTTTGGAGATCTCCTTATGCGGACATCGAAAATGCACCACCCTGTACGTATTTATATTAAAATTAAACGGAGTGAATGTAAGAAGAAACATTCATTATATGTCGACGGACATAAATACTTATATACAGGATGACCCAGGGATGCGTGCAAGTTTCATAACTTTTTTTCTATGCATGCTCTCGTCTTGATGTTTGTTTCAATCAACAGGTGTAATAATAGAGTACGTTTTAAAAATATTTCTATTTGTAAGCAGGTGTCCCAAATAAAATAAAATACACAACAACTAAGTTCAACTTTTTAAATTGAACCCTCTAACTTTTGTTACATTTTTGAATTTGCCATTAAGTTGTCGTTATAATGCACCCGGGTTTCTTAGACTTATCTGTCATATTTTTTGAATTAAATCAATTTATATATCAAAATAGCTTCGTGCATAGACCCATAAAAAAATTTATAACTTCAGAACCATTAAAGATAGCTCAGCCAATTTTTTTCCATTAGATTGCTTAAGCTTCAGCACATCTTTTGAAATAAAAGCGAAGTCGGAATCTGTAATCCATCGCTTACTATGATTTTTTGAAAATGACAAATTACGATCTAAATAACAAATATCAAATATTTAAATTTGATAGATTTTGAGTTAAGTCAAATGTCAATTTAAGATAGTGTGTGATACATCAATTGATAGAGAAATTTTGTCTCTATCCACATGTGTATTTGGATGTAGGGTGTTCCATTAAAAAAAAGAGTTTTGATCATTTTTGTGGTCTTAAAATTAGAAAATTAAAATAACAAGATAGTTACCATAGTAACCAATGGCACTAACATTTTTATCATTTGTAAAGTCTTCCAACTAGTGTATGGATTTCAAGCCTTAGCTCCAATTGCTTACTTAGATAATTTTTATCAAAGCAAAGCATGCTTTTCTGTCAAAAATTTTTCAATTGTTTGTAATACAATGTCAGCTTTTTTTATACAGGTGGTTTTGAAATCTGATTTAAAATCTAATAAAAATTGGAAAAATATATCATTAATTGATTCTTCGTCCATGTGCCAAATTTCAGTTTATTAATATTTGTTACAGATATAAGGTCATTTAGTGCTTAAATTTTAGATCTGTACACATAAAATTTTGTCAGCGAATATACTTTAGGGAATCTTTTTTGTAAAAAGTTTTCAATATTGAGTTAATGTCAACTGAGGGACTGTCAAAATGACATTTTTAAACATTTAGGTTATGGTTCTTTTAGGTTATTAACTGCGCCGTGTTTGAAAAAAATCTAATTCTTTGAACATTGTAATTAAATCATATTATTTTCTCCCCATCTTCAATATAATAATTGTTGCACTTAGGATTTCAACCGAAACCTGAACCATACCTTAATGTCCTTAATAAAATTTGTAATTTTCAAAACGGCTTTTAAACTGTCACGTCTGTCATTATCATCGTCTGTCGCAAGTGTAGCCAATGCATTATAAAATACCTAAAACATTTTATTAGGGTTTTTTACTTAGCCAACCTTCTGTCAAAAAAAAGATGGCACAACCATCTACATCGTAGCATAACTTTTTTGGTTCTTCGAGTACTTCCAATAGGCCATCACGGTTAGGAACTCTAATTAGACCATGTGCTCATAAAAGTGGTTACTAATCAATGAGCAGCAAGGTTCAGGTATAGTTCCTATATTAGAAAGTTGGGATACTGAATGTCAATTTTCCAATATATACATCGGGCGACGTGGTATAAAAATAAAACTGGATAGAAACCAGTGGCGTTTCGTTTAAATTTAATATAAAGTCAAACGGATTTGTCAAATAATTTGTACCTTGTTTTAAGTCAATATGAACGATTTAATTGTTAAGTTGAAGTTAAGACTTCTCTCAGATTACTAACGTAGTGATCTTTTAGTTCTAATCGTCAATTTCAAAATTATGTCTCCGTGATGGTGAAATATTTCATCAACCAGAATTTCGGCCAATTTCTACCTTCAAAGACAACATCTTATTGAAAAATTCTTATAAAAACAAGAAATTTGAAATTTTGAGCAGTACAGAAGTCTTTATACAATTTTCAAGACAAAATTAAACGTTTTTTAGTAAAAAACTAAACTAAAAGAAAATATAGAGTGTGAAAAAAACAGAGAATGTAATCAAAATTAAATTTGTCTGCAAATCATTAGGATACAATTTTATAATATCTTGAAATTTTCCATTGTCACATTCAAAAACCTTGAAGAGAAAATTTAACCATATTCGATAAGTTCCGGGAGTTTTACAAAAAACTTTTGAATATCTTGAATCTCAAATTGAAAATTTTAAAGAGCAATACAAAAATTATTTACCTTTTTTGATTTGACTGAAATTCACTTCCTACGCCTCTGACCCTAATTTGACATAATATTATGTCAATTTGTTAATAAAATGAGATTTCTAACCTCAAAATAATTTTTGAAACAAATTTGACATTATTAGTTGCCTCGGAAAAAATTAATACACACATAATACAAAATCGGCTCGGTTTGACGTTCAGTGTCGCAACTCTCCAAAATACGAACTCTAGGTTCAGTATAAAGTCTTTATAGGTATATTATTTTCATAACAACATGTCTGCTGATGTCAAAGGAAAAAAAACTTGTTCCCGAGTTTAATTCAATTTTCG
Organism: Latheticus oryzae; assembly: GCA_030157265.1. Taxonomy (NCBI): domain Eukaryota; kingdom Metazoa; phylum Arthropoda; class Insecta; order Coleoptera; family Tenebrionidae; genus Latheticus; species Latheticus oryzae. Next base: position 4,615,318 of record CM058049.1, read on the forward strand.
CAACCAACATAAAAAATATCGTATGATATTCGAGCATAGTCGAGCCTTTCTAGCACTTGCAAGCCTCGTGTCCTTAAACCTTCACGTGCACATGCTCTTATATCATAATAGACTATTTTGCATAAAAAAAAGTGTGAAACACCATGAAATGAAACTTCTTTTTTCATAATTTTATAAGTAATTTTTTACCATGAAAGATGTTTAAATACATAATTCCATTCACTATTTGATCATCGTAATAATATTACACGCAAACAATTAATTGTATATTTATCATTTACTGAAACAAATTAAGTACCTAATCAGAATATTTTAATATATCTAATTTCTATTTCTGACTTTCTTTCATAAATGATTGTTTGAATCATTAAACTGTTACTGTGATCAAGTCGCTCAACCAACCAACCAATGTTACTCCACTTATTCCTCGTTAGTGTAAAGTAAAATGAGTACCAACCACTAAGCCGTGTGCGTCCTTGAAAAAAAGCGACTCGTAGTGGCAAACAGCGGCAGTAATGAGGTGACAAATTTGAAAATTTCCAATGATATTTCAATAGGAGTAAAGCCCGCCAAGAGCCCTATAAAGCAAGGGGCCCTACGTTACACTTGAAACATATTTTTTCTAAAAGTCATTCTTCAAATAGTTTTAAGTAAAAAGCGACGTCGGACATTGCTATTAATAAACATTGAAACTATCCGCCGCGTGCTTTGCCGGAAGTTCAAAAAATGATATTATAGTAAGAATTAAATTTAAAGATAGATTTGTTGGATAAATAAGCCACATGGGCATTTAAATTAAAAAATGCAAGAGATTGCATCATATATATTAAAACAAATTTATATTAAACAAGTTTTATAAGGATCCCAGTGATCCATCAGGACTAAAATTAAAAAATTAATGAATAAAATATCATCATGATACCTACTACAATACTGATATCTTGAATAAATGATAGTTACTGTTTTCTATTAATTGCCAAAATCCATCAACTGCTAACTCCTTTTTCCATGCACGTCCAGGAAAAGAATAAAATTGTATCCCTTTACCCTCACAATTCTCCTCCATATTGTTGCAATTCACTACAGAACAGTTTCTTCTTGATCTGGGCTGTTTTTTATTCCAATTGCGTTTATTAATAATGTTAAAAACAAAATAAATTTAGACACCAATACAAATCTTACGGAAAATTTCAAAAAGTATCACCATATTTTTGCACTTTTTTGTCCACAGGCGGCGCTGACGCATGAATGCACATAGCCTATAGAAACGCTTTTTTGTATTTCATGTGCAGGTGACGTCTGTCTGCCACTGCATTGCTTCAGCGAAGAGAATATAGTTTTATTACCACCAAATAATTTGTTTTATTCACCAAACCAAGCTAATCGTTTACAAAGAGTAGTATTTAGGGATTAAGACTGATAAAATTTGATTTACTATTTCAAAACCCATTTGGGGATAGACACAAATATACACAGCTTATTATACTCCTTATTTCTTGCTATGCAGGTTTTCATAACTTGTATTAGTGCTGGAAACTGTTTCCAGATTTTGCAGTCTTTATTGTTGATACTAGCAATCAGTGCGTGTCCATGACACACAGTCGCGGCTTCGCCGCTCCCCGCAGTTTGTCGCCTGCGGCGACATTTTTCCTTGCTAGATTCGCGAGCTAAAACATATAAACTTCATTTTTTTCTGTTTTACTCCAATTTTTTTCAGTCTATGAGAATTTACACAAATATTTCGACATTTTTTCACTCATTAACTCAATTACTCATTCACTTTATTGTGTTGTTTCAAAATTTTCTCTCAATTATGACTTCAGAATTTAGTTAACAGAAATCAGTTATATTTTGAATACCTATCTTGAATCGAGAGAGGTGTTTACACCAGCATAGTCTTAGAAATAAGCACGACTTAGAAACAGTCGTTTCTCTGTTTTAATAACTGCCTGCAGCCTCAAATGTTTGAAATATGAATTATAGCTTCCAAATAAAAAATAAGTCCATTTTAAGTAGAAATAATAAATTTCATTAGTTTGAAAAAAATACAGTAAATTATTGACCATTTATAAATATTGAAAAAGCATAACATTATATAGAAAAAAAATTGAAATAATAAATTATCAAAAATGTAAGAAAATTTTCATTTTGTTCTGTATAAATCTAACGTTAAGAAAATAAATTGAGAAATAACACTAAGCCATTGTCTTACAATTTGACAAACAATTTATATGGAGCTTGAATATTCACTGACTGAACTAAATGAATACAATAAATCAATTCAACAAAAATTAGTATAATATTCTGTTGAATTGTATTATTTTTGTGCCCATAAATTAAATTACTCAGGTAACAACTGCGTTCAAAATAAAATTATTGTTTCAAATTCAAATATAAGAATTATATTCTCAATTGTAATATCATAAAAGCATCAAATTTTACGTGAGGGCAAATAAGTATGTTTTTGGAATACACGAAAAAAATTTTCAGGATATGAATTGATGCTAGAATGATATTCTGTAAGAAAATCGTAACTACACAAAAAAAAAGAGCAATCCATTTTTATTCTGTACCTGGCTTACCAATATCAATTTGTAACATAACATAATAAGCGTAGTTTAATTGTAATTAAATGAAATCTGACAAATTTAATAGCAAAAATTTCCATTTATCAATTTTTAAATATGGCAAAATTTTGAAAAATTTGCAAAAAAATTGTTTTGATGTCATAGTAATAACTCGCGAAAGTAATTTTTTTATTCGTCATTTATGAGTGTCGTGCGATTTACCAATACATAAAAATTTGACACTCACCTATTGAAGATATTGATGTAAAAAATATCTTAATAAATATAACAAATTTCTAAGAAAAATCTGAAATCTAATGATATAGTATGGTTTCTTTCTATTCCTATCTATTCTGTTGATAAGTGATCAAGTACCATTTTGCATGTAGCCACTGCCGCCACTGCTGTTCTCAATTATTCACTCGATTCATTTGGTCTTAATACAGTGAGAAAAATTCCATCAGTTCACGTTTATCTAAAAAAAATTATTCAATGTAAGAAGAGTCAATGATCTATAAGAGCTCTATAAAAATGATAATATGATAATATAACGATTCAATAAATTTTTGTTTCGTATAAAATTTGTAAGGGTTGACCAGTTAGGTTAGGTAAACAAACTTCGCACAGTCCAAGAACTCACACAATTCAGCTGGTCCAAATCAATTGGAACGAATTTTGCATTAACGCCTTAAAAAAAATAATAGTGATGTTTGCATAGATCAATTGATAAATGAGAAAACATCAAATTAAAGCCATCGGAACAAAAATTTGATATTCACAAAAATTATAACTAATAAAATAATAGCAATAAATTACTTACATTCATTACACAATTTTTTGTAATCTTCACGGTAGTATTTGAAATAACAACGGTATAATAACAAATACGGATTCCCGAATTCTTTTCTGTGTTCTCCTCCTTTTTCTAGAATCATCATCATCAAGCACTTAACACTTGTTTACATTCCAGCGTATAATCTACGACAATGCGAAAATAATAAAATAGTCAACAAATGTAGAATAAAAGTTAAAAATTTACTTATTTCTTTGAGATATAACAGTTACTTGTAACACACAGACGCATTATTCACATTTACAACATTCAGGGTTGAGAATTTTAAATCACGTAATATGCTGACACTTATTGATCACACAAACGCACTATTCGTACTAAACTCATTCAAGGTTAAGGGTAAGTACTTTTGGTACTGTCTCCAAGAAGGGTCACGTGCTTAACGCACAGCGTATCGGACGGATGTTTTGCCAAATCGAATGCAGTTACGTACACCAAAACGAAACGTAGATAGTTAACGTAGAAAATAGAAAACTTTGAATATTCATATCTTTCTCAATTTTAAGAATTAAGAAATAAAATATGGCCTAAGCACTAAAGACATATAAAAACATTGTATTAGTGGATATGACATTTTCATAAAAAAGATCCACCTAATTCCGACACCACATTTGACTTTTTATTCTGTAATTGCATTGCCAACAAAACTTTGAATTAAAAAAGACGGCTAACCAGAATTCTAGATAATGTAAAATTCTTACTTTTTCTAAAAAGCAATAAACAGAAAGGTGCCTGAATTTTGGGCAGTGTTTGAATTTGGGTATTTTACCTTATAAATTCCATAAAATTTGGATAGATTGCAGAATGTGCTGAAAAGTTATTGCAGTACCGATATACAGGCTGTCCCAGCGAGTAGGCAAAGTTCATTATTGGTCTTTAATCTTTAACTCTTTCCGGCAAAGGAATTCAAGAAAAAATTATACCTTTATTACACAAAAATATTTACTTTTTCAAAATTCCGGATTTACCCAAAATTATGAAGCAAATGCATAATCTGACTTAATAATACATGTATATGATTTTTGTTCCATCTCCGTTAACCTGAAACGGGTGGCCTAATTTTTATGTCACCATGCAATAACAAAAAAGACTTCTTTTAACACTTCTTAACTATTCAATTGTTTTAACAAAAAGGAAAGGAAATTATTATAATCAATGATTAACTGATAATTACATCATTTTTAAATAATAACATCAAGGCAAAAAAAAACAATTGAACATAACAACATTAAATACAATATTCAAGGCCAATTGTGGTAATTGTGGAAGCATCTCTTTCGGAGCCCCAAACACATTGAAGTCGTACTTCAGGGGGATTGAAGGGTTTCTTCTTCTTGAAATAGCATGATATAGAAGTTCGTTTTGCGTTAACAAGCGCATCCTTTATAAGGCCATCGATTACAGCCCTTCTACAATCCTTCATGACTATAGTTTTATTTCGCTCACTTATTAACTCGAAAAGAGTCTACAATAGCTGCATCTAAAAAGTAAAAAAAGGATACGGTGCCTCCGCTTTTTGTCCTTTCTATTAATTTCATATATGAACTTAATTTGGTCGAACTTGTCTACAGAGTTCATGTACTTATTATAGTCAATCAAAATTTCAGAGCACGGCACTCTTATAGGAGCACCATCTTTTTCTCTTCTATTAACCTCAGTAGCAGTGGTTGGTCCTAATACTTTCGGAGTTATTTGCCAAAAACTCATCTTTCCAAATGTCTAAAATGTCAACTTCACGCTAGGTTTTTCAAATTTTGTTACAAATAACTCTCTTAAAAAAAAAATTGTGAAAATCCGTCTAGAAATGTCATTCTCAGCTATTCACTGCAAGAAATGTTAAATTTGCTGACAAGCATACACAGCTTAATCATGTTTGGTGTTGTCATTTTCCATCCAATTTTAAGCAAAAAGTGATCCCTATATCAAATTTTAACTAAACCTCATAATAAAATATTTTGCCAAATGGAGCCGACTTTAATGGTGACACTGTATATTTTAACTGCTCTGAAAAGAAATATACATTTCAAAATTTTCAAGCTAAAATTTGAAAATAACTTCAATGGTGTATTATTGCTACAGTTATTACTTTAGTAATTACACTCAAATAATTACTGAGATTCTTTTCAATCATTCGAAGTTGAATATTTTTTGTATTATTGGTCATAGATACTTGAAAGTTGATATTTTTTTAAAGAAAATTCAAAGATCTTCCAGATACTGCAACAAAATATAGAGTGTTCCATTTGAATTTTGAAAGTTAGTCAACTTTTAACAAACGTCTTTATTTAATGAACATTCCTTCGTCAAAACATCATCATTTTATAGTCATAAAATTTAAACTTCTCAAAATGTCAAGCCACGTTTGAAAACACAAAAAAAATATAAGGTATTCCTTAAAAAAAAAAGATGAATTTGTGTCAGAACTTGGTCATGAGACACTATGTACATTTGAAAATAATTTTAGTTAATGCAGAGAATTAGTATCTACAAATTTTGTTAAAAAAATTTTTCAGTATTTTTACATTTAAAGGCATGTATATGATTTTTGTTCCATCTCCGTTAACCTGAAACGGGTGGCCTAATTAGACATACTATTCACACTTACCACATTCAAGGTTGACAATTTTAAATCACGTAATATGCTGACACTTATTGATCACACAAACGCACTATTCGCACTAAACTCATTCAAGGTTAAGGGTAAGTACTCTTGGTACTGTCTCCAAGAAGGGTCATGCGCTTAACACACAGCGTATCGGACGGATGTTTTGAAGAATCTATCCGAAATCGAAAGCAGTTACGTACACCGAAACAAAACGTAGATAGTTAACGTAGAAAATAGGAAACTTCAAAAATTCATATCTTTCTGAATTTTAATAATTAAGAGATAAAATATTCCGCATTCCATTACTACATTTTAAAATATTCATTTGCATCAAATAACATTTTATTAATCAAAATAGAATTTCACTGAAAGTGGATATAGATTTCGACAAATATCCAGTGAAATGGAATAGGAGATTGTAATGCGTTTTATTATATACTAATAAAAAACGTAATGTTTCAACATTTATGCTGATAAGTCTTTGGAGCTTAAAAGCTCTGACGATGGTAACAGATCTTTCAATCTAGAGAACCTGAACCTGATGACATCTACTTCTTATTGGTTTTGGAAACTTTTTTTTTGAAGTCCGTTACGTTTATTATTACACATCTAAATGAAAACAAAAATTCAACATAACTTTTTTTATAAAATGAAATTATAATCTAAAATCTATTATTATCTTTCAGTCTCTGAAAATATGAACAGATATTTACATTAACATGTAGTAGCTGTGATTTTGGTTAAAGTTTAATGAGTTGGAAATTACACGAATACACAACGCTGACAAAATATCAAAAATCCATCAATCTCAAATAGGAGTATCACTTAATCGTAATAAATGAATTCCTTAATGACAATATGGCAGCGTTGACTGTGCTTACGACTCCTACTAACAACTAAAAATAATTATTTCACCAAGTTTTTAATAAGTATAAAACTTTTTTTTCATAAAATTGTCTTAATAATCTTTTTACTATTCTCACACAATCTTTAGTTTTTTTCAGATAACTTTATTATTCATATTTGCTACATTTTCATTTTGCTAACGCATAATAAGTTTGAGTCTTCATTTTCAAAAATAAATGAGAAAAAAAATTGCTGCGTGTATCAACTCACTAAACATCAGCTTCACCACCCACACTGTGAACTCTCCAAACAAAAATTCTAATGGAAAAAACACTTCGATTGTTTAAAAAAAATTGAGGGCAGCTCAAGCTTTCAACCGCAACCAGTTCCCTAACAGCTATTGTCGTAATAGCAAGCTTTTGAGGACGTTATCCTTTCTCGGAGTTTTGCGAAGATGTTAGTTCATCCGAGCGTCAACAAAACATGGTTAAGTTATATTAGAGGAAAATTTCGCTGGCAACTTGTCGATTAAGTATGGAAAATATTAAACAACTGACACATCGCGACTTGAAATTACCTATTTAGATAAGAATCGATCATAACTTTGTCTCTCAATTGACGTCAAAAAAAATTGTGACATTATTTCATTTATTCTTTATTTTCCATCTTTAAGAGCGTCCCTCTAAAAGCCTCATGCAAATTCTCGTAAAGATTAAATGAGATTTAGCGGACGGCGTGCGTGTAGAAGGGTAATAGCAGAATCCTTCTTGTAGGTAATACGACGGAGAGTTTAATTAAAGTTGATAATTGTCGTATTTTGGTGCAGCAAAATTAATAGCAGACGCCAAATCGAAACAAATGTGTTATCTAATTAGTAAATAAATTATTATGGTAATGAGAATTCATTTTAATTAATGCAAATATAATTAAGTTGTTTTGCAAACATACCTTTACCTAAAACCAAATAAAAAAGTTTTTTCATTTAAAATAAAAATTAATTAATTTTTTTTAGGTAAATAAATATAATGTCTTATAAATAAGTATGAAAATAACTGTGAAATTATTTATGTGACTTTTGCGTGTCAGAATGTTTATATAAATTTTTATTTCCATAATAATTTTCCCATCCTATCTAACCAAATAAACCATTTGTAAATTTAGTCTTGAACTTGATTTTTTTATATTAAAATTTTACAGATCGTAATGTCCAGCCATCGACAGTGCATTTCCAACAACTAAAATCGCCGTTCGAATGTTGAATAAAGGGCAAAGAGAAATAATAATTTCAATGGTGGACTTAGAAAACAACAAAACTTACAATTTAAGCGCCCATCAATTAGAGACTTTTTGACGATTTTTGATGTCAATGGAAGGCGCTAATATAACGGAGGTAAGAAATGGGGACAGTGGCGGCGATTGTGGTGGCAGCTTCAAGAACATCGCTGTGAAATACAGTAACGATTATCACGCCTATTTAGCTATTGTAGTATGTGTGTTTGGCACCATCGCCAACATTCTGAATATTGCGGTATTAACAAGGAAGGATATGGTTTGTGCCCCCATTAACAGGATACTGACGGCGTTAGCTGTAGCCGACATGATTCTTATGATTGAATATATTCCATACGCTTATTTTTATTATATGGTATCAAGAAAAAATAAAGAGTTTACATATCCGGAAGCCGTTTATATGCTACTCCATTCACACATCACGCAAGTTTTACATACAACGTCTATCTGTTTGACGCTCACGTTAGCTATATGGAGATATTTAGCCATTGGGTAAGTTTCTAGTTCTTAGAGTATTTGAATATCGTAAAACCAAAAATAAACTCATTTAATTCAAAACCTCACACAACACCTAATTGCCAGATGTGGTCTTGATACAATTTAATTGAGTTTACACCTTCTATTTATACCTTGAATCGCCCACTAATTTTTGTATCAAATTATTTTTGGTTAATTCCTGCTGAATACAGAGAGATAATGAAATTCTAGTAGAAATGTTAATAAAATACGTGAATATACGGATGAATGAAACTAATTAAACAGAACTTCTAGATAAATATTTTTCCGCTTTGCGTTATTAAGAACTGAAAACTGCGCTTTGTTTATTTCTTTTAAACTTGGAAATGCACAAATAGCTTACTATCAACCTGAAAGATGTTTTCTTAAAACTAATAATTCAGTTTGAGTTTATTCAAATCAAATAGAAGTAAGTTATTCACAAAGTATTTTTTATATATATTTTTGTTACAATTCTATGTGTTGCTGGAAAAGACCCCTTCTTTAAATTGTTTTGGAAACTGTTGAAAGTTGAAAAGTTAACAAGTCAACAACTTGTTTAAACAATTTCAAAAAGTGATGAACTTTTAATTCATGTAGATGAATGTAAAATATTAATTTTCGTTTTCTCAAATTCCTTTAGTATAAGTAGAAACGAGCAATATAATTGTTAAAACTTTAGTCATTATTTCGACTTATTAGTACCAACAAATTCGTCCGTATCTACTCTTGAATAAAATAGAAATGGTTGATTGATTTTGAAACACTACAAGCATACATATATTAGATACTATTTTTGACTCAGTTAAACAACAAAATTCAGAAGAAGCTAATTAAAAAAAAATGCAATAAATTTGTTTTGTTAATAACTGTCATGTAATTTGGCAAAAGTATTTTTAGATAAGGTAAAACACCAAAATTCAGACACCTTCATTCAGGAAATCCCGTTTTATTTTATTCAGCGTAACTAGCAATCAGTGTGTGTCCATGACACACAGTCGCGGCTTCGGCGCTGCCTGCAGTATGTCGCCTGCGGCGACAGCTAGATTCGCAAGCTAAAACATATAAACTCCATTTTTTCTGTTTTACTCCAATTTTTTTCCAGTCTATGAGAATTTACACAAGTATTTCGACATTTTTTTCACTCATTTCTAAATTACTCATTTAATCACTTATTCAGTTAATTTTGTTATCAGACATAATATCTGCTGTTGAAGTCAAAATTTTCTCTCAATTATAACTTCATAATTTAGTTAACAGAAATCAATTATATTTTGATATTTTTGTTTTAATAATTGCCTGCAGCCTCAAATGAATTATAGCTTCAATATAAAAAATAAATCCATTTTAAGTACAAATAATATATTTCATTAGTTTGAAAAAAATACAGTAAATTATTGACCATTTATAAATTTTGAAAAAGCATAACATTATATAGAAAAAAATTGCAATAATAAATTATCAAAAATGTAAGAAAATTTTCATTTTGTTCTGTATAAATCTAACGTTGAGAAAATAACAACAAGCCATTGTTTTACAATTTGACAAACAATTTAAATGGAGCTTGAATATTCACTGACTGAACTAAGTAAATACAATAAATCAATTCAACAAAAATTAGTATAATATTCTGTTGAATTGTATTATCTCTGTGCCGATTAATTAAAGTTACTTAGATAACAACTGCGTTCAAAACAAAATTATTGTCTCAAATTCAAATATAAGAATTATATTCTCACTTGTAATATCATAAAAGCATCAATTTTTACGTGAGGGCAAATAAGTATGTTTTTGGAATACACGAAAACGTTTTTCAGGATATGAATTGATGCTCGAATGATATTCCGTAAGAAAATCGTAACTTCACAAACCTTAAAAAAGAGCAATCCATTTTTGTTCAGTATCATAACGTAGTAAACGTAGTTTAAACTGTGTGATTCAATGGAACCTGACAACTTTAACAGCAAAAAATTTCCATTTATCAATTTTTAATAAATATGTCAAAATTTTCAAAAAATTTGCAAAAAAATTGTTTTGATGTCATACTAATAACTCGCGAAAGTAATTTTTTTATTCGTCATTTATGAGTGTCGTGCGATTTACCAATACATAAAAATTTGACACTCACCTATTGAAGATATTGATGTAAAAAAAATCTTAACAAATATAACAAATTTCTAAGAAAAATCTGAAATCTAATGATATAGTATGGTTTCTTTCTATTCCTATCTATTCTGCTGATAAGTGATCAAGTACCATTTTTCATGTAGCCACTACCGCCACTGCTGTTCCCAATTATTCACTCGATTCATTTGGTCTTAATACAGTGAGAAAAATTCCATCAATTCACGTATATCTAAAAAAAAATTGTTCAATGTAAGAAGAGTCAATGATCTATAAGCGCTCTATAAAAATGATAATATGATAATATAACGATTCAATAAATTTTTGTTTCGTACAAAATTTGTGAGGGTTGACCAGTTAGGTTGGGTAAACAAACTTCGCACAGTCCAAGAACTCACACAATTCAGCTGGTCCAAATCAATTGGAACGAATTTTGCATTAACGCCCTAAAAAAATAATAGTGATGTTTACATAGATCAATTGATAAATGAGAAAACATCAAATTAAAGCCATCGCAACAAAAATTTGTTATTCACAAAAATTATAACTAATAAAATAATAGCAATAAATTACTTACATTCATTACACAATTTTTTGTAATCTTCACGGTAGTATTTGAAACAACAACAGTATAATAACAAAAACGGATTCCCGAATTCTTTTCTTTGTTCTCCTCCTTTTTCTAGAATCATCATCATCAAGCACTTAACACTTGTTTACATTCCAGCGTATAATCTACGACAATGCGAAAATAATAAAATGGTCAACAGATGTAGAATAAAAGTTAAAAATCTACTTACTTCTTTGAGATATAACAGTTACTTGTAACACACAGACGCACTATTCACACTTACAACATTCAAACGCACTATTCGCACTAAACTCATTCAAGGTTAAGGGTAAGAACTCTTGGTACTGTCTCCAAGAAGGGTCATGCGCTTAACACACAGCGTATCGGACGGATGTTTTGCCAAATGGAATGCAGTTACGTACACCAAAACGAAACGTAGATAGTTAACGTAGACAATAGCAAACTTTGAATATTCATATCTTTCTCAATTTTAAGAATTATGAAATAAAATATGGCCTAAGCACTAAAGACATATAAAAACATTGTATTAGTGGATATGACATTTTCATAAAAAAGATCCACCTAATTCCGACACCACATTTGACTTTTTATTCTGTAATCGCATTGCCAACAAAACTTTGAATTGAGGAATAGGTATGTTAAAAAAGACGGCTAACCAGAATTCTAGATAATGTAAAATTCTTACTTTTTCTAAAAAGCAATAAACAGAAAGGTGCCTGAATTTGAGACAGTGTTTGAATTTGGATATTTTACCTTATAAGTTCCATAAAATTTGGATAGATTGCAGAATGTGCTAAAAAGTTATTGCAGTACCGATATACAGACTGTCCCAGCGAGTAGGCAAAGTTCATTATTGGTCTTTAATCTTTAACTCTTTCCAGCAAAGGAATTCAAGAAAAAATTATACCTTTATTACACAAAAATATTTACTTTTTAAAAATTCCGTATTTACCCAAAATTATGAAGCAAATGCATAATCTGACTTAATAATACATGTATATGATTTTTGTTCCATCTCCGTTAACCTGAAACGGGTGGCCTAATTTTTATGTCACCATGCAATAACAAAAAAGACTTCTTTTAACACTTCTTTACTATTTAATTGTTTTAACAAAAAGGAAAGGAAATTATTATAATCAATGATTAACTGATAATTACATCATTTTTGAATAATAACATCAAGGCAAAAAAAACAATCGAACATAACAACACTAAATACAATATTTAAGGCCAATTGTGGTAATTGTAGAATCATCTCTTTTGGAGCCCCAAACACATTGGAACACGACAAATGACAGCCCCAATTTGTACGCTTATTCTTGGTGCTGCACATCGTCATCTGTTGATTCTTTCTGGTTGCTGAGCAGATTGAGTAAGTCGTACTTCAGGGGGATTGAAGGGTTTCTTCTTCTTCTTGAAATAGCATGATATAGAAGTTCGTTTTGAGTTAACAAGCGCATCCTTTATAAGGCCATCGATTACAGCCCTCCTACAATCCTTCATGACTATAGTTTTATTTCGCTCACTTTTTAACCCGAAAACAAAGAGAGAGTCTACAATAGCTGCATCTAAAAAGTAAAAAAAGGATACGGTGCCTCCGCTTTTTGTCCTTTCTATTAATTTCATATATGGACTTAATTTGGTCGAACTTGTCTACAGAGTTCATGTACTTATTATAGTCAATCAAAATTTCAGAGCACGGCACTCTTATAAGAGCACCATCTTTTTCTCTTCTATTAACCTCAGTAGCAGTGGTTGGTCCTAATACTTTCGGAGTTATTTGCCAAAAACTCATCTTTCCAAATGTCTAAAATGTCAACTTCATGCTAGGTTTTTCAAATTTTGTTACAAATAACTCTCTTAAAAAAAAAATTTGTGAAATTCCGTCTAGAAATGTCATTCTCAGCCATTCACTGCAAGAAATGTTGAATTTGCTGACAAGCATACACAGTTTAATCACGTTTGGTGTTGTCATTTTCCATCAAATTTTAAGCAAAAAGTGATTCCTATATCAAATTTTAACTAAACCTCATAATAAAATATTTTGCCAAATGGAGCCGACTTTAATGGTGACACTGTATATTTTAACTGCTCTGAAAAGAAATATGCATTTAAAAATTTTCAAGCAAAAAATTGAAAATAAATTCAATGGTGTATTATTGCTACAGTTATTACTTTAGTAATTACACTCAAATAATAACTGAGATTCTTTTCAATCATTCGAAGTTGAATATTTTTTGTATTATTGGTCATAGATACTTGAAAGTTGATATTTTTTTAAAGAAAATTCAAAGATCTTCCAGATACTGCAACAAAATATAGAGTGTTCCATTTGAATTTTGAAAGTTAGTCAACTTTTAACAAACGTCTTTATTTAATGAACATTCCTTCGTCAAAACATCATCATTTTATAGTCATAAAATTTAAACTTCTCAAAATATCAAGTCACGTTTAAAAACGCAAAAAAATATAAGGTGTTCCATTAAAAAAAAAAAGATAAATTTGTGTCAGAACTTGTTCATGAGACACTCTGTACATTTGAAAATAATTTTAGTTAATGCAGAGAATTAGTATCTACAAATTTTGTTAATAGAATTTTTCAGTATTTTTACATTTAAAGGCCAATGATGGACTATGCCTACTCGCTGGAACAGCCTATATAGCTATTGTCTCTAAAATTGCAAACTTACAGATTATAAGTATGATAACTCTAATCAAACTGGACTCAGGTTAATTAATAATTAATGAAATAAAATTCAAAAAAAGATAAAGAAATAATGAATTTATAATGTAATTTGCATTTTAATGTATTAATTTGAAATTTGAGTTGTATAAAATGTATAAAATGAAACCTCAATAAAACCTACCTATATTTTATAACTTTTTTTATTTTTGGTAGGTTTGAAAGTTTGCCAAACAATTATTATATTTAAATTAAAATCTCATTACTTATAAGATATTCTTGATCAGACAGTTTATTTCAATTTTATTACTATATTTTCCATTTTACTATTTGGAATGTCTCAAATGGAAAATCTCAGATAGCTTTATGAATATGTTATTTGTGAATTTTTATAGTTTAATTTGAAAATCCTCTATCAATTTTCCACTCTTTAACCAAAAATATAATATTTTATATCTTATGTAAATATGAACCATTTTTACATTTCTGATTCATTTTTAGATGCAGTTTAAATTTGTTCTGTTTTCATTTGACATGATTTATTACTATTAATTCAAAAATAAAAGTAGTAACAAAATTTTATCTGTTATGATATCATCATCATCTAAAACCAAACAATTTTCTTTCAAAACTCTACCTCATCCCATATTTAAAAATCAATGTATTATGTATTACAACAACCTTCAACATATTCAGAAAGTATGTTTTCGAAAATTTATTATTCTTTTCAAACAATGATTGACAAGTAAAATTTATCATCGTTCTAAATCCTCAAAGGATTAATGTCAGCATCGCGATAAATAATCAAAGACTGATCATTTTACACCACTCAACACATTATACACAAAAATGTTTATCTGAAATCTGCGATTTATATTTCAGGTATCCACACAAAACTAGTGTTTGGTGTTCAGAACGACGCTGCACTTTGGCTATAGCATTAAGTTATCTACTCCCTATCGCCCTCTGTGCCCCTACCTATGTCACAACGACAGTAACCGAGATAGAGATTATCGAAAATAATAAAAAAGAAACTTTGTACCATACAGATTTGAATGAAATTTTCAAAGAAGACAAAACTCTTTTTCAAATTATTTTCTGGGTCTATGCTGTAATCCTTAAACTCTTACCTTGTTGTATACTCACAGTAATAAGCTGTTGGTTGATTTATACTCTAATCAAAGCGAAAAAAAGAAAACAAGTATTCAGAAGTTATGATTGTGTCCCGTTAAAAGAAACAGGAAAGGATAATCACCGGAAAATTTCAAAAGCTGAAAGACGTGCAGATCGCACAACTAAGATGTTAGTTGCTGTGCTATTCCTCTTCTTGGTGACAGAATTTCCTCAAGGAATCTTCTCGCTTATTATAGGAATTAAAGGAAAAGATTTGTTTTTGGGGTGTTATCAACTATATGGAGACTTCATGGATATTCTAGCACTAATAAACGGAGCTATCAATTTCATTTTATACTGCTGCATGAATCGAATGTTCAGAGCTACTTTTGGACAGTTTTTTAAACATAAAATTTTGGGCAATTGGGCGCCACCACCAGAAACACACACAACGTATGTATGAAACAAATTTTAAAGAGTGAAGAAATTGATATGATTGAAACTTAAGTTTTGTTTTTATTTTTTGTTTTATTCAATTTCAGGACGGCTGGAAGCGGAGCAAATGTCACAGAATCATGAAAGATTTTTTTTGTAAATAATTTTTATTTGAATTTTGGTTACTGCTAATAACTGAACCTTTACTTTCCAATATTAAATATGTAATCTACATTTTTAAGTAGATTAGATTTGATGTGAGCTTTAAGATGTTTTATGCGTTAAAATAGCAAAACGCGGAAAAAATCAAAATAATGAGAATTCACATTTATTTTTTGAGTCCCAAATGTAAATTATAAATCCAACTTTTTGTATAGTTGTATACAAATAAAATGCTTTGTAATTATTCAATTTATTTCAGTGATGTTTAATTTACTGATATGCAATGTTAGACCTTTCTTTCAATCCTCAATAACCATTACATATTTAAGTTTATAAATTTTTTTAGATGATGTTCCTGAATTTCGTATTTTGAGTGCAAAAAACAGAGCTTCAATTTTTTTTATTTTATCTAGATTATTAAACCGAAAATATGTCTGGCAAACTTTGTCATTCACAACCATTGCTTTCGGCAGTCAGCCACATCTAGCGAATTATTAAGGCTTTAAGCCATCAACAAACCCACCTATGCTTAATGTATGGGACTAGTTTTTTCGGATTTTTTCTTCAAATTTGACTTTAAGAGACGCTTGACGCTTCTATCGTTAGATCACACCTAAACGCAGTTCCGAGAAATTTTTATTTTTTAATTATGCTAAAAATTAAGCTTTAATTAAAGAGAAACAACAAATTTGATTTTTACTTTTTTTTTCAATATCTTCATGATATAAAGATACTATTTACACCATTTGATAGAGAATTGTAAGCTGCAGGTCCAAGAAACCATAAAAATTTGTAAAATGATTGCGTTCATTAGATATTAAGCATCAATTAAAGTGAAATTTATCGAAATTAGACAACTAATAATACATCTAGAAACTGCCTGCGAAAATGATTTATGGCGTTGTCTCAGCAGGGTGCTTTTAATCCTATAACATTTATGTTATTGTATTTATTTTCGAGTAATTAGATTTCAAAAGGTTATTTCGCTGGTATGGGGACGATTTAGAGGCCCATAGATGCTTGGGGACTTGTCATCGTTGGCGCAATAACACCAGGGCGCTCAACTAAAAATTAATATCACAACTTGTAGTGTTATCTATGACGACTACTTACTATGTTTCGTCAAACTGTATTATTTTATTAAGTTCTTTAGTAGTTTATCGTTAACCCCAGCTTTAAGAGGGAATTGGATTAGTGTTCTTTTCCTCTCTGTCAAATTTCGATGTCGTATCGTCTTATCGTGAAGGAGCTATGAGGTACGGGTAGTTCCCGAGTGTTTCATACCGTTCCCCTACAAATCTTGAGCAACTTTTGTGGGAATTTCAGAGCTCAATTTTCTTTGTGTTTGTTACATCGAGCTCAGGGCATCTCGATGTTGTTTTAGAGCACTTTTTTGTTGTTCAGTCCAGGAGATGTTATGACTGATTTACCTTTAAATAGCTAACTTCATTTTAATTATATATTTGCGAATTTTGTAAAATTAATTAACCTTACCGTGAACCTCCCTGATACAATCACAACTGTTTAAGTCGCAACATAACACCTTCAAAAAATCAAAGAATTGTACAGGTTAATTAGACTGTAAACAAACCATCTGTCGTTTAGAATAAAGAATGGGCACACTCGCGAAATAATTCAAGTGGTACTCGGTAGAAAATTGTCGTTCCTTCTTTTAATTATTCCTTTCCTTTTTTTAAATTATTTTCGAGAAATCTCTGCTGTATCATTAATAGCACCGCGTGTGGCGGCCAACCCTCAAAGAGGATTTTTTGGTACACGGAATCGTAATGTACGATTTTCTGAGTCTCCATTTGCGTCTTTCAAAATTTCGATTTTCCGACCGTAAATTGTTCCGGTCGAGGAGTTTCTTTTCGTCCTGCTATCTGCCGGCTGATCGGTAAGGAAGCTTCCTCTGCTCGACGTAACTGGGGAGTTTTTTTTAAACAACGAGTCCCTCCTCACCCGTTGTCGTGAGACTCGTCCTTAACGAAAATTTAGTCTCTCCGTTCTTTCACCTACTTGTCGTTCCGGTATCGCCGTTAGGCATGTCTTCAGGACAACGGGCTTGCCTTGTTAATATTCCTTCAGCTCTCTCCTACGCCTTGCGGCGTCCAATTTGCAACTCTATTGCAAGTCTCCTAAGGTTTGCCTCTCCTTTTGCTCCTCCATTTTGGATCTCAAAATGTTGTCTTCCGCGCAGCGTTGCACTGATCTCCAGTTTCCGTTGCTACCCAACATGATTTCGGCCAGATTGTCTGGACTGACCTTCTCTTCCGCAAGCTGTTCCAGACGGTGCCGGATGCTAGCTCATCTTTGACATTCGAAGAAGACGTGCTCAGCAGTATCTATGCCGCCGCAATACACGCAATACACAATATCATCTTCGGCTCGATGCATCTTTTTCAGATACCATTGAAAGTCTCCATGACCTGAAAGAAATTGTGTCAAGTAAAAATTTTCCTGGCCCGCATTCTTCTTCTTCTTCTTTATCCACTGCCTTATATTTGGAAAAAGGTCCATCTGCCTTTGGAACCTGTGTACCATTTGTTTTGCCATTGGTTGATAGACCAATCCCGCGCCTCGCGCTTGGTGTGAGTTCTATTTCTCACTTTGACTGTCTCATGAATTCTGAGATCGATGAGAATCATCCCAGCTATGACTTGAACAGCTTCCGCCAATACGGTTCTATATGCCGAGCATACTCGGATAGCTGCCTTTCGCTGTACCTTTATCAATCTCTGTTGATCCTTTACCATGTCGAGTGCAGTTGGACTTCAAATTGGTGCCGCATACAAAACTATCGAGTTTTCCACTTCGGCCAGTACCTTCCTTTTTGAAGGAGATGGTCCTTTCACATTTGGCATCAACCTTAGCATTGCCGTCATCTTTCCTGCCTTTGTTGTCACACGCATTACGTGTGATGTGAAAGACATTCTCTGATTTATGTCTAATCCCAAGTACTCTTTCTACAGTAAAGACAATGTTTTTGTCCGATCTGCGCCCTCCTTCGAGCAGCACGGCTTCCGTTTTTTCCAGAGCCAGCTGCAGACTGTTTTCTCTCATCCATTATCCAATAATTTTGGACGTTAGCTAAACTGTGCCAATCAGATTTTTGATTTGCTTTTTCACTACTACCAACGCTAGATCATCGGCATATGCCACCAGCATTGCTTCTCTTGGTAATTCTAATCTAAGAACACCATCATACAGTATGTTCCACAAAGTCGGCCCCAATACCGACCCCTGCGGGACTCCGCTCGTCACTTCGATGATTTGTCCGTCTCCCAAATCTAGATTTCTTTTTGATTTTTACGTCAAAAATGAGCAACGCGCACCACCTCTTCATCCTCGTGTTACCAGAGTTGGCCTTTCTTGCTAGGTCCATAACTCTTTCTACCGCATCCAGGGTAGATTTACCCTCTTGGAAGCCGTATTGCTCTTTACTTAGGAACTGAGGAGTTGATCCTACCTAGACCATCACAGAGTGAAGGACAGGTCGTACTTTTATATTTTGTTAATCACAATACACTTCGTATAATTTAATTCAATTTAATTCATTAATTACCGTCTACTGTGAACTTTACACGCGCTGTGATAGTGGCCAATTTTTTTTTATATACTTAATATTATTCAATTTAATTCACATGAATTATTTTCAAATCTGTTTTTATTTTGGTTTCCAATATATTCTGTTTGTGGGGGAAAACCCAAATATATTTTCTTAAACCCCGACCCTGCTCTCGAACAAACCAAAAGAGCTGACCAGCCGGAGTAATATCCAAGTAGGTTACAATTCTCGACCCAAAAGTTATTGTTGGATCTCCACAAAATATCGGAATATGTTTGCATTCATTCAAACGTAATAATAATGCTACAGTAGTATAGTGTCAATTACTTTTAAAAATTCGGTTGCACTTAGCTTTGTTTTTATAAGTAATTCTCATTTATGTATTCACCATTACTTTCGACTACACTCTGCCAACGAGACTGCAACATTTGAATTCCTCGATTATAAAAAACTGATGGTTTTTGCCTGAAGAAATCAGCGATAGCCTGCTGGAGATCCACGTAGTTTTCAAAGCGACGACCACGAGTGAAGTGCTCGAGCGATCTAAACAAGTGGTATTCTGTTGAAGCAATATGAGGACTATATGGAGGATGTTCAAGAATTTCCCATCCTAACTCGTTCAATTTCGTTCGAGTCTGGTTTAACACATGAGGTCTGGCATTGTCCTGATGGAAAAAAACTCGTACTGGATTGTCTCCTTGGGCAGTTAAATTTTGTTGTACACGGTCAAGTTGGGCGCAATAGACTTCCGATGTCACTGTTTGGCCTTGTGGAGCAGCTCCCAATGCACAACTCCGGATGACATCCAAAAAACCTCGTACAAACCTGCCGCGGACTCTGCTAAACTACTGTAGCAAAAACTCACACACCAATTTTCGCCTATTTTTTTGCCCAGTTTATGGAGATGGTTTATAATTTTGGTGTGTGAAACGCGGAAATCCGTCGCTAATTTTCTACTGGTTTGTGTAGGATCAGTCTCAACTGAAAACAGTAAATTCTGCTCGTCTATCTTTTTTGATCGTCCGGTGCGCTTCATATCTTTGAAGCTTTTGGTCCCGGAACAAAACTTTCTAAACCAACGTCTGAGGTGGTTTCGTCTACAGACTTTCTACCTAATGTGCCACATATGTTATGAGGAGCTTTTGTGGCATTATGCTCCTGTCTGAATTCGTGGAACATGAGGTTGCGAATTTTCCCACGATTATTTGTCATTACATACTTGGAACTACAATTTAGCACTTTGACAGAAGCAATAATTGAAACGTACCTACTATGTTAAATTATTTACGATATAATTAGATTCCAGAAAATGTATCACTTGCCTCATTATAAATTACATTGAAGGCCTTTTTGGTCATAAAAACATAAAACGGGCAAAACTTTCTTTCCAACCTAATACAAGTAACTCTGATAATTTTTACAAGACATTGATATGATCATTATTTCATACTTATACTTATTATTATTATAGATCTTTTTTTAAAATGTTTCTCAGAGGTAAGTTTTTGCTATGTCTTGAATCAATTATTTCCGGCAACATGGCATTCAAATTAAACTTTTCCAAAATATCTACCATTTTTCCATACCAATATTTAGTATCATCTCTTAATTATACAATATTTATACAATATTTTAGATCAGATTCAGTGTACACCACAAAATAACACGTTTCGCCATTTGTGATATGAAGCTGTCCTTGCACATGATACATAAAATTATCTTTTTCTCTCAAAGTTATTTTATTATCATCTTCGAGATCTAACTCTAAATATTTGATAACTCGTTGTTCTACCGTCGTTTTTATATCCATATTTCGAGTGCTACAAGGACATTTAATCTCAATTAATACATCAAAACCGATTAATCCATCTGGTGAAGCTCCCAAAAGTGTTTTTTCTTTATCAACAAAAAAGCCGCAGGAATCTACTTTAAAATTAGTTAAATCTTCAAATTTCTCTATTGCTTTTGCTTCATTATCTATACCCCGTTGCAACGAATCTGGTATTTTTTTAAAGTTTAATAAGCCAACTTGATTCAATATCATTCTAACAGTGTTTGCCGTATCAGTTGCAGATTTCATGTTTATGATTTTTCCAAAATTACTGGCAGTCAATCTAATATTCCTTTGTTTCTCCCATTCGTCATTGTTTCTTTGTCCTATTGTTGAAGTTGAAATATTTATTACATCGCAAGAATCTAACTCAATTAAAAAATCCTGTTTCAATTTTTCATATGTTTCTGCATCCATATCTGTTATCTCCTCGGTCAACAATGCACCCTGCTGTCAGAGACTGATGATTGAAAGCTGTCAAGGCACGGTCAACGAAAATCAAGAGAAAAAAGTAGGCAACTTTAAACTCACCGATTAGGTGTAACTTTTCCCCTTAAAAAATGCAAATCCTTCCAAATGATTCGAGGCATACATTTACGTTCATTTTTTTAACCGATCGCTGACAAAAAACATTTGTTTTGCAAACCACAGCAAATGACCATTTTCTCTTTGCAAATCATATGAATAACCTTTGACATATAGAATGAATAGCAACAATGGTCAGATATATTCCATTTTGCATTTTCAAAAGACAAAAATTTATCTGATACATATGGAAGATAATTGATTTTACCAATAAAACACAATGTCAATTTTTCTAAGTCAAAGTAGTATGAAAACAATTAGAATGAAATGGTTGCGTTGGATGTTGAAGAAGTAATGGCTTAGAAGCAATTTTCCCAAATAACTCGGACACTAATTTCTTTACAAGATGGGACACAGCCATTACTTTTTCATGTTCAATTCTTAAACCAAAAAAATTTAAGTACAATGAAACAATTCTTGGGTATAATGGCTAACACTTATCACTTAAACACTCAACATATATTTGTCAGTCTTTGTAATTTCTCAATAGCCCTACAGTCGTTAATGCTTAAAAATAACCAATAATTCTTCTCTAATGTGAAAATCCTAGTAGTTTTATACATAAAAAAATCATCTTATCGGTTAATCTAACAGCAAATCATTTGATGAACAGGAAATATCTTGTGATATATACAAGGTTCTTTGTAACATATCCCGATCCTTTTAAGGGGTAATAGTAGAGATCAGTAGCTACAAAATCACTATATAAGGTGACTTATTTAAAATAAGAAAGTATTGCAGTATTATTTGTTTGACTGTAGGTAATTTAAATTTAAGTGAAGTATAGTATCCCCAGAGAAATTATGTATTTGCGGTTTTGACTTCTACCTATATTTTATGACAAGTAAACCGTCCAGAGCAATAAACCATTACAAACTTTAAAGGCAAGCTTGAATTTTTATAATATCGGTTAGTGATAAAAGTACAATTTTATGGAACTTTACGGTTTAGCTTTCCATTAAAAAAAATAAGTTATCTGGTTGGAACTTCCTTCTATTCAAAATGCTTATGAAAAAAAGAGTATTTAAAATTTTGGTAAAGTTCTTATATACGAGTATACAGGGTTCTTTGTAACGTGTCCCGATCCTTGGTGATAGTAGAGATCAGTAGCTACAAAATCACTCTGGGTTACATTGGGTAAAAGTCAACCAATTTCGAGATATTTGCAATTTTCGTTTTTTGTGAATAAAAATTATTTAACAAAGAACTAAGGATGCTAATTATTTTTTTATGTATGTTTCTAGCTTGCTAACACCTTAGTAATTGATAATCAATACAAAAATTGAAATAGTCTTATACTATTTTAAAATAATCACTCAGACACTCTTCTAAGTTCCATGATTTGTATTACTTTGTGTGACAAATTGCAAATTTATTACATAAAATCATTACATAATTTTACCGGCGCTATATTAAAAAAATTCAAAATTATCCAAAAAATTTTCAATGTATATTTTTAATTGTAACTTACAACTGCTGTTCTAAGTGCAAACTTTTATTTCCAATGCAGGTACGCATTCGTGTTTTTCTTTCGGTTTTAACCATTTTTGTTGTCAACTTCTTCTTTATTTCATTGGCAGCGTTAAGTCTGCGGATTCTTAGCAGTTCAATAGTTGCTATATGCAATATTATAAGCAAAACTCCTTTTAGGTCCACCTATTGGAAAATTGTTGAGTTAATCATCGGCGGATAATGAGTCGAATCCTGAAAAAATACGTCATTCTACATGTTCAGTTTTTCTTATTAAGAAATAAGAACATTTTTCCTTTTTTTTTACTTGTAACTTACATTCAGTGTTTAAAACCATGACTGGTTGTGTTGTATTGGTAATTATGGCTGCTAAAATGAATCTTGCTCGACGCTCGTTTTCTAATGAAGAATATGCAGACATCATGTTTGGTTATGGATTTGCTAATGGTTACGCTACAGCGGCTCGTCGAGAATATCGACGCTTGCCTAATCGCCGAACTCCTAACGACAGTGTTTTTATTAACGTGTTTCAACGAATCTGAGAAACTAAACATGTAGAAAGACGTACATTTGATTGTGACACACCGCGCCTGTATGAAGCAGCTGACGAAGAACAAATCCTTCAGCTGCTACAACAGGACCCTACAAGCCTACCAACGATATAGCGCGTCAACTTGGCATCTACTCATGGAAAGTGTGGCACACCGTTCACACATTATACGCCTGTATATGTGATAGAGGAAGGAGAGAGAGAAGTTAATTCCTGCGTTTCCGAAAAAAATTTTTATGGACTGATGAATCCAAGTTTGACCAAAATAACATAACAAACTATCACAACATCCACTTTTGGGCTTCAAAAGAAGACCGAAATCCATATAAAAAAAAACAAAAATCACAACGACGATTTGCACTAGTTGTCTGGATGGGAATTATTAACAATCACTTGATTGGCCTTCATTTTCTCCCAGACAATTTGAACGAAGCAGCTTATGAAATTTTTTTACGAGAAACAGTTTTTGAACTTCTCGAGGATGTACCACTGGAGACAAGAATGATGATGGTTTACTAATATGACGGCTGTCCAGCGCACTTTCGACTCACCGTCCGCCGATGGTTGAACGAACAATTTCCAAATCGGTGGATTAGTAGAGGAAGGCCTATTCCTTGGCCAGCAAGAAATCCAGACTTGACTCCAATGGACTACTACGTTTGGGGCCACATGAAAAGTTTAGTTTATAATGTTACGCCTGTACGAATTATTCAAGAATTAAGAATAAGAAGAATTAATGCTGCCACTCAAATAAAGGACAGACTCACAAGTAAAGTGTTTAAAACTGAATTGCGTACACGAATGAGTGCCTGCATTAGAAACAGAGGTTCGCACGTTGAACATCTTTTATAATTTACTATTAAAAACTCGTAATAAATAAGTTTTGAATAATTTTAATTTTTCACTTGTTTTCCATCAAATCAATTAATTCCGTTATTTTTCAACGTATTGACTATTTTTACATCTCGTCGGATAGCTTACAAAACGTAGATGTTTTTAAAATATTCCGTAATAAAAACCATGGAACTTAGAAGATTGCCTGAGTGATTATTTTAAAATAGTATAAGACTATTTCAATTTTTGTATTACTTATCAATAACTAAGATGTTGGCAAGCTAGAAACATACATAAAAAAATAATTAGCATCCTTAGTTGAATCATTTTTATTCACAAGTAACGAAAATTGCAAATATCTCAAAATTGGTTGACTTTTACCCAGTGTAACCCCTACAAAATTGATTTTGTAGCTACTGGTCTCTACTATCACCAAGGATCGGGACACGTTACAAAAAAACCCTGTATACTCGTAAATAAGATCTTTACCAACATTTCAAATACTCTTTTTTCCATAAGCATTTTGAATAGAAGAAAGTTCCAACCAGATAACTTATTTTTTTAAACGGAAAGCTAAACTGTAGAGTTCCATAAAATTGTACTGTAAAGTTTGTAATGGTTTATTGCTTTCGGCAGTTTACTTGTCATAAAATATAGGCAGAAGTCAAAACCGCAAATACATACTTTCTCTGGGGATACTATACTTCACTTTAAATTACCTACAATCAAACAAATAATACTACAATACTTTCTTATTTTAAATAAATCACCTCATATTTTTTTACATTTTTAAATTTTACAAAGAATTTTAGGTCACTTTTATACTAAGATTTTTTGTCTAAACTCAACCCTTTCAAAGAAATCTGCAATTTTATTTGAAAAATGACGGAATTAGGTAATTTGTATTTATGGCTAAACGGCTATCCATTCCATGAAGGTTTCTATTTGAATATTTCAAGTTTTGGCGATATTTTCATATCAGTTTTCAAAAATATTTTTTGAACATCCTGTATAAGACCGGTCAAATTTTTTTACTAAGGTCTACGGGTCTACTATCTAAAATGGTGCGTTATAAACTAATAAAATAAATAGTCGTTTAGCAGTAATAACTGATTAGATTTTGTAGTAGAATTTAAAAATAAAAAAATATATAATGTTCCATCTAAAATAAGAAAGTTAAGGTCTACTTCCGACAGTCCCAGATTTTTGGAAATATTTTAGTAAGATATCAAAAAAAAACTATGTTATCAGTAATATAAGTATTTTTAGAGTTACAGACAGACGCCAACCGTCATAGGACACCCTGCATAGCTAATTCAAAAAAAAATAAACTGATAAAACATTCCCAAGTTATTCGTAAATTACATTTACAATTTAATTCTTCTCTCAATAAAGCAATATATTTAAATATGAACTAAACTTTATTCTATAATGGGAAAGCATTATAATAACGAAAAAAAAACAAACTTCAAATTAGCTTTTCTTTACTTCTGTCATATAAGAATCCAATTTCAAACAAAATACTCTACCGACAATATTTATTTAGAAATGAAATGTAATACACAACGGAATAGCTGATTTGTACAGAACTGAGAAAAAAGTGAAAAAGCACTAAACTGTTTTTAAATTCATCAAAAAAAAATTAAAATATGTATATGAACCTCTCTAATTCCAAATTTATCGTTTAAGTTATAACAAACATTTCAAATTTCAATTTATAGGGAAATTGAAAAATAGATTAGTAGTATTACTTAAGTGTTTAGACTTTAAACAATAATCAAACTTAAGTCAACATGAAACAACTAAATTAAAATGACAACAGTGAGTGTAAACATTTTAAGATCAATTTATAAAGATTTTTGAATGGCATAAAAAAAAAGTCTCTAGAAACGAATAAATTAAAGAATAAAATAACACATATTAACAATCCTTATAAAAAACAAACATGCTACAAAGCAATGAAAATAAAACAAAAATAATTAATACAAAAAAAAGGTAAAATAAAAATTAAACAGACCGATAAAGACAAATTAAAAACATAACCCTGTTTTTTTAAATATAAGTTGGCGAATCTTTCAAGCTGGCATCACAAGCTTGGCAAACTTTTGCATCTTTAGAATTAACAAGAGTACACTTTGAGCATTGTGGCCCTCCTATTTCCATTTGCTGCTCAACAGTACTTCGACTTTTGCTACACATTTCACAAATGTTTTTATAATTATCATTATGATAAGTGCATACTTTGCATTCCCATTTAGTCGATTCTGATTTTTGACTGTCAACTTTATGTGGAACTTCGTAAACATTGTTATTATTATGATTTGTTTTCTCTTTAGATGGTACATTTTTTCTTTTTTCAGTTTTTGAAACAATTGGCTTTTTATAAGATAAATTGTCATAGGAACTTCCTTGATCAGCATTTCGCTCTATATTCTTCCGAATTTCAGATTCGTTAAACTGATCTATATGTTCAGGAATTTTCAAAGGTCTATCGGTTATATTTAAATTGTGCATTGCTTCGTCTAAATTTGTAGCTTTTGCCTTTTTCTGATTAGCTGTCGGACTCAGAATATCTCCTCGTTCACCTAAATCTTTAGAATATCCTTGACTTTCTAAATTTCTATAAACGTAATCCCAATCTTCAAAATGAGACTCTTCTTTTATTTCTTTATTCACATTACTTACTTTTGTTTCATTATTTTTCTTAATATCACGACTATTTGAACTATTTCTTCGTACTCTTAGACTGTTTGTTGGATGATCAACAACATCGTACGTGCCATTTTGATGTGAATCTAATTCTATTAATTGAGCAGTCGGAACTGTGTATCCATAAGCTGCATGTTGTTGACCCAAAAAGCCATTAGTGCAATAATATCCGTTTCCGTAGTTAGGTTTAATGACATGTTGAGAAAATTGAACTGGCACAGAATAAGGTACATGAGTATAAGTAGCATAAGGATTTGGACAACAACTATTTGTTCCATAAAGATACGGTATTGGTGGAATATTTGGAGGAAGTGCATGAGCATGAGCAGCCATTGGCGGATATTGAACTGCAGGAGCAGCGTTTGTTTGATGGCATCTACTATAAAGATCGCAGTTTTGTGTCTGGAACTGTTTTTCATGAAATTGATAAGTTAAAGCTCTGATACATTGTTCTGGGCTGCAAATATGCGTTTGACGAAATTCTAATACTTCTAACCAGCTAATTTTAAAAGATGACGCGAGTTCCTCCCATATAGCTTTCAATATCTAAAAAAAAAGGTTGAAAAAAAATTGGTCTCAATTATTTTGGCAACAATTACTTGACATTCGACGTAAGCAATAAGGCAATCTTTTGATACGCTAGTTACTCGATCTGGACAAACAGGACCTTCAAGAACTAGAATTCCATTGCTGTGGTGTTTATAACCCATTACTTCAAACATCAGTTCTGCACCAACAAGATTTGCTTCGATTTGGTGCTTGTAAAAACCGCAATAAGTCTTGAAAAACATAAAAAATTGTAATTCAAAAGTAAAAACAAATTATATTGCAAATTAGTTAAACAACATTCATTCTGCTCATCTATCTATCTCTACTGACATAAAGCCACCACAATAAGAATCACATAAGTTATAAGAAAATAATATAGTATTTGTAACTCACTTTGATTTGCCTATATTCTTTCCTCCAAGGCTGTGTCAATAAATTTCCAGCATACATCTGTATAGCATTCCAGCCAGTTGCAGCTTTATAGCCACTGAAATCTTTTTTGGTGGCAGCTGATCGAAACAAAACATCACCAGTTGCTCGTAACACAAACTTCTGAGAATGAGATGCCATACACAAAAATTCACGAATACATTCTAATAAATACTATTATTAAATTTTTACATTCAAAGACACATTATAACATACCTTCTAGTCTTATTCTATGATCAAGTTTTTCAGGACTTTCTTCCATCTCCAAATAACTGAGATGAAGTTGATCTATAGTTTGCCATATTTCTTGAAGGCGATTAGGGGGATAATAAGTATCCATAATTACCATATTAAATAGTTTTTTGAAGTCTTATTGCACATATATGGATAAAAATAAGAAAAGGAAAGTTATAAACATAACCTATTTTCAAAAACTTTTTCTATATCTACAAAAATCATCACTTGTATAATTCGTTTCACTAAGCAGTGTCTAACTCGATTTTCATGTAGGTTTATGGCTAAAATAGTAATATTTGCAAGAACCGAATGAAATGATGACTAAACTTTGACAGATAACTAACCTGAAATTACATAAAAGTGAAAACAGTAAAAATATTTCAGTGAAACTTACTAAACCTATAATTTAATCTATTGCAAACGTCGTTTGAGTAAAATTTCTAGTAGATTTGATATATAAACAATAATAAGCGTTTCTATGTGAAAATGGATAAAAAACTTTTGGCGGGTAGTTCAAAATTACTTAATTTCTCAAAATTGTCAGTGTCAGTATCTATCTGAAAAAATTCAAAATGCAACCAACTCACTATCCACCAGCTATTACTCCCGGCTTTATGGGGGTTCCATCACCTCCATCAACTTACACCGGAAGTAAAATGTCTTATTTTCAAAATTACAGAAATGAGAATTTGTCAAGGATGCAGGTATTAGAACGACTTCGTATCGCTATTTCCCCTAATTCTTTTGAATATTTGCAGACAGTTCCATATAGCTGGGGAGACATTTATATCCAATACACACCAAAGGCCGATATTGCTGTCTTAAACAAAACCAACAATTTGGATAAATTTAGTAAAATGCCACAATCACAGTTTAGCATGTTAGATGCCGGCAGGCAACTAGAAATCGATAACTTTTATATGGTATCAAAATGAAATGATAAATGTTTTTCTTATTTTTGTATTTTTTTAGTCATGCCAGTTACATCGCGACCAGTATAAAGATCAAATGGGAAAATTGCATCCTTTAGATTACTTCAAAACTTCAGATTACTTTTATCAGTGCGCACCGGATCCTACAAAGTAAATAAAAACCATATTTTCTGAATATATCTATAATAATAATTTTTCAGTAAATATCTCAAAAGTCCTCAGAACTTTGTTAAATATAAGAGTCCGGAAGTTCTTCCTTTAACTCTTGAACGAAGCTATCCCAGTCCTTTGTTACCAAATCGAGCTCTCACCGGTCGATATGACCCTATTAGTGACATTAAATATAAGAGATAACGTGTATAAGTTTTATTGTCCTAGTCTGATAATATATTTTTAATACTGTGATAATTAAAAACGAAAACGGAAAGAATGTGGAAAGTCAGACATTTTCCCTACTGCGTGTTCAAATTCGGATTGTCCAATGGTACCATTAGCTTCTAGATCCATTTCTTTAAGTAACTTGAAAAGTATTTATGTGATTGATGTTTTAATAAATGTTCAAATACCTACTACTTGGATTATGTGTTTCTGATCATCTCTTGGAATACATTTACCAGTGCTTTCACAAGCTGTTAATCTATCAATAACCATCATTAAATCTCTTTCGCCAACTGCACCATCTTCATCAAAGTCTAAAATCAATGAATTAGATATTTCATTTTGGTGCATGATTTTTTTACCAAAAATTCTAAAAGCCCATGCTGCTTTCACTTTGTCAGGACATCTTTGAGACATGACTGAACACAAATCTAGAATATCTTCAAATGACAATCTACCATCTTTTAAAGATGAAAACACTCTGTATATTCGATCTCTGAATGGGTTATACTAGAACAAGCGTATTAAAAGTTTTCAAAATAATAAAATTATCAGTTTACTTTTAGCTGAGGAAAAGCTTGTTCAATTTGGTCTTCAGTATATCGATAATCTACATTTTGTAAATTTTCTGGACCCAAATTTGTAAAAGTTTTATACAAACTGAATATAATTAGTAGGAAGTTATTGCAAAATACTTACTTAAGAATTTCTGATTTACTTAGAAAAGTCAACATCGAATACTCATCTAAAAGATCTTCAGTTAAACCAGAAAGACTAGATGCTGTACCCATTGTTAGAGAAAACTTTATGAAATATAAGTCAATCGTGACTTTATACATGCTACTGATAAGATAAATGTGATTAACAAGTGTTGTATTTTTGTTCCTAGTATTTACCGCAATTTCATAGCTGTTTAATAGATTAGTCATTGAAAATGTTTTTGAAATAAAAAAAAAAATATGTCCTCATTCTTTTATTACAAAAAATCTTACAAAATGATAAACTTAGCATTATCGTCGCAGATCATTTCACAATTAATTCCAAGTACGTTGTCTACAACAATTATTTTAAAACTTCCCACTAAAATGTGCACAATATTATTGCACTCAAACATACAAAGCAATAAAAACATTAAATTAAAATTTTCCAACCGATTAAAAGTCACGCCTCTTTTTCTTCAAACCGAATTACTTTTTTAATTTGGTCTATCCTATTCTGACTAAGAAATCTCGTTTTAGAACCCACTTGTTCTTTCCTCTTTTCTATACTCTCAATGATATTCATTTTATCTTGTAAAATATTTTCTTTGTCTGTGGAATTTCTTTCATTTTCAATTTTTCTAACTTCTTCAATTCCTACATATCCATGTGGTTTTAGATTCTTCATTTTATTTTTCACATAATCATTTACAATTTCATCTACCGATTTTCCTTTCACCACCGCATATGAGTGGTAACGCGCGATTCTAAACATTTTTTCAGTAGTTCTCCCTTCAAAACGCAAACTTGGTAAAAACTTTCTTGTTACTCGAGCTAAAACCGAAGCAAATATCTTATAATGTGGATGGGAAGGTGTCACTTTTTGTAAACGAAGTGATTCATAAACTGCCCACTGAAGTTTCTTTTTATGTTGCTCGCTAAGTTCTTCCGGTTTTGACGTGAAATTTTCACTCAATGTTCTATTAAACATAAAACTGGAATCAGATTTTTGTGAATGAGGTTCAAAAGACATGCTTCGAGATAATTTTGGGGGATTCGAAGTGTCATTATCTGTACGTTTCCGTTTTTTTTCTAAACCGAATGTTTTCAATGGGGATTTTTTATTAGGAGAATTTTTGAGAGGAGATGAAAACAACGCCCGTTTAGTTGATTTCTTCTCTAAAGAGCCGCCAAACGTACCTAGATAAAAAAAAATCATACTATAAAACAAACATTTTCCTAATTATGATTTTTTTTAAAGACTACAAAAATTAGCCATTTGTTAATTTTGTTATTTTCCATAGTCATTTTTAATAGAAGTTGTGAAATTATTTACTCAATGATTAATACTGCGTTTTTGTATCGACACAAGAATTCACCAACCAAAATAACTATAAAAAAGAGTGTCTGTTTCAATTGAACAATTAGAAAGATCTAAAAGCCCGAAACATTTTAATATCAATTCATCTCAATTTTTTACGTTTTGGTGAAACTTCCGGCTGTATCGAAAATAAGTACTAACTTTGTTATATTAAAGTGTGACAACATGATAGGACTCAAACTCTTACAATATTAAAAGTGACAAATTTTTAATTAATAATATAATTAATTAATATAATTGCTTAAAAAATGTTTGTTTTTCCAACTAAAAGGAACAGCCGCTATATAGAACATTAATAAATAGAATTAGAAATTTTGTTTTCTTATTTCCAAAATTTGCTAAGTTAAACAGATTTATTTTTTAACAAAATAAAGACATAAATCTCACCGTTATCTTTTTCGTTGCTGAATAGAGCCCTTTTGAAACTGAGGACAGATGGTTCTGAGGAAGTACCTGGAGCCATATTTTCAAATTCTCCCGACATCTGTCTAAATCTCATTGCCAATTTTTTCTTAGCTGAACTACTCGGAGTGTTCTTCCTAATTTTGAAAGGACTTTTAGATGGAGTTTTCCTAGGACTTTTTTTAGGACTCTTTTTCAATAAACTAAGTTTCCTAAAAAAAGAAAACCTGAATAACACACTAAGACAATATACATTCAGCAATACCGTGCATCAACTAAAATCTGACGAGCACGTGAACCAAGTATCGCCGAACTACTACTTGCTTGTAAATTTGAACTAGAAAATGTAATTCTTCTCCTAGCAAGATGGCTTAAACGTCTTCCTGGAGATTTCGAGCCCCATCTAGGCTTCAAAATTTTACGTTTTTGTGAGCATGAAGGATCGGAGTCAAACACAGTACAAGATGACTGGGTGTCAGCACCAACGTAACGCTCAGCGTACTTTAGACATAAATATTCAATTTCTTCAGAAATTCTATTTCTGTTATAACTATGAAAATATTTTTCTAAGAATTGAAATTATATAAAAAAAAACAAATCTTACTGTAATCCATGATATTTCGCTTTTAAAATGGAAGGCCATGGAAGTTGAACACAGTCTGGATTATCATCAACCAATAAACACTTTCCTTTTTCATCCGTCACAGTACTTGAAACGTTCCAGAATAAATCCTTATTCTTATGAATTCGTTCAAGCATTTCTGTTACGTTCATTTGCACAGTTGTAATACTAGGAGGAGGATGTACTCCACTTAAAGAACTTTGAATATTTCTGAGCATTTTTAAATCCTTCAAACAGTAATTTTCTTTTAAAGCACTTTTAGCCATTGGTGATTTTTCCTTAACTCTAGATTCAAAGGAAGTATTTATTTCCTCGTCAGCAAACAGATCTGGACTTATGTCCGATGTCAGTCTATTTTTATATGGTTTTTTCGGTGTTTCCGATGGATTTATATTTTCTTTATCACTGGACGTATTTTTTATCACAATTTGACTTGAATTTTGTTCATAAATATTCGTCACATTTGCAAGAACCTTATGGGGATTCGTTGTCAATTTCAATAAACTTTCACAATTTGTCTCTTTTAAAATATTTGGATTCAGTGCAACAGTTTCTTGAGATATGTTTTCTTTCGCATCTAAGAACACAAAATGTGAATTCTATTAACTTAAGAAACGCAAAATAATTTATTTGTGATTTCTAATAGCATGCCAAATGACCATCGTAAAACGGTCATTTGCTGATTGTCTTATCAACAATGTAAAATGAGGAAATTTAGAAAAATAGGACTTTAGATGGATTAAGACAGTCAAGTTAATAGTATTATTTGTGTCGAACTATCAATAGATTCGATGCAGAATAAATATAGCAAGTTTATTAAAATTGTTATTCGTGTAGAAAAAATAGCTATAAATATTATGTAAGTGAACCCAGGAGCTACACCCTATTTCATAAAATTAAAAAAACTTAACTCACCATCGTTTTTCCAAATGATTGGTGGCACTTCAGGAATTACAAACGATGTATCTGATGCAAATGAATCCTCAAAACCACTAAAAGTAGTCTTAACACTCTCTTGTGAACTATTTATAACAGAGTCAAACGAATCTGAATGTTTAGTAAAACTATTACTTCTTGAAGTTTGTTTTAAGTAAGGCCTCTCTAGAAGAGTATCTTCATTTTGAAATTCATTATACGACGAATACAACCCCAATTTATGAACATTTTCATATGATGAATCCATGTTTGACTCTTGATTGTGTGAAACATAACCACTGTCGTTGTCCACGATAAAGCTATGTTCCATTGCGTTTCGATCGAAAAAGCTATTTTATTTAGAGTTTTTGTTACTCAATAGTCACAAGAGAATTTTTTATTTTCAATTAGAATCGTTTTGTTCCAAATTTAATTATCTTCATGTAATTTTTATAAAATTATCGATGAAATATTGAAAACTTTATAATTGTGTAAAAAAATAAATTTAACCTTATATATACACATTATTTTACACAAAAACACAAATAACAATTCAAATGAACAGCAATACCTCAAGACAAAAATGCCTTACAGCAGCTGATTTAGTTAGTACCATTCATCATTCGGCCATTCATTGTGCTGCACGTCGTTGTGGTTGTCTCTTTTAGCCACATAGCAAATTTAATTCTCTATTTCTTTTTACTTTAACGGACTGTTACTTCAAAAATGTTGCCAACATGGCTAGCCTAATAGCCTAAAGACAGAAGCGCGTCTTTTTAAATCCATATTTATAATTATGTCTTTACGTAAATAATATATTGATATTTTATAATTTTGAAAACTATACGTTATAAAAACTATTGGAGATTATAGACTAGATATTAAATAATGTATAAGATTTGTGGTTTTTTCACTTTCTGAATCTGTAGCTTAACAGCGCAATCGCATAAACACGCGCATTTTTTCTAAAACTGTCATATTATAGGTTATGTTTATATATATAACCTTCAGAAGTTTGTAATTTTAGTAGAAGTGTTTTTTACTTTCTAAAGATGGAAATAGAACCTGATTTCGATATTTACGAAAATTTACCAAATCAATATGAAGAAAATGTTCAATTAACAGAGGAAGTTGCAAAGGTGAAATATACAATACTGTTGAAAAACAACTGAATCTTTCTTTTAGCTTCATAAACAAGTTAAACTACAAGAAGACCACATACATTCTCTAGAAAATGATATAGAGAAATTGTGTTGTAAAATAAGAGATATGAAAAAAGTTCAAGACAATTTAACTAAGAATATTTCGTCATTGTATAAAACAGCCAAAGCTGAAATTGATAGAAAGGATAAAATAATAAATGAACTAAGAAGTCAACTTGAACAATATACTCTACAACAAAGAAATTTTAACAAATGGCCAAAACGTAGTAGAGAAAGTAGTCCATGGTCATATAAAGAAAGTGATGAATTTGAGCCTAAAAGAATGAAAAGATATGAAGACAGTTACGAAAGAAGTAGACACGGCTCAACACCACATAGTTATGAAAGTTTCCCAAAATCTAAAGAGGAACATGGATATAGGGAAATGACTAAAGAAAAATATAGAAGAGAAGTTCCTTATAACTATGAAAAATATGGTACTGAATATAGTCAAAGGAAAAGGTATTTTAACAAATCTTGAATGACTTTTTAAACATTCATTCTTTCAGAGAAAATTTTTATAGAGCAACTAATAAAGAAGAAATAAGAATTAGTGAAAACAAAAAAGACAAATTTAACAGAAGAACTCCTACCGATAAAGAATTTGGTAAAAAGGATAAAGTAAAAAATAATGTAACTAATTTTGATACTTTTTTTGAAGTAGATAAAAAAAGCAGACAAGAAATTAACGAAATAATCAACATTTATAATAGAGAAGATAATAGAGTTGTTAATGAATTTATGAATCCTGGTACTTATACATCTAAAAACGCTGCAGATTTCATAAACAAAAGTGCCAGCGCTGGGTCTCATAATAAACAGGTTGAATATTCACAAGTAAATAAACCGAAAAAAGCATCTTCACCGAATAAAAAAATGTTTGAAAGTAGAAGGAAAACACTTGATATAAAGGTTACAAAGGAAGATAATAATAATAAAAACGTGGAAGTTCCGAAAGATCATGAAAACGGAAAATCAAGAGTTGATACACAGAAAAGTATTGCGTCAGAAGCAATAGGTCATATATCTGTTGATGAAAATTTGTCAAATGAAGTAAATTTACAAACTGATTTAGATTTTAAAACATTCCATTCTATAGGAGCTGTAGAAAAAATATCAAAAGATAAAAAAGACAGTAAAGTCGAAAAGTCAATTGACGATAGACAAATACAAACCGAAAGTAAAAAAGAAAAGTCGTTAAATAGCGATAAAGATGGAAGAAAACAGGAAACATTTTTAATCGAACATGAGAAAGATATTTTATTAATCAATAAGCAGGAAGACAAAAAAGAAAAAATACTAAACGAAACCAAAAAAAAGAAACTGTTAAGTGAAGCTAAAAAAGAAAAAACATTGAGTGACCATAAAAAAGAAAACAAAGATAAAATATTATTGAATAAAGAGGTAAAAGAAGAGTTGTCAGAGAACGATACGAAGCAACAAAAAAAAGAAGAATTAAAAGATGGAAATAG
Source organism: Latheticus oryzae (assembly GCA_030157265.1). NCBI lineage: Eukaryota > Metazoa > Arthropoda > Insecta > Coleoptera > Tenebrionidae > Latheticus > Latheticus oryzae. The sequence continues at coordinate 4,651,847 of CM058049.1, forward strand.
AAAAGAAACTGACAGAGAAGTATTAGAGTTGGGCTTAGCTACAAAGAAGAATAATGAAAATCATAAAAAAGAAGCATCAAAAGATGAAAACAAAAGAGAAACTGAAGTTAACATAGAAAAATTGCAGCTAGAGTGTTCACTGAAAAAGAATAATGAGAATGACAAAAATGAAGCAGTAAGTGATGAAAATAAAAAAACTCACAAAGAAAAATTGTCAAGAGATTATTCAAGAAAAGAGAATAGTGAAAAACCCCTGAAAGAAAAGAAAAAATATTTGCCAAATATTCCAAATAAATCAAGAAAAAAAACAGTTTCTTCCACAGTAACGTCTAGCAGTTGTGCTAACGAACCATTACAAGAAAAAATATCCAGTGAATTGTCAGATATTGAAGAAACGGCGATATCTGAAGATAAACCATTCTCAAACGAGGAAACAGAAAACCCTGATTTTCTTTATTCTTTGGGGTCAAAACAGAATGAAACGAAATCAGTTGTTGAAAAGGGAGAGATCGAAAATGATCCAAAATTGTCGAAAGAAGAATTTTCAATATCTGGAAAAGTAGAAAAATCGAAAGAAACTAAAGCTTCAAAAAAAAGGAAAAATGTAAAACTCGAAGACATTTCTATAAAGTTGCAAAAGAGACTTGAAGATAGAGTTGAGGAAGGAATTTGCAACGTATTTGACACAACGTCAGACCAGAATTGTGATCTACTTAAACAGGATATCTTTGAGATTGTGAAAAGTGCTGCTTTTGCAAAAGAATCAGAAACTGCTAACAGTAGAAATACGACCGTTTCAAAAGATACGAATGACTGCTGTGCACAAAATGAAATAATAGATGAACTATCAACATCAAATTTACTTATTGAAAAAAATAAAACAACAGATGAGGTTCAAGTAAACGAAGAGAAAAATCTAGTAAGTTTAGAGAATGAGAAGAAAGAAGAGAACATAAATTCTGAAAAAGAAGAGCATGATGTAATTAATAATAGGTTTCGAAGGCAAGGTAACAAGGACTTTAAAGGGAAAGATGATAATTATGAGCCAAAAGTCAGCAAAAGGATCTCTTCAAGAAAGAGCGAAAAAGAGCCAAAAAGCAGCCAGGATTCAAAAAGTAAAAAACTTGAAGAAACTAAAGTCGAAAAAGAATCAAAAGAGAAAACAAATACTCAAACCAAAAAAGAAAAACTCTCAGATGGGATGTCGCGACGTGTTTTACGCAGCGCAACCAAAAGGAGTTGTTCTAAAGAAAAAACAGATATCTGTACCGATACGATGGAAGAGAAAACTGAAAAGCATCAAAGCCATGAAGACTTTGCTTTTATACATGAAAATGTTATATCGGAAGTTGTAATATCCAGTAACGGGAATTTGACTCATGACGGAGAAATCCCAACTTTACATATATCAGAAAATTATGATGTTTTAAACACCAGCAGCGAGAGTTTAATCGAAATGAATCTAAGTTTAAGTACAGAATCTTTAGATATAAGCACAAAAAGTGAAACCAATGCAAATAATAATAAGGATGTAAATAATTCTTTCTCCAGGAAACGACGAAGGGTTGTCTGTACATTAATTGATTAATTCTTTAAGATGATTCAAGTGAAAAAGTTGAGTAAATAATATTGTATTTTATTAATGCTCACGGTAAAAATGTTTTTATAAACAATTAATTAAGAATTAAAGTTTTAGTTTATGTTTCTTTTTTTCTTTTTTGTTTTCAACTGAATCTTTAACTATCTCCACAGCTGATCTAACTGACGGAAAATTACCTAATCCTAAAAGATATTTCCCACTAAATCCCTTGGGAAAGACTGGTTTATTAAGCAGAGCAGTCAACTGCTTCCTTTTGAGGTTGGCTATTTTTTTCTGAGAAGATGTATCACCTTCATATTTTTTGTCACTAATATTTTGGTTAAGCAAAATATGATAAATATTCTATATTACTGAACTTTTGAAAGGATACAAATCTTCAACAATGATATCCATCTCTTTTGCTGCTTTCTGCAACCATCCCTCTTCCGAATTAGTTTTCTTGATTTCCAATTCTAGCTTATCCAATTCTCGTGCTAAATTTACTCTTTGTTTCACAGCTTCCAAAAATTCTACTTCTATGGGGAAGACTGGCAATTCTTCACCTGCAATGAACTTTTTGTGGTAAAAGTACTTCAAATGTTCCTCTCAAAGCTTTACTTTTATTTAAAGTTTTCCTGAGTTTAATATAACTTTTCAATTCTGAAGGCTCCACTAAAACAAGTGTAAGACCATGCTGTGAAGCACGAGCTGTACGTCCTGACCTATGTATGTAACTTTCAGAAGTTCTTGGAGTTTGATAATGCAATACATGTTCAACTTTAGGTATGTCAAGACCTCTAGCGGCAACATCAGTCGCTATTAAAATTCCATTTTGTTGTTCTTTAAACCTGAATCAAAATGTTAATATAAAATTTAAATTAGTAAAATTGTATACCTCTCTAGATTTTTCAATCTTTGTCGCTGCTGCATCGATGCATGAAGTGGTAAAGGATGACAGTCAAGTATATTTAATAAATTTGATAATCTTTTCACACAACCAATAGAATTGCAAAATATTAAAGTTCTACCTGGGTGTTTTTGCAGAAAATAGTATATGTAGTAATCCTTCTCATTAAAGCCACAACTGATTTTACATTCTGTTAGAGAATCAGGAGTAAGATTTTTTGAAGTAATATCGACTATTTTTGGATTTTTAATTCCCAAAATACTTATAATTTTTTGTAACTTTTGCTCAGACGTCATCTTTGAGATTTTCGATTTTTTCAAAAGATATTTCGGCAGATCATGGACCAATGTAAGAGTTGCTGAAAACACGAAATTTTGTCTTTTTTGTGACACTGATTCATCGAAATTAAGTCTTTCTAGCAAATCATGTAATTCTTCGAAGTGTCCTTTTTCTAACATTCTATCAGTTTCATCAATTGCTAAATACCTGAAAAAACTATTATACTTCAGTAATTATATTTTCTCAACGAACCGAATATGTTCAAATTGTGACAAATGTTCATTTTTGTCTTGAATTAATTCCCACAATCGGCCCGGTGTTGCGACTACTATTTCAGGGCCCTTTTTCAGAATTCTTTCTTGTTTTACAGCAGCCATTCCTCCAACAACAACAGCAATGTTTATATCTAAAATTTGTTTTGAAGAAAAATTTAAAAAGTGCTCATCAACCCAATACCTGTATGCTTTGCAACAGAAGTAAGGTGATTTTTGACTTGTATTGCAAGCTCTCTTGTAGGAGTTAAAATTAAAGCATATAGAGGCTTCTTTGTTGATTCAGTCTCTAAAATAACAATGTAATCCTTTTATGAATAACAAACTGCTTTGAAACCTTTATTTAATTTTTGTTTCAATATTCCTGTCAATATTGGAAGTCCAAAAGCTAGAGTTTTGCCACTGCCAGTCTCAGCAGCCCCCACAACATCCTTACGTCCTGCAATTTAATCGTACAACTATTCTTTTATATACAATAATAAAAACAACCTAATATTGCAGAAGGCAATGTCAGTGACTGAATTGGTGTAGGTTCCACAAAACCTTGTTCACAAAGAGCTTTAATTAAAGGATCCGGTAAACCAAAATTTGTCCATGTTTCAAACCCTTTTAGTGTACTTTCATGACTATTCGTAGTTACTTCAAAACTCGATCCGCATTTCGACGGTGTTAAAGTAACATTATCAGGTGACATTGATGTAATAATTCGTTTTCTCTTTTTTGCTTTATGTATGTCACTACTAGCTTTACGTTTAGACTTCTAAAAGTATTCAATATGTGTAAATTCCTGGAAAATTCTGAAATACACATAAATCTAACCTCTTTTGTAACATTTGTAAGTTCGTAATCTGTACACTCTTCAAGTCCTAGTAGCCCTTCAGAGGAAAGAACTGGATCATCTATTTCAATACGTGTCCACTTCATTGCATTTAACTGTTTTAACATAATTTCTCAAAATACACAATTGCTTGTTAACCATAGATAATAATAATTAACACAGCTGTACATAACCAAATATTACCACATGGCAAGAAATGTCATAATCGAATGATCTACCGGTTGGCAATTTATGCACACGCTATTTGGTCTACTCAATGCATGATTGATCCAAAATTACAATTCGAAATTTGGGAAAAATTGTGTTGTGTGAGTAAAAAAAACACATAATTGCACCCTTATTTATTATATGTTATCTATAACTACAAAACACAATTACAAAATAAAATTATGCACTCTAGTAAATTTTCAATTAGCATCAAGAGAAAAATATACTAGACTGCCATCAATCCAAAATGAATAAGCCTTAGTTGCCCCCTTGCTTATACAACAAAATTTTTCATTCATTAATATTAGTTTCAATATTGATGAATGGAAAACTCACGCCCTCAAAAAAATATTCATAATAAATTCCTTATAACGTTATTGTATGTAACCAGCCACTATAAATGTAAAAAAAAAATTGGTCTCAACAAGAAAAGTTAATGGAAATAATGTTTTTGGATAAAATCTATCTGGTTTTAGTCACTATCTTGTAAATAGCCAACGTACTCAAGAACATGCTCTTCAATGATCGAATCAGAGTTTGGTACATGGATTCTAATAGGTAGCTTATTAATATCTACGCCGGAATCTCCATCCAGACCAATATTTAAATCAGTGATAGAATCATTCATTACAAAATGCTCGTCAGTAAATGATAAAATATCTTTCAAAAGAGACCAGACACTTTCATCAGCGACAACATGCACCTTAGCAACTGGGAACCCATTAAATGGACTTGCAACAGGTAATGTGTACGCTCCCATATTTTCGAATACAATCCAATCACCAACTTGCATTTCTGGAAGAAAAACATCTTCGATTACTTGATCTAAACCGTCACATGTTGGACCCCAAATACTACTAGAGTAATATTTTGTTCCCGGCAATTCGTGTAATGGTTGGGGGACTACCCGCTGATGATCATAAAGAATACAATTGAAACTTCCGTAGACACCATCATTGATGTAATACATTTTATGGTGATTTGATTCATCATTTGTAACTACATCACGAACTGAATGGATGTTACAAGCCAAAGTATAAGCTGAGCTGACGTAAAAGCGACCTGGTTCTGCAATTACTTGGACTGACGGATCAGGAAAATATTCATCTAGAGCTGAATTCACAACTTGTGCTATCTGAAACCCAATAAAACAAATATTTATAATCTTAAGACAAAGTTAACTATTTAAGATTATATTTTATTTGTTATTAAATTTATGACTGGTCTCTTAATATTTTATTTTACATATAAGAACGCAGTATTATAAGTAGATAAATTTTAAGATAATAAATTTTATGATATTCCTTTCTTACCTCGTCAATTGACGTACCGCGATCCCCAGGAAAGCCGCCTCCAATATCCAACAGTTCAAAATTATATCCAAACTCTGCAGCAATGTCAAAAACATCTCTGGCTGATGCAATAGCTCTCTTAAAAACAGATATTTCTCTGCAACCTGATCCAACGTGGAAGCTAACTCCCACGACATTTAAATCCAGTTCTCTAGCTTTTTGTAAAAGACGTGGAGCATCAGCAACGGCATCGCAGCCAAATTTCATACCCAGAGGACATTGTGCATCAACAGCATCGCATCGTATTCTTATTACCAATTTGGCATCTGGAAATAGAGTCTTGACTTTATGCAATTCCGTTTCATTGTCAACGGTCATCGTAGAAACTCCGGTTGAAGCCGCATGTCGAATATGACTTGCCGGTTTAGCTGGATTTGCAAAAATAATGCGATCTGAACCCACACCCAATGATAAAATTTTGTTTATTTCGCCTTTTGAAGCACAATCGAAACCGGTACCTAGAGCAGCAAGGACTTCCAAGACAATTAAACTATCATTACATTTCACGGCTGAAAAATTGAAAACAATAAGAAACTGTTTGATGCAATAAATGTATAGATTTACCATAAAAAGGCTGAACTCTTGGCATTAAAGCTTTCCAAATTCTATGTTTGCGAACAATATCGCCAACATCGCAGACATAAAAAGCATCTTCTTGTAATCCAGAATCTGCAATTTCCATAATAACTGACCAAACATTTGATTGAGAGTCCAAGATATGAACTCGTTCATCGGCGCTTGTAATTTTCATTGTTACTTTTTTAATAATGATTGTTATAAAGAAAAAATTATGAATTTCTTGAGGAGCTTATATTGTAATAAGCAAGCTAAAAGTTGGAATATAAGTACTGAAAGAAAGACAATGCGAATAAAAAAACTTACGAGGCAACCTGTGCTCAGAATTGAACAGGATGTGAAAAAGAAGGAAAAGCGGGTGCTCCTAACTGTTTAGAAAACTAGCAATTCCAAGGAGGTTCTCCGTTCAAAAATATTCTCCAATTGTATGGAAGAAAAGCACTGTTAGTAGCCGGGGAAGCTTCGTCCACAATGCAACCCTAGAAACGGAAACACCCATTAATTTTTGACAAAGAAAAATACGCTACGACACGTAACTTATAATTTTCTTTTCATTTTCAAAATTACATGTATGTCAACGAAACCATGATTTTCTCTTTCATTAACATTATACCAATTTTCCGTCATACTGTTTTTTTTTCATTCACATTATAAATATTGCAGAAATGAAAATACAGCCAAGTCACTCCCTGTTTTTACTTTACCTCGAAATGTGGGCCGGATTGTTTTTCAAGAATTTTACATAAGCACATGAAAAGGTCTTTGATAACTTATAAAAAAGTCATTCGACTTCAACGTGAAAACCAGACAAAGACAGCGGAAAAAATATTCATCGGATGTTTGTGACAATTAAATATATTTTTCCCCCACCATTACTTTATTATCGGCCAATGAATTCAAATGATCTTCAACCTGAAAAGCTGATAATTCTTATCAGATGTACATAGTACATGTACAGTCACTTTTAGCGCCTATATAGTATTTACAAGAAATTTTTTCCATCTGTTTCGAATTATTAACTTCGGATTGTTTCCTCATGCAAGTTAGTAGGAGTATTTTGGTACTTAATTCATGCGGATATTATGAATGGCAAGTGCTAATGCAGAAATAACTGGTTTTTACAGTTTATAAAAATTACAAACGTCTACACTTTATCAAGAACTAGTTTATTATTATTATCATAGCAACACACATCAAGTTGTAATCTCTAACAATAAATAAAGTGTTTTTTTTTACGAACAAGTGATATATATAAGTAATATAAGTAATTTTCACAAAAATCAAATTTAAAGTTTTTCAGATTATCATTACATTTAGAAAAAAAATCACATTAATAGTCTTTCGATAGCGTTTTGATAATTTCAAAAAAATTTGATAAACTTCCCAGAATTAGAGACATTGCATCATATGGATGCCTCAACCTTAAATTAATTAAGACTGAACAGTTTTTTGAATCTGTTCCAACAACAGCTCTATTCTCCCTTTCATGACTGGTTGCCCCTTTTTAGTTTTTTTGTTGAGTTTTTTATTCTTTTCGACTTTATTTTTCCTATATCTTTCCAAAGCTTCTTCTTTCTGAGCCTTTATTTTACGAAACTCTTCCTCGCGTTCTTCCTTTTCTAATTTGTTTTTAGCTACAGATTCAACAAATTTTTTTCGTTTTGATTTTCTTCGAGAAACTTCATCATCATCCCTTTCCAATTCATTTTCTCTTTTTTCTTCTTCATCATAAATTTTTTTTACATCAAAATTCGAGTTTTTCAAACGATTCTTTTGTTTTGAGTAGGTATGACGAATGTAGTCTGCACGCTTATTTTGCCAATTTTCAATTTTGCTTTTAATGCTATATTTCTGAGACCGCCATTTAACTTTATTGAACGTTTTTCTTTTGAGTGAGTCAGTAGACGGATTCTTCAACGTCGATGTAGATTTCACAAAAAAATCATCAGAATTTGTATTACTTTCGTGTTTATGAACTTGTGTCTTTTTGTTTCCTTTATTAAAAAAACTATCACGTTTTTTTGAAAATTTTTTAACTTCCATTTTCCACCTAAAAACCATTTATCTACTCCATCAAACAGTAGTAAAAATAAATAATTTTGGATTCATGGAAAAAATAAACCTTGAAAATAATTTCGTTAATTGATTCGGTTTAGCATTTTTGCATTGTAAATGTTAAAATAAACAATAGCAATTTTTCAATCATGAATCCAACATTATCGCATATCTTTGTCCAACAATTAATATCAATTATCTTTTTTGAATTTTTACAATTATTGTTTCTACATTCATGCCTAGAATGAATGTTAATTCTGATAACTTCCTTCAAAAGTATATCTTGTCTATAACCTTTTGGCCAACATATCTTGTTAAAGATTTTTTATGAGCATTATATTAATTATTAGTTAACATTAATTATCATTAGAAATAAATATAAAAGTGAGTATAAGTCAGTTAATTGCAGTATGAGAAATCTTTATAGTAGCTACAACAGAAAAAATTTGACATCTTGCAGCATCTAACTTTGATACCTACTCCAAAAAGTAGCTGCTTACCTGTTGGAAAAACTACATTTTTATTAATATCTTTCAGATTACAACTGAAATTAAATTTTTATTGCACTGTGAAATTATATACAATCATGCCTGTTAACATACGTGTCAAATTCTTTAAGCATGTGACTTAAAATTTCTTTAGTGAGTAATAATGATTCATTCAACGATTGATAATTTATATAATTTTTCCAAGCCATAAATGTAAATTAAGCAACTTCAATGGCAAAATGCCATTATTGGCAAACTATCAGCATGGATATTGAATCTGCCACATTTTTGCTCATAAACTTATCGAGTAATTAAATTCATAAAATAAAGATCAAGGCTGTATAAATAATAGCATAAAATTGTATCATAAAATTATTTGTCTTATAATTTAATAAAGAATCAAAGAAAAGCATAATTAAAATAACATAATTTATCGACAACTGTCACTCACCTTCGGAAGCCACCCTTTGGGTTGGCGAAAGCTTTTCGGCGGAATTTTGAGTTTTTGCAGATACAAGTGTATGAAAAACACTTTGTCCTTTCGTCAGTCAACAATTTTACACAACTTTTTCGAAATTTTCCAGAACAGCATACCGCAAAAACCGAACCTCTAGCGAGAAAGGAACGAGTAGAGTTTGACAACCGATATGGATTCTCAGAAAATGACGTATGGCGATACTAGCGACGAAGCGGTATATGTCATGAATTATAAAATAGATTCCTGTTCAGTAATTGAAAAAAATTGGAAGAAATAGAGCTGAAAAGTATTGTTAGATAATAAATCTAAAACTTAGTTTATACAAAAAATAACTTACGCAACCTTACCGTTTTTTTTTTATTTAGAGATTTTTTAATTTTAAGGTTGGATTATTTGGACTCAATTTTGGCGCTATTTGATATAATTCAAATTGCTGAAAAGTGAAAAAGTCGTTTTTATTTAATAAGTACGGTACATAGAGAAATATGATATTACTATTATTATTATATTGATATTACGACATTACAGCATAGTGTTCATTTTTAGTGTCAATCTATAATAATAATTTGATAAATGAAAATTGTCGAATTATGCAGTAGAAATTACTCACAACAATCTGTCCACATATCAATGATGTACAGGAATATTCTCGTCCATTTTCACTACATTGGCAAACATTACAATCAATTTTGAATTTTGATAACGGTTTGCATATTGTTGAATCTAAAGAAAATATAAAAACATGCGTATATAATTATATACTATCATTATCTAGAATAATCCACTCGCCTCCACAAGTTATAAATAAGCATATCAATACAGTGCACAAAACTATACTTCTTTTCTTCATCTATGCTAATATTTCAAACAAATTACAGAAATGACTGATATATTGTTCTCTTAGCGAAGACCAAGAAACATTTATTTCCACAGATAAAAAACATTGGTGCCTTCCGTCCTACAATTTGCGCTTTAATCCGGTTTCGGTCAAGATATGACGTGCTCAACTAAAACAGTAAAACACATAATGAAGATAATTACTGGCTGCTTCCTATTGTTATTACAAAAAGACTGACATTCGCATGTTTAGGTGGTTATTTTGAGTTTCATGACCGTGACCATCATTTTGTTAATATTAAAATTTAAATTAATTAAAAAAAAAATATTTCTTCTCAAATAAACATTTTATCATCCAAAATGATCATATTTTATTGCCTCAACAAACTGCAATTGAATCGCAGTATAGAATGGATCAAATACTTCTTGTCTAATTACCTACTTGACAATGTCAACTGTCAAAATTAAAGTGATCGTTCAAAAGTAAACAAGAAGTAAAGAAACAAAATTAGAAAAAAATGTTTGAAAAATACCAGACAATTAATTATAAAGACCAAATATTTATTTAATTTTCTAAATAAAATCCAAATCTTGTATTATCATTGTCATTTGTAAATTTAAAAATGTTGCAGAAATTTGTTAGCTTCATTTTGAAAATATTTATGTTTTATGTTATGTTTAAGAAAAATTCCACATCAGGACTAAAATGTGAACAAAGAGGTTTTTAACTCCAAAATTTTATGGTTAAAAGCAAAATTGAATTTATTTTACAGGATTAGTAGATGGTAAAGTTAAGTGTGTTCTTCACGACAGAGGCATCAACGCTGGGAACCTGGCAATCAATATAAGCGGTACTTTAACTTGGATTTCTGAACTTACAAAAGGAAAGAGTGACAAAGAACTGAATCCATGGAAATATAGTACCGGACTTGACACAAATCGGTCTACGGATGAAGAAGAAAGTCAAGATGATTTCAGAAAAAGAATTCGCTCTCTTATGCCCAGTATCATCTCTTTAAGACTTTGTAAAATTATTATTTACTAATATTAAAGTTACTTAGATACTAAATGGTGTGGAGAAACCGGCGAGACTCCTTTATGTTACGAAGATTTAACATCTTATGTTGAAACAGAAAAATGTTGTCAGAAGCATGAAGAGTGTCTGCCAATTTTAGAGCCAAAAGACACTTTAGACAATATAACGAATGTCGGTATATTGCCAAGATATCATTGTAGTTGTGAACAAGAATTTCATCACTGCTTGAAAAAAATTAATCTTGGAATGGCAAATAAAATAGGACTTACGTATTTTACGATTTTTGGACCTCAGTGTTTTAGAAAAGATAATCCTAAAATCAACTGCACAAGGCAGAGAGGGTAAAAACCATTGCTAATTTTGGTTTAAATAAATATATTTTTTCAGTGGCAGATGCTTGGAATATAAATATGATCGGAAGAAAGAAAAAATGTTCCAGTGGTTTGACATACCTGTATATTGAAAAGTACTGAAATTTTGTGAATCATGATTATGTCGGTTTTGATTAATAAAAGTTTTGTACCTACATATCATCCTCAAATTATAGCTTACCTAAACTGAATTTCTACTGTGCACTATTATTCTTCAATATCACACGCAAAATAAAAAGAAGAATGAGTTTATAACTATAATTAGAAATGAAATACGTAATCAATCAAAAGGTCTATAAACAGGAAATGATACAAAAATGTTCTTATAAGTAGCGAAACAGGCAGAAATTTGCAGTTACTCCTATAGTGACCAAAATATATATTATAAGGTAACATTTTAGTGGAACACTAACTTTTTGTAAGTAACTGCCACTAACTTAGATACAATGGGGTTACTAGTAAAACTGAAATTAACAATAATTTTTTTATTTGTAACTTTTTTAACCATCAGCGCTGGTAGATGTAGAACTCGAAGCAGAACTAAAATATGTCTAGACGGAAAAGTAAGTTACTGATAGTGATAGAAATTTTGAAGTTACATTACTAAAAGAATAACATTTATTAATTTTTCAGATTGTCCATTAACATTTTTTAAATCAGATTAAACAAAAATGACAACGCCAGAATGGGTTTCGTTCGATCTTTTCCAAAAATCGCTAAACAATTATTTGAATGAAAATGTTAAGCTATTAAATTTTAGAACGACGAATGCTGTACCCGAAGGCGACAATTACACTAGTGATTTATATCGAGCCACATTAATTTATATTGATAAAAAGTAAACTGTTTCGTATAAACTGAGAAACAATAAAATTTTATTGTAATAAAATTCCAGAAATGTCAAGTCATCAGTATCGGTGATTGTTAAATGCGGAAACGAAGACGGAGGTGTTAAAACAGACATTGCTCAAAAACTACATCTTTTCGATAAAGAAGTAGAAATATTTACAAAAACGTTTCCTGCACTTTATGAAATATTGGGCGAGAATTACATTTTTTCTTCAAAATGTTTTTATACATCTACAAGTCCCCATGCTATAATTGTTTTGGAAGATTTAACAACATTGGGATTTCAAATGTTGCCTCGTCATATTGGTTTTGATTTAGAGCATTGCTTTAAAGTCATAGAAAAAATGGCACAACTACATGCGGCATCTGTAATTATGTACAAAAAAGATCCAGCTTCAGTTAAATTTTACGGACAAGGATTATACGCTGATAATGATATGATTAGAGATTGGGTATTTTATTTTATTTCATTTTTTAATTATCTCGAAATCTAATAATTTAATGGTTTATTTTAAGATAACAGCAGGATTTACTGGTCTAATTGATGCTTGCAGCCGTTGGCCTGGATTTGAAAAATATGGTTACAAATTAGAAGCTTTAGGTTTAAATGAAATTCTTAGACGTGGATTTAAATCAATAAAAAGAAAATTTGGCGGATTTCATGTTTTAAATCATGGTGATTTGTGGGTTAATAATATGATGTTTTCGTATGATAACATTACATCCAAACTAAAAGATATGAGATTTGTAAGAATTAAACAAAAATTTAATCAATATTAATTAAATATCAAAATTGTAGGTTGACTTTCAGATGAACATTTTTACAAGTCCAGCAATAGATTTGCATTATTTTATAGCAACCAGTACACAAGTTGAAGTGAAAATTGCTTATATTGATAACATTTTGGATTATTATTATTCACATCTTCTTGCAAATTTGTCAAAACTTCAGTACTCTTTGGAAAAAGTTCCGACTAGGGAGGAGCTCAGGAGGGACTACAACAGCAGATCATTTTATGGTATTACATTACAAAAAATCAATTAATCGATTTAGCATAGATACGATTTAGGTTTGTTAGGAGCTGCCACTGTTTTACCATTTGTTAAGGCTTCCAAAAGAAAAGATGCTTCATTCGAGAATATTATAAAAGATGACAGCTTGGAGGGATTTCGATACCATGCTTATAATAATGACAGATATAGAAAACACATGGAGTTACGTGCCAATTTTAGAATCAATTGTGACGGTAATAAAAATAAAAGGTGAATAAAATAAAAAAAATAATCCAATATTATTTAATATGTTTGAAAATATTTTGGAAAGGAGACCTGACCATTAATCATATATACCGACTGTAAAGGATGGTTTTAAATTTATTTCAAAAAAGATATTTGAATAGAGATAAACTTATTTTCATCCGTTTACACGGGATAACGTCTTATACGGCTCTGTCTCCTTAACCCTTTCCGATTTTACATCAACCTCAACTAGACTAAACATTCATAAGTGGCACTTCACTTATCAGTGCATTCCGATGTGGACTCCGTGGGAATGTACGTTTTGTTGCAATTCTTCAATAAACTTAAATAACTGATGCCGATGTCCTTTCACGACAAAGGACTGTAAGGACTCAATCATAGTACAGTAAGTGCAAAATAAACTTTTTCAATAAAGTAATCTCCGTCACTGAGATAGTCATCCTTCAAAGCTGAAGGCTTGACCATACTGAAATTTGTCTTCTGCGTTAAAACTTCATATAAGTGCACTATAACATAATTTTTTTAGGACCACTATACATTATTGGTGTATGTACTGTACGTCCCAACAGAGAAGAGCTCGCTTAGGAATGTGGTCTAATACATTATCAATGCGAACCTCTTATATTAATTACATTGTTAGAAGCAAAGACAAATGCTAAAACAACAGCAGAACTTTTTGCCGCTTTGCACATTACGATAGTCTGATACTAGAACCACAATCGTAGATAGACAGGTTTGGAAACTTTCAATTCAATAGTGAATTTTAAACATGAGATACTAGTTGGCCATCGCGGGCAACTGAATACGTGGCGCCTCTATCGGTTACTACGTTAGTTTCCGCGTATTTTTGAATGAAACCGTCAGTTTGAGGGAATTTTGTCGCGAAATGCCGAAAAGCGAAGTTGCAAAAAATCGATATTGACGAAAATGGAACTGATGATGATGAGTATAAAATTTTTAATTTCTACGAATCGTGACGTTTATTATATTTTTATGATTAATATTCAAATTTTTAATTATTTATGTGTTTGTATTTGCAAATAACCAAAAACAATCACTCAACTTCAACTAATCATGCATGAGGGCGCCACGTATTCAGTTGCCCTCCATGGCCAACTAGTATTACTGATATGGAATTCTTTTTTTTGGTCGAGAGGAGATCCTCATGGACACCCGGAACTTAGTATCTATCGCTCCGGGTAGTGCCGGACTTTTACCGGCTAAAACTTCTCTTTCACCTGACTAGATGTTATCGAATCTTTGATCCCTTTACACCGATCGGATGGCACTGGAAGTGCGCTAGAACAAAATAAGATAAAGAGAAAAATTAAGTTGGACTCAACTTTTTGATCGGGAAGGCTGACGTTTTAAACTTTGACGGAAGAGGGAGGAACTCGTCACTTGGTGGCGGTTGACCAGAAGTGATGATCTCATCTTCGAGAAGAGCCATTCGAGGTCGTCTGATTTTGGAAGGTCCTAGTCGAAGGCTTCGCGGATGGTCGGATTTGGGTGAACTTCCGCTTTCGCAAAAGTTCGAAGAGCGATCTCGTGCAGGAACTCTTTCAGCAGTGGAAGCTTGGCTTCTCTGTGAAGTTGATGGTTTCTGACGAACCATGGAGCGTTGAACGCCATTCGGAGGAACTTGTTTTGAAAAACCTGCAACTTTTTAAATCGCGTTGTCTTAGGTGCGTAGGCCCAAGCAGCGGAGGCATAAGTGATGGCTGGACGGATGATGGACCGGAAGAGGAGCACCTTGGTGTTGACTGAGAGCTGGCTACACAAACAACTGACTTTGAACCATGTTACCTTTGACTAGCGCGTAGTCGAGGTGTGGACCAAAGCTGAGTCTTCTGTCCAAAATGACGCCTAAGTATTTCACCTGATTTTTCCAGGGAATAACTCGGCCAAACATTCGGACGTCACCGGCTGGGCTTTGTCTTCGTCTTATGATGAGAAGAGCAGAGCTTTTCTCTGGATTGACGTCGATGAGCCATTTTCGAAACCATTCCTCAAGTTGGTCCGCAGCTTCCTGAAGGTAGCGCGTCGCCATTCTGGGTTGGGACGATCGGGTGAGGATTGCGGTGTCGTCCGCGTAGATTGCGAGCTTTGTCATCGTGGTGCTTGGAATGTCTGCTGTGAACAGCGAATAAAGAATGGGTGAAAGAACAGAGCCTTGTGGAACGCCGGCTTCCATTTGCCGGAAACCGGAAATCGAGTTTCCGATTCTGGCCTGGAAGTTCCGGTTTTGAAGAAATGAGTGGATCAGTTAGGTCAAAGCGATCGGAATGTTGGCATTGTGGAGCTTGGAAACAAGTCCGTTGTGCCAATCAGTGTCGAAGGCTTTGGAGACGTCGAGAAATACAGCACCGGTCACGTGCTTGCGCTCGAGACCTGTGGAAGCGTATTCTACGACTCTCAGGAGCTGATCGGAAGTGGAATGTTTGGGCCGATGGTTTTGCGGAAATTTCTGATCCTTTCCGGGTTTTGGGATGAAAATGACCGTTGCGGTTTTCCATGTGGAAGGAAAGTGGCTGAATCTGAGCATAGCATTTATAATACTTGCCAGAGTGACGATGGCTTTCTGTTTGAAGTGCTTCAGTGCTTTGTTCGGAATTTTATCCGGGCCTGAAGCTTTTCGCGATTTGAGTCCGCGGATGACGTCGCGGACTTCTTCCGGTGACGTGGGAGTGATCGGAAGTTCGGAAGGGAGTTATGGAATTCATTTTTCAAGTGTATTTATGGATGAAATTGAGAGGAGTTTCCAGACCTGTCTATCTACGACCGTGACTAGAACACATGGATAGGCGTTTTTGATTGGCTGAACGCAAAGTGGCGCTATTCTCTTCGATAGACTTCGTATAGAATCGGTACAGCGGCGACTCGTGGTTTTTCAGTTGTCTTTGGTCTTAAGTCTTAACTTTTAGCGAATGAATCAGTATGGAAAGTAAGAAAGAAAGGAGTAAATAGAGTTTCTTCATCATATAAATGAGCCCATAAAACGTGTAAAGTGTATCGGAAAGCACGGTCAAAAGGATCAAAACTGTAGATCTCGTTTACGGCAATCCACAGACAAGAACAAGTTGTTAATTTCAACACCGTAAACGATCTTCTGTTAATGATCGCATTGATGATTTCGATTTTCAAGTGATTCGGCGGGAAATTGAAGATTTTTACCTTGTGAAGAAAACTATTCCTACTCTATAAAAAGCAAAATTGATGTGCAGTTTTCAAAGTCTTCACTGTAACGTTTCTTGCGATCTCGCGGTTTTGTCTGGCGAAAATGTCAAAACAAATGGAAGGTTTTGATGGAAAGGCCATCAATCTTGCATTGACGCTTGAAATATTTGCGTGCCATCAAAAAGTATAGGGCCGAATGAAGGAATACTGTGTTTCTGGATGAGACCTAGCAGGTTTAACTACCGGGGATTACCATGGCCAAATGAATAAAGCTAATTTTCAGAAGTGGCTTGAACAGCGTTTGCTTCCAAATATTCCTCCAAATTCGGTAATTGTTTTAGATGACGCACCGTATCACTCAGAACGTGTTATTAAAGTTCCCACAAAATATTCCTTGAAGTCAGAAATGATTGCTTGGCTTGCGAAAATAAATATTGAACATGGATTCATCCTTGAGAAAATGTGACTTATTTGAGAAAATTTCAGGGTAGACAGCAGCCACCATCCATCTGGCATGGGCAGAAACGAAGCACTACATTCGCAATAGGAATACCAGAGGTGAGTTATCAATTACAGATTTGACTATCGTTACTCATGACGCTATTGCTTCCATTTCTGCTCAACGTTGGGAATCATTTGTGCCACATGTCATTGGGGTTGAAGATAAGTTTTGGGAGACCGATGGACTTATTGAAGATCAAGTTGACCAAATCATCATCAGCATTGGCGGTCCTGATGACGACAGTCGGACAATAGTTCCACCAGTTCAGAGGATTCAGATGATTAGGAGAGAGAAAGAGATCCATCTATACCAGGGGTTTCTGGTATAGATGGTATTTCTGGGGTTTGTATGTTGTCCGATTGATTTATTTGTTTTATTCAAAGTTTTTTTTAGAGTTTTTTTTATCTAAGAGTTTGATTTTTGTTGATTATTTATATGTTTTTTATTTATTTTATTACGATTTATTGTTAGAATTTCTTTTTGTTTTTAAGTTATTTTGATTATTTCGATTCGCAGAATTTTTTATTTATTCCTATTTACTTCAAAGTTGTTTGTTGTTGTCAGTGAGGATATTTCTTTTAATAACAAAAAATTGCTGTGACGTTTATTCATTTTTATTTTTTTTAATAAAAGTTTTAAAAAATTTATGAGTTTTTATATTTTTGCATGTTGTTAAAAATGGATATATTATATCGTTTTCTGTTGAATTACTTAACGTCTAATACACGAAATGCCCATTCGAATTCCCGACCGCACGTCAATGGTTTAAATGTCTCGCGTTAGTAGGCTTCTCCCACCACCAGGCTCTTCTTTCACGGGAGGCAGAGTATCTTAGTTTGCACACTTTGAGTAGTTTATTTAGTACGCAAAACCTTGAAACATTTTTCTTCCAAGGCCATAATTATGTTATTTTCCCATCATTTGATAAGACGCATGTTTAACTTGATTAAATTTTATGAGAATCGTGTAGCTTCTAAATACATTTAATGGCTCTAATTTACTGAAACAACATCAGCAGATAGATATTTTCGCATAAAAAATAAAAATCTCATATGTGTATAATTGGCTGCCTAAATAAGAAATTAATTAAATTTTGCTTTTGAATTTTGTATACTTCAGAATTTTCAATATTCTCTATATATGTAATCAAAATTTTAAATGAATTTAGGAAATTAACATAAAATACTAAACGTGAAAAATAATAAAAATTAAAATTGTTTTCGATGTCTGTATTAGTTTCCAAAGAAATGAAATAATTATCTTCTGGAATTTAATAGTAGCAACAATGTTTAAAAATTTATGACATTTTTTGCGTCAAAGTTATCATTTTGCTTTTCCGTTTTTTTGATGTAATTAAGCAATGCAAAATTCACATGAAAGTAAAAGCAATGGTAAGCATTTTGGAAGATAATTTAATATAAATTCATTAAAAAAAATAATTTAAAAGTAAGCAAAGATGATTGTGGAGACTATCGAAAAGGTACCACAAAAATACTCTCAAAACCCAAGTAAGAAAATGTTTTCATTGACTAAAAAATTTAAATTTACATACTACACCTTTTTAGCTCACCTATAACCAAGCAAAAAGTTGCAGAAATTGAAAAAGAAAAACAGTATTAAACACAATTATGAATGTTTGATATTATTAACGAAATAATTTTAGACTGATCAATTGCGGTTTACACAAATTAATTTCATCGTTTTCTCATCATGCTCAAAAAGTGAATCAAAAAGCTTCAAAAATCAATGCAAGCAAAAACCAACCAAGAGAATCAAGCCCAAATAAGTGAAGCGAATAATTAAAATAAATGCTGTATTTCAATAAATCTTAATTTTAGAAAAGTAAACTCGCATATTCCGTTAAGAAAACAGGAATCGGTTGATAAGTACACAATGACTGACTTGGAACAAAACGAAAAGGAGGTACCTGTGCAGTCAGCAATTCTAGAGGAAACTAGAGGACAGTCGAATGTAGAAAGACCTTACCAGTTGATGGAAAATCTATAGATAAAAAGCACGTCTCATTTTACTCGTTTGTAGAGATATGCAATGGACTGATCCAAGACTATTAAAGAAGTATTCTATAATTAAAAGACCATTTAAAAAATCATTGACGATACCACATGTGAGTAAATCGGAAAATAATTCTGTTGTAGAAGAGGAACTTGACCAAAACATTGAATATGTTTGTACTAATTATAAACACTATATTCTTCAATGTAATTGTTTTTTTAACACTGTTACATTTTAATTTGATGTTTTTAGGTCTTTATTATTTTTGTACAATTTCTGTTTCCTTTATTGGGTCTTTGTGTGGTATTGCTTTAATAACATTAATATTGTGGAAGATGTTAGATGAAAATATACTCAATTTCCGATTCATAACAACAAAAAATGATTTGTTTTTGAAAAAATTTGTACGGATCGTGGGTAATTCAATTTTAGGGGTGATTAATAACATCCTTAACAGAGCGCTGCGACTTTTAACCATTTCAGTACGGTAAAACTATTTGTAATTGTTGTAAGATATATTTTCACATTTTAGACCAGTGAAGTGTTTGCTGAAGAAAGTCAACATCAGATGTCCTTATGGTACCAAAGACTATACCAATAATTCCGTCGATTCAGTTTTCTTACTTTTTGTTCATACTTAATGTAATAAAACGCAGATAAATGTGGAATATTTTTTATTTTGTATCAAATTAAATACAAATTAAGCCCTTCTATTGAATGTGTTTGTGGCAGGCTGTGTCAACTGTAAACCACTAATGTTATTGAAATCCAACATTTTCAACATTTCCTTGGTTTCTGGATCAACTTCAATAATGTCGTGTTCCAACGCTGAAACTTCTGGAACAAAGTTGTCTCTTCTTTCTCTTTCTTCTTCTTGAAGTTTGATTGAAATTCCTCGCACTTGTGAATGACGCAAGCGTTTCATTAAATGAGTTACAAATCCAGCAATTTTATTCCTTAGAGGTTTGGTAGGTATGATGGCAATTTCTTCACAGATGCGTTTGTTTGTATGAAAATCGAGAGTTAGGCGAGTGTAATACTTCTCAATTATTACTTTCGACGCCTTTTTTACAGTTTTGGTACGAACGCGACCCATGATTGCTGAAATCGTAAAAGATACATGAGTTGCTTGCGAATAACCTCATTTCGGTTAAAAACTAGAAAATTAACGGTAAGACAAAAATCATCAAAATTTGGAACAGTAACCAAAACATTTGTGTTTTATTTAAATTTAACTAAAATATTGTACTTACCTGAATATTTATTAACTTTAGTTTCTCACAAAACGTGGTCAACGAAAGCTCATAACAGAAAGGGGGCGCTGTACTTCTACAAACTGTCAAATTGACAATGTTGCCAACAAGCTATTCAGACAATTACTAAAAAATTTAAAAAATCCAAGTAGTAAAGAAATTTTATTTAAAATAAATCTATAATTTATACAAAGTTGGGTAAATAATTTGGAACAGTACACCCTCTTTGTTTGATTATTTCTTGAGCAGCGTAACACCCTAATCTACAACAAACCATTAAAGACTTTTTCTGTAAAAATGCACATAAAAATCCTGCCACAAAAGCATCTCCAGCTCCTGTTGTATCAATAAGTTCATTTTGCTCCAAAGAAGGCACTTCCACTTCAGTGAAAGTATTACCACAATCGCCTGCACATAAAACAGAAGAGGAACCATTAGTTACAGCTACTATTTTTCCTCTATTACTCAAATTTGCAATTAAACTTTTTAATCCATTCTCATTTTTTGTACCATAAAGTGTCTCAAATTCTTTCTTATTACCAAAAATGATATCTGCTTTCTCTATGAAATATTCTACTTCTTTAGGATTTTCTCTACACAAATACTCCCCAGATAAATTAAATGCAAATTTCTTATTTAAAGATAAACAGTGCTTTAGAATGAAAGCCGCAGTCTCAAATCTTTTTGTCAAAAAAAATCCTTCAATGTATACTAAATCAGCACTTTGTATTTCATTCAATACATTTGAATTTTTATTAATATCATGCAAAGATAAAACCTCCGCAGCTCCTAAATGAGCAACTAAAGATCGACATTCACCACTCACTAAAGACACAGTGGTACCAGTAGGATAATTCTTTTGTATCACATAATTTGTTTCAACCCCATGCTCTTTCAAAATCTCTTTTAATTTTTCTCCTTCTTTATCATTACCTACTGAACCCACTATTGTCGCTGAACATTGCTGCTGAAAAAGCCATTGAAAAACTTTTAAAGTATTTTGTGCACATCCTCCTGCTGCTATTGTTTTGTCTAAACTATAAATAATAAAATTACGTTTTTTGCCAATATGACTTCTGTTCATACTTTTTTATGTCTTCTTTCAATATCTTCATTTCATCTAAAGTGATTTCTTTTTGTCCATCTACTAGAAGGTTGTGCTTTTTCAATAAAAAATCGTCTTTTGATAAAACTATTGTATCTAAAAGTGGGTTTCCAAAAGCTACAATTTTTAAATCCATTTTGCATAAATTTTGATAAAAAATTAAGGAAAAGTTTTCAGTTTAGGCGTTATTTATATGCAGAGGTACCCCATTAATTAATGACTTCAAATTACTGGGGGGAAAAAACAATTTCCATTTGTGTAACAAAACCACACCACTTGACCTTTTTTGGTTAAGCAAGTGTCAAAATTAAAGCAGCTTATTGGTTGAATCTAATACCCCCACTTTGCCACACCCCTTAACACCTGTCATCCTTGTTCGGACAAATTAGGGATTTCCGCTTCCTTAAGTTGAGTCAAGGATAGTGAGAAATGAAAACTAAGAAACCACAGTCAATATGGAGTTTTGACAGTTGTATATGTCGGTGTTGTAGTAGATGTCAGTTGGATATCAAAAAAGTATTTATTTCATTATAGAAAAAGTTCGTAAAGGTTTTGAAGAAATCATTTTATAATAAATGACGTCTGGAAAAGACACAATGGGGTAACAGTTTATTTCTATCCATTCACTAACATTAATTATGTTAAAAGTTTTCAAGTATAAGTAAATTTCGTACAGATTAAATCAAATCATTACTGAAACTCACATCCTTTTTTACATTATTCGCTTAATCATGTTAATTTACATTATGTTTAATTGAATGACCACTCCCCCTTTTAATATTCTAATTTTTTTTTTCACAGTGAGCAACCTATATTTACATGTAAGGCACATGTTTTTCATATTGATCCGAAAACTAAAAGATCCTGGATGCCGGCATCTACAACAGCAGTCAGTGTATCTTTTTTTTATGATTCTTCTCGAAGCCTGTACAGAATCATAAGTGTTGAGGGACAGAAAGCAGTTATAAATAGTACAGTTACTCCCAATATGACATTTACAAAAACATCTCAAAAGTTTGGTCAATGGTCAGATGTTAGAGCAAACACTGTTTATGGATTAGGATTTTCTTCAGAAGCTGAATTACAAAAGGTATCTATCAACCAACCAAAAAAAAAGTAAATTGTAAAGCATTGAAACCTTTCAAGAAAATGACTATCACTGTCTAAACTGTTATTTATGTTTAAGTTTATTGATAAATTTAATGAGGTAAAAGAAGCGACTAGAACTGCTATCAGTAAAGTCACTGCCAATGGAGGTTCTGCAGTAACTCCGGTTACAAGTGCAAATGCTAGCCCCATAACTTCAAGAGCTGCTAATACTACATCTGATCAGTCTGATAATTTACTAGAACCCCCAGGTATAAACAAATCGTTTTTTGATTATTAGATTTATCAAATAATGTTTTTCACAGGAAGCACAACCATATCCACGACACCTAATAAATCTGAGGAGGAGATCCCACATCCTAGAAGTCACTCAATTTCAGCGTTGCAAAGTAACGACAGTCCAAGTCATCAGATTAAATCTGAAAAGAGCACATACAGCAATGCTCCTACAAATCCTATTGATATGCAGTTGAAATATGAAAATGATAGACTCAAATTGGCATTGGCACAAAGGTGAGATTTTTTTTTAATAATTTTGATAATAATGTTCATTATGAAAAGAATTTGCGGTGATGAAGTTTAGTGAATTATCTTATTAATTATAGCACAAACAATCGGAAAATACTAGGAATTGTTTATGATTTTTTTAACTCTTTTATTATTTGTGCAAAAGTAAAAAAAATACAAAAAACTCAACATTTATAACAAGCAGTAATCACATCAATAATGTTCTCCATATCCACCTGCAATTCCACCTCCAATACCTCCTCCAATACCTTCATGGTGTGGTTTCCCAATTTTATGAACCACAGCATTAAATCCATTATGTTTATCAGCTTTGTATTCAACAACTCTTGTTGTACCGTCAGCCTCTTTTAAGGTGTAAGTTCCTTTAACTTCGTCACCATCACGTTCTTCAATGTGTTGTTTTTCATCACCAGTATGAGGGTCATGTACAGCATAATTGAATTTGTATTTTGGATGATCCTGAAAATGAAATTTTGATACGAATAATCCAAAACATTAATAATGTAATTTACGTGATGCTCTTCACCACCTCCGTAATGTCCGCCATAAGCAATTTCACCACCGCCGTAACCACCTTCTATGTCACCTAAATATCCAGAATTAACACCAACAAAGAGGGCGAGAGAAACGATGAGAACAATCTTAAAACAAATGGAAAATCAATTTTTAAATTCACTAAACTTTTAAAAATATTACTTTATCACAACCGAACATTTTTGTTTTTTAAATTGTTGTTTGTTGTAAATGATTTACAGAACTGATACTATTTAGATACTTCTGCTTGGTATTTATACTTACCTCCACATTAATAAGTTACCCTTACTGTGTCTTCCTTACTTTCTCTGTTGCCGTTGTAGCGTTTAGGTTTTCCATAGCGAAAACTATTGCTTCTATTCAATCTTCTTTCTCACTCTTGCATTTGTTCAATTAATCATAAGTTCTTGCAAGACGTTTTGATTTTTAAGAACAAAGAAAAAAGAGAAATTTTTATTTCAAAGCGAACTATTGACATCTCTATAATTTTTGCGTTTTTCAAAGAATTTTATAATGTCAAAATTATAATAAAGACTTTTTTTTTTCACATTTTTTTAATTATTTTTTTACGCAATTGCAAATTTTAATTTGCGAAATTAGCATATTTTAATTATTGATAAAATTAAAAGTGTAAGTAGGTTTCACTAGTAAATGGGCTATGTAATGAAATTCAAGTTTAATAAACATTTATTCTCAAATATTTGGCGCAATTATTATTTTTGTATATAAATAAAATAGTGTTGAAAGTTTTGAGAAAAATTGATATGCATGCATATGATGTTCATATTTATGCGTTACGCTTGAAGAAAAAGGGGCCATTCGGTTTCGCTTTAATAATCTTAGACTCATTACATAATTCTAAAGCATCAATTATGCTGCGGTAAAATTGCAAGTGTTTGGATAGTAATTGTGGATTTTATTTGCTCAGTTGACAGTTTTTTTTTTCAAGCTTGTTCTTCCTCAAGGAATAATGAATTTTTCATATTATTAATAGAACATAAAATTTCTATATATTGATTATACCAATAAATATTTTTTATGTAAATTAGGATATTAACCAAAAGTTGCTTCATTACTGCTCGCTTTAGTTTCGCTAATATTTTTCTAATAAGGTTACGTGATTGTTATTATCCACGCCCCATTTAATCAAATAAATATGGGAAGAATGATGAAATGGTGTATTAATAGTAAAGTGTATAAACTAATAACGTTTTTTTGTGTAATTTCCATTTCAGTTCGGCTAACGCCAAAAAGTGGGAAATTGAATTAGCCACATTAAAAAGCAACAACGCCAGGTTAACAAGTGCACTTCAAGAAAGCACAGCAAATGTTGATGAATGGAAACGACAATTAGCGAGTCTGAAAGAAGAAAATATGAGAATGAAAGCTAAATATCAAGCTGATTTGGAAAACAGTAAAGGTTTGTTTTGTACAAGACTACAAACAATGCTACCATAACATTGTTTACTCTTGGATTTATGTACATATTTACGTAACTGAGATATAATTAAAAGACTAATCTTAACTAAATTTGTATTAACATTTCCAACAATAGAGGAAAATTCAAAAGGATACTTGAATTACTTCATTATACAGTAAAAAGTGGTTTGAAAATGGAAAATTCACGATACGGTTCTTTAAGCATTATAAGCAACATGGCAAATAAAAATAAAAGTGTTACAATTGGTAACCTTGTAGAAATCTAGAATTTGATTTAAATGCATGAGAAATGCAGTACCGTATCTAATATAATATATTCTTTGAAACAGATAAAATCTAACAATAAGCAACAAAAGAATATATTCAATATATCTGACATATTGCAATTTCTTTCATAAACTAAATGATGTATTTGTTGTTAATATGTTTTCACAATTTAGAATGATTTTTCTGTTACAATTATTCATGAGGTGTGCCATAAAAGCTTGTTTGAAATTTATGCCGAATTTTTAAATATTTTAAACTAAAGGTCATAAGTTGAATAAAATTTATATTCTTTTACCAAAAGAAGTAACAAATGATAGAGTTCTCACGCATAAATTTATAACATAAAAATTACATCAGTTTCTTTTTATAATGATACCAATTTTTCAAGATGTCTAATTCATTATTAAGTAATATTTGAATTTAAATATTGATTAGTTACATGTAAATAAATGGATGCCTGTTTATTCAATAATAATTTACTCGTTCAGTAATTATCATTATAATCTGTCGATTACATAAAAAGCATTCAAAAACGACATGTGGTGAGTTGCAGTGAGGAGTGAAATGGTACTTTATAGCAAGCAAGCGTGACGCTCTATAGTGAAAGCAATCAAAGTCTCTTTTACAATAATTATTCTTGTATAATTTGTTTAGATTGAAATAATTTTTTTTTTCTATTTATTTAATTTTAATTATTTGCGTTTTTTCAAGGGGGTGGTGATATAGCAGATGAACTGCGTCAAGAAATTCAATCACTCAGGCTGCGTTTAGAACAGCTTGAAGCCGAGCTAGATGCAAAAAATAATGAATTTAAGCAATTATCTGCCTTTCAGAAAAACACCGATTTACAGGTGAAATAATTTTGAATATGTGATCACAAAACATCAGTGTGTTTATTATAGGCTTTACAGAAAGAAAATCAAGAACTTCAAGCAACAGCGAAATTGGCTCAGTCTGAATTGGATATTGCACTTAGTGCTCATGAATCTCAAAGGCAAATTCTTTTAACGTTGAATCAACAATTAGCTAATAGGGTGCACGAATTAGCTACGATTCACGATGAAATTACAACAGCTTTGCAAACGTGAGATCTTGAAAAAAAAAGATAGCATTATAATGTACGTGAGCGCATTTATATTGCATATGTATAGGGTTCGTATTATATCTCGCTTAGGTCTGTAAACATTTGTGAATGTCTCGAAAAAATTATATTATACAAAACGTACTATCGATTGTAAAAAATACTGCATTTTTTATTCATTTAGGGTTCTATTGGCATGTGCCATATATTGTTCATCTGTTATTACGCACTTTATTATAATGTTTTGTCAATTTTAATTGTATGTAACTAACGCTTTATTCGTTAACGTTTGATATGTTAAAAAAATTACCATATCATTTTGTACGAGTTGCCAGCCACTTTTTATTTTATTAGACAATAACTTTTCAAAAAGCTGTTCTATCTAATGCCGTACGGATACATCATTTTAGTCAAGCGCGCATACAAGTATTATTTTGGTAATGGTTTTGACTGATATCTTTAAGTTTTTTATTCGAGCAATGATGAAAAATTGTTTTGAAATATTTTTAGGTAGGTTTTCCGTAGCAAAACAAAAATTAATTCATAAAGGGTAGGTGAAATCTGCTGAACTATTTATTTTTGATTCAATGCTTTTATATGGATTTTTTTTAAATTTTATTAGTTATGGGTGAATTAACCTTGCCACAAATCGAAAAAATTGCACAAGAAACTGATTTTAACAATATTTTATTTGATTACTTTTAGATTGTTATTTAATTTTGATCATGTGCAAATCGTAGTTTTTTCAAGACTTCGAAATATTTTAGAAAAACCGTAATAAATATAACTACACTTATACTGTAAGCTAAGACTCATACTTATACAAATAAAATTGGTTATTATATGTTGAAGTCGCTAAAGGCAAAAACTGTGTTATAATTTATTTTGAAAATTTAAGCAAGACCAAAATGTGTTAGGCTATTTTGTTTATAGAAATAGACTTTTACTGAAAAATTGTGTATTTATCAATGCTTCCCAAAACAAATCTATATTGTGGTCTAAACTTTCCATAAAAAGTGTCTTTAGTAAAGATCATTTATTCACATGGTATTTATTCAAATTTGCCGCTTAAAGTAAAATTCCCTATATAATAGTATATTTGTTTTTAAGCGAAAAATTTACTAAATGACAAACTTTCAAATTTTTATTTTTTGTAGGTTATGTGTTAACAATTAACATCATTGATTAAAAAAGTAAATATAACATTGTGTTATTTCATTGATAAGCACCAATAATGTCGAATAAAAGAAAACCGGAGTCGCAAGTTCCAGCCGAAGAGAGTGATTTACTAACAATAAGACCATTGTAAGTTGAAAAGCTGAATCCCAATAACCTTCTAATAGCATAATTTTCAAGAGGGGCTGGTCAAGAAGTAGGTCGATCATGCATTATGATAGAATTCAAAGGGAAGAAGATTATGGTAAAAATAAATAATGGTGTTCATTCATAAATTTAGGATTTGCAGCTTGATTGTGGAATTCATCCAGGTTTGTCTGGAATGGACGCTTTACCGTTTGTTGACCTTATAGAAGCAGATGAAATCGATCTATTATTAATTTCTCAGTAAAGCTACAAATCTTTATGTTTTTTTTTTCATGGGTCGTTTTTATAGCTTCCATCTGGATCATTGTGGTGCTTTACCGTGGTTTTTACAAAAAACTAGTTTTAAGGGGCGATGTTTTATGACACACGCTACTAAAGCGATATACAGATGGTTACTGTCTGATTACATTAAAGTTAGGTAAGTTTGTATTTATTACAGCAAAATTGATAATGTTGAAATAGTAACATCGCCACAGAACAAATGTTGTATACTGAAGCAGATTTAGAGGCTAGCATGGATAAAATTGAGACTATTAATTTCCATGAAGAAAAAGATGTATTGGGGATTAAATTTTGGGCGTACAATGCTGGACATGTGTTAGGGGCAGCAATGTTTATGATCGAAATTGCTGGCGTTAAAGTATAATCTTGTCAATTTTTTTTTTTTTGTAATGAATTATTTATTGCTTATTTTAGATATTATATACAGGGGATTTCTCTCGACAAGAAGATCGCCATTTGATGGCTGCTGAAATTCCAACAGTGCATCCTGACGTTTTAATTACTGTAATATTTTTTCTAATTTGAAAATGATTTTCTTGTTATTTTTTTTGTTACAGGAATCAACATACGGCACTCATATACACGAAAAAAGAGAAGAACGTGAAAGTCGTTTCACAAACTTAGTTCACGATATTGTAAACAGAGGCGGTCGTTGTTTGATCCCTGTTTTTGCCTTAGGACGTGCCCAAGAATTGTTATTAATTTTAGATGAATATTGGAGTCAGCATCCAGATTTACACGACATTCCTATTTATTATGCATCTTCATTGGCAAAAAAATGTATGGCTGTGTATCAAACCTACATAAACGCTATGAACGATAAAATTAGAAGACAAATTGCTATTAATAATCCGTTTGTTTTTAAACACATCTCAAATTTGAAGGTAAGAGTTGATAGGAATCTTTAATTTTTCATACAAAATAGTGATATATTTTATTTTATTTCGAACTGTTCACCAACTTTAAAAACATCAATTTCTGGTTTAACTTTATCGTATAAATGAGGAAAACAACCCTCAGCTCCGTATTTCTTCCTTACGTTTTCATAAAGGCTTAAATCGAACATTTGGTCAAATTCTTCTCTAGTCATGAAAATGTCAGCATACAAAAAGGAAAAACCTCCCACATCTCTTGTGAATTTTTCCATTTCTCTCATAGCATATACGGGATTATATTTTTGTTTTCTTTTGACATAACCAGGAACACCATAAATACCTAGATCATTATACATGGCATAATTGGTACCTTCAACAATGTAATCATCACGCGGCGGTTTTAGTTGTCCAGATCCATAGCCTCTGTTATAAATTCTACACGGATATACAAGAAGAGGATATGTGTCAAACAAATCATCGGACTTTTCAATTTGCTCTTCTAGTTTTCTAATTGGCAACACGATATCTTGAAAAACTTGTCTCGTAAATGTGTAAGCTCTGACTCCTGGAGTTGTAGTGAATTTAAGAAAAGCTGGTTTAGGTGGTAAAAGCCATCCTAGAAATAGTCTGAATATTGGATTGTTACCAAAAGGAATCATTGATTCAACAACCCAAAAAATAGCACGGTTGTGTCTAAGTAAATACTCGCGTAATGGAATCAGTTCTGTATGTTTACCCTTTTTGAGAAATGTTTCGGTGTATTTGTAAAACCATGGTTTATACCATCTGGTTGCATGATTAATTGGTAAATTTTTATCATAGTCTGCGAAGTTCCCAGTCATGATGACTGCTTTTTCAGGTGTAAAGATTGTCGCTTCAACGAAATCAGCTGTAGGATGATCAGGACTTGTATCTCCTGAAAGTAATCTTATCATGTCACAATAGTTCTTCTTTCCTTCCACTGGTGTATAAGTCATTTTAACGTATGGTTTTACTTTAATTAATTTTATTGTCAAAGCAACTAAAAATCCTAAACTGCCATGCGACCAAGGTAACGTGCGGTAAAGGTCTTGATTTTCATTCTCAGTAGCTCGAACTAAGCTTCCATCATGTAAAACTACTTCGTAGGATATTATAGTTTCATGATAAAGACCTGCTTTATGAGAATGTGTTGTCATTCCAGTTCCTAAAGCTAATCCACCTAATGTAGCATCAGCTATTTCCAAAGTCACAGCTAATGTATAACCTTTAGGTATAAGAAATTTTGTTATTTCACCTACAGTTACCATAGGCTCAACGCGAACTGTCAAATTTTGCTCATCCAGTTCTAAAATATCAAAAAGATTGACTTTAATCTGATGACACAGATCCTTTCGGAAAAAAGTTGTGGATAAACTTAGCCAGTTAGGACGTGAAGTGCACAATAATTTTCGTTTTTCTTTAGGCGCTCTGTTCCATTGTTGGATTTGTTTTTGAATTTTCTTTACACGAGAATCATGATATTGTGGGCCGTTAAATAGTAAACGATGGAATGTTCTCCGGAGTGTTAATAAGAAATTAAAGATAAAACTTGCTGGAAGACAGAAAAGGACTACAACTAAACCGCGGTTATTCTCTAAGAACTGAATCAACCGTGATTTAATATTTTGGTCAGGCATCTGCAAATACAATTAGAAATAAAATGGATTAAAATAAATCTAACCTTACTTTATTATTAAATTACAACACCAGTCCGTAAACGAATAGAATTGGACTGATAAAATTGCGATAATTGTTGGGAAGAGTAGATTATGAAGCCTCTTGAAGTTTGGTCTCTTTTCATTTTGTATAGCAACAAAAAAAGTAAATATTTTTAATTGAATTTTACAAATTGTATCTTAATTTTTGTTGCAAATGTTTATGATTTTTTTCGTTTTGTTTTCAGATTGAAATAGTGAGGTTTTAAAGGTGTAAATAAAAATATTTTAAAAGATTTATGAGTGCCTAAAAAACTAGGCCCTCAAATTCTGTTTGAAAATTTCACTTAAATGTTATTTTTACAAATAATTCAAATTTTTTATTTTGCTTATAAAAGTCAAAGGGAAGCTTCATTTTGGAAAGTCATTCAAATATTGTTTTCTAGGGCATCGATCATTTTGAAGACATTGGCCCCTGTGTTGTAATGGCATCTCCTGGAATGATGCAGAGCGGACTTTCAAGGGAGTTATTTGAATCTTGGTGTACAGATGCGAAAAACGGAGTAATTATAGCTGGTTATTGTGTGGAAGGTACTTTAGCCAAAGCAATTCTGTCCGAGCCCGAAGAAATAACAACAATGGTCGGTCAAAAACTTCCATTAAAAATGTCAGTGGATTATATTTCATTTTCTGCACATACAGACTATCAACAGACTAGTGAGTTTATCAGGATACTTAAACCACCTCATGTTGTTAGTATTTTACCTTATGATATGTTTTGTCTTTTTAACACTGTATTAGGTTTTAGTACACGGGGAACAGAACGAAATGAATCGTTTAAAAGCAGCACTCCAAAGAGAGTATGAAGATGATCCTGATACCACAATTCATCTTCATAATCCACGTAATACCCAATCTGTGGAATTGTATTTTAGAGGTGAAAAAACGGCGAAAGTTATGGGGAGTTTAGCTATTGAAGAGCCTAAACCCGGAAACACTTTATCTGGAATTTTAGTGAAGAGAAATTTTAATTATCATTTATTAGCAGCAGACGACTTACCAAGTAATAAAGCAAACTTTTTATTTTCAATGATTACTTATTCTTGTATTTATAGAATATACGGATATGAGCATGAGTCAAATAATGCAAAGACAGAGTATACATTATTCTGGAAACATTGGGATTCTTCGACATCTCATAACGCAAGTAGCTGGTTTGTTAGAACCTGTTGAGGGTGATAAGAAAATAAGGGCTTTCAATGCTATCGACATTACCATTGACAATAAAATTGTAATGTTGGAGGTATGTTTAAAAGGTAACTTATAATTTTTTTTCTAATTATTAAATCTTCAGTGGGTTGCCAATCCTGTTAACGACATGTATGCAGATGCCATAGTGGCTGCAATACTTCAAGCTGATTTATTAGATACACCAGTTAAAAATTTATCAACAAGTGTTAAAGTAGACCGAATGCATTTTAAAGTAAGGTGTAACTATTGTAAGTTTTTTGTTAAAATTATTCTTTGTAGGAGTGTTTGATTGAAATGTTGCAAGATATGTTTGGGGAAGATTCAGTACCAAAAATATTCAAAGGTGAAAGATTATATGTTACTGTAAATGAGAAAAAAGCGGACATAGATTTGGCAAATTTGGTAAACTCACCTCTTTTTATTATAAATAAAACTAACGAAAGTTTTGTAGGAAGTTACTTGTCCTGAAGATGAAACTTTTAGACAGATTGTGAAAACTGCAGTTACTAAGTTGTATCAGTCGTTAGCACCTCCACAAATTTAAATCGATTATTGTAATGTAATTATTTTATGTACTAATTTTATTTATCAAAAATAAAAAAGAAATAAATTATTTTTGAACATTATCAACTTCAAATCTCTTAGTAACTTATCGCCTACCAAAATTTGGAAGTTCTGTTTGTTGTTAATAGATGTCACTACAAAATTGGGGATTTTTTTTTTCAAATAAGTTGACATTCCCCCAAATTCTACAAAGTCACTAAGAAAAAAAGAGTTCCAAAATTAGATATTTTCTAGGTCCTTGTCAGTACCGGAGTGTTAATTCCTTGAAATAGGAATTAACTGGAGAAGGTAAGGTAATATTTTGTGTTTACGCTAGATACTGTTTCTAATGAATTTGTTGTAATGATTTAATTTTAAATTGTTTTGTTTGCTTCAAAAAGCTTGGTCATTTACCTTTACTTCATTTATAGAAAATTCATTTTTTATGTAATAATGTAAATACATGCAGTGCTATTTTTATAAAGAATAACACGTCATTCGTTTCTTGCAAAAATACAGTGAGTAATTTGAGTATTTACCTTATCTTTTGAGATAAGTGTTAAAAATAGTCATAACTCTAGAATTGCTTTCTACTTTTTCAAGTGCATTAAAGTTGATCCAACAACAATGACTACGAAACTAGTTTTTCGTAGCGGTTTAACAAAAACCGACCCTGGCCAGAATCCTGTTGTGATCATTGGAAAAGTGAAACATTTAACACAGTTAAAGTTTCAAGATATCAAAAATAAGCTTGAACCTAGAGTAACTGAAGAAGTATTCAAGGTTGCTGTTTCAAGTTTACATCCTGCACCAACGGACAGTTGTTCTCTCTATCTTAATTTAGCGACAATCGCTGCTTTGCCTGTTAAATGTAGCAGACATAATACTCCTTCAAGGGCGCATGCAATTACTCGCTTGGTTCAAAGCTGCAGTATTGGAGTAGATGAAAGTATAGTTGTAAGTATTAGGAAGAACGAAAAAAAATTGTTTTATAGAAAAGAACTTATTTGTAGATTATTTGCGAACGTCACGATGTGTTTGCTAGTGCTTGTGCTGTCGCTAGGGCGTATCCAATTTACAGTAAAAAGTCAGGCAGCAGTAATTCAGAGAATTCAACAGTTTCTGTTGAATTCATAATAGTGCCATCTAATTCTGGTAAGTCTTGAGATATTGATTAATTACAAACAATTCATTAATAACAAACTTTAAAATAAGATGATGAAGGAGAACCTAATGAATTATCAAACGAAGAAATAAAAATTCTTGAAGAAGCTGCTTATGGAATCCGATTGGCAGCACGAATTGTCGATGCACCTTGTAATGAGATGAACGTTGATGGTTTCTTACAAGTAATTAACAGTGTTTACGATTCAGCAAAATCTAAAATGTTTTTATTAGGAAATTCAAGAAGTAGGTCGCGCTCTTAAAATCCAGCCGACTATAATAAGGGGCGAAGAATTAGCAGAAAAGGGATTTGGTGGAATTTATGGAGTTGGAAAAGCAGCTGTAGTACCACCTGCGTTAGCAGTCCTTAGCTATACTCCACCAGGTGCTCATTCTACAATTGCCTGGGTTGGAAAAGGAATTGTTTATGATACTGGAGGTCTCAGCATCAAGGGAAAAGTAATTTGTATAAAATTACAGAAGTATATGAAACAGGCTTTTTTTGACGGAATTGTAGCAAAAATCATGAAAAAGATCCGTCTAAAAATCGCTTGAATCAATAATTATTAAGAAATATGAAGTATTCCATAAGTGGTATTTGTAGACTGCAATGCCTGGAATGAAAAGAGATTGTGGAGGAGCCG
This sequence comes from Latheticus oryzae, assembly GCA_030157265.1. Lineage (NCBI taxonomy): Eukaryota > Metazoa > Arthropoda > Insecta > Coleoptera > Tenebrionidae > Latheticus > Latheticus oryzae. The sequence goes on from CM058049.1 coordinate 4,685,996, forward strand.
CAGGAATTTTAGGAGCTTTTTATGCTGCAGTCAAAGCGAACTTTACACAGAATTTACATGCTGTTTTTTGTCTGGCAGAAAATGCAGTTGGACCAAATGCCACTAAGTAATTTGTCTCTTTGAATTTACTAAATTACTATGCAGAGTTAACCAACTGAAATCCTACACTTGGAATGTATCTTCAATTGAGAATATTGCTTCCACTCAGTAAGGATTTTGGATGCTCCACTCTGCATTTTTATTGCAATTTAATAAATTTTGTTTTTCATCACATAATTTAAATAATTTTCTGAAGGCCTGATGATATTCACACTCTATATTCCGGGCGCACTGTCGAAATCAATAATACTGATGCGGAAGGTCGTTTAGTTCTATCCGACGGAGTCGCTTATGCCCAAAAAGACTTAAAAGCCAATATAATTTTAGACATGGCTACACTTACAGGAGCTCAGGTTTGGATAAAAAAAAAACACCAATGTTTTGAATAATTTTAATTTAATGATTTTTAGGGTGTAGCTACTGGAAAATACCATGCAGCACTATTAACCAACAATGAAGATTGGGAAAATATTGTTATGGAAGCTGGCTTAACTTCAGGAGATTTAGTTTTTCCTATTCCTTATTGTCCAGAGCTACACTTTTCTGAGTTTTCTTCAGCTGTAGCTGATATGAAGAATTCTGTAGCAGATAGAAGTAACGCCCAGTCCAGCTGTGCAGGTTTGTTTATCGCTGCACATCTGGGATTTGACTACCCAGGGGTTTGGATTCATGTCGACATGGCAACCCCAGTACACTCAGTAAGTAATTTTTCTTGTTTTAATCATCAAATATAATGAAATTTTAATTTTTTTCAAAGGGTGAAAGAGCTACTGGTTATGGTGTGGCTCTTTTGACTACTTTATTTGGGAAATATTGCAAGCAGCCCTTACTTAAATCTATAGGACCCGACCTAGATGTGAAAAATGAAACAATTGCCAAAAAAATACGGAGGGTATAATTTGATATATTGATGTTAATGATATAAAATACAAGGGTTATTTACTGTGTCATACTTAAAAATTCAACTAACACTACTTGTAGAGCAGATTATAAAATTAATGCTTTCATCATTTTGTATAAAATTATAAATATAAAATACTTTTTTTTTTAATATGAATATATACATTCATTTACCTGATTATAAAGATGTTTTAAAACAATATTATATATGCACAAAAACTAAATTATAAAGTATAAGACTTAACCAATACTTAATGTGGATAAAGCCGCGTTTAATTTGCTGCACCACTCCAATCTTTCTTCTTTTGTATCAGCAGACAATAGATGTCTAAAATAATAGTTTTCAATTGTTTTATTCAAATTAAACAATAATTAATTACCGTATGATTGTTTTTGATCCTCGACGAACTGTCACTAAACTATCTTTATCATGAGGAGTCGCATCTCTTTCAGTTTCCAGAAGAAATGTGTGCATCCTTGCACAGATATCACGACTAACAGGTCCCACATGTTTAGTTATGGCACTTCTTAAATTGATTGAAGAAATTGGAAGCTTGAAAAACTTAAAATTAAAAGAAATTGGTTTTTCTTAATAAATCATACCATATTTTTTTCATCATCTGGGTACTTCCAGTATGATAAAGTATCATTTCTTAAAAGGCACCATCTTCTATGCCAGGCTCCAAATCCAGATACATCTTCAAACATAGTAAGAAAGCCACGATGCTCCACTGATACCGACATTTCACATGAAATCGTCATTTCAACTGTTCCTTCTAAAGGACTCATTGAAGGTGTCTAAAATGTAGTAGTTATTAACAACACTGTTGTGGATATATAAACAAAGTTACGTTATTCAAAGACCATTGTCTTTTATTAATGGTCGACATGGAAAATACTACATAACCCATTAAAGCGAAAGTAGGTGATCTTACAACTTGAGGTCCAGCCGGTGATTCCTTGACTGGTCTAATTAAACGTGAGTCCTGTTTATTTTTTTTCGGAGTTAATTTAATGTTCGGCTAGAATCAATAAATCATTTAATACGAAAACTAATAAGAAAGAAGCCTTACCTTTTTGATGTGGTATTTTATTTCATGTGGTAAAATTTCTTCTTGAGCTTGAAGACAATACACTTCAAAAGTTACAGTAAAGTCGCTGAAGACATTACTTATAGTGATAGTTCCAGGAATATTTAGTTCTAATTCAGGGTTTTTACTATTTGAAGCTATAGTTGAAACAAGTTGTGTCGGCAGGACTTGATCAGCGTATTTAATTAAACAAACAACATGATGTCCCTTACCACCGGCTGCAAAAACAAATATAAAAAAAATATATATACAAAGAATTAATGTTAATTTACCCGCTGCCAGAGCTGTTACGTATTTTTGTTTCAAAGGCAAAACAATTTTCGATATTGACAATTTTCCTTTTAACAGTGGAGCATGTTCACTATTTTTGAGTTGTGGTCTCAAAGTTTTCTCAATTTCTAATCTCTGCCTTTCATGCATTGCTGCTTGACGACGATGAGCTATGAAAACAGATTTATTTTAAAGAAAAAAAGATTTAAAGTAATATTACTCGCAACAAGAAGTACTCGTTCAGCTTCGACTTGTTCTGTAGATCCCATGAACTCAAAAGTCGAATTGCACAAATTCAAAGCTTGGCTGGTTTGAGAAATAATGAGTTCTTGCTTAATTACTTCATTTTTTAATTCTTTGATTTTAGCATTGATCAGTTCTTGTTCTTGAGTTTGTTTTTCAGGAGATTCTTCAATTAAAGGTTGACGTGAAATTTGCCTCACTGGGGTTGAAGCTTGGGCTTGTTGTTTTCTATAAAAGCTGACGGTATGTGTCAATGGTAAAACATTGTCACCATCAACAACATGGGTTGGCAGATCTTCTGATATTTTTGGTGTTGAAGGTTTCTTAACTGGGGACTTGAATTCAGAATCAGTAAAACTTTTGTAGTGGAAAGAATGAGAAGATTCCTAAAACAACAAAATTATTTTCTGTTTTTGTATAATTTATTTTTGCTTACAATTGGGGATTTTCTCCCCTGATTGTAAGGCAGTGTTTCCTTTGTTTGTCCTCCATTGTAAGCTAACGCCTCATCAATATACTCATCATCCATATCGTCCAACACATCTGATAACTCACTGTCATCCATAACTTGCTACACACAAAATGTATTGACTTTACAATTAATGATTAGTACTATTTTAAAACTACACACAAGTATACTTGCAGGTACATTTAGTTAGTGTTTTCAATAATAACTCCAACTTACATTTTTTTGTGGAGTTTGATTCTTGCAAACAGCTTGAAGGATATCTCGTCCAAAGCTCGTATTAGCGTCGTCTGAGTCAGCGATGCTGTTGTCAAAGCTGTATCAAATAGAAAGGGAAAGAATAGAGAATTTTTAAAAAACTTTTATATTACATTATAAGTACAATAACATCTTAAAATCAGTCTTAGGAAAGGCATAGAAAAAATAAAACCCAGTCTAGAAATTTATCGCACCTGCTATTTTCATTCGGTGTCGGTGATCGTGTTTCATTTTCGGTTTCTGTCTGAGATTCAATATCTGTTAGACTTGGATAAAGCCTACCAGCTTTTTGTGGAGAAACTTTGATGCGTTTTACATCGCTTAGAACCGCAGCTACTTTTGGACTGTCAGCAGTACCTAGAAAAAAAAAAATTGACCATTTTTCAGTAACCTTTTATCTAAAAATTTGTATAATTTTTAAAGGTGAGGCTTACTGCATCTTTTGCTGCCACTACTTCGTCTTTCTTCTTTTGATGTTGAAACTATTTTGTTAACATTTTCTTCAATCATTGGAGTTTCCTCTGTTGCATCTATTTCAGATTCATTTACTTCAGTTATAGCCTTTAGTGAAATCAACAAAAAATCAACAATATTCGTTAGAAAATCTTTAAACTTACCTCAATAGGTTTATGAAACCTATTCAGTAACAAATCCATTTCTTTCTTTCTTTGCTCTTGGTAATTCCTCTCTATTTGTTCTTGAGAAATTGTAGGTTTATTTTCGAACAAAGCAGCAACTTTATTCGCTATACCATTAGCTCTAGGGATGTCTACTTCTTTAACAATAGATGTCGTGGTTGTACTATTGGTACTACTTTTTACATTATCTTTATTATCACCTTTCACCGGGGTTGCCATAGCAAAAGGGGCGCGAGGAACTAGCGGAGTTCCTTTATTTTTTTCGAAAAGTGCTTTTCGTTCTGACACACTCAATAATGCAGGATCCTTATTTCGGTTTGGACTTGATTCAAACAATGCTGTTTTGTCGGAAATGGTAACACTTCGAATTGGAACTCTTTTTGGTGAGTTTATTATGGGTTTAATTTCACGTTCTTTAATTTCTGCTATATTTTCTTTTTCTTTTTTCGAGTCATATTTGTAAACCAATCGTGAACTTGAATCTGTACGTGTAAAACCCTGAGATTCCTAGAAAGAATGATATTATAATAATACTGATGAATATATAGGGTATTTTCTTTTAATTTTATTAAAAATCTATCTAAAATTACCAAAGAATCAAGTACTTTTTTATCCCATTCGAATTTTCGGTCTTGTTCTGTCGTTTTTAGTGGTTGTTTCTCCATTTTGTCTAAACATTTAATTGGACTTGATGGAAGTTTTGGTGGCTGTGGAGCTGGCGGTTTCTTCGATTTCTTAATTGATGTTTTCTCTTCATTTCGGACCTAATTGTAAAAAAAAAATGGAAAATGTAAATTCATAATCTTTTAATACCAGATAAATACTTCTGTGAATACACAAAATTTCTAAGAAAACATTTATAACCCATTAGTATTTTCAGCAAAACCACTTTGTAGAAAGTTGAGGTATTACAAATTTCAAATTATTACCTATTTTTTTGTAACACTTTATGTGGAAATAAAAACCTAAAGCAGAATGAAATGCTATTCACGAATATTTACAAACAATAATCTATTTTTATTCTGTATTACCAAATTCATTGCAATTTTGAGATTCAAATCAAATACTCACATGTGTAAGGTCATCTTCAAACTGATTGAAGTTTTGAGCCAAATCTGCCAGTTTCTTGAGGCCCCTTTTAGGTTTTCCACTGTCAACTCCACTTGACTTCACAGGTGAACCTCCAGCATAAAATTTCGATTCTGTCTGATGAATTGGAGACGAAATATCTGCTCCATCACCACCTTGGAAATAAACTGTTTTTTTATTTTGTATAAAAATTGTTTACCAACATACCTGCATACAGTTTTCCTAATCTATCTAATCTGCTTTTCGCATCTTTCCTAAGTGCGTTATTACTCTTACTTTCTTCACAATAAGCATTATGCTCCTCAATTTGCACTTCAACGTGAACATCATCTACAGAACTTACTTTAATTTCCATGTTGAAATTATCGTTTTGTATGTTTAATGTTTTGTGAGAGGGGAAATCAGATGACAGATGTTTGCTAGTATTGTCGCTAGTCAGTTTTTTAATATTACCTTCAGAATTGTTTTTAAAATTAGATTCCAATTTTTTTGGACTTGAATTTAAGTTGGGCTGTGACAAAGTTATGTTTCTTTTAGTTTCATTTGTTTCACCACTGTAATTCTCCAGAAGTTTCTGACGCTCTCGTGCTCGTGAAAGAAGATTCTAAATAAATTATTTGAATAAATTGGAAAAACAATATTTTTTAAAAGTTTGTTATTTACCTGTGTGAATGAATCCATTGAAGTTTTATATGCACTACCAGAGTTTATACAAAAGTTTTGGAGCAACTAAGTACAAAAATATCACTCAACACTTCTATCAAAATATTGAAGTTCAATTCTAACCGTTTTTGCCGTTAGCACCGGTCGTTGGCAAGTTTGAAAAGTAGTATCGAAAATATGCGAAAGAGAACGCTAGTGATGTTTTTGGAGGGGATTTAACAATACAAAAATCCACGTGTGATACATTTGTTTTGGAAAATTGTGGCTATTAATGGTAAAAATAACATAAGGATAAAAATATTAAGTAGATCTTTTTTGTTAATTACTCTTCAAAATAAATATTTGTGTGAAGTTAACTCCCCAAGCTATCTCCCCAATTCCCCCACCACCAAATCCGGCTCACACTGTAAAAATAGTTTACTAAGATTATTAATTAGGTCATAAAACTAATAAAACTGTTATAATCGTTTGAATAACAACGAAATAAATATACATACGTTATTTTTTAACAAATCAAACAAAAATTGTGGCGCAAAACTGTGAATAATTTATTGCTGTATTGTTGGTTGTCTATAAAAACAAGTGTAAAAAAATAAAAACTTTTAAAAATTGGGGAGATGGGAAGTTCCCGATTGAATTTGATATTGAAATTTTCACAGTAGATAAATATTATTATTAGCTATCAGCTATCCAAACGGCATCGAGCGACAAAGACGTTAAGGGGATGAAAAAAAATAAAAACTTTTAAAAATTGGGGAGATGGGAAGTTCCCGATTGAATTTGATATTGAAATTTTTACAGTATATAGATATTATTATTAGCTATCAGCTGTCCAAACGGCATCGAGCGACAAAAACGTTAAGGGGATGAAAAAAAATAAAAACTTTTAAAAATTGGGGAAATGGGAAGTTTCCGATCGAATTTGATATTGAAATTTTTACAGTAGATAGATATTATTATTAGCTATCAGCTGTCCAAACGGCATTGAGCGACAAAAACGTTAAAGAGATGAAAAAAAATAAAAACTAATTTCAATTTTACACTTATTTTTATAGGCAACCAACAATACACCAATAAATTATTCACAGTTTTGCGCCACAATTTTCGTTTGTTTAGTTATTCACTTATCAACATAGTTTTGAGTAATGCATTTTGTAATGATTTATGTAGATTCTCTGTCTTCTTTCATTTATTTTGATTAATTTTCTGGAAATGATTTCTTAACTGATATTTTTTCTCCAGTGTGAAACGTGCTTGGTGGTGGGGTAAAAATCGCAAACTGGGGAGATAGCTTCACACAAATCTTGGGGAGTTAACTTCACACAAATAAAATAAATTATGTTTGTCAACCTGTTTAGTTACTTGGCAGCTGTCGTTGTCAGTTGTCAATTTTGTTGTCATGTCAATCTGTCAGTTTTGAGGTTGGGTTCTAAATTTTGAAAAAGTCTTTTTATATATATAGAACTTCATTTTTTTTAGTTATAACTTGTTAATTCTGTCAATTTTTTCAACATTCGAATAATGGAATAAATTTTAGTCATTAGGATGGTGAAATATCCCTGTAACTTGGTTGGGAATTCGGAATAAACACGTATGCAATTATGAAAAATTTAAGTAATGTATGAAGCCTTCAACAAAATCTGTTATCATTAAATATTAAACATGCTGCCGCTATCGCACAAGGACAATTTACATAGAGGTTTAGGTTCACGAATTAAAGAGAAACTGAATGGATGGATGAGATTAATATTTTCTGACAGGAATTCTCGGAATTTATTCTTGTTCCTACTTTTAAACTTATCTTTTGCATTTGTAGAATTAATTTATGGGGTGTGGTCTAACAGTTTAGGTAAGATTGTTTTTAATAATGGCAGTAGTTTTTTTATTGATTCATTTTTTAGGTTTAATATCAGATTCCTTCCATATGTTTTTTGATTGTACGGGATTGCTAGCAGGTTTAGCAGCTTCTGTGATAACAAAATGGAAAGCAAACGAAAAATATTCATATGGTTATGTGCGCGCTGAAGTATTGGCAGGATTTGTAAACGGTCTCTTTTTACTATTTATTTCATTTTTCATAATGTCCGAGGCAGTAGAACGTGCCATTGAACCACCAGAAGTATGTTTTCATTTGTTTATTACTACCAAATAATGGATTTTTTTTCAGGTGAAACATGAAAGACTTTTCATTGTCTCAGTTCTTGGGCTTATCGTGAATTTAGTTGGTATTTACGCCTTCCAACATGGTCATGGACACTCCCATGGCGGCGGCGGTGGTGGCCATGGTCATTCCCATGGTATTGGACATGGACACTCCCACAACTCACACGGACACTCTCATGATCACGCCATCGATGTTGACATTGCAGCTAACAGCAACTCCCAGATAATGAAAGGTGTCTTCCTCCACATTCTTGCCGATACATTGGGAAGTGTTGGTGTTATAATTTCGGCTGTGTTAATGCAAATGTTTGGTTGGATGATAGCCGATCCAATTTGTTCCATGTTCATTGCGATTTTAATTGCATTGAGCGTTCTAGCGTTAATTAAAGATTCAGTGGTAATATTAATGCAAAGACAACCTTATGCGTTAGATAATGTTTTACCACAGTGTTATCAAAAAGTGGTCAGTTTAGCTGGTGTTTATTCAGTGCAAGAACCGCACTTTTGGACACTTTGCAGTGATGTTTACGTTGGTGCTTTAAAATTGGAAGTTTCGAAAAACGTTGATCCTAAATATGTTGTTTCACATACGCAGATGATTTTTGCTTCTGTTGGAGTTAGACAACTTTATGTCCAATTGGATTATACGCCTATGTGATGTCTTTTGAAACACTTAAATTTTTGTACTTGAGATACACAGACATTCCTGTTATGCATTACTTTTTACTCAATTAAATACACATAGATAAGTGTCAGTTTTAAATTGATGTTTTGGCTGCTTTGTTTATTACGTGAAGATACATATAAAATAATGTCATATTTATTTTTTTGGATTTTATTTAAACTTTTTTCATTGATTTTTTTGACGAACTTCTGATGTAAACGAATAGTGCATTAAAATACAAACATTCAAATTCTTTTTCTTACTCAACTACCATCAATATCCTTTTTACTATAATTCAAAGTATATTATTATTAAACGCGAACGCGATTACGTTAAGTATAGTTTCAAAAAAAAAAAAAAAAAAAAAAAAAAACTTCGCTGTTGTAAAACAAGTTGAATACTTACAATGAGCATTTATTTGAGATCATAATTTTTTTGTAAATTGGGAAATTTCTTGCAACTTAGAATTCACTATCAGTAAACCAGACATCATTGGAATTAAAAGTTTTATAAGTACACTAAAACGTAAATTTTGTGTAATCTTTATAAAAGCCGTAAAAGCAGAGGACTAACTTACAAGTTAAGTTGGCCTTCTGTTATTTGGTTTACACTACGTTTCCAGAAGTATTTCTTTTAAAATCAATTTGTCAGTGAATATTCTTCAGATAAAGTAAGTCAAAAAAATACCTGTGACTGAAAATTTACTTTATTAAAAATATGGTGTAGCTATCGTAGTAATAATACGAATTTATAAATTTATTGCACAATTAATGCGAGGAATGACTTAATAATTTATATGAAAACAAATACCTTATGTTCTACAAATGATGAATAAGTTAAAAGATAATGACGTTAATTACTGAGTTATTTATTAATTTCATCAAATGCTAAACTAATAATTTCCGATTTTCGTTTGCGCTTCATGAGTTCACTTTACTTATTGTAAAAATTCTGTGCCACTGCTAACAAACAGTTGAATTTTGAGCCTACAATAAATATTCATGTACAAAATTACATAGAATGTAAATAAATATTTGGCACTTACATGAGTCTGTTGACGATTTTTATCTTCTTGTTCTTTTTTCAGTTCTGCTTGCAAAACAGCAAGTTTCTCTTTCAATTCTTGTTGGTGCGCTTCCTTAAGTGACTCTAATTCAGCAGTTTTTGCTGCTAACTGCATTCTCCATTTGATTTCTTCCTGTTCAATATGTTTCTGTAACTTGGTTAAAATTTTTTCCTACAAAAATATAATTACAAACAAATTAATAAATTAATGTAACTTACTGTATTATCTATAACTGTTTTATAATGCTGGACCTGAAGATGAAGTTGATTAACATCTTGATCAGAATGATTTTTTTCTTGTTTACGTAAATTTTCTATGTATCTTCTTATGAAATTTTCACCTTCGGTTTTAAATACTTCCGCATTTAAAATTTCGTTGTTTTTAATTTCAGGAAAAAGTCTTTGAATAAATTCTCGTTGAACTTCTTCGTCAGTTTTTGATTTCTGCAAAACAAGAGTTTGGAATTCAATAAGACAATGATTAAATTGGAAAGTGATGAAAAGATAAACTATTGATAACTTACAACATTTGATGAATTATTTTTTATTCTACATTCAGCAGCATTTAAGGCCTCCATTACTTTCCAATTTTTTTCCCTCAATTCCTAGTAAATAGTTAGAATGTTAGAAAAATGCCATGCATAAAACTAATAAATTGAGTTATTAATAATGTTCAGAAACAGAAACTAAACAACATTTATTAAAAAAACTTCTACTATAAAAATATGCTAAAAACAATTTACTTACATTATTTTTATTTTTTTGTTCAGTCAATTTTGTCGTTTCATGCTCTAATTTATCTTTGAGATCGTCAATTTCTTTTTGCAATTTTTCCGCTAGAGCATTTGCCGCTTTTATTTCTTTTGCATGTTGATTTTCTGCTTGACTAAGTTCATTTTTCACAGATGTTAATTCATTGTGAAGATTTAATATCTCTACTTCATGCTGTTTAGGATCTTGTAATGATCCGTTCATGTGAGTCATTTTTATCTGCAGATTTTCTTCTTGAATTTTTCTCAAATCTGCTGAAAGCTAAAATATGGAGACTAAATTAGAAATCAACCAATTTTAATTATTAAGATACATGATACATACTTGATTGATAATTTTGTTAGAATCTTCTCTATGTTTCTGCAAATCATCATGATATTGTTTTGTTGTATGCTCCAGTCTTCTTTTATCTTCATTTTGCTGCTGAATAATGTTATTCAACTGAGTTATTTCTACTTTAAAATCATGTTCCTTTTTTAAGAAGGTATCTAATTCACGCTCAAGTGTTTCCTAAAATTAAACTTTTATTCATACGCTTTATAAACAATTTCAATTTTACTTCTAACTGTCGATTCCTATCTGTTTTTTGTTCTAATTCTTTTGTTAGATTATTCATTTGAACTAAGAACGATTGATTATGGTCTTTCAATTTAATATTTTCATCATTGCAATGTTTCAATTTCATTTGTAATTCACTATTGAAAGAATTCAAACCTTGGACTTCGCCTTGAAGTTGAGTTATAATAACTTCGGACTACAAATAAATTGTAATTAAAAAATTTCTCAACCTCAAAATTTAATATACATCTCGAGCTTGACTAAGCCGCAACTCAAACTGCTGACGCTGCATTTGCATCGCAGCATTATCTTCTTTTAATTTATGATTTATTAAAAGTTCCTCTTTAATCTGTGTTTGCAACTTTTGCAGCTGTTGATGAGTTCTATTAATTTCCAATTGTTTTGCTTGCAGTGCTTCTTCTATGTTTCTAATTTTTTGTAATAACAAAGTTTTTTCATTCTGATGTTCCGATCTTATCTCTTTCAGTTTTGCTTGTGCGCTGGCTACCACTTGCTGCTCTTCCAATAATAATTTTTCCTTTTCGGCTAGTTGTTTTTTCAACTTTTGAACTGGATCTGATTTACCCTGTCAATCGAAAAATAGCATTACATCAATTTCGTCAATGCAAAATTACACATACCTCACTCCACTCATCAGCAGGAGCTTCATGTTGTTTGTTCAATAGAAGATCGATAAGAATTTGAACTTCTGAGCGCGATAATTCCGCTTTACGGATTAAGTTGAGAAGAACTGACATATTGGGACCATTTGTGTCACCAGCTGAAAAATAATTTAAAAATAATTTCTATACGGTCACAAATTCTACACAACACACCAAGTTGCTGTAAAGAGTTGAATTCGCTCTTTTTCTTCTTTTTCTCTTTTCCTGAATTTCCAATAAAACCATTTACAGATGTTGCAGCAATTGGAGGTACTGGAATTTCTTTTGGTGTTATTGCAGTCGGCTCAATTTCAACAAGTTTTTTATGAATCGGCTTTAAAACGTCATTTTCCACTTTCAGAGTTTTTTTATCTTCATTTTTCTTCTCTTCGCCTTTTATTCCTTCATCAGCCTATCAACATTTCACCATAGAATAATGACGCTTTAAAATATTATTTGAAAATAACTCACACTAACTGATCGGAATAACTCAAAATCATCTTTAGGATGAAGCTCTTCAAAATGATTTTCAGTAAAGGATATACCTTCTGTAATCAATTGTTTATTAGAATCCGCTTCTGGAGTTTGTTTATGGATTAAAATAGGACGGACCTTATCTTTCTTATGTTGTTTCTGAAAATTATTTCACGTTAATAGCTTGTATTTTATGATTTTAATACATATAATAAAAATAAATCCTAAAATTACTAGTATAAATATTATTTGATAAGCTATAATACCTTTTTCGATAATGCAAAGCAAAATTTTAAATCAAAAATATCTCAAGAGGGTACCTTGTTTGTTGGTGTTGTCTTCACAGAAACCTCTTCAGGAACTTCCTTAAATTCAACGTGGGGTTTCTTTTGCGGTTCAACAGTTTTCTGACCATTTTCTGTTTGATCGGATTCAGTATTTGTCGTATCATCAACGACAGGCTTCTCCTTGCCCTAAAAAATGTACCTCGTTTCAAAAATTCCAGCATCAAATTTCTGTCATTTAATTTATTTTCTCAATTCAAAGAAGCCTCGTTTTTTACGGAGATAGGAAAATTGATCCAATGGTTTTAAAAAATGACACTTCAGATACCAATATTAGAATATGTCGGAAGTTTCCACAATCTTTTTTCTAGATATTCGTTGTAGACATTACGTGTTTAACATACAAAAAATTACATTTCGGCATAATCTTTAACAAAGGCATTGTAAGTACAATTTAGACGAATTATAATAAAACATTTTAGGAGCCTAATTAGATGATATTAGAATTGTTTTGCTTTGAAAATTAATAAACTGTTGACTCTGCACTTTTTCGATATTGTCCTGAATGCAATTTCTTTTTAGCATGTTCATCATCTCAACTCAGCAAATTATATAAATTAATTACTTTGTGGAGATAGTACTTCAATCTTCAAACAATTATCAACATTTTACTGCCTACTCACCACAAGCTGTCCTTTTTTCGAAGGTCTTTTGGTTTTTTTCTCTTTCAACTTTGGCTTGATCCCTAATAAAATATGTGTTTGTTGCCTTTGTTCAGCTAAAGCTTCTTCATAGCTTTTTTCTTTGATTCCAAATTTGTAAATAAATATCAACACAACACTCGCTAGAGAAAACAGCGAGACAAAAATAAATGGAATCTGGATATCCATGATCTAAGCAAAAAATAATTTCTTTATTGTTATGGATTTTAATACAAATAAGTTCAAATAAAATTAAATTTGTTTAAATATCCAAAGGTAAAAACTCCAAGCCACGTAGCAAAATTAATATTATGGGCGGAGTTTTAGCCGCCGATCACTTCGTTCAATAGACGAAATTATAATGTTTAATGTTCTTACCAATAATTTTATTCTTGAATAAGTAATATAACACACGGAACAACACAAATTATACGAACGAAATATCAATACATCAAGTTATTAACACTACTGGAACAACGTAAATCGGCGAAAACCTCATCTCAATAAATACTTCTAATAGAGGGACCATAATAGATAAAAAAAAATGGTAGACATCATTGTGACATCTAGCGTTGAATACAAAAAACAGAATCCAAACTTAAATCAACCAAATATATATATTTTTTATATAAATAATGCCTATTTGTAATAGCCATTTATAAATAATTATTAATTATACATTTTTTTTTCTACGTTATGTAATAATTTTGTTTTAGAATTCGTAGGTATGCAGTCAGTTATTGAATTGAGAAATGTTTGTAAAATGTAACGAACAGTTTATTTAAAGAAGAAAAGCATGCATGCACACAATAATTAATTATTTCAAACAGTTACACTTACTGTTTCTATTAGAAAATGGAAAAAAAGTACAGATTTAAATTGTAGTCATGAAATGCAAAATACCAGAAGCATAGACAAGAAAAAAGACAGCTGAATAAGTGGTCTAATTTTGACTTCAAAGTTTAAATAGCTCTTTTCTTTAATGAAAATATCAATATGTTCTGTAAATTTTTAAAAGCAGGCCTTAAATCGTTTATGTGGATAAATGATAACAATAGGAGGTTATCTTTGAGGTTACTTTCTGTAAAGTGCAAGAATCCAGATACAATGTTGCAAAACGGTTTTCGAGCAGCTTTAATTCAATTTTTAGTTGGAAAAGATCGTTCAAAAAATTTGGAACAGGCTGCGAATTTAATAGGAAAAGCAAAAGAAAACGGAGCTCATGTAATTGCACTTCCTGAATGTTTCAACTCACCTTATGGAACAAAATTTTTCGATGAGTATGCAGAAACCATTCCTGATGGACCAACAACAAAAATGTTATCGGAATGTGCGAAAAAGCATTCAGTTTATATCATAGGTTATAGATTATAATAGAAATTCGAAATTTATTCATTTTATGTTTGGTAGGAGGAACTATCCCAGAAAGAGATGATAATAAACTGTATAATACTTGTACAGTATACAATCCAAGTGGAAATATGATAGCGAAGTATAGAAAAATGCATTTATTTGATATAGATATACCTGGAGGTATTACTTTTAAAGAATCTGACAATCTGTGTCCTGGAAATGAATGGGTTACTTTTGACATCAATGGGATTAAAGTAGGATTAGGGATATGTTATGATATGAGGTTTGAAGAACTTGCAAAGCTATATCGCAAAGAAGGTTGTTTGAATTCATTCATTCATTCATTCATTGAAAGTTTATTTTGGCATTTATAGGCTGTAAATTACTCGTATATCCAGGAGCTTTCAATATGACGACAGGACCTATACATTGGGAGTTGCTGCAAAGAGCTAGAGCTTTAGATAACCAAGTATTTGTTTTTGCTATTAGTCCTGCTCGAGGTGATCAAGGCTATATTGCTTGGGGACATTCACAAATCACAGATCCATGGGGAAAAGTGGTAGCCCAAGCAAAACACGGCGAGGAAACTATTTACGCTGATGTAGATTTCAACGAATGTGATAAAGTTAGAACTCAAATACCCATTTTTCAACAAAGGCGAAATGATATTTACGATACAGTTTGTAAAATTTAAACATAAACAATATTATGAGAAATACTTATAATAAAATCTATTGATTTGAAGCAAAGTGTAATCCTATTATTAAAAGCCAAAATCTTTCCGGCGTGTTAACAGTTTTAAAAGTTGAGGTTAGGTTTTCGCGGTGAGAGGTTAGTTAAGAGCTTTGAGGTTAGGTAATTGAAAAAGTGTTTTTTTGTAACGGCTGTAACGTAAAGAGTGTAGTGTGAAGCATTTATTTGTTAAACCTTGAATTAAATGTACACAATTACCTATCTCATAAAAGCATAAAAAATGGAAATTAACGACGAAAATTTACAAATTTTAAGCCAGTATTTGCAACAAACATTAAGTCCGGATACAAATGTCCGGCGTCCCGGTAATTTTCACATTTTTCATTAAATAGAAGAAAAATAATATAGTGTGATTTGTAGCGGAAAAATTTCTTGAAGGTGTTGAAGTTAATCAGAATTATCCATTGCTTCTTCTCAATTTAGTTCACAGAAATGAAGTTGATATGACCATTAGAGTAGCTGGTTCAATTGCATTTAAAAATTACATAAAACGTAATTGGAATGTTGTAAGTATTATTTTCTATGAAAAAATTAGTTTATATAGCATACAGCATTGGTGTGTATTAGGACGAGGACCAAGAAGATCGAATTCATGAAACAGACAGAACTGCGATTAAAAATCTCATTGTAACTTTAATGTTGAGTTCTCCTGAAGCCATACAAAAACAACTTAGTGATGCTATTAGTATTATTGGCAAAACAGATTTTCCACTTAAATGGCCTGAATTAATCACGCAAATGGTGGAAAAATTTGCAACAGGTGTTATACTGTTTTATTAAAGAAAACAATTAACACTTTGTTTTAGGTGACTTCCATGTTATTAATGGTGTGTTACAGACAGCCCATTCTTTATTCAAAAAATACCGATATGAATTCAAATCTAATGAGTTATGGCTTGAAATTAAATATGTACTAGAAAAATTAGCAAAACCTCTAACAGATCTACTTGTGGTAAATATCAGATTTTCAGTGTAGCTTAAATGTATTTGATGTTACTTTCAGGCTACAATGGCTTTGGCCCAAACTCATGAAAATGATGTAAATGCTCTCAAAATTATCTACCATTCTTTAGTTTTGATATGTAAAGTTTTTTACTCTTTAAATTATCAAGATCTTCCGGAATTCTTCGAAGATAATATGGCATCTTGGATGTCTAATTTTCACACTTTATTAATTACTGAAGTTAAAGCTTTACAGAGTTCTGTAAGTTTTTGTAACAATTTTCAATATTATATAGATTATATTTGAAATTTTTTAGAATCAAGAAGAAGCAAGTGTAATAGAACAATTGAAATCACAAGTATGTGATAATATTGCTCTGTATGCCCAAAAATACGATGAAGAATTCCAACCTTATCTACCACAGTTTGTAACAGACGTTTGGAATTTATTAGTTGTAACTGGACTTGAGCCTAAATATGATCTGGTAAGCGTGTTTGTTGTAAGTATCATATTATAACAATATTTTTCCAGCTTGTATCAAATGCTTTACAATTTTTATCTTCTGTAGCAGAAAGATCTCATTACAGAAATCTGTTTGAAGATAATACGGTTCTAAGTAGTATATGTGAAAAAGTGATTATTCCGAACATGGAATTTAGAGGTAAAATATTAATTGAAAAAAGTATCGTCTACTTACATCTTTGTAGTGTCAGATGAAGAATTATTTGAAGATAACCCAGAAGAATACATTAGAAGGGACATTGAAGGATCGGATGTTGATACTAGAAGGAGAGCCGCTTGTGATTTAGTTAACACACTTAGTCAGAATTTCGAAAAACGAATAATAGATATTTTCGGCCAATATTTACAGGTAAAAATAAGTTTTTGAAATTTTTGGATTTGGATATAATAAAAAAATTATAGGTAATGCTTGCGAAATACAACGAAAATCCAAAAGATAATTGGCGTAGCAAGGACGCTGCCCTCTATTTGGTAACATCATTAGTTAGCAGAGGGGCAACTCAGAAGCATGGAGTTACACAAACAAGTCAATTAGTTTCTATTCCACAGTTTTGTCAAGAACAGATTTTACCAGAATTGGAGAGAAGTAACGGTAATGTAGATAAATTCGTAAAGGTTTTGTAATCAATAAAAATAATATCCTACAGTTGACGATCTTCCGGTTCTAAAAGCCGATGCGATCAAGTATATTTTAACTTTTCGGTCAGTTCTACCTTGTGAAATGGTTGTTGGAACAGTGCCACTTTTAGTTCAACATCTTACCAGTGAAAGTGCTGTTGTACATTCATATGCTGCTTGTACTATCGAAAAAATTTTAATAATGAAAAATAGCTCTAACCAGAATATGTGAGTATTACTTTGTTTTGCAATCGAAAAATGTCTACTTTTGTTATTATAGATTAACGGGAACTATGTTAGAACCGTTGGCTAGTCAGATGCTTGTTAATCTTTTTGCACTCTTAGAAAAACCTGTATCTGAAGAAAACGAATACGTCATGAAAAGTATTATTTCATATTGTACTGAAAAATTACCTGATTTTATATATTTTAGCAATAATGAGGAGTTTTTCATCTTTACAAGAACGTGTTATTCCCTATTTACAAACAACTTTACCGAAACTTACAGAAAAATTGCAGATGGTTGCTCGAAATCCATCAAAACCACACTTTAATCATTACTTATTTGAATCTATTTCATTGGCAATCAAGTAAGTATTACTTAAAAGAAAATTAGTCACTATTACGTTAAATTTTAGAATTGTTTGCAAGACAAATCCTTCAGCTGTTTCTTCCTTTGAAGATATTTTATTCCCAATTTTTCAAGGGATTCTACAGCAGGATATTCAAGGTATACCTGAAAAAAAAATATTTCATAAATTAATCGCTTCGTTTAATAGAATTCATCCCTTATGTGTTCCAAATATTGTCTCTTTTGATGGAGTACACTCCAGTAGGACAAATGTCTGACGCTTATATTCAGTTGTTACCATGTTTGTTAGCTCCTGTTTTATGGGATCGTCCAGCTAATATAAGTCCTTTAGTGCGCTTGCTTTCTGCATTTACGGTACATGCTGCTCCTCAAATTGTGGCTCAGAATAAATTGGTAAGGTTTGATGTAATTTTACAGCGTATAATTATGAAAAAACCGTAGGAAGGCTTCTTAGGTATTTTTCAAAAACTAATCGCATCGAAATCAAATGATCATGAAGGTTTTCATTTAATGCAAGACATGCTGCAACATATGCCGATGTGAGTGTAAATTGATCAATTATTCAAAAGCTAGAACGTTAATTTTGCAGTGAAGCGATGGCTCCTTATCAGAAACAGATCTTTTTCCTTCTTTTCAAAAGATTATCTTCAAGCAAAACGACTAAATATGTTATTAACATTATTGTATTTTTCTGTTTGTATGCTGTGAAGTATTCGCCTGATCAGTTGGTTACAGTTATTGATGAAACTCAAGCTCAGTATGTTATTTATTCTATTAATGGGGGAAATTATGTCGTTATAGTAGAATTTTTGTCATATTTTAGAACATTTCCATTTAATTTATTTTCAGTTGAAAAAAATCGAGAATTTTACTATAGCGCCTTAATCTTTTGTGGTGGTACTTGTCTTGTATATGCACAATTTTATTACTGTTATTTCAGGATGTTTGGTATGGTTTTGGAACGACTTTTTATACCAGAATTACAAAAAATTTCTGGGAATATTGAACGAAAAATAGTTGCTTGTGGTATTACAAAGCTGTTGTGTGAATGTTCAGAATTGTATGCAGGGAAATATCAAAACTATTGGCCCCAACTTCTACAGGTGCGTATATTTTTGTTTGTGTCAACTTTGATAAATTCAAATTTTAGGCTTTGATAATGTTCTTCGAAATGCCGTTGGACGAAAGTACTTTACCTGAAGATCATTTTGTTGAAATTGATGATACACCTTCCTATCAAACAACCAGCGCCAAATTAAATTACGCGAATAATACTAAACCAGATCCTCTGCAAGGTAATCAATCTAATAACTGCTAAAAATAATCTTTTATTTACATTTTTTATATATATATAGGAATTGGGGAACCAAGACAATTTTTGGCTCAGAATTTAGCTGCGCTTGGTAGTAAACAACCTGGTAAATTGCCTGCATTAATAGGCAATATCAACCAACAAGCTCAAACGATTCTTCAACAATACCTCACAAAGTTTGGGATTCAATTAGTTTAAAAAGTGTTTATTTCTTATTGTATGGCTTTTTATTTAAATATGAATTATTTTGAATAAATAATAAAAAAAGTATTTATTTTGTGTCTTGACATTATAAAACTATATACATATTCAAATATTAAAAACACAAAAAACACTTCAATTAATCATCACTGAATCCAAACAAATTTTCACTGAGCCTACAAAAAAAGTAATTAAATTATTGAGCCCATTTCCTGTTTGGTTACTTACTTAAGTTTTTTATCTTCAATTGGTTCCGATGTTGTACTATCTGCACCCTGCAACAAAAAGACAAACTTAGTACCAACATGATTAATGAACAAACGTAGAAAATTCATTCTGAATAAAATTATACATAAACTATTAAACTTCTTGTTTGAAAAAAATCGACAAAAATGTGAAAATTGCAATTTCTTACCTCTTGTTCTTTATTGATACATTGACTTGAACACCTGCAGCTTGAACTACATTTTTTATTCACTTTTCGACAACCGCACTTTCTTGTGCAATTGGTCTTTATGCACATACAGCCTCCTTCAGACGATCTTTTACATGCTATGTTCTCAGATACTGTAAAAATAACTAAAACTTTGAAAATAATTCAGATAAATATATATTAGCAAACCATTAGTTTGTTGAAGCGTTGTTCTTTTTCTCTGTAATAGCCATTTACCCAGAGGTGTTCTTTTCCAGTCTGGATCTTTTTCTACATCATCGATTATTGAATGGTCTAAATTTTCCTAAAAATTGTAATAACATATTTAAGAAATCGTTACCATAAATGTTAGATCTTACCTGATTTTCCACAACAAATGTCGAATCCACTTCTTGTTTCACTTTTATTCTTCTCTTTGTTAGAACCGGAGTGTTTGCTTCTTTAAGAAGCTTTTCTACCTGCTGCCCTTTGGCTAAAGTCTAAACAAACACACTAAGTTCTCTGAAATAATTAGAAAAGAACTTACCGTTATGGTATCGATTTTTCTTTCAAGTTCTTCAATCTGGGAATGAGCTTCAGACAGTTTATCTAACAGATCTTGATTTGCTTTATCGAGCTCTTCTATTTTTTCAGTTTGAATAATACACCTTTGTTTTAATTCTTCATTTCCATCTGAAATTCACAAAAATCAGAAAGGAAGATCAAAGAAAATAAAAATAAATTACTTTGGACTTCAACACCTCTCAATTGCCTTAACAATACAGCTGTTTTTTCTTCATAATCTTTTTGCAAACATGAAAGTTCTTCATTGTGTTTATACTCCAATAACTTTATTATCTTTTCCGCGTTTTCAGCTTTGTGCTTGAACTATTATAGACAAAAATTTTATTCATTCTATGTAACTAATTAAAATACTTCCTAATACTTACATCATTCACGACTGCCTGATTTTCTATAAGCTTGCTTTTTACTAAGACTTCATTTTTCTTAACGTCTGTGAGTTGGTCCACCACACTTTTCAAAACAAATTTCAGCTCACTCATTGTTTGTATGTTATCAAACTTCGGCTTTTTATCTGAAGAAATAAAACAATAAATAGATGTTGTTGAAGATATCGTAATATTAAAATACCTTCATCCAAATCTAATATCTTTTGTTGAAGATCTTGAATTTGTACTGATCGTAATTCTATATCTTCTTCTATGTTGCGAATATGAGACTGATCTAAAGAATGTGGATTTTCATTCAGTGCGTCAAGTTGTCGCTGTAAGGTAGCTCTGTCTTCTAATAGTCCTGCTAAAGTAACTTCTGCTTCAACCACATTTAAATGCACATCCAACTCATGTTTAATCTGCAAGATAATTAGTAGAAAACATATTTGTAAACTTTTAATTAAATCTTACCCATTGTCCAATTTTATCATTTTTTCCTTGACTTTTAGATTCCTGTGCAGCTTTTCGTACTGCTAAAGCGTCTTTCAATCTTTTATTGAGAGCAACAGCTTCTTCTACTTTTCTTTTCAACACGTTTTGTTGTTTGTTATATAATGCCTCCATTTTCACAATCTGATTTTGTTTCTTTCTGTCTTGCTGCTTCAGTTTTGCTAGTTCTCGTTCTCTTTGAATTTTCCACGTTCTGAACCTTTCAGATTCTTCACGCATTTTTTTAATAAGTTTCACACGTGTTTGCTTCATTTGCAAAATTTCATTATTCAACTGATCGATCTTTTTCACATCTTTTTCTTTTAATTTTATCAGTCGTGCTTGCTCTTGAACTTTTTTATTCAACTCTTGAATTTGATTTTCGAGCTCTTGTACTCTTTTTCTTCTTTGTTCCGACAATTTAGCAGAAGGCCCTTGAGAGTTTTTTAATTGCTGCAATAATTCATCTTTCTCTTTCTGAAGATTTAAGATTTTTTCTTCATTTTCAGCTAGAGCTTTATAATCGACCATATACTGAGTGTTTGTTGTAATTTGTCTGGCCAAATGTTCTTTCAGAGCCAGTTTCTTAGTTATTTCCTGCAATTCGTTGTTGAGAGCCATTTGTTTATTGGTGAAATGTTCCTGATCTTTACTGATCTCTTCTTCGTCCTTAAATTGTCCATTCTGACTATTATGTAAATCCATATTTTTTTCATGATTCAAAATTTCATTTTCAGTTTTCTTGTGTTCTGAATCAATTTCAGTAATCTGCTCTTGTAGTTCTTGTAACTTGTGTAAATTTTTTTTAACTGCTTCATAGTCGTTTTGGCCACAGCTAAGATTTAAATTGTCTAATGTTATATCATATTCTTTTTTCAGTTCTTGAATTTTCTTATGTAATACTTCATTGGCATTTTGTAGAATCATAAGTTTTTCTAAAAGACCGGTGTTATCGTTCAAAGTAGAGGACAGTTGGAAAGTGAGATCTTTGATTTTAGCTTGTAAACGGAGATTTTCTTCTTTAATGTTGTTAATCTCATCCGAATATATAGGACCACCTGTCAACAAAGAGAGTCAAGTTAAATAAAGTCCTCGACAGGGACTTTTTTTTGCTTTAGACCGCAAAAAAATTCGTTTTAATATTTTTACAAATTTCAAATGTTTCTGAGAAATAAAAATACAGAATACCTTGACCAACAATTTGAAGTTTGAGTTCTTGTATAGTTTTCTTTAACATATTGATTTCCGCCACTTTAGCATCTTGGTTTACAATCGGTTTGTTCTGGATTCGACGAGCCCGATCTGCATATCTCAGAGTAGATGTAGTTTCTTCAAGATTGTAGTCAGCAGGACTCACACAAGCAATCACAAGTGTTATACTATTGCCGCCCAAAGAGTCTTTCAATAAACGGGTTAAATTACTGTCTCTATATGGTATATAGCCATGTTGTTGTTTCTCATCGCCTAACGCTGATATTACATTGCCCAGTACTAACAATCCTTTGTTTATATTTACACCTTCTTTAAAAGTAGTTCCAACAGCACCTGTTTTCTTAGGACGTTCAGAACCGGCCAAATCCACAAGATGAAACTTTGCTGTTTTTTCAACGCTGTAATGAATATATGAATATATTTAAGAAAAATGACAATAAAATAAATTTGATTGAAATATTCATTTTTTAATTACCCATCTTGCTTGCTTCGCATCACTAAGTTGATGGTGAAGATGGCATGACTTCTGGAACTTTGGCTATTCATGTTAGTACATCCCGTAGCTCTGCCTTTAGAACCTCTTGAAAGTTCATCAAAAACGTTTTTGACACAATCAACAGGAATCTGTGTGAGTCCTGGTATTAGAATTCCTTTATTTGGATCTTCTCTAATATCCAAAATACACTGCTCCCTAGATTTGTCGGATAGAAGATCATAAAGTGTTTCCTGGTAGAGCTCCATAAATGATACTGTTACGACAAAATCATGTGTAAAGTTGTCTCTAATGTTATCAAAAATTTCTTGCACAGCTCTGGGTATAATTCCCATTTCACCTTCACCATTGTAGGTGGTACCCATAGTATGCGTTTTTCCAGAACCAGTTTGGCCGTATGCTAATATGGTCAGATTATATCCTTTGAAAAGATTTTGAATTAATTCTTTTACACATTTTTCGTAGATCTCATTCTGTGTGCTGCATGGTTCAAAAACATGATTATAAGTATACGCTTTGTCTGTATTTTTGATTCGAACTTGATTTAATGTGGGGTAAATTTCAAGCACGTCTTTATAGCCTCTTTCTAATTCAAAAGATACTAACGGTCTCACCCTTACTGCTACCTGGACGGATTTATCAGCCATCTGTAAATAATATGAAAATTTTATCTATTAAATACGACATTAGTTTTTTTGAACATTACAAAAATACAATGACAGACGAACATTGAAATGATAATATTGAAAACCAAAAAGTTACTATTAAATATGTTAAAACTCAAAAAATGTTTGATGAGAACAATGGATGTGTTACTACCTTAATCACAGATCGTTGAAAATAAGTAAAAATAAATTAAAAAAAATCACACAAAGCAACACAAAACGAAAAATAATTGAAATACAGACTGACAAACTTTTTCAAACAAACTAACCGTTAAAAATAAGTTCAAACCCGCAGACGCAAAACCCAGTTTGATTAAATAGGTTTTAGAATTTGAAAAAGAACCAATCACAATCCATCTTTTTCAAAGTTGGTAATTTTAGTTTAGTGTTTTTAACGATTCCACATAACCTTGACAGCTTACAGCTTTGAGGTTAGGAATAATATTGTTTAGGAATGATCAATTTCAAACCAATTTTAGTTAATTATTCATGTGCTGAATGTTGATATTGGTGTTTTGAATTTCACTTTTTGTTAATCAAACAAGTACCTACATTATTAGGGTAAAAATATCGAACATTATAAATAGCAATGCTACAAAAAAGCTCAAAGGTGCGAAAAAGTCCACACCAAAATGACCCATCTTTTGAATGTTTTCGGTATAATTTACTAGTTTCTAATCAAACTGATTTTTTATAATGCAGCTCTTGCTTACTGTTACCTTTTTGTGTTATTGAGTAGTTGAAAGATCAATATGGAAATGAAATATGAATAATTCGACTAATATTTCATATTTATTCACATCATTATATTCACATTAAATTGAATAAGAATAATTACATATGCAGTAACTGTTGCTAAAATCTGAAAATTATAAATATTTTTAATTAGTAGTTATTATTCAAATATTTACCAAATTGAAAAATTTCCAATCCACGTAGAAAAAGTTCATAATAGAAAAACGAAGTTTATTATTCAAAAATCTTACAGCTAAAAATTGTAGGTACTTTATTGTTGAGCTTTTTTTCTCTTCCAAAGCAAATTTATTCCATAGGTCATGGAGGTAAGTACTGCTTTGATTAGCTTCTTTCTCCAGAGAATAAAAATATTTTATTAAAAAAAACAACCACCACCAATGGAAGCTTAGTAAAACTACAAAATTAGCACTGTACGTTATAATATACTCAGAATTAGAATGAATAATTAGATAAAAAAGGAAAAACGTTGTTTTTAATACTGTATCAAACCATGTAATTAGAGCACTAATGATTGTAATATCAAAACTTTTTAAAATTTCTGTCGACAAGAAAACTAGAGTGTAGTGATAATAAGACAGAATTTCCATTCGTTTTACTCTAGTTTGTGTATCTTCTTGCTCAAGAATTTTGATTTGATTTGGTTTATTAAATGGAAAAATTTTGAAAAATTCAACCGACTTTAGCTGTCGTTTGAAGTTTTTGTTGATTACTTTAAATTTTGCGATAATGCTAACAATAATATCATTTAAAAACAAAACTTCAAAACACTGAATCAAAAAAGAAGTAATGTTCAAATAAAAACTGATATTCTTTGTATCCATCATACAAGACATTAAAAAAATATTAACAATACACATCACCATGAGAAAGAATCTATCTGTCTTATTTGAATAAATTTCGCTTTTATCCAAAACATTTTCAAGTTTTTTAAGTTCAATTAAATCGTTTTCCAATTTCGTACTTCTCTTCAAAAATGTAAAAAAGTAAACGATCGTAAATACTGCAGTCATAAATAAGTTTACTTTCTCTATTCCTTTAATAAATGTAATGTATTCACTATTAAAATAAACGAAATAAATACAGTAAGAGGCCAAACCTAAATACAATGGGAGACTCAACAATCTAGAAACAATTCTGCTTTCTAGAGATTTGTTCAAGGGAAGTTGGCAGATTCCTAAGAATCTGTATATATATTCTATGTGGAAGGGAATGTTTTCCAACAGATACATTTTTCTGAAAACAACTAATGTTTGTAGATTAACATTAGGTGCTATTGTTGGTCGATATGTCGATAGGTTATAACCTGATGACACAGGTATTTATTTTATTATTGTGAATTAAAACTATATTCTGGAAAATAACAAAAGATCAATGGAAATAAATTTAGTATTTTTTAGATTTATTATTAAATTAAAACGAATTAGTCTGAAATGAAAGTTGTATTAAAAGAATGAATAATTGATTTCAATTTCATTCATTCAATTGAATCAGTTTCACTAATGAATTCTGCTTCTATTCATAAAATATGTTGTTGCTTGGAGAAATATCGGTTTTCAAAAAAGTCGTCTACAGAGTTATGGGAATAATTCAGTTTTCATCTGAGCACAATTCCTTTATCAGAAAGATTACTAATCGATTATGGACTATACCAATCTATTCTTTCTACATCTATCTTGGCTTACATTATGAGTTTAATCTCAATGATTTCAGTATTATGAAACTTGTCAGTTTATTTTCTTCTGGTGCTAATATTGTAACAATGGCAGCAAATGCATTCGTATTCTTCTACAGAAGTAATCAATTATTTCTACTTTTAATTCAACTGGAGAAGTTGAAAATTCCTTTTGAAGTAAAAACTTCGTCTCAAGATAAGTTTTTAAAATTTTGTACAATTGCAGTTTTACTGTTGAGTATATTTTTATATTTCATGGATGGAGGTAGAGGGTATGCTTTTTTCTTCTATACTCTACCTGGCATTGTAAGTTTCTTTGATCATCTTTTCCTTAGCGATATCATGGATTTGATTTTTCATAAATTCAAAACAATTAATTTGCAGTTGCAACGTTTATCTAATAGAGCAGATTTATCAAAAATTTTTCCTTTAACTAAAATTTCTAAAATACAAATTATGAAGGAAGAAGAAATTGTTATCCACATGGAACGTATTCAAGCTTTGTCACAGTATCATTATGATTTAGTGATTATAACAAAACAAATTTCTAATTATTTTGAAATAACTATTGTTTTTTCGATGCTTACTTGGTTTGGTACTATGAATGATGCTCTTTATCGTTTATTGTATGCTTGTATTAATAAAAATACTTCTATTTTCATTTTTGCAGCAATAATTATAATTTTCTGCTTTATGTGGTTAATTTTGCTAATTCATACTTTTACTAGGACACAAAATGAGGTAAAATAATACTATTTTTTCTATTTGTTTTAATATTTTGAGTACTTAGGCTAATAAGACATCTACATATGTGCATGATATTTGGAACAAATATTCACTGAATGATGAAGTTGATGAGAAAGTTCGTTATTTACAGTTAGTTTCTATAAGACTTTTGAACACAAAAATTCATTTCACTGCCAAGGATTTTTTCGATTTGGACTGGTCATTTTGTCAGATGGTATAGGAAAAGTTGAAAAAAAAAAATTAACATTAGATCTATTTTACATTGTAGTTAATTTCATCTATCACAACTTACGTTATCATTTTGATACAATTCAATCTTTGAAAAGTATTTAACAACGAAGTTCAAGTCAGGTTTTGGGTACATAGTTTAGGTAAATACTTTTTTCCACTACTAGCTATGAAGTTGACAATTATTGCGTCTCTTAAACAATTGAGAATTTGAATTTCTCTATTAGTGGTTAATAATTTTTTCTATTGTTAACCTAGGTTAATAATGAATAAATTCAAATATTTAGAGAATCCAGGGATAATTGTTGCAAAAAAACTTGTGCAGCGTAATTTTCTATACCAAGGAGATTGTCCTTAACTTATTTGCAGCTTGAAATAACCTAACACGATAAAATTATTTGAATAAAATTACTACCAGTTTAAAATTCGCGCTAACCCAATAAATGTCTCAATGACTGATGACATCTCGAATGACGGAATCCGGGAACCGAAGTTTGGTTATATTAGAACTAGAACTTTATCAAAAGAACAAAACTTTATTTAAACAAGTAGGTATTAGTCATTGTTACACCCAATGTGGTTGGTAAATTGATAACAGTATTATGTAGAGTACTAGAGTGTAACTCTTAGCGGTAAAGATGAGGTTAATGGAACTGCAGCGATGAGAGTGAAGACTGTGATTCGATTGATAGTCACAGAAGTTGAAGATATAGAAAGGCCTCGGAGCATATCTACTATTGACCTTTTGAGTACCAGTGACTTCTCAATGTAACCTTCTACCTTTGCAGATTTCCAAGCCCTAACCCCCAATCATCCAATCTATTTGTAAGATAACCATATTAAAAAAACACCCAAACAGGATAATAACAGACGTGAAAATAAAACTTGTATTATTAGTGGAAGGGTAAATTTGCATTCCTGTGCTATCGGATTTTTCCAAGTTTTTTTTAAATTTAGCTTTTGCCTTAAATTTGGCTAGTAGTGGAAAAAATAGTATATACACCACAGTGGGTACGACATTTATAAGCCTCGCACCTTATTAATTTTGGTGCTCGATCAATAATAATAGTTTTCGCCACCTTGGTATATGATATACTACATAATCTTAAATTATTACTCCAGTTTATATTATTCTTTCTTATTAATTGCTTTGGTGGATAGAACAATATAATTCTCAATTTGAGATTTGTTCAACTTACATTTATAACAAGTTTCAGCATAAAATTATGTTTTTAACAATAAGGCACATTTTTCATTTCGTAATTTCAACAGACAGCCATTCGGTAAGTGTCCAATAATAAGTAATACATTTTCATGATTAAATCGATATTCTGTTTGATATTATTAAATGAAGAATTATTTGAATACAAACACATTTACTCAACTCAAATACTCCAAATGAGTAATCTACTTGTGTCAATTAGATATTTGATAAATATTTCAAGAATTTTTTCGTTAATGCCTGTAAAAAAACACAAAAAAAATCTAAAATATACAGTTTGTCATTATTCAGTATTTTATAGTATCACGTCTTCTATAGTATTTTTCTTTGTTTTTCTTTATGTAACTAAAGATATAAGTCTAGACTCTGAAAACTCAGTATCTGATGCGAGCGGTTTTTTAGACTTATATTTAGGCATTATAAGTCAAACAGCAGGAATAATATTAAATTCTATCAACGTTAAAAAAATTTTAAAATTTTTTGAGCGACTTCATCGAATAGATAAACAATTTAACAGACTGAAGAGGCCGATTGATAATAGAATTTTATTCAGTTTTATCAAATTTGCTATAGTTTTTGTATTTTTTGAGTTGTTTATTACTTTTATACCGGAATATGTGATTATTGTTAAAGAAGAAAGCATTTTGTATTTATTGTGTTCTTACTTTCCAATTTTGACAACAGGAATTATTAAAATTCAATTTGCAACTTGCATTTTTCTTATTTTACAGAGAATTAAATGTGTTGTGAGTTTGTTGCAGCAATGCGAAAATTTCAGTGAAATACAATCCAATAATATTTTTTCTATATCTTGGAAAAAACATTCAAAAAATACTATTGAAATTCTTCATGGGATCCATAACGAGTTGTGCCACTTGTGTCAAACTGTCAGTGAACTTTTTGGGATACAAAATTTTTTTATGATTCTTTCTGCTTTTTCCATTTGTATCACACAATTTTATTCTTGTTATACTAAAGGTTTTTTGACGGAAGACTTTGCCACACTCTATTTCTCACTTCAATGGGCATTGTTACAACTTGCTGAAATTTTATCACTAGCTTATCTTTGTGATGGTGTTATTTTCAAAGTATTACATATTTAAATAATAAAATAGAATGCTTTTATTAACGTAAAGTTTCAGGTAAATAATTTGAAATATATTCTAAATAATTTACAAATTAAATGCCAAGATCAAAAATTAAGTACAATGGTATCAATAAAAATGAATTGGAATTAGTTTTTTTTTTTTTCATTTTAGATTAAAACGTTTTCAATGCACGAATTACATCGGGATGTCCAGTTTACCGTTTGTGGCTTATTTTCATTTGATTTTGGAACGATTCAAATGGTAATGGTGCTATTTAATATTGTTCTAAAAATGCAATCAATTATTTTATAGCTTTGTGGTATGATTACGAGTTATCTTATCATAATGATCCAACTAGATTCTGCAGCAGCGGAAATAAAACACCAAAAGCTTAATAATGTTTAATAATTTTTTGTATTTCTTTCAAATGAGTCAATTAAACTGACAATTTCTGAATGTTTTTTATTATAGGCTATTTGTCTAGCAGTCGATCCAAACATATTTCTGATTTTAGGATTTGCTCCTGCTTCTAATAATAATTGAACAACTTCAGTTTTCCCTCCTTCGCATGCTACATGAAGAGCAGACTTTTTATTACAAGTCAAAGCATTAACATCAGCTCCCGCTTTCAATAATATTTGAATTATTTCAGTAGACGATTCAATGCAAGCAATAAACAAAGGTTTTATTTTTGATAAACCTTCAGCATTGACATTCGCTTGAGCCGATAGTAGTAGAAGAATGATATCTTTATTGTGGCTTTTGTTAGCACAAGCTAAATGCAATGGAGTTAGTTGATGCAAATTTTGACTATCTACAGTTGCCCCATTATCAAGAAGAAAGCCGACCATATCAGTCTGACCATAACTAACAGCATAATGTAAAGGAGTCAATTTACTATCAGTGCAAGTATTAACATCTATGTTGTTTTTGAGCAAAATTCTAGCAATTTCTATGCTTCCACTTATACTAGTAGCGTGTAAGAGTGTGACCGAATTTTTTGCCGGAGTAATCTTTGCTCCAGCTGCTATCAAAAATTCAAAGATTTTGAATCTGCCATTGCAGCAAGCAACAAAAAGAGGAGTTCTTCCAAGAGTGTCTGGAAAATTAATATCGGCTTTATGTTCTATTAATAATTTAACAACATCCAAATGTCCAAAAGCGCATGCTGCGCTCAGTGGAGTCATACCTCTACCATTATTCAATATTACGTTGAAATTGATGTTTGCTTGAGCTAAAAGTTGAAGAACATCAGTACTTCTGTTTTTACACGCACTGATTAGTGGTAATTGCGTTTGTTGAATTTTTTTGGAATATGTTTTTGTAGAGAGTAGTTTCTTCAAAACTAATTGAGAATTCCAACGAAAAGCACTATCAATACATTGATGAATGTTATCTGTTATAAATTTGGCCATTTGTGGAATATCAAATATTTCTGTGTAATCTAAATACAACGAATGCATTAATATACAGAATAAGTCGTTGAAATTTTTAAAAAATGTAAGGTTTCTTTTGTACGTTTTACATAAATAGAGCATCGGATACAAACTGGAAGATTTATTGGCATATCCAAAAACGTCTATATGAAATAGTTCATCTATCTGATAAGGAATAGACTTTAGACTTAAAAATTCTAAAATTTTTTTGCTTGCTGGTGACTCAGCACTACACAATTTTTGGATTTTTTTGTAATCTGCTTCGATAAAATTTATTTTCTTCTTCTTAAAATGCTGATATCTTACTCCCCAAGAGCAGGCTAGATGGAAAGGAGTTCTCCCTTTTTTGTCGCATTTATGAATATCACGTTCGTAAGTTTTTAACATTTCTATATTTTTATACAAAACAGCAATATGCGCTGGACAGTCTTTCGCCAGTAACATGTCGAAAAATAAACGTATATTGTCGAAATTCTTATTGAAAAATAAATTACACAAATTTGGGACTTTTTCATGATTATCTACTAAATAGGTGGCTACAAAATATTCTCCAAAAGACTGATGGATGAATGTTGGTATGCCTTCAGTATTCACATTCAATAAAATCCCAAAGCAGTCACCATTTTGACGAATATCTTCTGAAAAACTGCTCTGAGTTGTTTTTTCTTGAAACACTAAATTTAAAGAAATTTTCTTATAATTATCTAAACGATCTTTCTTAGTGGTCATTATTAGATTAAGGACACTGTCATTGGAAACATCTAATTTTGCTTTATCTTTGAAATAAATATAAAATTTCTCTTCTACAAAATGATGGTAAATATCTGTTATTGAAAACAGACAACTTTCTTTTAAAATATTTGCATACTTCTCCCAGTTTCTGATCAAAAGTTCTGTTAACATATAAATATGAAGGGGAACACCAAAAATATCACCGCAACTAATCATTTTAACATTTTTCAATATATTTCCTATAATGTAGGTGTCATTATTTTCATTTAAATTCAATCTGTCACTGATAAACTTTTTCTGCTCTTCTTCATCAAATGATTTTATCTTTCTTGCAAGCACGTTGAACTCAGTTTCCAATTTTTTCTTAAAATTACATCTTGCTGTTACGATTTGTTTATATTTCTGTGAATTTTTTTTTATGGTATGAATTATTGTATTAATTTTTGTTGACGATACTTCATCTAACCCATCCCAGATAAAAGTAATTTTACCATTTTTGAATAAAACCCGTAAAAAATTTTTATCAAACTTTGTTAATGATTTATACGTAGAATTAAGTAGAGCCTCAACTGTTTCATCAACATTTTCAAAATTAGATGAATATTCTTTTGGAAAAATCATGAAAGTCCACATAAATGCTGGTTGTTGATTTTTTATACTCTTCATCAACATTGATTTGCCCATGCCAGGATCAGAACAAATCAGCTGAACTTCGTTTTCTAAATTAGATATAAATTCATTCTCTTTAATAAAATCTTTATAAATGCGATATTTATCTAAATCTTGAATATTCCCTTTGGTTTTGATCCACTCTAGTTTGCCGGAGACAACTTTCAGATGATGAAAATTATGTATTTTTGGGTTTTTTTGACAAACTTGTTCAAACTGAGTATCTAAACAAAAATTATCGCTTATGTATATAATGCTTGAATTACTTTCAGTAAATGGGAAATCTTCTGTAAAATAAATACTGTGAAGATATTGATTTTCCATTTTCATATCAAGCTCTTCAATTCTTCTTAATTTGTACTTCAGTAGTTTATTTTTCACATTTTCAAATTGCTTTTGACAGCTTATGATCACAAGAGAATCATTTTTAATTTCGTCTAAAAAACTGAAATCGATTGTATTTTTAGACAATAATCTTGGAATATAAGGAATAGGAAGATTTTCTGCTTCTTCACCAATAGTAAACGGATCGTCAAGCATTTGCAACAGCTCATTTATGGTTATTATTTTACTAAACTCTTCATCGTGTTCAATAATATGTCTTAGAGAAATCTTAGTTTTTCCTTGTATAGAACAATGAAAATTACTCACAATTTTTTCATACTCTTCTTTCATGAATTTCAGATCAAACAAACAAGGAGTTTTTGCATTAAGTATTTCGGTGTCATCACTACTTAAAATAATAATATTTGTGTTTCCACATAATTTAATTAATTTTTTAGTGATGTTGTTGGCCTTAACTATAAGAGGAAACTCGTCTATCAACCAAAGCAGTTTTGTCTTTTCTTGTTCTCCCAATGAAGTTAAATTTTTTGAATGCTTTGAAAAAAATTGATATTTCAAATAAATATCTTCAAATTTGTTACTGTTTTTAAGAAGAGTATCTCCATTGAAGTATAGACTTTTTATTTTTTCCATATTTTTTTCTTTCAAAACTGTTATGTTGAATTTTGAAAGAGCTTTCCTTATTAATTCTTTTTTTATGTCATCAGCTTTATATTCTTTAAATTCAAAAAACACAATATTTTGTGTTAGCATTGACAGAGTAACAATTTTCTTCATCATCTCTAAGTCCAACTTTGCTTTCTTCTTTTCAGAAACACTCCATTCGTTTATAAAGCTTAAATATTCTTTAAATGCAAATTTGTCGCGAGAAAATGAGTCAAATCTTTTTGATATCAAAGTTATCATTTCATCAACATTGGCTTGATTAGAATATAAATAGAAATTGTTGAAAAAATTTATATATTCTTCTTTATTGCTATGAAATTTGAAGCACAAACCTGCTGGACAAGTATTCAAAATTGGATCTGTTTGCACTTTGGAAATGACAACTTCTGTTCCATCAGCAAATGTTAATTTTTCTCCATGATGGAAGTTCAGTTTCAAGTTTGTAAAAAGTATAAAATTTGTATTAGAATCTTGTTTGTGTAATTTGTTATAGTCATTTAGATATTTTGTAATACTAAAATTACCACGAGTATCAGCTAGAGCATTTTTCGTCAAAACTTTTTCCTTATTCACATGTTTGAGTTGTATTGCTTGAATTTGGATAATATTGTCCGCAGTTACTCTTTTCAGAACAACATCATCAAACGATCCGTAATTTTCATCGTTAGATGAAATTTGAAAATTGCTGATTTTTGAATTATTTACTAATTTTAATACCAAGTCAGCCACAATCAAGTCTTCATATTCCTTACCTCTAGAGGTTGTTCCAGGTCGCTTTCTGAATATCTAAAAATATGGAAAAAAATGAAAAAATATTACTTTCAAATTATATTTACCTCAGCTGCCATTATGCAATGGGGTGATTTGTGAGCCAAAATTTTTTATATTTGTAAGCTGTTTTTTCGATTCACTGTCTGTGAACTATAATTTTTATCAAATCCAATGATAAGATAAATATGAAATTGAATTGTTAATATTATTTAACAAAGATAAATTAACTTTGATATAAGCAGATTAAGATCTAAGTTTTGGAAACGATGCATTTATTAAAAAATTAGATTTTTCTGAATTTTATGCTAGATTTTGGAAGAATTAACGAAAAACTATAAATTTTTTTTGATACATAAGTAATTATAATAAAAAAATTGGCTATAATGAGCATATAAGTATGCTTAGTTACTTTTTATGTGTTTTATTTTTTCTAATGTTTTAGTATGAAACAATTTTTATTGTCGTATTTTTTACACATTTTGAGTGTTAGAATTTTACATAAACAAACATGTATATGGAAAAATAATCTTTTATTGTTATAGCGAAATAATATTTTAATGATGTATAATAATATTATCAATAAGTGACCTTGTTCGTCTTCTTGGATAAATTTGAAACTGTCATTGTTAATTAATTTTATTTGATGTTAGAGGTCAAAATTTTCCTAAAACATTAAATCAAAGTTTATTGCTTTTATATTTATTTTGTCCAATCTATAAATTAGCTAATTAATACTATAAAATAAAAAATCAAAATTCTTCTAAGGCTTATTCCTGTTCCACAAAATGTTTAACAATTTACATAGATTTAAAATTCCTAGCTTTATGTTTAGAATGTCTTTAAAAGAAAATAAAGATAAGATTACTTTTGCGAGAAGAAATAAAAAAGGTCACAAAATATGAGATTTATATCTTTTCTCCCAAATTTAAACGTTATTCGTTTCATTTGTGTTCACGTTTGAGTTGTGTGTTGTCGAAGTTTCTACGAGTAAGAATTTTTTTTTAATGTGAATTCAATGAAAATAAAAAATAATTCTGTATTAGAATTAGATCAGATTAAAACAGTAGTCAATTCTATGTCAGATTTGACTACTATTTACATTATT
Source organism: Latheticus oryzae (assembly GCA_030157265.1). Classification (NCBI taxonomy): domain Eukaryota; kingdom Metazoa; phylum Arthropoda; class Insecta; order Coleoptera; family Tenebrionidae; genus Latheticus; species Latheticus oryzae. Next base: position 4,721,010 of record CM058049.1, read on the forward strand.
TTTGTAATATAATCAGATTTTTTGACTTACAGACTTAATTTTGTGCATATTGGATGGTCAAATATTTTTTTTTAGATATCTTAAGAAATGCCAGGGAAATCCTTAGCTGTTTTGTTAATTATTTCAGTTTCATTTTTTTCTGGTAACATTTCAATTTACTGACTTCTTTAATTATACAAGAGATTTTTAAGGGATCACTGCAGAAATAGAAGAACGATTTAAAGAAGACTTTTATAACATTTACAAACATGTGGCTATTGAAGCTAAAAATATCACTAAGGAACATGTTACACCAGATAAGATAAAGTATTTTCTTTTTACTAAAGACCATCCTAAAAATTACACTGAAATTGATCCTACAAATCCAGAAGAACTTCATCATCCTGACGGTACCATTGTTTTTATTATTCATGGCTGGTTAGAAAACAGAGAAAAGGAATGGTATGAAGATTTGAAAAACGCATTTTTGCTCAGAGAAGAAAAATTCTATGTGGTTCAAGTGGATTGGAGAGATCCTGCTCATCAAATGTATACAATCTCGTCTTGGAATACTAAGGATGTTGGTATGTTAAAGATTAAACTTCATGAATTGGTGGAATATCTGATAATTTCCTAGGGCATATAATTGGTGAATTTATCGTTGGACTCCATAAGAACTATTCAGTTCCTCTTGAAAATTTCCTATTAGTTGGTCACTCATTAGGCGGTCAGGTTTCTGGTTTTGTTGGTAAAAAAGTTCAAGAATTAACCGGTGAAAAGTTGCCACGAATTGTAGCTTTGGATCCCGCTGGACCATTATTCATCAGTAGACCCGAAGAAGAACGTTTGAATAAGAATGACGCTAAAATTGTTCATGTTATTCACACAGATGGAGGCACTTTTGGTTTTAAAAATTCTTGTGGTACTATCGATTTTTATCCTAATGGAGGAAACTCTCAACCAGGATGTACTAGAATTGATTTGACTGACATTAAAAGCGTAGCGGAACCAGGTATTTTTTTCTTTTGATATGTACATAGAAAATATTAATTTTTGTTTTCTAGTTATTTGTGATCATCAACGAAGCTGGAGATATTTCATTGAAGCTGTTTTAAATCCAAATGAATTCCGGGCTATTAAATGCAGTAATTGGGCTAAATTCAAAACTAATTTGTGTGAAGAAAAAGAAGTGGCAATGGGAGATTTGAAATCTCATGAATCTGGCGATTTTTATTTAGAAACAAATAAGGAAAAACCGTTTGCTCGTAAAGAAGGCGGTTTTGGCTTGAAGAATGTTCTAAATTCGATACCAACAAATCCTCTTAAACTGCTTTAATGTTATAATATTTAATTTGTCTTGATAATTGTTAAGGTTTGACTTTTCTTTCTAATTCTTGTATGATTTTTAATGAATGAATGAAATAGCATGACAGAAAAATTGTTTTATTGAATTTAGGTACAATTGTCTTTGTAAAAGGACTAAAAAGGGAGAATTAATATTTCAAACATAAAAATTACATCCACAATTAATTTTTTTTCTAGAAATTTATATGTATAATGTTTGTGTATTTAACATAAGATAATTAATATTTTTTTAACTTGAGTTTTGACCTTGGCCTTGAACGTTTAATCTGATTAAATCTATTTGCTATGAAAATTCAGCTTTTTTTTATCGTCTAGTATTTAACAGAAGCAAGACACCTTATACCACCTCTGGATCTAATTAGATTCCACTAAAAATTGCTAAATCGTCAAAAAAATCAGTCCAAAAAACTATTAAAATAGCGCGCATAGCTAGACTGGTGAATACTTATTTCCCAGGATGTACAATTGCAATAATAAAAGCGTTTAATGTCATTTTCAATATTCCATCAAATTTTGGTAAATCGGACATTTAAAATGAAAGATTTTCTGGTAGAGGATTTTTCTATTAGAAGTACTTTTGTTATAAAAAAGTTCTGCACCGAGTATGTTAAATAGTGGATTGCTCAAGTTAATTATTGTAATTTTCATTAATTCATGCAAACTTTATTTAGGAAATTCAAAATGTTAATAACAATATTCTCAATTGAAATAAAAGATTTATTATTGAATTACATGCTCGAGATATTAATTAGAGTACGCTTTCATTAAATATTTTCAGATTCAGAGATAGAGAAATACGATGATCATGTTGAAAAATGTTGATATGTTTTAATTGGACTTGAGTAAAATCACTACTCACAACTTGTCAAATTTTTTGTTTACACTAATGAAATCAAAAGGTACGGAAAAGAAAGTCATTCTCTTTTTTCTTGTAAACTGCACAACAACCAAGACATTTGCGAACACCGTTTCCAACCTTCTAAAAGACAGGATATGAGACTTCCATACCGTTTAAAACATACCAAAAATTAGATAGGTATTCGCCAAAAATATTCCTTAACAATTTTTAGAGAATCTGAATCAAGTGGGACTATTCCCAAATTAACTTCAAGACGTTCGTCGCCAATTGATGATTCCATATGCTTCATTAACAAGATTTTGTATATGCAATATTAAGGTATGTCAAAAAAAATCACTGAGTTTGATGGAAGGTTCGATATCAACTGCAAAACTCAACCCTTTTTCATAGTTGACGCTATTCATGTCATTATGATAGTCTCCTGATCTACTTCTTGAAAAAAGAATGTATTATGAAGAAAATGTTGCTTTTTACCTGGTTTAAATATTAAGAGAGCGTTTTCAATGAAGTCTTCCTCGGTTCCGTCATGTATCAAAATCAGTCTTTGCCCTTTCCTAATAAAAATCTTCAAACTCACTCGTTTTTCTCGTCTTCCCAGTCACGTGATCGACTGTGCGAACTATAAATATGCAATTGGTCAGTATAAACTATAGTTCTTCCTTCTTCACGGAGTTTTGTTATTTTTCTTATGCTTTTGCCTAATATCGTAGAATTCTATTAAAGACTGCTTATAGTGTTTCTTTTTCCTAAGGAATTCTATCTGCTTCATAACTCTCCATAAGGTCAGTGAACCAAAAAAATCAATTTCCTAATAGGTAAAATAAAAAGCAAAATTGAGATTTTTAAGAAAAAGCTTACGTTCAAAGGTTGGTTTTCTTTTCTCAATTACATAAAAATTATAAATGATGTCTCTTATAGTCGAAACAAGTTCCTCATCATGAATACCCACACTTGGCGTGTCCTTCTTCACTCTTTTTCGAAGAGGAGATGAATAAGATGGCCCAGCAACTGCGACTGCTTGTTGTTCCTGCATAAGTTTTCTATACACTTTGTCAGAAATGTCGGTAGCCTTCAGAAAGCTTTCTTTATAATTTGAAAGAAATGCACTTAGACCATTCTGTACTTCTGCTTTTATAAAAGCAATGTTGAGGTTGTAGTGGATGACGGTGGGTAATTAAAGAAAATCAAAGGGAAAACATTTTAATTGGCAGTTCGAGCGAATACTTGCTGTTGACATTCGCGCTTAATGGTTTCTTACACTACTTCACTATTACCAACTCAAAAACTTAAAACTAACTTACTGACTAACTAGGGAGGCCCGCACATGCAGGAATTGTATCTTCACATTTCCCTTCAATTCCAGCATTGCAAACCAAAAAATAAATCACATAATGTTCATACTTGTTATGCCTAAGTTAAGTGCAAGTTCTTGAAACTGATTTTTGTCAAGTGCTTTAGTCAAAACATCAGCCATTTGATCAGTTGTCGGAACGTATTCTATCCTGACAGTTTTATTTTGAACAAGTTCTCGAATAAAATTGTATTTTATTGTATTTAGATGCTTCAATCTCTTATGTTCTATTCGATCTGTGAGTTTTATGCAAGACTGATTGTCTTCATACATAGTGAATGAACTGTCATTAAAGCCAATTTCTGGTAGCAAATGTAACAACCAAACTCTTTCTCGAGCAGCTTCTACTAAGGCTATATATTCAGCTTCTGTAGAAGACATTGCAACGACAGATTATTTCTTCGTGTGCCAACAAACTGAAGCCCCAAATACTTTAAACAAAAAACCTGTTGTAGACTTTCTGTCATCTTCGTCTCCTGCCCAATCTGAGTCTGCATAACCGACAAGACTGATGTTAACATCTTTAGGGTAAAATAGTGCATAATCTAATGTTTGTTTAATATACTTTAATATGCGTTTCAAGGCCTGCCATAGTTCTTCTGAAGGTGAACTCTGGTATCGACTACATATGTTGACCGACGCACTAAGATCAGGTCTAGTAGCTAGCATGACATACATCAAGCAGCCAATCAGTTCACATATAGGTTTGATGACTTTATCTTCATTATTTCCAACTTTCTTCAAATTCAGTTTTCTTATCATAGGAGTTCCTGTTCCTTTACAATTTTCCATATTAAAACGTTTCAAAAGATTTTCCAGATAATTTTTTTGACTTAAATAAATTCCATTATTTTTGAATTCAATTTTGATTCCCAGGAAATAATTCAATGAACCCAAATCTTAGTTAACTTCACCTTAAGACTCTCAATTTCTTCGATACTATTGCTTGCAATAATAATGTCATCAACATAGAGAAGTAGATACAGTTCTATTTGTTCGGTCCTTTTTGAATACAGACAAGGGTCATAATCTGATCTTTTCAGATTATATTCACTTGCAAAGCGGTTAAATTTTGTTGTTCCAGCAATAAGGTGCCTGCTTTAGACCATACAATGCCTTGTTCAATTTACATACAATATTTTCACCCGCCTTCAGCCCATCAGGTACTGGCATAAAAATCTCTTCTTCAGCCTCTCCCTGTAGAAAGGCTGATTTCACATCCATTTGTTGTGTGTGCAGATTTTTATGATTTATTATTGATATTAAAGTTCTAACAGTCGTTAGTTTTGCCACAGGGGCATAAGTCGCATCATTATCATATCCTTCTCTTTTCATGAAGCCCTTCGCCACTAATCTAGCTTTGTATTTCACAGTATCTCTGTTTTGGTTTTTCTTTATTTTAAAGATCCATTTATTTCCGATTAATTGAACATTTTTGGGTCTATCGACTAAAGTCCATGTTTTGTTCTTTTCTAAGGCATTCAATTCCTCATCAATAGCTTTCTTCTAATGATGACTATCACATCTAGTCGTTGCTTCTTCATAATTTTCTGGTACTTCATCAACAAATGCTTCTGCATTCAATGCGAAATGTTTCACTTCATAATCATTAAATTAGGCTGGAAGTTTTCTAGTTCTGACACTTTTTCTAACTTTATCATTTTCCTCTGTTACTTCGTCTTCTCCATTTTCCTTGTTTTCTTTTACTTCAGTTTCTTTATTTTCTTCGCTTATTTCATTTTCTTCATCTTGGATTTCGGTATAGATTACATTTGACTTCTGGCTCACTGAACTACGTTCTTCTTTCTTATCTTTCAAGGAATTTATTGTTTTGGTTTCGTTGAACACAACATTTCTTGCTAGAGTAATATTCTTAGTTTCCGGGTTCCACAGTATGTAACCGTTGTGTGTGTACCCGATCATTGTGCAGACATCACATTTTTGATCAAATTTCCCTTGCATTTTTTGTTTCGGTGTATGACTGTACGCTATAGATCCAAAGACTTTCAAATTACTTAAGTTAGGTTTCGTACCATAAAACATTTCAGAGGGAGTAATATTTCCCAGACAAGATGTTGGACATCTGTTTGTTATATACGCAGCACACATTACAGCTTCACCCCACATATTCTTCGAAAGTTTCGATTCCAATATCATAGCTCTATTTTTCTCGAGTAATGTTCTGCTTAATCTTTCAGCCTTTCCATTCTGCTTTGGATTATATGGAATAGTGGTTTTAATGACAATACCTTTTCCTTTGCAAAAACTCTAGATCATGTGAGAGATATTCCCTACCATTATCACATTTCAAATTGGCTATTTTTGTACCAAATCTGGCTGAAACCATAGATTCAAAACATTTAAAGTGATCAAAAACTTCACTCTTATGTTTTAACAAATAAACAATACAAAAATGAGTATAGTCGTCAAGAAACGTTAGAAAGTAGCGTTTACCATCATGTGTTTCTGGAGTGATTGGCCCACATACGTCCAAGGCACGAGTTGTTTTATTTTCAGGAGTTCTATTGAAAGCTAATCTCGTAATTTTACTTTTAACACAAGTATCATAAATTCGCCAATCATCGTAATTATTGGAGATTACGTTCAGTCCAGAAACCATGTTGTTTTTACATAAAACCAAAATGTCCTAACCTTCTGTGCCACAGTTCGATTGATGCACCAACTTCACATACATTTGAATGAGCAATGTTACTATTTTTTACGTCAAAGCAAATTTCATATAAATTGTTCATTTTTCTACCTATTGCAATTACCTTCAAATTTTTCTTAATTAATACATTACCGTTTTCAAACGACACTTTCAGATTAGCTAGTTCAATTTTTTTGCACAGATAGTAAATTATGCTTCAAGGATTCAACATAGAGAACATCTTTTACAGTAGCATTAAAGTCAGTATTATTCACATGCATGACAACATCAATGTCACCGATTTCGGTGGCCAATAAACTAACATTGTTCTTAGCTACGCAAATTTCTATCGGAGTTTCTAACTTACGCAGGGCCTTGAAGTATTTCTTGATATTTACCATATGGTCGGTTGCTCCAGAATCCACACACCATTTAATTTTTTCTGTTGCCGTTTCATTTTGACTGTGTTCGGACGAAGTTTGATTTGCCTGTTTCAGCAGAAAGCAATCAGCCCGCTTATGACCTTTCTTCCCACAGTTGTGACATGTAAGAGGAAACTTTCCCTTATTGAACCCAGACTGCTGTTGCTTGTTGATCTGCTCGTGAACGCAGATGAAGTCGATGTTTCTGACTCACCCGTTTGATGTTTGCGTTTCAGCTCAAAATCAAGCAATTTGCCTTTCACGAAATCTAGACTCAACTTTGAAGGATCCAACGTTTCAAGTGCTGTCACCAGAGCATCGAAGCTTTTGGGTAAAGTAAGCAGTAAATGGCATACTACGTCGGTTTCTTCGAGCTTCGCTCCAACTGACTTCAATTCCCTAATTAACTCCTCAAACTTCAGAAAATGCTTCTCTATGGAGTCTTATGGTGCAAGTTTCATTGTTAGTAGTTTCTTTCTCAGAAACAGTTGACTGGCAATACCCTTCCTCTGGAACGTGGCCTCCAGACTAGTCCGCATTTGGTATGCGGCTGTTTTGTCCTTTACGTACTGCAGGTGTGAGTCTGCGATGCATTGTATGATTAGGGACTTGCATTTTTTATCCCTTTTCCTGGCGGCGTCATCGGGATCTGCATTCTCGCTTTCAATGGAACTTTTTACTTCGTGGTGAATTTCTAATGATCAAAATCTTTTCCATTAAACTGAATGATTCCGAGCTTCTCAATCATTGTGCTTTCACCCATTGTTCCATTAGAATTTCCGTTATACCACGTGCACGACACTTACTTAAAAAAAAACACCTTTCCCGTTTCTTCTTCAGTTACCACACACTTTCTCTGACGTCCTGGGCCCATAACCTGTTGAGGTTGTAGTGAATGACGGTGGGTAATTAAAGAAAATCAAAGGGAAAACATTTTAATCGGGAGTAAACGAAGGTATTAAGTCTTTTTATTCTGTTATCTATCGACTATTTGACATGTACGTTCCGAAAAAATGTAGACAAAAGTCTAGTTATCCGATATGGTTCACTCCTGAAATTAAATGCAATCTCAAAACTAAAAAGTACTTTAGGAAAACTGGCTACAAATTATAGAAGTAATCTGTTTTATTATAACGAAGTCAAAATCTTATGTCAGCCATATGGGAACAAATATAAATTCCAATCCTTTTGACAACTGGAAATTTTCAAATCAAAAAAGAGGTTGTTCTCGTATACCGGGAAAAATTTTTTCATTGTTCGTGATTGCAGTGATATTTTCTCTCAGCCGTTAACTAAGATATTTAATCTTGCAATTAAAACATCTACTTTTCCTAAATTATAGAAGCGGGCCAAGGTATGTCCAGTTTTTAAAAAGGGAAACACTACTATTATACTAAGTGCAATTAAAATCCGAACACCTAGAAAAAATGATTGTTGAACGATGAAATTTTAGGGGTTTTTATAGGAGGCCTTAAAAAGCAAAGGATTAAATTTTTGTAGCAATAGAACACTGTATACGGGTGTTTGTAAAAACTTTTCCGCAAATCCTTAAACGCAAATATGATAGTTTTTTGGATTGTGATATGGCTTTATCGCTCTGAAAAAGATAATATTAGAGACCATCAGATGCAGAAATGCCCCGTAGAAGACAAAACGCAAATTTTTCCCAGGTTTCCACGTTTGAAAGGGAGCGCGAACGTGGTGCGGCATTCCGTGAGATTGCTATTGCTGTGAGGCGCAGTGTGGCCACTGTTGTGGATGCATGGCGGGCATGGGCGGAGGAAGGACGGACACAACGTGCTAGAGGAACAGGGGCCATTAGAAGAACTACCCAACGTGAAGATCGTCTTCTGCGACTAATGGCTCTAAGGGACCGACGCCGCACTACACGGTCTGTGGCTGATTCATGGTTTGCAGCAGTAGGAAGGCCAATTCGACTCCATACCGTATACCACAGATTGCGCACTATGGGCCTGAGATCTTACCGTCCACACTTGGTGCTCCCGCTGACGGAAAATCATCGTCGTCAACGTCGTGACTGGTGCGTTGAAAGGCAACAATGGAATGATGAGTGGAATCACATTGCGTTTTCGGATGAATCCCGATTTTGTTTAGGAGGCCACGATGGTCGGCAACGGATCAGACGAATGCGTGGTGAACGTCGTCGTCTGGATCTGGCTATTGAAAGCCACGTTCACCGCACTCTTGGTGTGATGGTTTGGGGTGCTATTGCATTTGGTAGTAGATCCCGGTTATTATTCATTCGTGGCAACATGACAGCCGAGCGCTATGTAAACGATGTGTTGCAGCCAATTGTTGTTCCCTATGTAAGAAGCATCGGAGACGGAATTTTCCAGCAGGACAACGCACGCCCTCATATCGCTCGTGTTTCGCGGCAATTTTTGGAGTTGGAGAATATCAGAGTTTTGCCATGGCCACCGAGATCTCCAGATCTGTCCCCAATAGAAAAAGTGTGGGATTGGATGGGTCGCCATATCCGTGATTTACCCCGTCCTCCAACAACTTTAGATGAACTCCGGGTTGCAGTACAAGAAGCGTGGGACGCTGTACCCCAGGAGTTCATAAACAATCAAATCGCAAGCATGCCTCGACGTGTACAAGAGTGTATAGAACAACACGGGGCACACACCCATTACTGATAAATATAAGACTATTTTAATAAAACTTTGATGATTGCTTGGATGGACACATTCTTTCATTTTCCCAAAATATTATCCTTAAATAACCTCAATTTCAAGGTGTTCGGAATTCACTTGCGAGTAGTATATTTGGAATTATCGACAGATTTCTATACTTTCTAACTTCGTCTTCAAGCAGTGTTTGTATTAGGATATCTCTTACAGCGTAAAAAAAATCATCTCTTCGGATCAACATGGCATTTCAACTAACTTGGATTTTGGTCGTCAGGTAGATGTGAAATACACTGATTTTACTATAGCTTCTGACGCAGTTAGTCATGATATCTTGCTTCATAAATTAACTTACTTTGGTTTTTTTCTTCTTCTCTTCTCCTCATTCAGTTATACCTATTAAATAAAGTTTCTTTTAATGATTTTTCTTCTTTCAATTACTGTGTGAAATCTGGAGTCCCTCAAGGATCAAATATGGTGCCACTTTTATTTATTTAGTTTATTAATGAATTATTACTCTTTTTTTCATGTCCTGTTCTTGGGTATGTAATAGAATTAAAAGTATTTAAGTAAAATAAAGTAAAATTGCAGACTGGTGTAACAAATATAAATTACATTTGAATATTAGTAAATGTTGCACACTCTCGTTCTCTCGATGTCGTTCTACTTTTCCATCTTCATATTCTATTAATAGTTGAGCTCTTGAAAAAAATCAGTTGATCTTATAAGAAGCAAACTCAGAAGAGGAAGTGTCGCTGATTCTTTATTAAGTGAAGATCAAATAAGTACGATTTCTTTGAATTGTGGCGAAAATGACAATTCGGGAAAATACTGGATTTTTAGAATCTAGAAGCAAATCTTGTAGTCAAGAAGCTGATCCAGTTTATATTAAAACAAGTAATCCTTTAACAGAAGAGAGTACTGACGTAGTTTTCAGAAATAGCGAAATGGATTCAAATCTAAGTGAAACGGATGAAGCCAATTCTACGGAAATTCCAGAAATGAAACAAATATTACAATTATCAAAAAAAGAAAAAGTCGAATTGTTGAAGATAATAACTATTTAATTTTTTTTTTTAATATACTAAGTTTTGTAAAAAAAATCTAATAAGTTTGTTACTTATTTATGCAATTAACGTTGTTCAGATTGTGATAAAAAAACTTTCTAAAATGATTCTAAATGGTAGAAAAATTTTTTTTCTTAGTTTAAAAGTTACCCCTATCTTGGGAACGGTATAAGACAGAGAGTTGGAATGAACGCCAGCCGAATTATTCGGTTCGAATTGGTAATTTTGCTTAGTTTTCAACCAAATCTGAGTGTAAGTTTTGTCTCGGGAAGGTAGAACTAAAAATTTTAAAAGTCACCCCTATCTCAGGAACGACACTCCCTAGAAACTTGAAACTTTACAATTCAATTTACCATCAGCCCACTAGAGGATATGCAAAGTTAGGCTTCTTACCTATTTACCGTTTCTTTGGAATAAAAAAGTTAAAAATTGCAGCAAAAGCTAGCGAAATCTCGGTAAATTTTTGATTCAGCTATGACATTTCTTATCCATATCAGAAATGTTTGTAATTCCGCATTAAAGGCGCTAGATTTTGTTATGCGTATTCTGATGATTATGCTTTTGTTTTTTGCATGTTTTTTGCATGTCTTATATGGTTTCCAATTTATATTTCTCACTCTAGGCTCCTGGATTCAATCCACCGTAGATTTTTGAAATGACATAACATTGTTGCTTTTAACATTAGAAGAGAACACATTTGCCTCAAATTTTTAGATAATCTACTCAGCAAAAGGATCGACTGCTCTAACCTATTGTTCCACGCATGTGTTCAAGATATGAAACTATGTTCCGGCTCTCAACACCTAGAACTAATATTTTACATCGTTCACCACTCTTTGTTTTTTATTGTTTATTTATGCGCGGACAGTAGTTTAACGCTTGAAGCAGCCGTCAAAGCTTTCAAAATGCATCTTTTGAGGTCAAGTCTTTTGACTGGAACAAATGTTATAACAATTGATCTGATCGTAAGCAAGCATCGGCATTAAAAGAGGATAAGAAGCAATTAATCAATTTATTAATGTGCTAAATTTTTTACTTTTATCAGTTTGTCATATATTATTATTATTATTATTATTATTATTATTATATTAGATTTATTGCGGAGGCGAACCTATTACGCAATTATGTAAAAAAAAGTTACTTTAGGTGACATAAGAATATAATTTATACATCTAAGCATAGTGGCAATTTTTTCTTAAACATATTTATTGTCGGTGCTTCAACAACATTTGGATTTAAATTATTCCAAGTGTCAAAAGAGCGATTTGTTAAGAAGTTTTGTCGTACTGTAGTCTTGAATTGTTCTTTTTTTATTTTGCACCTATGACCTCGTAGTCTATTATCAGTACAGAGTGTTAAAGAGCTATCGTCTGGATACAAGTTATGTTCTAGCCTGTACATTTGAATTAAATCAGATCTGATTTGTCGGTGTTGTATAGATGGGATGGGATTTTATTAGTCTGTCATTGTAAGGTAAGTGTGATAAACCTTGTGGCCATCTCGATACTGCATGATAAATACGATCAAGTACTTTTTCATCTTTAAAATAAAGTGGTTTCGTGGGTTCGTATTCAATATGTGGTCTGATGTACATCACAAATAATTTAGCACAGAATTCAAACGATGGTTTAGGGAAAACTTTTTTCAATAAATGTAGCATGGAATAAGCTTTGCGTGCAACTGTTGTGCACTGCAGACTCCAGCAAAGCTTGTTGTCTACAGTCACACCCAAGTCAACTTGAGAAGAGACTTCAGCAACAATTTTAGACCCTAAAATGTATTGAGTTTTGGGATTGTTATTACCAAAATTAAGAGTCGTACACTTATCAAGATTAAGAGGTACTAACCAATTATTGCACCATTCAACAACTTTATTTAAATCTTCTTGCAAGTTCATTTTTAAGAAGATATCAAAAATTTTTAGGTCATCTGCGTAAGCTAAATGCGGACATTTGAGCTTACCTAAAAGATCAGCAGTATAAATTCCAAAAAGTAAAGGACCCTGCACAGATTCTTGTGGAACACCACTGGTGACAGATTGTGCAGCAGAATAAAAACTCTAACAACAAATGTACGATTAGAGAGAAAAGCAGTAATCCATTCCAACAGTTTTCCTGAAATTCCATGTTGTTTAATTTATGAAGAAGTAAATTGTGTGGCACTCGATCAAAAGCCTTTCTGAAGTCAAGGTATATAACGTCTAGTTTGTCTCCCGCGTCAAGTATTTTTGTCCACTGATTGCAAGCAGATATTTGTTACTGTAGAGCGACCTGGTAAAAACCCGTGTTGAGTCCGACACTTTATATGTTCGAGGATGCTCCTGATTAGAATTTTCTCCAGTGTTTTACATAATCCGCTAGTTAGAAATTTTGACGGCAGACTATGCATTGATAATACTATGACCGCAAACGTTCTAGCTGAAAATTTCTCACAAAATTACAATAAAACAAATATACAAACATTACCTCAATTTTTGTCACAACAGTTGGGAGATTTGTCACATATTGACTTTGAACCGGAAAATATTAATAAGTTGCTCCAAAAGTTGTCAGATGACACAGCTCCAGGACCAGATAAAATTTCCTCCTGAAAAAATGTTCTTCGTCAGTATCAGCACAACTCGTAAAAATTATGACACTGTCATTTTCGACAAGTGTTCTCCCAAATGAGTGGCTGAAAGCAGTGGTTACACCACTATATAAATCAGGAGACAAGTTAGATCCTCGCAATTATCGGCCTGTGAGTTTAACATCTATTTGTTGCAAAATTGCAGAAAAAATAATTGTTGCTGAATTACTGCAACATGCTCTCAACAACGAAATTATACCAAAAGAACAGCACGGTTTTTTACCTGGTCGGTCAGTTGTGACAAATTTACTAGACTCAGCAAATGTTTGGACAATGATTGTAGATCGTGGGCAACCCTTAGATATAATATACCTTGATTTTAGCAAGGCTTTCGATAAGGTGCCCCACAATTTTTTAATTCACAAATTAAATGCCTATGGTATAAAAGGACGATTGCTACAGTGGATTAATGCATTTTTGTCAAATAGATCTTTTTGTGTGAGAGTAGGAAAAAGCTTCTCTGTAGAAATGACCGCTTCAAGCGGAGTCCCTCAAGGCTCAGTTTTAGGGCCAATTCTGTTTTTGCTGTACACCGCTGATTTGTTATCTTCAATTGGATGTCCTTACTCAGCATATGCAGATGACATTAAAATATTCGGTAATCCGCTAGATGTAGATTTTCAGGCTGAGCTTAATAAGATCGTAGAATGGAGTAATCTATGGAGAATTCCTTTAAATGCCTCAAAGTGCTGCGTTTTACATTGTGGTTTAAATAATCCTAATAAAACATTTATTGTGAATGGTTCTCCATTGATGACCAAAAACTCACAAAAGGATCTAGGTATAATAGTCACAAATAAATTAAGCTGATCAGAACAATCGACGGCAGCAGCAGGAAAAGCTAAGCGTATGTTATTTCTTCTAAAAAAAGTGTTTCGTTATCCATCATATGAGCTCATTAAAAAATTGTACTGTACTTACATTAGGCCGCACTTAGAATATGCAATACCTGTTTGGAGGCCAAGTCTTGTTAGAGACATCGAAACTTTAGAAAAAGTACAACATCAAGTGACACGTTGGACTAGAGACTTATGCGTTCTACCTTACAATCGTCGCCTAGACTTGATTAGCCTGACATCTTTAAAAACCAGACAAAACAGAGCTGATTTAATTCAAATGTTTCGCACTACGCACGATCTGTTTCCACAAAAAAAAGAAAAGTTTTTACAAATTGCCACAGATAAAAGACTGCGTGGACATAGGTTTAAAATATCTAAGGAACCGTTTAAAACCACCACTAGGAAAACATTTTTAACTAACAGAGCCTTTGATCTCTGGAACGACTTGAGTGCAAATATTGTCGAGGCAGATTCTGTTTATAAATTTAAAAAACTATTAGATGATCGAAACTAATTTGAAATGGTCGGCTTGTTACACTTTCTATAGTTTTGTTGTAAAGGTTAATCCTCAACAAATAATCGTAATTAATAATAATAATAATAATAATAATAATAATAATACCGACGTGAAGCTTACCGGTCTGTAATTTTCTGCATTGCACTTGTCTCCTTTTTTAAATACTGGTGTAACAATAGCTTTTAGCAAAATCGAAGGAAGTTTTCCTGATGATAAAGAAGTTTTGAAAATACTTGAAATAGGATCAGTTAGGTTATTTGCACATGCTTTTATCAATTTAGGAGACAAACCGTCTGGGCCAAGAGAAGTGTTATCAGAAAGGTGATGTATTGCTTCTAATACTAATTCTCTACTCAAATTGACTGTTGAAAGAATGTCACGATCAGGTAAGTTGGCGATGTAATTCGTTGGAATAACAATCGAAAAACTGTTAGGGTCAGTAAAAGTTGAAAATTCTATTTCGTGACTGCACAATAGACCGGTGCTGTCTCGAACAAGCGGGATTGAATTCTGCAAATTTTTCTTAGGTTTATGAATGGATGTGATGCAGCACGTGTCAAAAATTCTCTGGATAGTGTTTCCAAGACAATAAATGGTGATCAACTTCCAGAATTGAAGTGAAATTTAAAAATGCAAACTTCTATTTAAATTCAGATTTTACGAAAACGGTGCATTTTAGACAGTTAAGATAGGTATACCTTTTTTGTGCAGAATTGATTGGCGCATCAGATTTTCACATAAAAATATGGACTTGACTGGAAGAAAAAAAAGTTTTATACTAAAAACTGCATCGGAAGTGCTGTAACCGGAAATTTCATATTTGTATCAGAAGTTTGCTAGCACCATTCGAAAGTAAACTTTTTGATTAGTTATTGTGCAAAATTTCAATATTATTCAGCTAACCGTTTAAAAGAAATAGTTTAGAGTTTCAGATTCCATAACGAACTTCAGGGGGTTATAAAATAGTTATTCTTTGAGATAGAACAAATTTTCTTTCACAGATTTTAATTATTTCAGAATCACTATCTGTGGTTGAAATTTTACCCTTCACTTTTGAAACACCCTGTATAGAAGCTCTATATATTGCTTTAATTTTTCAAAAAGCTGTTTCCATAAAACCTTTACAAAACGTTTGTATAGTCGTCTTTCGGTTTTTATCATCGGAGGCGCGCTCTTAACACAACATTAAATTATTGAAACGCTTTCCTAAGTAAAAACGACATTCGATTTTTTATTTTTTTTTTAATTGAGAATTCACGATAAATTTGATATTTTAGTTATTTTAACTGATGAAAGCTCTTATTAAACAAACTCATTAGTAAAAAATTTCTATCTGAAAACGTCTCAAAAAATGTGAAACTGAGGTTATTTATACGAGAAGGAATTTAAAGCCTACAAAATCTAAGATTTTCATTTTTTCTTTAAAATTTAAACGTTGTTTGTTTCATTTGAGTTATGTGAAGAATTTTTTGAATGTGAATTTACTTAATTAAAATAAAAAAAATGTTTTTTTCTAAATTAGTATCGTGTTTTCATCATTTTTGAAATATACCTAATTAAGTTCTTCATTTAAATAAGATGACTAACTATTAAACTTGCTGACCTTCTGTTTTAGTTTTTATTAGAAGCTCACTCATTATTTCTTATTATTGTTTGTGATCTCTTTAGAAATGTCTAAGAACTTCGTTTTGTTCATTCTTTCAGTGGCAGTTTTCTCTGGTAAGTAAAATTTGAACGATTAATTTTTTTAAATATACAGAATATTTTAAGGAGTCACCGCAGAGATAGAAGAACGATTAAAGGAAGATTTTTATAATATTTACAAGCATGTAGCTGTTGAAGCCAAAAATATCACCAATGAGCATGTTACACCAGATAAAATAAAGTATTTTCTTTTTACTAAAGATCATCCCAAAAATTACACTGAAATCGATCCTACAAATCCAATAGAACTCAAACATTCTGATGGTATTATAGTTTTTATTATTCATGGTTGGACAGAAAATAGGGAAAAGGAATGGTATGAAGATTTGAAAAATGCATTTTTGCTTAGGGAAGAGCCATTCTATGTTGTTCAAGTAGACTGGAGAGATCCTGCTGATCAAATTTATACAATTTCGTCTTGGAACACTAAGGATGTTGGTAAGTTAAAAACAAATTTTCTGACTTGCAGAATATTTGCCCATTTTGTAGGGCATATAATTGGAGAATTTATCGTCGGACTTCAAAAGAACTATTCAGTGCCTCTTAAGAATATTCTCTTAGTTGGTCACTCATTAGGCGGTCAGGTTTCTGGTTTTGTTGGTAAAAAAGTTCAAGAATTATCGGGTGAAAAGTTGCCACGAATTGTAGCTCTGGATCCTGCTGGACCATTTTTCATAAGCAGACCCGAAGAAGAACGTTTGAATAAAAATGACGCTGAAGTCGTTCAAGTTATTCACACAGATGGAGGTACTTTTGGTTATAAGGATTCTTGTGGTACTATCGATTTTTATCCAAATGGTGGCAGCTCGCAACCGGGATGTACTAGAATTGATTTGGCAGACATTAAAAGCGTTGCAGAACCAGGTATTTTTTTAACGGAACATTCCAATTATTATAATTTATAAATTTTAGTTTTTTGCGATCATCATAGGAGTTGGGAATATTTTATTGAAGCTGTTTTAAATCCAAATGAGTTCCTTGCTGTCAAATGCAGTAACTGGGCTAAATTTAAAACTAACTTGTGTGAGGAAAAAGAAGTGGCAATGGGTGATTTGAAAACTCATGAAACTGGTGATTTTTACTTAGAAACAAATAAAGAAAAACCGTTTGCTCGTAAACGGGGAGGTTTTGGATTGAAGAATGTTTTTGATTCATTACCAACAAATCCACTAAAAGTATTTTAATTTTTTTATTGTCTTTTCTACTTTAATTTAAATGATTTCATTGTGTTGATGAATTTCAGGTTTTAAATTCCGTTTAGTTATAATATAATTCAATAAATAAAATTGCATGATAGAAAAAGAATAGTATTATTTGTCTGTTTCTAGTAATTGCAAAAATTAAAACTAATTTACCTATATATTAAGCACATAAATCGAAGATCTCTGTAGCCGTTTAGATAGATTGTTATTTTGTTTTATTATAAATACTATAATATTTGTCTAATTAACGAGAGGTTTGACCTTGGCCTTAATCGTTTTTTTTTCTAATAACTTAAGATTATTATTTCATGTGAAAATGGAATTTTTTCTTAATCGCTTAGCATAATTTAACAAAATCAAGGTTTTATTTCATGTTTATACTTTAAAATGAAATCTGCGTATAATACATCAGGATACACAGCATTAAAAATGTAAATTATACCTAACAACTTCCTACAAATATAAATAAGAAAACAATTATGGTAGTATGAAGCGTTGGCATTTGAATGACAAAAATATATCTATAGTTGATATTGTAGAATTTGTTACTGTAAATGGTTAGATACAGATTGATCAGGAATTTAAAAAAAAAAAGACGAAATTCCTGGTACATCTACCACAAAATTTTCAACTAATAATAGTCCTCATATTTCAGAAAAGCGATGAAAATGAACATACTGGCATTAACGGAAACAAAGAAAAAGGGGAATGGTGTATTAGAATTCGAGGGAAAACATATGTTTATTTACAGCGAGGTTTCTAACGAAAATAGAGCTAAAGGAGGAGTGGGCTGCCTAATATGTAAGGAGTTTACAAAATATGTACGGAAATGGAGAAGTATTTCGAACAGAATACTTACAGTAGAACTTGAGTTCACGGAGAAAACTAGAATGACAATTATAGTCACGTACGGGCCAAATGAGGATGAAAAAACCGACATCAAGGATAAATTCTGGGAAGAATTAAACGAAGTAGTTGATGAAGCAACAGGAGAGTTATACATATTAGGGGACCTAAATGCCAGAGTAGGAACAAAGGATGATTACACAAATCAAGCACTAGGGCAATTTGGTGAGAATATCAGAAATAACAACGGAAAGAGACTTCTTTGCTTTTGTATACAAAATGATTTGATTATTGCAAATTCATTTTTTAGACACAAAGCAATACACACCTATACTAGAGAGATGCACAGCAGAAATGAAAAGTCAATAATAAATTATGTGATAACACATAGATCAAACAGGCGTTCGTTAAGTGATGTACGAGTAAGAAGAGGACCTGAAATAAATAGTGACCATTATCTAGTAACCGCAAAATTAAACAGTAATATTTCAGGTTCAGAAAAACTAAGATGTTATAAAGCGAGGAAGAATCGTAAGTAAGTTATAAAATCATACAAGCTAAACATACCCGAGATGGCCGAACTGTTCAGAAAGAAAGTAGAAACAAAAGTCAATGCACAACGCCAAAGTATAGATGGGAATGTAGAAGATCTGTGGCAATTATTTAAACACATGCTACTAGAAACAAGCAAAGAAGTCTGTGGAACAATATTGCTGGACAACACAAGAAAACAAACGGCATGGTGAAATGAAGAAATAAAAAACCAAGTTAAAGCGAAAAAAGATAAGTGGAAAATTCATCTAAGAACAAAAACCGAAGAAAGTTATAAAATCTACAAAGACCAGAGAAACAAAGTTAAAGAACTAGTCAAAGAAGCTAAGAAAAAGGCATGGGAAGACTTTGGCTTAAAAATGGAACAAGATAGTAAAAGCAACCAGAAACTATTCTATAAAGTTCTAAAAAGTATAAGAAAAGGGCCACAAGAAGTACCAAAACAAATAAAGAACAAAAATGGAAAGATATTAACAGAAGGAAAAGAAATAATGGAAAGATGGAAAGAATATTTTGAGACATTACTATCTCAAACAGACCAGCCATTAAACACGACAGAGGAACACTTTTTATATGAGACAGATAATGACGAGAATAAAGAACAAATAGGGATAGTCGATAAAATAAGCTTAGAAGAACTAAATGGAGCAGTTAAAAAACTAAAAAATGGCAAGGCAGCTGGGCACGATAGAATCACGGCAGAAATAATCAAAAAACTGGGAGAATTGGCTAAGAATTTATTGCTGGAAGTGATCAATAGAGCTTGGGAGGAGAGGAAAATACCTGAAGATTGGGAGGTAGGAGTAATTATGCCAATATTTGAAAAAGGGGACAAAAGAGATTGCGGAAATTACAGGGGGATAACGTTGCTTAGCATAGCCGCTAAATTATACGAAAGGATAATGGAACAAAGACTACGGAGGTTCATCGACCCACATCTAGAAGAAGAACAGTCTGGTTTCAGACAGGGAAGAAGCATACAGGACCATATATTTTCGATAAAACTTATTATTGACAACGTGAAAAGAGAGAACAAAGAAGTATACCTGGCTTTCTTAGACCTGGAAAAAGCTTTCGACAGAGTACCAAGAGACAAATTATGGAAAATATTATCCCAAAGAAACGTAGAAAAACAACTGATAGAAGCAATAGAAAGTCTGTACAATAACAGTAGAAACTATGTAAGAACGAATAACCAACAGTCAGAAGAATTCCTAACAACATATGGACTTCGTCAAGGAGGAGTATTGAGCCCACTATTATTCAACGTCGTGATGGAAGACATCATAAAAAAGACCAAGGAAAAAACGACAAAACTGTATGTGGGACACAACAAGCTACAGCCGGTACGAGTTTCGGTGTGCGCTTTTGCAGACGATGTGGCAATTTTTGCGAAAAGCGGAAAAGATCTCCAAGAAAACCTAAATAGATGGAAGGTGGAACTGGAAAAGTGGAACATGAAAATGAACGCAAAGAAAACAAAGGTTCTAGTAGCAGGAAAAAACCAGAAACGTTGCGAGGTAAAGATAGACAACACCAACATCGATCAAGTCCAAACTTTCAAATATCTAGGGGTTAAAATCAATAACAACGGTGAAGAAGAGGAAGAAATTACTGAAAGGATCCAAGCCGCGAATCGTCTGTACCACCTGTTGAAGACGCCGCTTATCGGAAAAAAAGAATTAAGCCAAAAAACAAAAATGACCGTTTTCAAAACAATATTTGTACCATCTCTAATATTCGGAAGTGAAAGCTGGATCTTATCAAGAAGACTGAAGAGCCAATTGCAGGCTACTGAAATGAAGTTCCTACGCAAAATCAAAGGAGTTACCAGAAAGGACAAAATAAGGAATGAGGTAATTCGAGAAGAACTCGGGGCACAAGCAGTATTAGAGCAAATCGGAAAACAACAATTAAAGTGGTTTGGACATCTTGTAAGGATGAACAAAGAGAGACCAGTCAAAAATATATGGGAGGCCCGATCAATGAAAAAGAGTAATAGAGGAAGACCCAGGAAAATATGGAATGATGCAGTGCGAGAAACGTTGGAACGAAGAGGACTGTCCTGCGTCCCAATTAGCAAGAAATAAAAAAGAATGGACAAAAATAGTTTATAATGTGTAAATATTTATATAGAATAATTTTGTATTACCCCTCACACCGAAAGGTTACACGAGGGTTTTTTGATTATATATTTTGATTATTATATATATATATATATATATATATATATATATATATATATATATAATCAAAAAACCTTACCTTACCTACATATATATATTTCAGAAAAGCACAAGAACTGATATGAACAAGTTCATAATGTGTAATTTCTTTGAAATCACAAACAATGAAGCGTGAATAGCTATAGATAGCAACTTTTTGAAGCCTGTAAAAGTGAGTATCCAGATTTTAAAGTTACAGTACAAAACGTAGCTGACCAATGTCGTGCAATTATAAAATTAAATATCCTCCACAGAAATTATTAGAAGAACTAAAAGTTAGGAACGTTGATGAAAACATAACACAATACAACTAATACACTAATAATAATCTAAAATTGAGACAAATTTTCTAGAATATAAATTTAAATAGAAAATATTGCTCCTAATCTTAGAAATAAAATCCAAAAACATTTTGCAGTAACTAACTGAAATATTGAATAAATATATTTTACCCAAATATTTAAATAATAATGTCACATTCATCCAACTTAATAATATGATCTATGCAGCAGCATTTACTTGTGCCAAATTCATTATTAATAAAAATGATGAAGACAATAAAATATAAAAATGTTCCTTTTTGGAAAATAAGAATAACTAACAAAATTGATATTATTAGAAAAGAATTAAGTCAAGTTACCCAGTATCTTAAGGGTACTAGAATTATATATTAATAATTGTGTTAATAATTTATTTAAGAAGTATAACTATCACTGTAAGACTTATGATGAAAATAATAATAGTTTAAGTGAAATTAAGGACACTTTCAACAAAAATTACGACTTTATAGTCAAAGTCTAGAATAAATCATTTGAGAAGAATCCAAAGTAAACAATTTTTCAATAACCAGAAAATGTTTTATCAATGTTAAGTAAAAATGATAAAGATGAAAATAATTATGAGTTCCCAAACAAGAAAGACCTTTTTGAGTTTTGGTCAAACATTTGGTCAATAGACTATAAACATAATAATAATAATAAATGAATTTCTTTGATGAAAAAAGACATTTCTAAAATACCAATAATGCATTTTGAACTAATTAATTAATCAAGAAATCATTACTAAGACTCATTTTTGGATTAAAAAATTAACTTGTACACATCAAACATTTCAATAAGTTCATAACAAATCCTTCTTCATTTCCCAGTTTTCTAACACATGGGATAACATATCTCAAACCAAAAGATCAAGACACAACAATACTGCGGTTCGCGCAAATTGACATCCGTGCACTGCGAAAAATAGCTGACCGTACTAGAGATTTATGTTTCTAACAACATTTGTTTTTTTTTACTATAATTTTAATATAAATTATTTATATTTAATTTAAATGTAGGTAGTTAGTTAAGTACTTTAAATATTTTATCAAAGATTTAATGCATAATTGTAATAATGTATTAAATAAACAGCCGAAAAGATATGATAATAATAAATTTTAGAATAAATTAATTCATTTATTAAAGATAAAAACAAAATTGTGGAAAACAGGCAAAAAATAAAATAACAAAAAATACAACAAAATTGAAAAATCCACAATTATCTAATAGTTGAAATATTATTTTCAATAAAAGAATTAATTTATTCTTAAGTTTATTATTCATATCTTTTCGACTATTTATTTAATACATTACAATTATGCCTTAAATCCTTAATAAAATATTTAAAGTACTTAACTAACAACACAGCTACATTTAAATGAAATATCTATAAATAATTCATATTACCCGCCTTTTAAAATTATAGTAAAAAAACCAAATGTTGGTAGAAATAAAAATCTCTAGCACGAATGTCATTTCGCGCGAATACAGACCTATAACATGTCAAAAAAAAATCACGCACTAAAAATGGGATTTTTTTTTCGAATACAGATTGATTCAATTTTCTAGTGGAAAATAAAATTTTTTGATCCACGTTATAAACCAAGGCTAGGTTTAGAAAAATTATTTGTAATTTCTGCCTGATATCTTATCAACTGCTGTCTTTGAATGGATTCTAAATAATGTTTCACCTCCCTAGACTGGTTTCCGTAAAAAAAATTAATTAATAAACTTTGGTCAATAATTAGACAAATATCAGTTAGATGAGCTCCATTGCCTCAAACATATTTGAAAAATTTTTTCTAATAGTCAAAATTTTTTGAAGCCTACCTAAAAATATAAAATTTCCTAAAACCCTAAAATCTAGTGCGTGATTCTTTTTTGACATGACTTTATAAAATATTAGCATCATGTATATCTAATAGTATATTATACGCCAAGGTGGCGAAGAATATTATTATTGACCGAGCACCAAGATTAATTCGCGTGGGGCTTTGCTAAAATAAAAAAAAAAAACTTGTAAAAATCAGGTAGCACAGGAATGCAAAATTTACCCTATCACTAATAGTAGATAGATAGATAGATACTATTTGTTGCAAATACTTGTGCCACTTCAAGGTCATTTAGTGCCTAAATTTTGGGACTGTACACATAAAATTTTGTCAGAGAATGTACTTCAGGAAAACTTTTTTGTAAAAACAGTTTTCAATACTGAGTTAATTTCAATTGAGGGACTCTCAACATGACATTTTTAAACGTTTAGGTTATGGTTCTGTTAGGTTATTAACTGCACCGTGTTGAAAAATTTCTAATTCTTTGAACACTGTAACAGAATCATATTATTTTCTCTCTATCTTCAATATCATAATTGTTGCACTTATGATTTTAACCGAAACCTAAACAATACTTTAATGAAATTTGTAATTTTCAAAACGGCTTTCAATCAGTCACGTTTGTCACTATCATCGTCTGCCGCAAGTGTAGCCAAAGCATTATAAAATACCTAGAACATTTGCTTGTCAAAAAGACGATGGCACAACCATCTGCAACGTCCTGCAGTATTTATTTACAACTTTACAAAATAAAATTATTGTTTGTTGCACGTCACATTCAATAGTTGACAGTAGGTACATATTGTGTCTAAAACAAAATTAAACTAACAGTTAAATACTTATATTTGAGTTAAGAAATTCAGGAATGGAATAAAATACATTTTTCTTTAGGTAGTTTTTGAGTGTATGCTTAAATGGTTTATGTTGCAAGAGTTTAGTTTCGAGTTTGAGTTTATTAAATATATTAAGGTTTAAACTATTTTTATCTGTAGTTACATGGTTGTACTTCGTCTTAACCAAGAGATGAGCTCCACTTGTATTGTAACTATGCAATTCACCGTGGGTCTGAATGTTATTTCAATAGTGGATTTCAATTAAAGTAGAATAAACATACATAGAGGGTAACGACAATATTTGAAATTTGTGAAACCAGGGTCTACAACTTTCGCGTTGTGTTAAACCAGCTAAAATTTTCACTGATTTTTTCTGAAGTTTAAATACTCTTATTGAGTGAGATGAATTTCCCCAAAGAAAGATTCCATAACTAAGAAGACTGTGAATTTTTGAAAAGTAGGTAGTAATTAAGTTATTGAGGTTGTAGTAAAAACAGCTGGCTCAAGACTTTTTTGCACAAGTAATCAATATGATAATTCCATTTTAAATCATCATCAATTATTAAACCTAAAAGTTTCACTTGGTCTCCTCTTATATGATTGTTATTAAACGAAAAGATAATTTTTTGAGTTTTTTTTCTGTTTTAATTTAAGACAACTATTTTTGAACCACTGTTCTGCCTTAGTCAACCCTTCTTCAAATTGAAGATTGATATCATTTCGATTCTTTGAAGTAAAGAGTAGCGTTGCGTCATCTACATATAATATGTTTTTAACAGGTGATAAGTGATCAGAAAAATCATTTATGTAAATGATAAACAATAGCGGCCCAAGTACCGATCCTTGGGGTACGCCATATTTACTTTCCCAAGATTCAAAGAATTTTAATGGGGTACTCCTAATACCATAGAGCTGTAGCTTTTGTAAAAGAATAGAGTGAGACACGCAGTCAAATGTCATACAAGATTGCACCCATTGCATGCCTCTTATCTAGACCGTCCACTACGTGGTCCACCATACCCTGGAGAGCAGTAATTATGGAACGGCCTCTTCTGAAACCGAATTCACTGTTACTTAGCAAATTATACTTTTCAAAGAATCGAAGTAATCTTTCTTTCACTAGAATTTCAATTACTTTGCTTATAATGGGAATGATTGCAATTGGTCTATAATTTTCAACATCTTTTTATTACCTTTTTAAAAATAGGGATAATTTTGGCACATTTTAGTTTATCAGTGAA
Source organism: Latheticus oryzae (assembly GCA_030157265.1). Classification (NCBI taxonomy): domain Eukaryota; kingdom Metazoa; phylum Arthropoda; class Insecta; order Coleoptera; family Tenebrionidae; genus Latheticus; species Latheticus oryzae. The sequence goes on from CM058049.1 coordinate 4,746,090, forward strand.
AACTCCAGATACAAAATATTTGTTTATAAGCTCCGTTAAAAATGGAGTTACTATATACTCAGAGGATTTAAGTATTAAAGAATCTAGGTCCTATAAATCACAACATTTTGAATTGTTTAAGTTATGGATAACATTACTGACTTTGGTGATACCGGTTCTAAAAAGAATGACTGTGAATTTAAAATGCGATTTGAGGATTGACTCGTATTTAGAGAAGTATCCATTTGAAATGAATTCACAATTTTCCCTGCTATGGAGCAAAAAAAGTTATTGAACTTTTCAGTGAAAATTTCGGTATTATCTTTCTGAGTATTACAGTTTCTTTCAAAATTCATTAGCTTCCATGCATCCGTAGATTTATTTACAGAATTCTTTAGAAATTGATCATAAGCATTTTTTTTGGTGGTTGCAATATTTTTTTTTATATTGTAAATGCAAACTTTTATAAGCTTTAGTACCAATGGGATCTTTAGACACCAGACTTACAGTTTTTAATATCGAGACGTTATTTCTAAGATTACGTAGCTCATCAGAGAACCATTTTACGGGTACATAGGAATCTTTACGATCTATCTCTTTGTATAGGAAAAATTTCTCAATCAAGTAGGCGTATGTGTTAATTAAAAAGTTTGTCAATTTATCAATATCATTTGAGTGAAAATTGAAATCTGTAGTTTCTAGCGCTTTAATGAAAAGGCTCATGTTGCGTTTACTTTTATTACGAATAGTGATCGTGGTAGACCTCGGTTTTTTGCAATTTTTGTTAAATAATGTAATCAGTTGAGCATAGTGATCAGATAAGCAAGGATCAATTACCTCTGACTTATATAACTCATCATTTATGATGTCGATATTATCAATGCAACTTTTCGATGAAGACCTAATTCTTGTAAAGGTATCGATAGTAACTTCTAGACCATGAGAATTTATTAGATTTAGTACTCTTTTAATTTATGATTTGGTTTTTGCATGTTAAAATCACCCATCAAAACAATATCTGAAGTTTTATACTGAATACAGTTTTGCCTTGTACTTCGTGCCCTTTTTGGATTGTGGGCGGCATCTTCTCCGACGATTTGTTTTGATTTGTTGTTGGAACCCTGAATCTTGCGGTCCGTGTTTTGTTTATTTGAACTTAAAGTTTTTGTTTTTCTAATAACCTCTACCCAGGTTGCTTTGTCATTTTCTTCACTGTTTATGTTTTTGGATCGGTTTTTGATGTCCAAAATATTTGTTACGTCTTCGACACTATTTGAATTACCACTGGTTGTAATGTTAACACTGTTTATTGACTTTGTTGGTTTATTAATTTTTTTACCACTATCGACAGGATTTATCATTTTGTTATGGCAGCGAACTTGGTTTTTATCGAGAATTTCCTGGTTTTCTTTATCTTGAATTAGTTTTATTACTAATTCTTGGTCGTTAATTCTCAAGTCCATCTGGTCATTCAGTTTATTAAGAAGATGGATTTCTTTTTTCAGTTGATTCGCTTGGTCTAACGCACTTGATAATTTGTTTTTATGTTCAATCTCAACACCACGGGCGATTTCACTATTTATCGCGTCATGATAATCGTCGTCTTCGTTGCTCTGTTTATTAGAAAGTTCCACTAAAAACATTTTAGTTACGTCAATTCCACAATCTTTTGGTATTTTCTGTATAACAATAATGTCAATTATCACATTTTTATTTAATTTATTTAAGTCTTTCGTCAGGAGTTCTCGGAGACAACCACTCGCGATATGTAATAATACAACTTTTATTTTCACGTCTGTTATTATCCTGTTTGGGTGTTTTTTTAATATGGATATCTTACAAATTGATTGAATGATTGGGGATTAGGGGTTGGAAATCTGCAAAGGTAGAAGTTTACATTGAGAAATCACTGGTTCTCAAAGGTCAATAGTAGATATGCTCCGAGGCCTTTCTATATCTTCAACTTCTGTGACTTTATCAATCGAATCACAGCCTTCACCCTTATCGCTGCAATTCCACTAACCTCATCTTCACCGCTAAGAATTTTCTCCAAACAACATTAATGAAACCAGTACTCTACATAATACTGTTATCAATTTACCAATCACATCGGGTGCAACAATCACTTACACATACTTGTTTAAATAAAGTTTTGTTCTTTTGACAAAGTTCTAGTTCTAACATAACCAAACTCCGATTCCCGCATTCCGTCATTCGAGATGTCATCAGTCATTTAGACACTTATTGGGTGAGCGCGAATTTTAAACTGGTAGTAATTTTATTCAAATAATTTTATCGTGTTAGGTTATTTCAAGCTGCAAATAAGTTAAGGACAATCTCTTTGGTATACAAAATCACGCTGCACAAGTTTTTTTACAACAATTATCTCTGGATTCTCAAAATATTTGAATTTATTCATTATTAACCTAGGTTAACAATAGAAAAAATTATTAACCACTAATAGAGAAATTCAACTTTTCAGTTGTCTAAGAGACACAATAATTGTCAACTTTATAGCTAGTAGCGAAAATAGTAATTTTCGAATCTAGTGTGCAAAGACATTATTCGCGCATAAGCGCAAAGTTGAAGCACGAGCTTTACGAAAAATTTGCCTTGCGTCTTAGTAAACACAAAAAAATCTGAAAATATCAAGTGAGTCAACTAACAGTTTTTCATTTGACAGTTGTCGAAAAAGGTTTTTAAATACGGATTTCGTTTTATTTCTTCAGTATTTGCGACACCTGAATTGGTAAAATGACAGTTTGTTAACAAGATTTCATTATTATTAAGTTATATTATTTCTGGAATGGTCAGTAAGGGCAGTGTTTTTTGCAAAAATTCGCGCATTCGTGTGGGAATTCTACATTCCCTGTTGACTGCTCCGTTCGCAAAATGTCATTTTTAAGGTGGTGAGTTCAAAAAACTAATTTATAAACATCTCTGTGAAAATAATTTATTATGTGAAGAACAGAAATGCTGCATAAAGGAATCATTTGGTTGTAAAGAACAACTTATCATAGATTCAGTAGTCATTGAACAAGCTAGAAAATGTAATAGGAATATTTTTACTTCATTTATTGATTATAAGAAAGCTTACGATTCAGTTCCTCATTCTTGGTTACAAGAAATACAAGTACAAATCTCAAATTTTTTGAAGCATATAATGCAACACTGACAGACATCTCTAATTTTAACTTCTCATAATAAAACATTAACTTCTGACCCAATTAAAATTAAAAGAGAAATTTTTCAAGGTGAAAGAATGAAAAAATGGAAAATACTAATCAGAAAATTACATTACGTCTAACAATGAAATTATAACATCACAAGATTTACATAACACATACAAATATCTAGGATTTTATCAGTCCAGTCACATCAGTCACACTAAAACAAAATCAGAAATTTTAGAAAAATATTCAACTAGAATTAAACAGATTCTTAAAACACATCTAAACGGATATAACTTAATTAAAGCATTTAACACATACTGTATACCAATTCTTACTTATTCTTTTGGAATTATTAAATGGACAAAAACTGATTTAGATAATATTAATATCAAAACCAGACAACTTTTCACTCAATTTAGGAAACATCACTCAAAATCATGTATAGAAAGATTTGCATTATCTAATGACAAAGGTGGTAGAGGACTTCTCAATTTAAAACAATTACATGATACACAAGCACAGTTTTGAAGAGATATTTCCTAGATAAAGCATCTGAAAATAGACTTTTTAATGCAATTATCAAAGCTGATAATCAGTATACACTATTAAATTTATCAGATAGAAGTTATGAAATAAATAATAATTGGGATGATCAATCAGTAATTGAATCAATCAAACAAAAACCTTTGCATGGCGAATTTTTCAATGATTTAGATCAGGATCATATATAAAATTATCTTTTATATAGCTTAAAAAAGCAAAACTTCTTCCTGAAACTGAAGGATTCATTTTTGCAATTTGAGACCAGGCTATTAACACTAAATATTATCAGAAAAATATTATTAAAGATAGGTCAATTTCTGATGATTTGTGTCGTCTTAGTAACAATAAAACATGTAATTTCACCTTGCAGTGTATTAGCTCAGAGTGATTATAAGGCTAGGCTAAAATAATCCATCAGAAACTAGCATTAAAGTGTAACTTGATCGAGAAAATAGAACCTTATTTCAAATATGATCCATGTGGTTATTTCGATAATTCTAACTATCAATTATATTGAGATAGGACAATTTTGACTGATAAAAACGTTACAGCTAATAGACCAGACATAATTTTAATTAAAAAAGACTCTAAAGAAGCTTTTCCAATAGACATTGCAGTTCCTGATTATAATAATATTGTTCAATCTTACAATAAAAAAATATCCAAATATTTACCATTATACAAAGTGATCCAAAAAAGTTCTGGAAACTTGTCAATCAAAACAACTAGTATTCCAGTTTCTAAGATATATGAAAATAGTGTACTAAATAACCAACAAGATATTGTCAATGTCTTTGCGCGTCATTTTAAAAGTGTTTTTACTGAGAATGATCAAACCTACAATGTCTGTGATAACCATTGCTGCGATAGTAATACTACCTGTGAAAATAAAAACATCTGTAATAAAAGTGACTGCATCCTTAAGCATTAAATACAACTGTGATTACTTTCAACCTCTTTACCCATTTACCATTAACGCCTGTGATATCATGAAAGCTGTGGAAAGAATTAAGTCTAATTACGTCTGTGGCCCTATGGCAGGTATATTGCATTCTTTGTTACTGATTGTATCTGTATTTAATTTAATGTTGTCTTCGTCTGTTTATCCATCAAAGTGAAAAGTCTGTATTTAAATCTGGTGATAGATCCAACATACAAAATTATAGACCCATAGCGCTTATAAGCAATTTTGGGAAATTATTTGGATGTATTATCTCAGAAATCATTAAATCATTTGTAATTAGTAAAATAGTGCTACAACAACATGGTTTTGTAAAAGGACGCTCGACGGTCACAAATTAAGTTGAATTTACACATTTTATATCAGAAGCTTTAGATAAACGACTTCAAGTTGACGTTATCTACACAGACTTGTCTAAAGCTTTTGATCGTGTTCACCATTGCATTCTACTGAAAACATTAAAATTATTTGGAATACTAAACAAATTACTATTATTAATAAAATCGTTGTTGATAGGGAGAACACAAATTGTTGAGTACTGTGGTTTCAAGTCTCACATATATTAGCATCGAGTGGAGTCACCCAAGGCTCTAATTTAGGACCGTTACTATTTAACTGATTAATTAGCAATATTAGCTGTAGGGCATTTATACAGGTTTCCCACCACAGCGTAATTCTTCCATAGCGTAATAACCGTTAGGAATATGAAAATTTGTTTTGAACAAAAGTTGTATGATTCTTTTTTAGGATTGTTTTAAAAATGGCACACTTTTGGTTATACCGAAAATTGACACTAACTTCGTTATTTTGAATGCAATACCCTATATATTTTTACATTTTTGGATTCCTTGTTTAAATTAAGCATCACTTTATGTAACATGTAACATGTAACATGTGACACTTTGAGTCAACCATTTTCAAGAAAATCTAGATTTTAAGAAAAAACATGGCAGTGCAGAGATGGCCATTATTCTAAATATCTCGAACACAATAGCATTTACAGAGATGCGGTTTCAGACTTTTATTTTAAATATAACATTCTATCTCTTAGACCTAATCATCTTATCAAATTTGGAAAACTCTCTTTTTATGGGAGTCTTAAACATGAAGAACTTCTAACCCAGATAACTCAATTTTCTTAAATGGAACGCTGTATTTTTTGTGGTACCATCTCACAGTACTTAAAATTACGTTTCGATTGATATAAGATTGTACCCACTTACTGACAACAGCTTTGAAAAAAAATTGTTTTTTGAAATTTCTAAAAAACTACATCATCACATTAGCCTTGGTGACTACTAACTTTTGTTATTTATCAAGATTGCACTAAAAGGAGAGTATAAATGAAGCTTAAATTCTATTTTTTATAAGATAACATCAATATAAATCAAAACTATGCAAAATAAATGGAGAAACCTAAAGATTCGAGTTTTTCCATCTCTGGGAATCAGCTTTCAATCAGTGACTTCCGCTATAATTGCACAGTTTCAATGATAATGTTATGCAAAAATCTGTTTATTGATAATTTTGGGATATTGAATGTTTTGCTGATATTTAAACGTCGAGATTTGTGTTTTTTCAACTGAATCTACCTCAAAAAAGTATTTTCTTTCACTATCACAAATCCATTTGAGCCTTTATATGGTGAATAGATGGTTGATTTTGATATTGTTCTTCTTACAGAAATCTCTCATGGAAGTTTTTCATTTGAGAAAAATTTTGCATAAATTCATAATGTCAGAAAATAATTTTGTTCAAATTTTTAAAAAACATTTATCATATTTACTAATCATTCTTTACTTGAAGTCTAGTACTTTTTTGTAACATATTTATATCAATAATAACGATCAAGGTTAACCTGATGTAGTTTTTTGTAAAATTAAAAGAAATGCATTTTTTTCAGAAACTGTTAGCAGTAAGTGGGTACACCCTGACATCAATCGAAAGGTAATTTTAAGTTCTCTTCGGTTGCACATTAAAAAGTATAGCATTCCATTAAAAAAATTATAGTTATTTAAGTTTGAACTTCCTCATGTTTAAGGCTCCCATTAAAAAAGAGTTTATCAAATTTGATAAGATGATCAAGTCTAAGAGATAGACTGTTATGTCTTAAATGAAGGTGTAAAACCGCTCCTCTCTAAATACGTTTGTGTTCCAGATATTTAGAATAATGGCGATCTCGCACAGCCATATTTTTTCTTTAAATCTTGATTTTCTTGAAAATGAAAGTGTGACTTATGGTACATAAAGTGATGCTTAATTTAAACAAGAAATCCAAAATTGTAAAATTATATAGTCCGTTGCATTTAAAATAGCAAAGTTAGTGTCAATTTCCAGTATAATCGGAAGTGCACCATTTTTAAAAATATTTTTGAAACAACCCCAAGAAAGATTCAAACAACTTTTGTCCAGAACAAATGTTCATATTCCCAACGGTTATTACGCTATGGAAGAATTACGCTGTGGTGGGACATCCTATATATGCTGATGACTTAAAATTAGCAAAAATAATTTCTACACAAAATGACTGTCTCAAACTGCAAAATTAAATCTATGGTGTATTGAAAATAAATTAGATCTCAACATTAACAAATGCAAAAAAATACATTTTACTCGAAAAAATGCATAAATAAGTTTTTATTATAATATAAATGGGTTCTTGATTATTATCAGATCAGATCACCTAGACTTGGGTGTTCTTATGGATACTGCTCTTACATTTACGCCTCATATTATACAAATAACTGATACTGCACTAAAAACATTAGGATTTATCTTTAGAAATACTAGAGAATTTACCAACATTTTGACTATCAAATCGGTGTATTATGCTCTTGTTCGGTTACGTTTAGAATACTGCTCTGTTGTTTGGATGCCATATAACCGAATAAATATAAATTTAATAAAAAATGTGCAGTTTAAGTTTTCAAAATATCTCTTTTTTAAAATGTATGGGCATTATCCAATAAGAAATTATGATCACAATACATTGTTGATCGATGTACAATTACATTCTCTAGTTTATAAGAGAAATGTTAATTACTAATTTCTACTAAAAGAAGTTCGATTTTCCGTTCCTCGCGCCGGTAGTAGATATCCTTATACTTTTTATTATAATGTACCATCGTCTTATCATCACTTTAACTCACTATTAATTACTTTGAAATAATTTAACTTTTGATATATTTTTTTATGCATTCTCGTCGAAGTTGCTGATGATCAAACTTTTCGAGAATTATATGTCGTAACTTTTAGTTGTATACCCTTTTTCATCTTTGTTATTTGTCACCTCTTTATTGCTTTTTATTGTTCCATTATAGACTAAATGTCTGCTGAAAATTTATTATTTTTTCATTTCGTAGTCTCGGTTATATATAACCGGTAGTAACTCGTACGAAGGAGAAATTCATCTCAAAAATCTCCGAACAATGTGGCACGTCTGTAGAATAGTTGCCCTTTGAATTGTTCTTAATAATTGTTCGGAGACCCCAGTAGCTTTTAGGTTAGCCTTAAACTTCTTGGTCACAACTCTTTCAGCCGAAATTACCACTGGTATTATGTGCACTTCCTTCATATCCCAGATGTTTTTGATTTCGAGGGCCAAGTTTGTATATTTTTCCACTTTTTCCTTTTCAGTTTTTGCGAGATTTTAGCTCAGAGGGATGGCAATATCAATAATGAATGTAACCCTATTTTCCTTGTCAATAAGGACGATGTCGGGCCTGTTGTAATCCACTGTATGGTCAGTCTGGACTGGCCTATCCCACTAAAGAATATGATGACTGCTCTTTAATACAGGTAGTGGTGAATATTTATAATAGGGCTCGGGATTTTCTAATACTCTGTGTTTAAGAGCCAGCTGGATATAGATAATTTTGGCCACTTGGTTGTGTCTTCCTAGGTACGCTGTGTTGGAAAGGAATGGGCAGCCTCCGATGATGTGATCTATGGTTTCTTCTGGTAAGTTGCATTTCCTGCATATGTCAACTACTGTTGTATCTTTGAAGATATGCTTTTCGTAATTCCTAGTTTTTATTATTCGGTCTTGGATGGAAATAATGAATCCTTCTGTTTCAGGATGGAGCTCCCCGAGTTTAAGCCACATCGGTGAAGCATTTTTGTCAATGTTGTCCTGCTGAATAAGTGTGGCAAATTTTCTATGAAGTGTTTAGTCTTGCCACACTGCTTCATCTTTATAATCAGTTGGTAAGTATTTAATGTCTTCACGGTCCTTAAGATTGAGTGGTGTATAATTCTCATCAGCGTTTATAATATGTTCAATAATTTCCTCCTCGGCCTTATAAAAATATTCTCTCATTTTGTTTTCTAGATTCCTGCACTTGTGATGAAGGTTGAGCAGGCCTCGACCACCTTTATTTCTAGCCGTGTAGAGTCTCTGGATTGCAGATTTCGGGTGGTGGCATCGAAAAGCCTCCGATTCAGCTTATCTAGTTCGTCAAGATCAGTGTCCGAGTATTTTACTATTCCGAATGAATAAGTGAGAAAACGAATAGCCTATGTGTTAACAGCCTTTATTAAGTTTTTTCCATTTAACTTTGTATTTAATAGTTTTGTAACTCTTGCACGATACAATTTAATAAAATAGTGTATTATTTTGCGTAATTCCTAAATATTTGTAAATATCTAGTAGAATCAAACTTTTAAATGTAGTTTCATCCTCGTTTCGGCTGATGTTGACTCTTTTTTTGATATGTAGCTCAGCACACTTATCGTATCCAAATTTCATACCAATATCTCTACTAAAAAGTTCTGCTGCGTTAATCAAATCTTCCAATTGGCATTTCGATTTTGCATATAATTTTATATCGTCTACAAACATAAGATGGTTTACTTTGGTTCTATTATTGTTAATCTTTAGGCGATATCCCCGTGATGTTTTATGAAGTAATTCGGACTTAAGGAATCGCCTTGGAAGTTGCCTTTTCTTATAGCCACTTCACCGATATCTTGCCCATTTAGATGTATATTTGTAGACCATTGCTTTGTAAGATGTTGTAGTAGTTTTCTTGTGTTTTCAGAGATTTTATACATTTGCAAGATCTCCATTAACCATTCGTGGGGAACTAAATCGAAGGCTTTTGTATAGTCTATGTAGCAAGTGCTTGATTATCGACATTTCTTTTGAGCCTGTCTTAAAATAATAGCATCTTTCGTTAAATGCTCTTTGCAGTGACTTCTTTATGCATCCTTTCTGTTCCCATGCTATTATGTGGTTGTTCTCGCAATGCTGGTAGATCTTTTGAGCAATAATTGAAGTGAATAATTTGTACATAGATGGTGAACAGTTAATGGGTCTATAGTTACCCGGTTCCTTTTTTCCCCCCTTTTTATACAATTTTTATATGTGTGGCCTATAGTCAAAAACTGTGGTGTATTCTCTGGCTGTTCGAGCAACCTGCAGAAGGCTAGACCTAGGTTTTTATGCACGCTAGTAAAATATTTTAACCAATAATTTTGAATACCATCTCTGCCAGGTGTTTTGAGTTTATGAGCAGCAGTTTGTATGTCGTTTTCGGTGACAGTCATCTCTGGCATTGGCTTCACGTTTTTGGTTGATGAACGAATGGTAAGTAGCCATGTCGCATTTTTATTGTAGCTAGAAGATTTACCCCAAAGGTGTTTCCAATATTAGTGTATCGTTTCTTTCTCTGTTTTCTGTAAATGAATACTACAATTATCTTCATTCTCTGATGATCTGTAAAACTTACTCTCGTTACTTTCAAACAGTTTGTTTTGTAGTTTTCTTTTTGTTTGGGCATTATATCGTTTCAGTCTTGCGCCCTTGACTGCTATTTTTTGCCTCAGATTGTCCTTGTACTCTATAAGCTTGTCCTGAAACAGGGGATCTTATGCTTTAAGTTTAATTGCTATGCATATACAGTCGATTTTACTTTTTATTTTTTTTCTTTCCCTGTAAATCAGTTTTTATAACAAATTGCTTGTTCATCTCGATTACAGAGACTGCTGCTGCATAGAAGGCCAAATGTATTTTATTTATATCGTTTTCTTCACTTAGGTGTATTTTTAAGCACATTTTTAGTTGTTTAACAAGATGTGCAGTTGTAAACTGATGCCGTAGTTTGGGGATTCTGGGTCTCTTTAGTGGGTCTGTGTGTTCGAAAATGGAATAGTTGTTAATATAATGTTCCCATATATTTTTGTCTATGTCTGCCTCACTTAGTGACTGTGCTTCTTTGTTATTAGGTCAAATAATTGCGAAAGAAGATGCGTGGTAAATAACTAGTATTCACGCAAAGCTGAGGTCGGGGTGAAGCTAGTAAAAGACATCAGACATATCTAGTATGTTGTATTGCTAAAGCTTAAAACTATGATTGCAAAAAGTCAAATATTTTTTTTTACACATCATTACTTGATAGCAATGATGTTGGTTTTGCCTGAATGCTGGTTCAGTGGAAAGTAAATAATAATAATAATAATAATAATAATAATATTTCTTAAAATACAAAAGAAGCACAAGCTTCTATCTAAAATATATCTAAGTTCGCGAAAGAAGTCTGAACTCGGCTAAGACTGCCTTTATGTCACGCAGTGATGCTAATATGTTAATAAATTTTGATTTGTTTTGAAACGGTAGTACTTACTTCATATGCTAGTTTTTAGTTTTATTTTTATTATTTTTATTGAAATATAATCAGTGTGAGAATTTTTTTCAAATCCAAGCTGCCACATCATACTGATATACGATCCCATTTGATTCTAGAAAGTTAAGTTTTATGCTTTCGCTTTCAAACTTTCGTATAACTATATAAATTAGAAATGAATTTTTTACATGTTTCATGTTTCGAAAGTTTGTGATCTATCTAGTATATCTGAAAGATCATCCTACAAATTTTAACTGAATCAATAACAATAATAAGTAAACATCTGCAACTCTCAAAACACTAAAGACGTAAAAATAATTGCATAGACTCAAAATATTTAAGTAATTACAGTTCAGTATTCAAATAATTCACTTAATAATAATTAATAATTTTTACAATTTTACTAATTTGTCACCTGTGTCACAATTTACAAATAATGCTCTCCACTTCATACTCTCTAAAAATTAATTTATTTGTAAAAAATGTAACTGTTAACTTATTTAAAATAGAATTAAGGCTATTCAGATATTTAATTACATCAAAGTAGACGATTTGATACATTTTTTGCCTTTAAATGATAAAACAATTTACAAGTCGCACATTTCTGTTAAAATCGTAAAATAAGATTAGGTAAATATATTTGATTAAATAAGAATTTAATTTAATTGCGCTTTTAATCACTAAAGCAGACCATTAAGTGCAATTATTAAAAGTTGAATAGGCATGATTAAGAGCTTTAAGCTGTATCTTATAAATAATCATATGTATCACGATAAGTAGTCAATGTTATGACGATTATTTTTGTGGTGATGCTACGAATGTCAACGGCGCTGGGACATGAATTTGACGAGTGCTTGCACGAGTCGAATTCGAAAGCGCCGTTGTACATGAGTTGCAGCACCGGAAAAATGATCTGCAGAACATTGATTACGACTCGTATTCGGTGGACTCTTTAATGAATCAAATCTCTCGAACCCGAATGAAATAATTTATAAATCAAGCTATTTATGATTGCGCTATTTTGACAAATATTTGATAACTGTCATAAGTGTCAGAAAATGTCTCATATAAATGGCTTTCAATACATTAATTAGCTGTTTAGACTCTCAAAATCTTGTTGAATTGCGATGTTAAGTGAAGTGAGATGATGGGGAGTATTGATGCTGTAAGTAAAGTTTTAAGAATGATTTTTATTTGTTAAAAATATTCACTCTTAAGACTAGTACAATATTCGATTATGGAATCATTACTAGTCCAATATTCGCTGCAATTCTTTTGTAACCATAGAAATGTCTAAAATTTCAGTTTTTTTATTAGTTGAAGCATTCAAATAGTCATCCTTATTTTTATTAATACTCATTTAAGGAATGACTTAAAAAATCGCAAGTAAAAGCCTATGCTTATTTTTATTAATACCACCCACTGAATTGGTATTCTTCGATAATGCGGTCGATACCCACCCTTGAGCTTCTTACCTCCCACACTTAAAAATGTCACCCTGTATATATCACACGAAAAAGTTTCGGAATAGGAACTACTTTTATTTTTAAAGACACAAGAGATATTATTTTAGAAATATTTATGTATCATAAAACAGTTATGAATGAACAAAAATGACTCATTATGATTTAGAGAAACAGCAATACCTCGAGTAGTCAAAAACTGTTGAGTATTTTGATTGATTTTTTAATTGCTGGTTTATGAATTCAAAATTGCAAGAAATTCCCTTATTTACATAAACTAGCAGATGTTTGTATACAAATCATTGCTTTTATCAGGACCCTTTTAAGTAAAAAAATTATGAATCTATTTAAATGTTCGTTGTTAGTATTCAGCTTTTTTTCAACAGCAAAGTAGGTAATAAAACAATTTTTTTCTTTTTTTGAAAAGTGTATTTATTGGAATATTTGTTGGAATTTTTTTGTTACTGAGATTTAAAATTAAATATCTGTGATTTTATTGTTTAATATTTAAAAATCAAAGTAATCAATGTTATGCCGATTATTTCTGTGGTGGTGCTACGCTGGGTTATAAATTTAACAAGTGCTTGCACGAGTCATATTCGAAAGCACCGTTGTACATGAGTAGCAGCACTGGAAAAATGAATTAAATTGCTCGAACTCAAATCGAATCTTTTATAAATTGAGTCAATTATGATTGCGTTATTTTGACAACTACTATATTTGATAACTGTCGAATTTGCAGAAAGAGTCCTACACAAATTGCTTTCAATAGGTTTATTAACTGTTAAGGTTCTCAAATTCTTTTTGAATTTCGATTATTGATGATGTAATTGATCTGAATAATGATTTTCATTTGTTAAGAACAGTCACTCTTCACTTTCAGGACTAGTACAATATTCAATAGAATTTTTACTCGTCCAATATTTGCTGAATTCTTTTGTTAGCATAGAAATGCCTGAAACTGTCGTTTTTTCATTGGTTGAAGAACGTTAAATGATTTGCTTTCCATTTTTTGTTTATCCTACTTTTAGTATCTAATTGTTCCTGAATTCCAAAAACCAGCATCCGCCTATTCATCCGCCTGTGATAACAATTTCATTACCACGTAAACCTTCGTATTGTTCTCGTCTTAAAAAATTCCATAATAAAGTTGGTTGCATGTAGGAAGATGTATGTAAATGTTGTACCCTGTTATTTACGCAACTCAATGGATAATGCATTCAAAAAGATGAATCGTGGGTGTATGACCCTATTGTTGGCGGTTGCGACGGCTACGCTTGCGCACCGATAGCGCAACACATGCAACACTTAGTTTCAAAACCGAATGTTTATTTCGGTCGCGACTGTCACCGATGTGAGATCGTAACACCCACGCACCGCCACCATCCGCACCTGGTTTTAATCCACTCGAAATTCGGACAAAATGTAGGGATTTTCAAAATCCCTCAATTTGGTGTGTTTAGAAAAACCAAAATCTGTGACAAGTTAAAAAAAAGCGCGACGGAAACGATCTTAGTGCCGTTTCCGGAAACTTTGGTGTTCATGTGCGATGCAATTTTTTTCGGTGTCAATTATTGTTTGGTAACCGGAAATAGGAAGTATGCTTTATATAGTTCCCGATTATGGTGTGAAGCTACATAATTAAAGGTCAGTTTACATAGATTTTGTAAACGAATTTTGATAAATTTACATTTTGTGCCAGGCCAAACTAACTGCATTCAACAACAATAAATTTTCATAACTTCACAGTATTTTGAAATTTTAAGTCGCAAATGTACGTGCCCGTTAAAAAATATAATATATATAATTTCACAACTTCAAATATTGCTTCTACCTGTTCAATCATCGTCATTAGATTTGCAGTTTAACGTTAGATTTTGAGGAATTAAAAATAATTAAAAAAATTAATGAGCTGTTAAGGTAATTGTTGGAATCATCCACAACTAAAAAGATCTATTGCTTCTAGTCTTTGCCTTTCCTAAAATTGTTTAGTAATCACTATGAAGCTTTTTACATTTTTGTAACCAAAAAAATAAATAAATATCATTTAGCAATTTATGAATTTACTTTGAGGCTTTCCATTGGAAGCATGTTCCTACCTTCATGTAACAAAATTGTTATTGAAGGTTTTATGTTTTAGTTTATGCAACTTAAAATTATTGTTTTGTAACTAAATAATCGTTATTGCACTTCTTTGCAAATTCATTGGGAATCTACATTATCGAAAAAGCAAATTAGAAATAAGTTTATTAATAAATTTTCATACGGATAGGCATTTATTTTGAAAACTGAATTAATAAAACAATTTTATTCTATGATATTGTGAACAATAGTTATTCAAAGTTAAAGAGAGATAGGTTATTGTACAGGGATAAGATTTGTTCATTACTTGTCACCAGAATTTTTTTTAACATGTTTTTTTACTCTCAAATACCTACTATTTTGCTAGTGTACCTTTATGTGTAAATATATAAATATTTATTGAAAATATCTATTATTAATCTGATAGGGATTCTTTAAGCTTGTTTGGTGAACTGTAAATATTTACTTCCATTAAATTATTGTCATAAAATAATAGTAAATATACTTACTATGTGAAAAATGTAAAAAGTTTTTTTTGTTGACTTTTCGTTAATGTCAATATTAATAAATAATTTTGTATGAATAAGGATGTATTAATTCATATCATTAATACACTATTTTTCATTAAGTAACTCTTTTTGAGATATCAAAACTTTGATGATTTTTTGATATGAGCAGAGGGGTTGACCACTATCCAAAGTCTTGTACACCATATTTACTATCTGCACATTATTTACAATATTTCCAAGATATTCACCACATTCACAAATTATTGACTATATTTACCAAACATTTACTATATTTGAAAATTATTTACTTTATTTTATGAGTTCTTATAACCGGAACTTGAGTTTCTGAGCATCCTGAACTCTTATTTTTGCTCTTTTATCTTCTAGAGAGATGTCAACTGGATGGATAAAATACAGTGCGAGAAACATTCATTATTTTGAAGTATCAATAATATTTAATACCTTTCTACTCATTTGAAAAGTTAGCGTTGTTGCATCAAGTTTTTTGTTTAAATAAGAAAATTGAATTGACTTGTCGCCATCGGCTTTACAAAGTTCAGATGAAACATTCTCTGTTGGCATTGAAATAAAGTTATCAATTAAAATTCCCGAATTCATCATATGTAATACGATAAGTAATCAATGTTATGCCGATTATTTCTGTGGTGGTGCTACGCTGGGTTATGAATTTAACAAGTGCTTGCACGAGTCAAATTCGAAAGCACCGTTGTACATAAGTAGCAGCACCGGAAAAATGAATTAAATTGCTCGAACTCAAATCGAATCTTTTATAAATTGAGTCAATTATGATTGCGTTATTTTGACAACTACTACATTTGATAACTGTCGAAATTGCAGAAAGAGTCCTACACAAATTGCTTTCAATAGGTTTATTAATTCTAAAATTAATTTCGACTATTGATGATGTAATTGATCTCAGTAATGATTTTCATTTGTTAAAAACATTCACTCTTCACTTTCAGGACTAGTACAATATTCGATAGAATTTTTACTCGTCCAATATTTGCTGCAATTTTATTGTAACCATAGAAATAATTGAAATCAAATGACAGATGAATTATTTAAAATATTTTGTTCTTTTTTAATTAGAATACATAAAATATTTACAATTAAATTGAAAATATTTATCACATTTACTGAAGGATGTCCACCATATTTACTGGGTGGTCAACCCCTCAGTATAAGCAATCAATTAGACGCACAAAAAACAGCAGAAAAAACCTCAACATTCTATTTTTTATACATTATTTTTTTATATTCATAACAAAATTATTAATCTGACAATTTTTTAAAGTTATAAAAAGGATAGATAAATTATTTGTGTCGTGTGTGTCAGAATTCACATTCAGGTTTACATCATTTTGGACATTTGTTTGAGGTAATGTTCATGTCAGCTAGGGGTGTGGAGAAAGTGGCTGTTTCTTTTAAACGAAATAATTGTTTAGCAATGTTTACTTTATTTTGGATTTAATCTTCAAAATATGCTTCTGCTACTTTGGTTGATTTCCACCTCCCATGTCTCTTAATTGCTGCAAAATCTGCTCCCGAATCTGACACTATAGAAGCAAATGATCTGCGAAAGCAATGTCCTGTATATAGTTAGGGTTGATCCAATTTGAATTGAGCAACTTTAGATTTAGTTATTTTGGCAAATGTGTTGTTGAAATTTGGTTCTTAAATCCTCAACGTTATTTGTTTGTAAATCCAAAAGTTCATGCTTTTCAAAACTCCAGCTATTCCAAAAATTAGTGCGGGCTGTCATTAAAAAAAAAAAATTTCAGTGTTTTACTCCACTACCGAACAAATTATTAGAGGCGTTGACAATAAATTGCTGCACCTGTTCTTTTTCTAAAATTTTAGACTTTTTTGAAATATGTCCTTCAGTTTGTCTTTTAATGTACATCGTTAGTTTGTTGAATTTTCTAATGTCAATGTTTTTCTTCATGAGAAGAGTTGATTCAGTATTGAAAATTTTAGCCAAAGGCTCGCTATTAAGCCTCTCTGAGTAACGTTGGAAAAGTATGCCAGGAGGACAGTCTCTGTGTAATTGGTTATATTTTGTTCGGTACACCAGGAATAAAATTCATTGAAAGTTTTTTCGTAAAGATTTCGACTTTTAGTTGGTAACAAACTCAAACACGCATTGTTCGCGCTATCCAACACTGTAGACGGAAGAGCTTCACAGTTTTTTGGTTCTGTTACTTACAATATTCACTTAAACTGCACAAATTTGTTACGTAAAAATCAAAACTGTTATCGTAAAAATGTATGGTTGACATTATATTGTCTTTCGATAGTCTTTAGTTTATGGTCAACGAATAAATATTGTAATCAACTCATTTATTAATTTGTTCATCAACAAATTAGTTTATTAAATAACTATTAATAAAACTAATAAAAAAATTAAAAAGCAAAAGCAAATAGAAAAATTATTATAAATTCACTAAATTAAGTACGACTTGAATTTGATATATGAATTACTTCGAAAACATTAATTGAAGTTTACTGCTTATAAAAGTATCAAAAAACTATTACTGACGTCAAAAAATAATCAACATCGGTAGGGTTTGGTGTTTACTTTTATAGGATCGGAATAAAAGGTTAAACATTTATATTTTTGCTTTTTTGATGCGGCTATAAAATGAAGAATTTTTGAAAATTTAATAGACGATTTTTTTGTCTTAGATGAAATAAGATTATTTTAGGAATTGTAAAACAATTAATCATTCCAGACAACTTTTTCTTAGTACCTAGACATCTAATGCTTTATCTCAAGACAGTATAAATATATGATTGTATGAATGATCTATTAGGATTAATTTTGTAAAAAGCCATATCACTTTCGGAAAGAAAACAAAAATAATGCAGCATACATTATTACGTTTTGATCTTTGTATATACAAGTTTTGTTAAAAATCTGTGATGCGTTCATCCAAATGAATTTTTAACGAAATAATTATAAGCAACATGTGGTACTCAACAAAATTATTTTCTTGAAAAACGACCTCGGAAATGTGTCATTCGGTTTTTTTTTCAAACTCTTATTCTACGCAAACATTGAAAATGCACCACTCTATTCAGTTGTAATCAAAAATTCAATCTGACTAACTATTAGCCATTAATGTTTTACCGCTAAAAAAAGATCAAATGCGGTTTGTGAAATTTGTGTGACTCAGAAAGCTTTTTTTTTTTAATTGCAATAAAAATATATAATTTCCATAGTGAATTGAAGTAGCTTATTTAGTCATATATTTGTATCGGCAACTTTGTTGTTGAGTATTTGATATTCCATGTTAAAAATTCGACTTGTCTTTCAGATTCCACATTTTTATAATATATTAGCATTATTCAAATCCAAAACGGCCTTAAAGTACAAAAAAATGCATTATAATAAGATAATATTAAATCATCTCTGAATGTGAAATAATAATGAAATTCTTTGCGATAATTTGGTATTTTGAATTCCAAAGTTTAGAATTTTTTTTACTCTCTTGCTGTATTTATAAAGTTTGCTTAATTTCAGAAATTTTGATAATTACAATAATTGGATACATTAATAGCATTAATTATTTCCCTGCTTAATTGTTTTTGAATTTTTCATAATGTTTTGAGTCATTAATTTATTTATGGTTATATCTTATTTATTAAACGTCAAGTTATTTAATTTAATTATTAAAATTCTGTTTTGCAAATAAAGCCCATTTGGAATTAAAATCAATTATCAAAGTGATTTAACGTTGGTAAAATATGTCTAGTTACACTATACCAATGAATGTTGGTTTGATTGCATTTCAAATTTGACAGTCAATTGTCAATTGTGACAACGGTGACACTTCTTCTTTATTCCTCGCTTTATTCAAAGTGAAACTTCACCAATTTTACAAATAATCGTTGTATTTTTACATATCTACAACTTTCAACTAATTTTTTCATGTCAAAATATATTCGACATATTCTTACTTAATTAGGTTACTAGGTTTGGGAATATTTTATATACAGCTGCTCCGTAAATCTACATTTTAGGGTGGTACAGGTCGGTTTTCCAAGGCAATTTAACATTGACAATTGGTTTTAATTGCAAATGGACTTTACTTATATTTAGGCTCTTTTGTGATTTCAGAACTATTTGATGGACATGTTTATGCAATTGCTTGTTGGTTGTGAAAAACGACAGCGTAATGTAGAATTTGTCAAACTTTATGACTGATACTCAAATGACGATTCAGGCAATTTTTTATTTTATAATACAATTGCATGTGTTGTAATAAATCTAAATCAGTTTTTTTACGATAAACTTTAAGAGTTATTTAGTAAAACTAACGTTAATTTTGATACGACTTGACAATATTTGTTTTACTTTTATTTGTGTTATGAATGTTATAGACGAGCAATTGCTACTAAATAAATTTACATAGTGTTACGATTATATTTTTATCTATGTAGGTAAAAATTAAATTTTTATATTAATTTACTTTTTCATAAAAAATAATAAGTAATTTATATACTGTACCTACTTATCTATGATAGATAATTGATTACCAATCAGTTAGAAAATATAAATTATACAGTCTGTGTCCATGACACACAGACGCGGCTTCGCCGCTCCTCGCAGTATGTCACCTGCAGCGACATTTTTCCTTGCTAGATTCGCGAGCTAATTATATAGGGTGTCCCACCACAGCGTAATGCTTCCATAGCGTAATAACCGTTGGGAATATGAACATTTGTTCTGGACAAAAGTTGTTTGAATCTTTCTTGGGGTTGTTTTAAAAATATTTTTTAAAATGGTGCACTTCCGGATCTACCGGAAATTGACACTAACTTCGTTATTTTAAATCCAATACACTATATATTTTTAGATTTTTCGATTCCTTGTTTAATTGAAGCATCACTTTATGTACCATATGTGACACTTTAAGTGAACCATTATCAGGAAAATCAAGATTTAAAGAAAAATATGACAGTGCAAAGATCGCCATTATTCTAAATATCTGGAACACAAACGTATTTAGAGAGGAGCGGTTTTACATCTTCATTTCAGACTTAACAGTCTATCTCTTAGACTTGATCATCTTATCAAATTTGATAAACTCTCTTCTGATGGGAGCCTTGAACATGAGGAAGTTCAAACCTAAATAACTCGATTTTTTTTAAATGGAATGCTATACTTTTTAATGTGCAACCAAATAGAACTTGAAATCACCTTTCGATTGATGTCAGGTTGTACCCACTTACTGCCAACAATTTTTGGAAAAAAGGCATTGTTTTGGATTTTGCAAAATTCTACATCATCAAGTTAGCCTTGATTGTTATTATTGATATAAACATGTTTAAAAAAAGTACTAGACTTTATGTAGAAAATAATTAGTAAAAATATGATGAATGTTTTCTGAAAATTTGAACAAAAATTCTTTCTGACATTATGAACAATATCAAAATCAGCTATCTATTCACCATTTTTGAATAAAGGCTGAAACGGATTTGTGATAATAGAAGAAAATACTGTTTTGAGGTAGATCCAGTTTAACAAAAACAAATCTTGTCATTTGAATATCAGCAACATTTTTCCTTGCTAGATTCGCGAGCTAAAATACATAAACTTCATTTTTTCTGTTTTACTTCAATTTTTTCTAGTCTATATGAATTTACACAAATGTTTCTAAATTTTTCCACTCATTTTCCCATTAACTCAATTACTCATTTATTTCTCTAATTTTTTTGCTCATTAATAGTCTCTATAATAAATATTTTAATGTTTGCAGTTGAATTCCAGTTTTCATGTCAAAGCTTCTTAGAATATGTTGACAATTATATTTCTAACTAGCAATCAGTGTGTGTCTATGACACAGAGTTGCGGCTTCGCCGCTCCCCGCAATATGTCGCCTACAGCGACATTTTTCCTTGCTAGATTTGCGAGCTAAAACATATGAGAATTTACACAAATATTTCTAAATTTTTTCACTCATTTTCCCATTAACTCAATTACTCATTTATTTCTCTAATTTTTTTTTGCTCATTAATAGTCTCTATAATAAATATTTTAATGTTTGCAGTTGAATTTCAGTTTTCATGTCAAAGCTTCTTAGAATATGTTGACAATTATATTTCTAACTAGCAAACAGTGTGTCTATGATATATAGTCGCGGCTTCGCCGCTCCCCGCAGTATGTCGCCTGGGGCCACATTTTTCCTTGCTAGATTTACAAGCTAAAACATATGAACTTAATACTCCATTAGTTTGAAAAAAAAAATACAGTAAATTATTGACCATTTATAAATATTGAAAAAGCATAACATTATAAAGAAAAAAAAAACAGCAAAGATGTAAAAAATTATCGTTTTGTCCTGTATAAATCTAACGTTGAGGAAATAAATTGAGAACTAACACCAAGCCATTGTCTTACAATTTGACAAACAATATAAATGGAGCTTGAATATTCATTGATTGAACTAAATAAATACAATAAATCAATTCAACAAAAATTAGTATAATATTCTGTTGAATTGTATTATCTTTGTGCCGATAAATTAAATTATTGTTTCAAAGTCAAATATATTCTCACTTCTAATATCATAAGAGCATCAATTATTTACGCGTGGGCAAATGAATTTGAAATTTTTTAGGATATGAATCGATACTCGAATGATATTCTGTAAGAAAATCGTAACTACACAAATCTTAAAAAAAACAATCAATTTTTATTCTGTACCTGGCTTACCAATATCAATTTGTAGCATAACATAGTAACCGTAGTTTAAACTGTGTAATTCAATGAAATCTGACAAATGTAACAGCAAAAATTTCCACTTATCAATTTTTGATAAATATGTCAAAATTTTGAAAAATTTGCAAAAAACTGTTTCGATGCCATAGTAATAACTCGCAAATCTAATTAGATGATTACCAATCAGTTAGAAAATATAAATTATTTAAGTTAGTGTATATCTTTCTGCTTTTAGTGGAAAAAGTCGGATAAAATCAATATATCGAACGATGTCGAGGCTAATAACAAAGAACCTATATCCTATTACCATCAAACCAATTTAGTTTTTGACAATATTTTATTATAACATATCATAATAATTATCAATAAAGAGCAGTTTTTTATCATTTACCAAGATCAAACGCACTTATTAATGCAATTATAAACTCTACACATTGAAATTATTTGTTTTATAAAAACTTAAACTTGTCGTTATAAATAATTGCATGTTATAAAGTTTACTAATTATTTCTTCACTTTACACATGATAAGACTGCAGCAATCTAATTCTAATTGCTTTTGTTTTGGCAAAACACTGCATTGCTATTAAGAGCAATTATTGATCTTACTTAAGGCTAACTTCTGTTAATAAAGTCATCATTTACTACCGCAATGCTTAAATTGATATAAATTAAATCGGACGTGTTAAATACATTTTCATTGGCTTGCGTAGACTCATGTGTTATGTAAATTAAAATTCTTGGAGTGGAATTCAAGATAGGATTAGAAACGGAGATTGATGGACTGATAAGTTTACATGTAGTGTTTTGGTGTTGAATCGAATAGTTAAAGTAATAAGGATGCATGTCTTGGTTTCTTATCGTTTTAACAATAATTGAATGGGTTTGGTTTTCATGAGGTAAGTGATTATTGAGAGAAGAACTGTAAATTACTACTATTAATTCTAATACAAAAATGAAAAGATTCTCAATGTGTATGATTATTACCAGATTAATGTAATCAATTGGATTTTTTTCAAGTTGAACAACATTAAACAAAAAAAAAAATTAATTATCGTTCTTAAGCATTAAAAGAATTTTTATTATTATTCAAATCCCAGTTGAAATTTTAAATATGATGTAATAAATGCCGCACTATCAGGACACATTATCACTACTGGTTGTCCCACAGTACGGGAATCTCCACCTTCCGAAACAGTAAATTACTATCTATCTCTTTACTGATCTAAAATTAAAATGAGGCGGAATGAATTTGGTGTGTTTAAGGGCCCCCTGGGGTGAGTTTTGGAACCGGTCTAATATTCGGTCAGTGTCTTCAGGGCTGACATAACATTGTGGGGTTAAAGGCCGAAACTGCACACTTGGTTTCCTCGCTGAGATTTATTAGTTCACTGTGGCTTATTTAGTAAACTGAATCGATTTCTGATGTTTGAATAAAATTCATTTAGAATTTGTTTTATGTTATGAAAGTTGTTCGTTCGTAGCACAAGTGCAAATAATGAAGATGATAATTTAGTTTGGGCGATTAATTAAAAGCACCCGAGGTGCCATTGCCATTCAAAGCAAATAACATGCAATTCTAGAATTATGTAATCTAAGTTTGGGTTGACTGTTATTGGGAATGAAAGCACAATTTATAATATGATTGATTTCATGAAGATTTCTAAAGAACATATTATTAATATCAATATTTTTTTCCAAAGTTTTTTAAGCTGAAAAATGTTCACTGACTGTTACCAAATTTATTCGTTATTTTTTGTACTAACATTCTTGTTTTTTTGCAAATCTCTTAACAATATTTTCTACATGTATTATTCAGCACTGATTCAAAACTCGTCTATGACAATAGTCTGTTTTATATTAGCATATTTATTCTTTTTTTTTATACTAATGTATGTTTATTACTTCAAAATTTCAAGATAAGAGTAGGTGTATAGACAAACTTTATTTTTATCCTATTTTGTTGAATCTTGGTTTCCATTCTTTGGTAATTTATTTAAAAGACTGTTATATCAAAACAGTCCTCAAGTTTATCAACTAACTGAATATAGTAATTATACAAACTATTATTATTTGCTTCAAAAGTAAAAGCTGATACAGGTAGATGTGTGAGCTCTGAGCAATATAGAGTTCATAGTAATGTGTCTTATCTAAAATTGAGATAGCGTCTCTATAATTTCGACGTGCTAGAACCATTGTTAAATTTTACATATGGAACCCTAATTACTTGTTTACTGCTTTTCCTAGAAAAGTCTAAACCTGAAAATATTTGATGTTTCTAATCTTTTGACATAGATAGATATAACATTTATAGAAAATTGCTTTAAATTGAAAATATAAAGACCTAGAAATGACATATAAGTCTTAGTTAATTCAATCTTCTTGGATTACCAAATAAAGTAAATAATAATGTACAGGATGGTGCATTTTCGATGTTCGCATAGGGAAATCTCCAAAACTAAAAGGTTTGAAAAAGAACGAATGGCACATTTTCAAGGTCGTTTCTTGAGAAAATAATTTTGGTAAATACCGTTGATATCGTCTTTTGTTTTTCAGTTAAACACAAAAGTTGACAAATTGCGGATTTTTTAAAAAATTAAGATCTACATTAATATTGGCAGTAAGCATTTGAAACAAAAACATAATTAAACCGTTTTTTACATGAAATCTAATAGAACCAACAAATATTTTTTTCTGTTATTAATTTAGTTGGAATAACACAAAGGTGCATAGTTGGCTGTGACATTTTTAAAAAGCTATTTTTTTTCTTATCTTAAAAATATATAAATTTTAGATGATGATTTTACATAATTATTCGAAAAATAGATTGTTTTAATTTTTTGAATTTAATATGCAGTTGGCTATGGAAAAAATTGGTTTATTTAGAAATGGATTATTTAGAAATATATCATCCAAATTCGATAATACTTTTCGATTGATTTTTTTTTTATGCAGCGTTTAAGTAAATACAGGTGTCCCACCACAGCGAGATCCCAATGGTGAGCATCGAAATATGGACACACTGTATACATCAATCGCTTCAGAAAACTATCCTTGATAACATATTTCAAAATACAAACATTAGAAAGGAAGTCACTTTTCTAAATACCAATTACCAAATTAATTGCTCTGTCTTGGAACTACCATTTTTGTGATCTTTTTATTTTTGATTAAGTATCATGTTTAACTAGCAATTAGTGTGTGTCCATGACACACAGTCGCGACTTCGCCGCTCCCCGCAGTATGTCGCCTGCAGCGACATTTTTTCTTGCTAGATTCGCGAGCTAATTATACAGGGTGCCCCACCACAGCGTAATTCTTCCATAGCGTAATAAGTTGTTTGAATCTTTCTTGGGGTTGTTTTAAAAATATTTTTAAAAATGGTGCACTTCCGGTTCTACCGGAAATTGACACTAACTTCGTTATTTTAAATCCAATACACTATATATTTTTAGATTTTTGGATTCCTTGTTTAATTGAAGCATCACTTTATGTACCATATGTGACACTTTAAGTGAACCATTATCAGGAAAATCAAGATTTAAAGAAAAATATGACAGTGCAAAGATCGCCATTATTCTAAATATCTGGAACACAAACGTATTTAGAGAGGAGCGGTTTTACATCTTCATTTCAGACATAACAGTCTATCTCTTAGACTTGATCATCTTATCAAATTTGATAAACTCTCTTCTGATGGGAGCCTTAAACATAAGGAAGTTCAAACCTAAATAACTCGATTTTTTTTAAATGGAATGCTATACTTTTTAATGTGCAACCATATAGAACTTGAAACCACCTTTCGATTGATGTCAGGTTGTATCCACTTACTGCCAACAATTTTTGGAAAAAAGGCATTGTTTTGAATTTTGCAAAAATCTACATCATCAAGTTAGCCTTGATTGTTATTATTGATATAAACATGTTTAAAAAAAGTACTAGACTTTATGTAGAAAATAATTAGTAAAAATATGATGAAGGTTTTCTGAAAATTTGAACAGAATTTCTTTCTGACATTATGAATTTATGCGAAATTTTTTTCAAATGAACTTCCATAGGAGATTTCAGTAAGAAGAACAATATCAAAATCAGCTATCTATTCACCATTTTTGAATAAAGGCTGAAACGGATTTGTGATAATAGAAGAAAATACTGTTTTGAGGTAGATCCAGTTTAACAAAAACAAATCACACTGTGCAATCACAGCGGAAGTCACTGAAGTTGATTCCCAGAGATGGAAAAACTCGAATCTCTAGGTTTCTATATTTATTTTACATAGTTTTGATTTGTCTTGATGTTATCTTATAAAAAATAGAATTTATAATTTACTCTTCTTTTAGTGCAATCTTGATAAATAATAGTTAGTAGTCACCAAGGCTAATGTGATGATTAAATTAAACAAGGAATCTAAAAATCTAAAAATATATAATATGTTGCATTGAGAATAACGAAGTTAGTGACAATTTCCGGTATAACCAAAAGTGCGCCATATTTGAAAAAATTTTTAAAACAATCCTAAGAAAGATTCATACAACTTTCATTCAAAACAAATTTTCATATTCCCAACGGTTATTACGTTATGGAAGAATTTCGCTGTGGTAGGACACCCTATATAGGCAAATGGTAGGCAAATTTTTACCATGGACAAAGCTTGTTCGTTTGTTGGACAACACATTTCTTGTTTTCCTGTGGACTCCAGTGATAACTTGCACTAAAAATGCAATTATTGAATTCTGACTTCAAATATTTATACTAATATTAATAATTATAATAGTATGCAAAATACTCATCAATTTTCCCTTTTCCTTTTTCTTCTTAGAAGATTTTTATGTGCATACAAAGCATTTGTTTTATAATTCAAATGTTGTATAATATTTAAAGTGTAGAATCTAATAGATTATTTACACTTGAACACTCAGTTTCTATAGAAACCAATTTTTCACATGGCCAACTGTTAACAAATAACATATTAGAAAAAAAATTTTTTTTTCTAGAAAATCGTGGGAATATAATTTAACATATTTATATTTTCAAAATCAGAAAAAAATTACGTTTTTAAAAATGTCTCAGCCAACTATGGTTTCTATTTAAAAAAATGCAACTTTGTGTTTTCGCAGTCAAACTAATAACCCAAAAAATTATGTATTGGTATTACTGAATTCTACGAAAAAATCTGCATAATTCAGTTTTTGTTTCAAATGTTTACCTTAATTTTGTAAAATATTAACAGATTGTCAATTTTTGCTTATAACTAAAAAACAATAGACGATATCAACTCGTGGCATTCATCAAAACTATTTTTTCAAAACCTTTTAGTTTTGGAAGTTTCCCTATACGGACATCGAAAATGCACCATCCTGTACAGTTAAGTGTTTTTGTTTTGAAAGTTTTATACACTTAATTATTAATAGTGTAGGAGTGACCACTTAGATTTAACCATAACTTTAGGCTGCTAACAATTATATCATGTGTTACTTGCTGTAGAGCCGTGATCTTGAACGATTGCCTCTTTAAACTGCAAAATAAAAATAACAATTTTTTCAATAAGTATCTGATTATTTGTATATCCTACTGTCAAAGGAAATAATTTTTTATACATTTCCATTTGTACAAATATTGTTGGCTGCTCCAATCTTTCATTTTAAAACAGAAAACTGGCTTGAAATTCACAGAACAGAGAGTCCTTTTATATTATTAAATTGTAAAAACTCTTGACATAACCGTAATTGATTGTAGTTCCAAATAACAATTCTTTACAAGTTAACTGCACTATCTTGAAATTAATGTAAACAAAATATTTCAACTACTTAATCTTGCTTTTATCAGTTACACCTGCCAATAACTCACCGATACAAATTAATTTTGCGAGGCTTTGAATATCTTATTAGAAAAGTATTGTTATCGGAAACTTGTCACTATAAATTATACAGTTAAGCAAGCGGAACAGATATTGGTTGTAAGTTCCAATACTTAACAATTTGGATCTCATGTACATACAAAAATCGATTTGTATTTTAGTCGAAAACCTTGTTATAAACCGAAATGTCCTATTATATTGTAACACGGTAGAAAACAGTTTTTCCTAAATAACTAAAAAACCATAGGGTTTGAGTATACAAAACCTCATACAAAAATATCTTTTATTTTTGAAGCTAAAGCTAAACATAAAAACATAAATGGGAGTTTCCATTTGAAAATTTTGAATTTTGACAACATTTTCATGTCACTCTTCAAATGTATTTTTTGAACATTCTGTAGGAGATCGGCCCAATTTTTTAGCTTCAATAAGCAGAAATGCGTGCAGTTTTGTTTTCAAGAGAATATTTTTTAATATGTCGCAAGATTTATTATTTTTTTTTTATTATTATAAAATATTATAACCTACTTGTAGTAGTGTATGATTTTCTAAATAACTTTTCAAAAAGACACCAGGAGCTTCTGTTGGCTCTTATCATCTGTAGCATCCGCTTTTGCCATGTCAATGATCAGACTAAAGCTTTAAACTGTTCTTTCACTTATAAAGATTCAAAGAACTGAAAATTTTTCTATTTTCTCTCATCTTACTATCAATTAACAAATTATCCGCTGTTGACTGAGTTTTATGGAATGTTCAGATTGAGAAACTATTCTACAGAATGTCCCATGACATTGGGCGTCTATCTATAACTCAAAAAATACTGAAAAGTTGGTAACGTATTTTCTTTGACATGCTCTATTTGAATCAAAAATTTACAAAAATCTGACACTTCCTGTTATGATAGACCTCAAATTTCGTATTTTAAATAAAACACTCTATATTTTTTCACGTTTTTGAATTCTACAATGTATTTTAGGTCACTTTTATACCAACAATTTTTTTCCTAAACTCAACCATTTTAAAGATATCTGCAACTTTAAATAAAAAATGACAGATGCAGAGTTAGAAGTAATCAGTAATTACGGCTAAACGACTATTTATTTTAAAATAGTCTTTTGGCATCTTATAATGCAACATTTTAGACAGTAAACCTCACTAAAAAATCAAACCAATGTTCTACAGGATGTTCAAAAAATATATTTGAAAATTGACATGGAAATGTTATCAAAACTCACTTTGCACTGGCACTTTTAACAACTTTTTGAAGCTAACAGTGCTAAGAAACCATTCTAAATAAAACTGGCACGACAATTTAATAGGTAGAAAACAGTTTTTCCTAAATAACTAAAAAACCATAGGGTTTGGGAAATATCATACAAGAATATCTTTTATTTTTGAAGCTGAAGCTAAACATAAAAACATAAATGGGAGTTTCCATTTGAAAATTTTGAATTTTGATAACATTTTCATGTCACTTTTCAAATGTATTTCTTGAACATTCTGTAGGAGATTGGCTCAATTTTTTAGCTGGATTTACTATTTTAGAACCATTATGGAATTGATAGTCGTTTAGCCATAATTACGGGTCACTTTTAACTCTGCATCGCCATTTTTCAAATAAAATTGCAAACATCTTTGAAATGGTTGACTTAGAAAAAAAAACATTGGTATAAAAGTTACCTAAAAATCTTCGTAGAATTCAAAAATGTGTAAAAGTTGAGGTCTACTTCCGGTATGACCGGAAGTGCCACATTTCTGAAAATGTTTTAGAAATACAGAGTAACTTGAAAAAACTTCGCGGCCAAATTTTGAATTATATGTTGTCACTATTAATTGAGTTTTTTGAGTTTGGGGACACTCTGTATTATCACACTGGCAACAATATTTCAATTAAACTTTCGCATTGTCCTTACTTGAATTATTAGATTCTTGATGATTTTCCACTTTGTTACTTTATATGAACACCAAATTATTAGTTTCTACAATAAGATTTCAATCAAAGTGTGTCTGTTTGCGAGGCTTTGAATATCTTATTAGAAAAGTATTGTTATAGGAAACTTGTCACTATAAATTATACAGTTAAGCAAGCGGAACAGATATTGGTTGTAAGTTCCAATACTTAACAATTTGGATCTCATGTACATACAAAAATCGATTTGTATTTTAGTCGAAAACCTTGTTATAAACCGAAATGTCCTATTATATTGTAACACGGAGCGAATACAATTTAATATTAAATGCGTTTTCGTTATTTCTCGTTTTGTATTCACCCGAAGGGAGTTAAGCATTTGTGGGTGATTATTACAACATTCAACATTGTATGGCGAAAGATTCGTATCTTATATTTTAAATTATTCAGTTTAATGGTGTCGATGTTGATTATTGGATTAATTGAAAAAGCTCATGTAAGTTTGTGTTCTAGAAGCTTTATAAAGTAAACAATCAATTACTGAAAGTTTGAATATTTAACACCCGCAGCTTGCAAAGAAGAAAGTTTGTTTGTTGACTTTGTTAAGAAAGTTTTGCAACAAAAATAAAGCTTGTAGTTTTTTTTTTTTAAGTAAGACACAATGTAATAAACGAAAAGAGAACCTTTTATTTCTTGTTTTTTGGAAATTTCATTTCCAACGTCAATACACCAAGGGACTCTAATTCTCTAAAGTGCTTCTGAAAATAGGCAATTTTGTTTTATTATAAAACTGTAAAACTAAACGTAACACATGGAAAAAATCTATAATACAAGTATAAAAAGATTTTTATTTTTGTATTTTTTCTGCACTTTTTTCAGTAAAAATTGCAGTGATTTCAAAGTTATGAAAATTTAATCATTTCTAATTTCTTTATATTTCTAAGCAGATTTGAAACTCATCCTACATCAATGAAATAACTGACAACAGCAATTAAATAAATTAAGACTTAACTAATTAAATTTAAAGCTAAGTAAATAAACCAAACGGTGTCCAAGTTATCTGAAAATACCATCTAACCACACGCTTGCATAATCTCAAGTGGTTTTTTATATATATTAATGAGCTATAGTGAAAGATGTTTTGATACGGAAACTGTTGAAAGTTTGAATGAATTCATTAAAACAACCATTTTTTTCCAAACTCGTAACAATTAGAATTTGTCCGCTTTCTATCATTTAAAAAAAATGATCAGATGTTTTGACTACAACATACGTTTCACAATATCTGAAAATGAAAAACTTAATTAAGTATTCATCGAGTGGCTGTATAAGATTGAATGGAGAGCCGGTTCTTGAGTACAATTTACATTAGGGCGTTTTTTTCGCGGTCGAAACGTGGGCCCGGTGTGTG
The DNA here is from genome assembly GCA_030157265.1 of Latheticus oryzae. Taxonomy (NCBI): domain Eukaryota; kingdom Metazoa; phylum Arthropoda; class Insecta; order Coleoptera; family Tenebrionidae; genus Latheticus; species Latheticus oryzae. Next base: position 4,777,344 of record CM058049.1, read on the forward strand.
GGATGAGCGTCAGAACACTCCTAGTTCAAATATGTTGTATTATGTGCATTTGAAAGAGATAAAACTTCATCTTAAATGTACTACCTCTCACTGGCCTTTTACCTGAATAAAATGGCCCTCTTTTATCGTACAGCGTTTCATTAACATCTTTGAAAGTCGACTTGTTTTCACGAAAAATTTAAGAATTTATTAGACAATTACCCAATACGTACATTCAGCAATCGCACCATTTTCTCAAGATATTAGATTTCTTATTCCGTTATGAATGACTTGCATGTACTATTTTTGGATTTGAATGCACTGAGGTCTTGACAGTGATGACTTATAATGAAACAAATACCTACGCATTTTACGCTTTTAAGAATGTGGTTCAACTATTTAGTCACAGAAATCGTGTTATTTACAGAGATATTATTAACTGAGTCACCATCTGGTACTTGTTTTTATCGATTTTTGCTTCAAACATTTTTAATGTCAAATCCAACAAGCACCTATTGTATACAGTGTCACCATTAAAGTCGGCTCTATATGGGAAATTGTTTTTTTTAAGCTCTTGTTAAAATCTGATATAGAGATCAATTTTTGTTTCAAATTAGATCAAAAATGACAATAACAAACGTGATTAAGCGGCGTTGACTTGTCAGCAAATTTAACATTTCTTGCAGTGAATGGCTAGAAATGGCATTTCTAGACTGAATTTGAAAAAAAATTATTTGAAAAAGTTATTTCTAATGCAATTTAATGCATGTGAGTAAAATATGGAAAATCTAGCGTAAAGTTGACATTTTGGGCATTTTTGATAAATAATTCTTTTTTTACAAAATCAAAGTTCACACAATTAGTATAAATTAGTTTATTTTTGAAGTATTCAACACTCTAAGCCTTTTTCATAATAAATATTCTTTTTTAGATTTAATAATTTTGAAAATTTAAATCTCGTCATAAAAAAATTGATATTAGCGGTGCAAAGTTCTAATAATTTTAACGTTCTTTCAAAAAGGTTTAGATGTATAAAATTTGTCAGTATTAAAAGTATGTAAAATTATGAATAAACTGTTAGAACAGGCTTGGATCCAATATTATCTTAGTTTTAAGACAATATCTGAAAACAAATTTTTGTGATTGGTAAATATTCAGAAAAGGTCTGAAAACAGGGACTTATTTAAATGAGTGCCGTTTTTGATAATCTCCCAATAATCTCACATTAATTTGATGTTGAAAAATGTCTTGCATTTAAATATCATTGAAAGAACGTTAAAGTTATGATAACTTTGAACCGCTCATGTCAATTTTTTTGTGACTAAAATTGAAATTTTGAATAAATTGAAGTAAAAGAAAAGTATTTATTATTGAAGTTGCTTGTAATAATGGATATTTCAAAAATAAATCAATTTATACCAGTTTATTGAATTTTAATATTGTTAGAAAAGAATTATTTGCCAAAAATGTCTAAAATGTTAACTTCATGCTAGGTTTTTCAAATCTTGCACACGTCCATAAAATTACATTACAATCAACATTTTCAATTAAAATTTTCCAAATTTCCGTCAAGAAATGCAATTTTCAGTCATTCACTGTAAGAAATGTTAAAATACAACGCTCAATCACGTTTGGTGTTGTCATCTAATTCTAAGCAAAAACTGATTCCTATATCAAATTTTAACTAAACCTCATAAAAAAAATTCCCATATGGAGCCGACTTTAATGGTGACACTGTATATGCAGATACTATTTTCTACATAATGAAACTACATTGAGAAACCATCAAACTTATTTAATTTTTTTCTGATTGTGTGGTCAACTGTAACATTGATTCTATAACAAAAAAATTTACAGTTATCTTGTACGAATGTATTTTATTATTTATTTAAATGTATACTAAGTGCAATTAAAATCCGAACACCTAGAAAAAATGATTGTTGAACGATGAAATTTTAGGGGTTTTTATAGGAGGCCTTAAAAAGCAAACGATTAAATTTTTGTAGTAATAGAACACTGTATACGGGTGTTTGTAAAAACTTTTCCGCAAATCCTTAAACGCAAATATGATAGTTTTTTGGATTGTGATATGGCTTTATCGCTCTGAAAAAGATAATATTAGAGGCCATCAGATGCAGAAATGCCCCGTAGAAGACAAAACGCAAATTTTTCCCAGGTTTCCACGTTTGAAAGGGAGCGCGAACGTGGTACGTCATTCCGTGAGATTGCTATTGCTGTAAGGCGCAGTGTGGCCACTGTTGTGGATGCATGGCGGGCATGGGCGGAGGAAGGACGGACACAACGTGCTAGAGGAACAGGGGCCATTAGAAGAACTACCCAACGTGAAGATCGTCTTCTGCGACTAATGGCTCTAAGGGACCGACGCCGCACTACACGGTCTGTGGCTGATTCATGGTTTGCAGCAGTAGGAAGGCCAATTCGACTCCGTACCGTATACCACAGATTGCGCACTATGGGCCTGAGATCTTACCGTCCACACTTGGTGCTCCCGCTGACGGAAAATCATCGTCGTCAACGTCGTGACTGGTGCGTTGAAAGGCAACAATGGAATGATGAGTGGAATCACATTGCGTTTTCGGATGAATCCCGATTTTGTTTAGGAGGCCACGATGGTCGGCAACGGATCAGACGAATGCGTGGTGAACGTCGTCGTCTGGATCTGGCTATTGAACGCCACGTTCACCGCACTCTTGGTGTGATGGTTTGGGGTGCTATTGCATTTGGTAGTAGATCCCGGTTATTATTCATTCGTGGCAACATGACAGCCGAGCGCTATGTAAACGATGTGTTGCAGCCAATTGTTGTTCCCTATGTAAGAAGCATCGGAGACGGAATTTTCCAGCAGGACAACGCACGCCCTTATATCGCTTGTGTTTCGCGGCAATTTTTGGAGTTGGAGAATATCAGAGTTTTGCCATGGCCACCGAGATCTCCAGATCTGTCCCCAATAGAAAAAGTGTGGGATTGGATGGGTCGCCATATCCGTGATTTACCCCGTCCTCCAACAACTTTAGATGAACTCCGGGTTGCAGTACAAGAAGCGTGGGACGCTGTACCCCAGGAGTTCATAAACAATTAAATCGCAAGCATGCCTCGACGTGTACAAGAGTGTATAGAACAACACGGGGCACACACCCATTACTGATAAATATGAGACTATTTTAATAAAACTTTGATGATTGCTTGGGTGGACACATTCTTTCATTTTCCCAAAATATTATCCTTAAATTGCCTCAATTTCAAGGTGTTCGGATTCCACTTGCGAGTAGTATATTAAGTATATATTATTTATACTTTATGTTTCCTTGAAAAGAATAAAAACTTGCGACCTCGGTTAAGGATGCAATGTAGGACAGTTGCTCTTGAAATACTTGAAATATGTTTTTTTGACACATTTATAATAATTTTACTTATTCGTAGGTGTTGGTTCAAGTAAGAATTACCTAAGTTTGAAGCAAATGAGAATATGAGACACTTGATCATAGTCGTGAGTTAAAAATTACATTTGACTGATAGCAGAACGTAATTTCTGAATTTAAAAGAATAGCTTGAAATGCATAATAAACCGTTATACATGGGCATAGGTCATCTGCTTAAAATTTTTATTTGTTTTTGTATTTATTTTTCAAAAGAAATCATTTTTTGTAAACACGCTTCCCATGACATTTACTGAGTTTTATTTTATAGAAGTTGGTATATCTCAATAAATTTATGTTCAAAGAAGAAAGCTTTGGAATTTAGAAAAAAGTCAACGAACATGGATGAGCATTTTGTACAAAAACTGTTAAAAAATGATTGTGGAGTTGTAATAGCAGCTTTCCACAATGTTTTGATTAAAAAAAAAAAAGTTTCAATAAGCAGAAATGCGTGCAGTTTTGTTTTCAAGAGAATATTTTTTAATATGCCGCAAGATTTATTTTTTTTTTTTTATTATTATAAAATATTATAACCTACTTGTAGTAGTGTATGATTTTCTAAATAATTTTTCAAAAAGACACCAGGAGCTTCTGTTGACTCTTATCATCTGTAGCGCATCCGCTTTTGCCATGTCAATGATCAGACTAAAGCTTTAAACTGTTCTTTCACTTATAAAGATTCAAAGAACTGAAAATTTTTCTATTTTCTCTCATCTTACTATCAATTAACAAATTATCCGCTGTTGACTGAGTTTTATGGAATGTTCAGATTGAGAAACTATTCTACAGAATGTCCCATGACAGTGGGCGTCTATCTATAACTCAAAAAATACTGAAAAGTTGGTAACGTATTTTCTTTGACATGCTCTATTTGAATCAAAAATTTACAAAAATCTGACACTTCCTGTTATGATAGACCTCAAATTTCTTATTTTAAATAAAACACTCTATATTTTTTCACGTTTTTGAATTCTACAATGTATTTTGGGTCACTTTTATACCAACAATTTTTTTCCTAAACTCAACCATTTTAAAGATATCTGCAACTTTAAATAAAAAATGACAGATGCAGAGTTAAAAGTAATCAGTAATTACGGCTAAACGACTATTTATTTTAAAATAATCTTTTGGCATTTTATAATGCAACATTTTAGACAGTAAACCTCACTAAAAAATCAAACCAATGTTCTACAGGATGTTCAAAAAATATATTTGAAAATTGACATGGAAATGTTATCAAAACTCACTTTGCACTGGCACTTTTAACAACTTTTTGAAGCTAACAGTGCTAAGAAAACATTCTAAATAAAACTGGCACGACAATTTAATAGGTAGAAAACAGTTTTTCCTAAATAACTAAAAAACCATAGGGTTTGGGAAATATCATACAAGAATATCTTTTATTTTTGAAGCTAAATCTAAACATAAAAACATAAATGGGAGTTTCCATTTGAAAATTTTGAATTTTGATAACATTTTCATGTCACTTTTCAAATGTATTTCTTGAACATTCTGTAGGAGATTGGCTCAATTTTTTAGCTGGATTTACTATTTTAGAACCATTATGGAATTGATAGTCGTTTAGCCATAATTACGGGTCACTTTTAACTCTGCATCGCCATTTTTCAAATAAAATTGCAAACATCTTTGAAATGGTTGACTTAGAAAAAAAAAACATTGGTATAAAAGTTACCTAAAAATCTTCGTAGAATTCAAAAATGTGTAAAAGTTGAGGTCTACTTCCGGTATGACCGGAAGTGCCACATTTCTGAAAATGTTTTAGAAATACAGAGTAACTTGAAAAAACTTCGCGGCCAAATTTTGAATTATATGCTGTCACTATTAATTGAGTTTTTTGAGTTTGGAGACACTTTGTATTATCACACTGGCAACAATATTTCAATTAAACTTTCGCATTGTCCTTACTTGAATTATTAGATTCTTGATGATTTTCCACTTTGTTACTTTATATGATCACCAAATTATTAGTTTCTACAATAAGATTTCAATCAAAGTGTGTCTGTTTTATTTAGTACATTGGAAGGATCTAAAGAAGAATTTTGCTTCATTTATTATCGTTTTCACAGTACAATTTTAATATTATAAACCAAAAATAATTTACTTCCGAATCTGTTGCTTTTGCCATTAAGTTTTTATTTTCTCATAGTTGTCGCTTATGATAGATACAAAGGCTGAAGTAGTCTATTTGTCTATTTGAAGCGTTCAGTTCTAATGTTAACAATACTTACTTTGATAAATACGACAAACTCCTATATAAATGTTTGAAGATTTATGTGTAAAGATCTATGAGTAACGATGTACAATAAAGTAGTGGGAATCCATACAAACTTATGTGGGCACACTTGTTGGAACAGTGGGTCGAAAGAACAGTTTACTGTAGCCTTATGTTTCAAACATGAATGAATGGAATAGTCTGACACACAAAATCAATTCGAGAAAATTGTTCACATTTTCCATATTATAACATCGTGAAAAAATTCTAGTTAAATGTTGTTTTTTTTAATATAATAAAATTGCCAGTTTTTTATCTAAATTCTAGATTAATAGCAGTTACCAAAAAAATATCATTTTTGTTATCGTCGGATAGCAATTAAATTTTGACGGTTTCGACACAAGGAACTTAGAATGCAATTGACTCAATTATCTTATTATGACTGCCGAATATTAAACTCGTTACATCAAAGGAAAGGGTCTGTGATGAGTTTTAGCATCTCAAGGGATCGCCGAACAAGATTGGAATAAGAAAATTTCCAAGTTAAGAACTAACAAATTATCAAAAACCATTAGAAGTCAGACAGTGTGTTACTTGAAAATAGATTTTTAAAAATTCTTATTAAGTCATCTAAGATTTTTGTATATGTAGGTGTAGCAACACTCTCAATTTTTGAAAGCGATAAAATATGTTCCTAACTCTAAAATCTGGCATCGAATAGATAGAATTAACATAACGCTGCTGGGTTTTAAATTTTAAAATTTAAATTAGCGCAATAAATTTCGTGAGTCTACTAACAGTCTGATTACGAATACATATTCAATTTTTTCATTTATTTGCTCTTTTACTACACAATCTTAGGTATATTTAATGAAAATACATACTCCCAACTCTGGCTGAAAATATTAATCAATGTTTTTGAAAAATAAACACTACTTTTGTTTCAGACAAATACCTTTTGCTACTTGTTTGTAGACAGAATTGGGACAAATCTTTTATATCGACACAGCGCAGCTTCCAGAATATCTCTTGGGAGATTAATGCTGTATCGTGAACAAACGGTTCAATAAATTTTATTTCCGATGTTTGTTATATTGTGTAAAAAGTAAATATTTGATACTATATGTAATCCAGGAATACCTCCAAAAAAAATCTTTTATATAGAATTGATTGATTTTCTCTTTAATACTCTTTATACAAATACAAATTATCTTTACAGTTGTCAAGACTGAATATTTATTTATTTCAAATAAATTCTAGTTTTATTGGTAAATTATACAAAAATGTAAACTAACTTATGATTTTTTGATATCAAAAGAAAAGAAGAAAAATGTGAAAGACACTTAAAAATATCACAAGTGATTTTATGTCAGTCATACTTTATTCTTAGTGGACAGCATTTAGTTTACAATAAAATCTAATGATTTATATAAAGACGAAAAATCTTATTCTTTAAGGTTGAGTTAAGTCAGTTTGGTGCGTACAATGTGCATAGATATAGTATCTACATATGTATAGCACATGCATATTTTTTAGCTATTTGGAAAAATGTTCTTTCAACTCTTATACCCCTATATAAATTTCAGCCAAACAGGGTATTTCACAAAGTAATTTATGTTGTGGTTTTTGATGGATAAGGTAGAGGAAATGTTTCAATAATTAATTAGTTCTATGACAGGAGGAGCAAATACACATTCACACACACATTTATATAACAAGATAGGAGGAACCTGAAGAATTATAATAAGGTTTATGCAAATAGATGTAATTATCCTCCTTATCTGACGTCCGAAGTTGTCGTGAATGCGCAACATCAATCACTGAATGTAGTGAGAAAAAAATTACGAAATCCGACCCACGAAGATTTGAATTTCATCGTAGCGACAAAACATATGTTAATATGACGAAGCGACATATGTCATACTAGTCTCAAAAACAATAGGACATAAATTTGAAATTTTTTCATATTCATGTTAATTCTAGAAAACGATTTATTATTCATTTGAATGATTGAAAAAGAACGACTTTAACGATGAAAGAGAAGCTGATATTTAAGCATAAATCCGGACCTCGCTGACGTCAAATATCGCTTTAATTCCATTTGGCTGCCGGTCGATGGAATAAAATAAATCTAACCGAATACAATGCATAATCTATAATTCATATGGAATAGCAAAAACTCCCTCGTTACTGTACAGATTTATATCCGATTCGTTTCGCCCACCACAGTAGAAGAAGATGGAACAAAATATAACAACATAACTGCCGCCCAAGAACAATCTCTAAATGTTTTTACAAAGTTTTCGATTACGAGTTATTTACTTGTATGGAACATTTCAAAAGCTTTTTACTTGCTTTAATTTATTATTTGAATTTCTTTTAAATGCTTGCCGGAATTTATTACAGCTTCCGATAAATATGGGAGAGATTGGGATCTTTCAACTGATGTGATCTCTGATAGTGCTGTAAGCTTATAATACGAATTTTTATTGACAGTTTAGCGACGTTTAACGACCTAATTATATGAAGATTATGCTGTTCAAAAACACATCAATCCTTCACTATAAAAATGTCATTTTATTTCATATGAATAAATATAAATCAATAGCTCTCAAGCTGAACCGAGTAATAAAAATTCATCTTTTCAACTAAAAATAAAACGAAAACACAACACGCTTTCGACCACATGATGACATGATGAGAAATCGGTCGGTTTAAAAAACTTTCCTGAAAAATAAACCAAACTGTTCATTCCAATACATGTAATTCTGATTTTTTACTCTTGGAGAATACAATAATTAATTTTCTCATTTTTACTTTATATTTATACATATTGTAAATCGTAAACGCAACCTGTTCCTATGCTTATTTATTTGGTCGGAACTCAAATTACTCTGTGTTTTCCTTCCTGCCATTCAAAATCTGTCGTTTCCGCCGCCGGTGATATCATCTAAGCTTTCATTGTAGATGAAACCGCAGGACACCCGATACGTATTTCCTGCTGCAGCAGCTGGTCTTCTTTAGTCGCAGGAGTTTGCCACCATAACACGTGACCGGCAGGAGAATATTCAACGACACACGTCGTTTGAGACTGTATTTGGACATGTCTCAGAGACCGGTAATCGAACTGAGAAGCGAAGAATTGATAAGAAATCGCGCACTGCAAGAACTCGATGTATGCGAGACCTGCTCAACAGTTGCTTCTAAGCTGAATCGTAATGGGACTTTTGTGTCGACATTTCGACGGAAGGTCGATAGAAAGCGAGATTTCTTTTTTTAATAAACTGAACGAAAAGCTGTTCACGTTTATTGCTACTCTTTCGGAAAAAGCGAAATATCAAATGCAGGAATGAACATTTAAATGTAGTTTATAAAAATACAATAATATTTATTACCGAATTGGATTTTTTACGGATATTGCAGAAGAAAGTTATAAAAACTTGTGCTTTCCGAAAATATCGCATCGACTAAAAAAGGGATTAGGATTATGGCTTAAAACAGAAGAGAAAATGTCGACCTTTGTCAGAATTCATTTTAATTTATTTTACTTCCGTTTTCAAAAATTTTATGTAATTTTATTTGTGATATTTTACTTCTCTTTTGTACATGCTTGTACAATTATGTTAAAGAATAAGTTGTAGTGATGGAATTTGAAAAAATCGGTGCTACCTGCTGTGAGAAGTGTCCACAATAAATTTTTCAGTTAGTGAAGCTGATCGAGAATCTGGACCACCCACAGATCAGACGAAGCGCAAAACGACGCCATGATCAAACTCCAAAAACAATTCGGTTATGATTCTAATGCGAAATGGAGATTACACTTTCGACGATTTTGTGATAAAGAAAAAAAACTATAAAAAAAGCTTCTAAACTGTTTTATCGGCGTGAAAATATTATAGGAGTTTAATTCTGGGAAACTGTGTCTGGCCGTCTCGCTTTTAAATAGCCTAATTTTCCGCATTATGATGGAATTTTATGCGGATGTTTCGAATACATTATTTGCTAAAGTCTTAGTAGGGTTATAAAGGTAGCAGTGGCGAATACGAGTTTGTTTTTCAAACGGGTTGATTTACGAATACGGTGTGATGTAAAATAGTCATCGAGGCCATATTATTCGTTACTCTCAACTCGAAGTGTTTTCGTAAAACCTTCATTATATCAAGTGTATAAAAATTTTATTTCAGATAGATAACAAATTACTTATCGCAGATGTTTAAATACAATAATGAAACAAAACTAATACATTTATTAGTTGTATCTTTCTATCTACACTATGCGCATTTACAGTTGCTAAATAAGGCCCTTCTTGGTTACTGTTGCAATAATAAATACTTCATGTAATTTATAGGTAGAGCTTCAGCGTTCCCAGTATAAAAGCAGATAATTCAGTACCTCTGAATATCCATTGCCGTGCAGTGTAAATCCAAACAATCCGCGGAGTTTAATGAGGCAAAATTCAATAGACAGCTTATTTTATTTCTAAACATGAGGTTGTACCTTTTGCTAAAATGTTTGTAAACACTTGGAAATATGTATAAGCAGTATTATTCAGTTTATATACCAAATTGAGAATTAAATATCAAAATATTATGAATGTGAAATATCTTGGTGTATAATTAGAAAAAAAGAAAATTTCTGCACTGACTTACATATGGTGAAATTCATATACCTTTTTATTTACGTCACAAGAATGAACTATTAAGAAAAGACATCGGTGATACTTCTAGATGTAATACACAAGAAGAGAGAGAGATTTTTGTATGCCAATTAAGGAGCCACAATTGTTCAATTTTTTGACTTGAAATTTGACACTTTTCATCACAGGCATTAAAATGGTGAAGCGAACAGTTTGCAGTTGTAGAAACATGACTTTGTTTTCATTTTTAAGAAGCTTTAGATTTGTCTTTACCGACTTTAAGTAAGATTTCAGAGACAAGCAAAACGAATGTGAAACTATGAACAGAAAAAAAATTGCAAATGACTTTTTATTTTTGGATCTAAAAGCTATACACAATGAAATCTCCATTTAAAAAAATCGTTAGTATTTAATTATTTTCTGTATAAAATTGGTTCCAAGCGAGAAATAGAGTTAGATCAAGATGAAAAAGATGTATCACAGCTGGACTGGCTGGAAGGGCTACTACAAGTATTGAGATTCAGAGCTGATGTTGATGCTAAAAACTTTTATAAAATGCAAGAAGTAAAAGTGAGAGAACAGTGAAAAGAAGACTTGATCAAACAGATTGGAATAGCGACTAGCTTTCATTGAGAAAAATACTAAAAAATTGATAAAATACTTAAAAATTCAATTGATATACTTAAATCTGTATGAAATTTTGTGTCAGTCTATTCACATTGATTTGAAAATATTTTTTCATCTGCATGAATAAGTTTAAAGACATATAAGTACGTGATGATATTTTTATAGAAATAGGTTTGGTATTTACAATTGACAAATAATGAAAATCTTGGAAATAAATAATTTTGGAAAGATGGCATCGTCGCTGTGACGTAATTGATGACGTAATTTAGAAATTATATGAATTTCATTGTATAATGGATGCATGCCTTGTAGTCGAGGCAAAAGCAAAAAAATGTTAGTTGCTAAAATAAGTAGACACAGAATTTGCAGCATAATTAAATAAAGCACAAACAATTTTTGTTATTTTAATCCGAATCAGAACCAATCAAATTTAAATCATCCTCAGAATCAGAGTTATCATCCAAATTTATAATGATTGGTTCGATGTCGTTTTGGTCAAATAGTTTTTCTCTTTCCCACCATTGTTTAATTTTGTCGAACACTGTTTGCCCAAATTTCTGGAGTGATTGTATTGAGAGCTTCATCCCACATTTCTAAAGCTTTAATGGTACCATATCCATCTCTGCCAATATGTTTATTATAATAAGTTTTAGTTAAACCCCATATCAATTCAATGGGATTGAATATACAGTGGTAAGGCGGAAGACGAAAAACCTCATGTCCATACTGGAACGCAAATTCGTCAACTTTATATTTTTTTGCGGTTTGTTCCTAACATTTACATTCATTTTATGTGTATAAATGAAAATCAGTACGCACTGTGAAACTGAGTGTAATAATTGTAATTTCAGATCATTATTTTCAAAAGCAACATTTCGTGCACGTAGCCATTTCTGTATCTCTTCTTTTCTCCAGCTATTATTTGGTGTTTTTTCAGCCAAAGTGGAATGATAACTCGCATTATCAAGCACTATTATAGAAGGTTCTTCTAGCTTTTTCAATAATTGTTCCTTAAACCACTGTAGAAAAGTGGATTCATTCATTTCCCCATGATAGTCAAAATTTTTGGTTTTTGAGAAGAATATCAAAGCTGCTTCTGATATAAACCCATGTTTAGTGCCCGCATGTAATACAATGTGTCTATAATAGGATCATTTTTTTTATTTTTATATAATTATCATTACCTTTTGCCATCCACTTTGGTGTGTTTAACACTTTTCTGATCGGTATCTTGCCATGAAAGTTTCGTGGTTCCATTCTCACATATCCATGTCTCGTCTAAACAAATTGCTTTGGTTGCTCAGTATTTAAATTTTTCATGTACGCATGCAAAAAAAGCGTTCGCAACACAGCAATCCATGGTAGTTCCATAAGACCTCGACGAAAGTCGTTTTTTCTATAGCAAAACTCCATTTCTTTTAACACTTTTCTAAAAGAGCTACTGTTGTAACATGCTATTCTTTGAAGTAAATTTCTGGTTAGTACTATTCTACAAAATTGATTATAAACTTACTTCTGGCAACCATATCTACCAATTTCTAATTTAGTTTTACCGTCTAAATCACAAATAACTCTTCTACCAGGTCGCTTTTTTTAGGACTGGTTATCTGACCATTTGTTGTCATAATCTGAGACGCTACTCACATTGCAATACTAATTTTAAGGGCACTCGCAACCCTCTGTAGGAACAACATTATGAATTAAAAAGATTTGGAATAAAAGCATCAGTAACAACCTCTTTAACCGCTGTAACTGGTAATAATGGACCCTTGTTATCTTTCTCTCTTGAAAAATAGCTTATAAGGTTATCAATAAATTACTTCACTTGTTTACTAAACGCTTTTGGCATTTTATGTAAGTTGAGGATAGAAATCAAACTGCAAACCTTTGAACTGACACTGAAGTTTTGAATGATTTGACATGCAAAAATGTAAAGCCACCTTTAGTTATAGCCAATTTTTGAGTAATAAAATCACTCAATTAAAAAGTTTTATTACAAATTTTTGTAACATCAACGCAATGTTTTTAAATATTTATACATAACTTTTTTGTTTGTCGAAAAAATAGACATTATACCACAATGAAGTAATGATTTTTCAAAAAAAAAAAAAAAACACAAATAAATTATTTTGAGATTGGTATTAATGATCGATGTATCATCACAAGTATTTAAAGTTATTTTTTCTTTGGTTGTTGTGATTTTGAATGATGTAAATGAAAATTTCAAAAATAAGTAGGCTATTTTAAAATTATTCAAAAAGGCCTAGAGCAAGTTTTTTTCAGTGCTTCTAAAGTGAACAAGTTTTATAACGTATGATAGTAATAAAAATGACATTTATAGCGTAAAAGCAATAATTATTAGATGTAAATGTGTAGCAAATATGCTGTTTGGAACTGAAACAACTTAATCTTATTTTACGTTAAATTATACAGAGAATATTTAGTAAGTTATAAATAAAAGTATCAATTTTGTAATGAAGAAAAAAAACAGCAAACAAATCATTAGATTTCGAACCAGATTTCAATAAAGTAAGTTGGAAAACTTACATTTACAAACAACTTTATATGTGTATTCAAGTCATAACTAATATCGGAACATTTCCTGTTGTGTTTAACTGGTTGCATCGCTCCAAATCAAACGCCTACATAAACTGAAATTTGCAACTCGCAACAACAGGCAACCATTAAGTTTTTTTTATTTGAATTTTTTCCTATACAAAAATCTATCATAGAGTATGGTGTTCGACTATGAAAGATGAATGTATCCTACACATCGACGTATTCTTAAGATCTGCCGCGGTTACAAGTTAGATTCAATCAGATGCCAAGACATCTAATGTCTCCCAAGCGATCTCTTCCCATGCAAATCACACCGTTACAACAACCAGCTGTCGAGGATTTTTCTAATATGTAAGCGAAACATATACAACCCTCCTACCTATTACCCGTGAGATGAAACTAATTTACAAAAGATGAGGGTTATAGTGGAAAAAGATGAGATCATCAGTTGATATTAGGCATGAAATATTTTAAGAGTTAAGAGAATGTTATTTGTCACTTGGTGAAAATTTGATTATAGGATTACTTGTCCTTTCGTTCTAATGAACAAAATTTACGGATTGCAGTCGACTGCGGTTGCTTTAAAGCAACTTATTGTAAATTACACAAGTTGAGTGCAACTTTTCAGTTCTTTGTAAATTAGCTATCAGTTTGATATTTATTTAATGAAAAAATACGAAGGACTGTTCTTGAAGGATATTTTTTCTAAGCTACATCCCTCAATATTTATGAAGTCAGATTGTTTTTGATTTACATATACAAAAGCTTTCAGTAAGAAAAAGAATTAGACTGCACCTACTTTTCATATGATTTCAGTCTGTTCTTACAGTAGCGTCATCATAAATTTTAAAAGATATTACACCATCGAAATGAAAGGTTCTTTTTACTACTTTACTTTACTAGTTTAACAGGGTTACCAAAGCACTTAATATTAAAGTTTGGCTTTAACTTTTTTACACTTGTTTTTAAAAGTTGAAGACACAAAATTTTGAAAGTAATCCAATTTTAATTTTGCCACAAGTTCAGAAAACTTGAAATGAAATTTGAATTTAAATAGTAATTTTAAATTAAACTACTGCATTGTTTTTATATACAGTGTCACCATTAAAGTCGGCTCCATATTGGAAAATTTATGAGATTTAGTTAAAATTTGATATAGGGATCAGTTTTCGCTTCAAATAAGATGGAAAATGGCAACAACAAACGATTGTCAGCTAATTTAACATTTCTTGCAGTGAATGGCTAAAAATGACATTTCTAGTCGGAATTTTGGAAAATTTTATTTTGTAATTTCATCAACGTGTGCAAAATTTGAAAAACCTAGCGTGAAGTTGATATTTAAAACATTTTTGACAAATAATCCTTTTCTAACTGTATCAAAATTTAACAAACTGCTATAAATTGGTTTATTTTTTAAATATATACTGTTACAAGCAACTTCAATAATAAATACTTTTCTTTTATTTCAATTTTTTTAAAATTTCGATTTTAGTCGCAAAAAAAATTGACACGAGCGGTGCAAAGTTGTTATAACTTCAACGTTCTTTCAATGATATTTAAATGCAAGATTAATGTAAGATTATAGGGAGATTGTCAGAAACGACACTAATTTAAATAGGCCTTTGTTTTCAGACCTTTTCTGAATATTTACCAATCACAAAAATCTGTTTTCAGATATGATCTTAAAATTAAGATAATATTGGATCAAAGCCTGTTTTAACAGTTTTTTCATAATTTTACATACTTTTAATACTGAAATATATTATATATCTAAATCTTTTTGAAAGAACGTCAAAATTATTAGAACTTTGCTCCGCTCACATCAATTTTTTTTATGACGAGATTTAAATTTTCAAAATTATTAAATCTAGAAAAGAATATTTATTATGAAACGTTAAATATCCAAAAAATAAATTAATTTATACTAGTTGAGCAAATTTTGAATTTGTAAAAAAGAATTATTTATCAAAAATGCCTAAAATGTTAACTTTACGCTAGGTTTTTCATATTTTACAAACATGCATAAAATTGCATTAGAAATAACTTTTTCAAATAATTTTTTTTCAAATTCAGCCTAGAAATGCCAGTTCTAGGCATTCACTGCAAGAAATGTTAAATTTGCTGACAAACGAACGCCGCTTAATCACATTTGTTATTGTCATTTTTCATATAATTTGAAATTTCAACTGAACCTTATAATAAAAAATTTTGCCATATAGAGCCGACTTTAATGGTGACACTGTATACAGGGTGAGTTTTTTAAAAGTATATTTTTATTTTGTATCAAAAAGTAATAGTAATACAAAAATCAACTTTTGTCATTAAAAACTTTATTTTTTCTCAATGCATGTGAATTTTTCGACTACTCTTTATAACAAATTTTGATCAATTAATATTAAATTATTGAAAAAAAAAATTATTTCCCATTATTTTTCATGACATTCTGGAAGAAACAATGCTAAAATATTGCTTTGCGCAAAAAATCAAATTATTCTCTGAATAGCTTCACAAAACAATTAAATTTATTCATTTGGTAATGCGCATCTTGTGGCTGTGTTGCCACAT
Source organism: Latheticus oryzae (assembly GCA_030157265.1). Classification (NCBI taxonomy): domain Eukaryota; kingdom Metazoa; phylum Arthropoda; class Insecta; order Coleoptera; family Tenebrionidae; genus Latheticus; species Latheticus oryzae. The sequence goes on from CM058049.1 coordinate 4,793,380, forward strand.
AATTGGGTGATATTAATAAAAATAAGCATTTTCTAATGAGCATTCACGTAGTGGTATAAGGTTTAACTGAAAAGTAAAAGGTTGCTGTTTTAGTGAATCCTTAATTTTGTATTAATAATGAAATGCATTTGCTTGATGTTTTTGAAGAATCTAATGTCTATTAAGTGTCACTTGAAAAATTTCTAACAAATTTAGCAAAAAATGTTGACTTTTTCTAAAAAAAATTTCGTCACAAATCCAACCGTATTCGAAACTGTTGGCTGGCTAACACTCATATCTTTATCAACGCCAATCCAAAATTCTAAAACCATCCAAACAAAGTCTTGAGAAAATTAATTATTAATAGGTTCGAGTTCCTTTATTAAGTCAGAAATGTACCTCAAAAATGCTTTCAACGACAAAATCCGATCCATCAATTTTTAGTTCTTGAATCTTGTCTAAATGATTATATATTTCTTTGGCATTTGCTGAATGAAAACCAGTCAGTAGTCTTCAACTTTCATATTGGCTTAATCAAGTCTTCTTCTCTAAATCCGCTTACTATCTACATCTCTGATTTTCCCCAAAAAGTTTCTGACATCAACATCAGCTTTGAATCTAACTCTCAATACTTTTAGCAGCATTTCTATAGATAGAAATGATATAGATATCATTTTTGCCCTGATCGACATTTTGTGAGTTATATCTAAGAACAATAAAAACTTTTTTGAACTACACCAAATTAATGGTTCGTTTTATTCCAAATTTCTACCAAGAGGAAAGACATTAAAACTGTATTGAATGAGTTGAAAATGAATCACATTTTGTCCTGTGAGTGTATTTTTATTTGAGTATAGGAACCTAAAACACTTCTTTCTCTAAGTGGTTTCCAAACTTATAGAATTTTAAGAAATCAAAGTAACAGAGTTTTGCACACGCTTTGTTTAAATTCCAATATTACGTTTGTTATTAATAGTATTCTTGATTGTATATTGCATAAGTCAAACATCTAGCAGACTTATATTTTTAAAAGCATTTGCTTAAATTTGTAAGCTTATCCTTTTATTTATTAATACAGAAATAAGCATTAGCTTATGCTAAATCAAAATTAGCAAAAACTTATGCTTAAATTTTCATATTAAACACAAGTAGTCAATGTTATGCCAATTATTTTAGTGGTGATACTACGAATGTCAACGGCGCTGGGACATGAATTTGACGAGTGTCTGCACGAGTCAAATTCGAAAGCGCCGTTGTACATAAGTGGCAGCACCGGAAAAATGATCTGCAGAACATTGACTAAGACTCGTATTCGGTGGACTCTTGAATGAATCAAATCTTTCGAACCAAAATGAAATAATTTATAAATCAAGCTATTTATGATGCGCTATTTTGACAAATATTTGATAACTGTCATAAGTGTCACATAAATGGCTTTCAATACATTAATTAGCTGTTTAGACTCTCAAAATTTTGTTGAATTACGATGTTAAGTGAAGTGAGATGATGGGGATTACTGATGCTGTAAGTAAAGTTTTAAGAATGATTTTTATTTGTTAAAAGTATTCACTCTTAGGACTAGTACAATATTCGATGATGGAATCATTACTAGTCCAATATTCGCTGCAATTCTTTTGTAACCATAGAAATGTCTAAAATTTCGGTTTTTTTATTGGTTGAAGAACGTTAAATGACAGATGAATTAAATAGTTATCCTTATTTTAATTAATACTCATTTAAGGAATTACTTAAAAAATCGCAAGTAAAAGCAAATGCTTATTTTTATTAATACCACCCACTGTATTGGTATTGTTCGATAATGCGGTCGATACCCACCCTTGAGCTTCTTACCTCCCACTCTTAAAAAAACTCACCTTGTATATATCACACGAAAAAGTTTCGGAATAGGAACTACTTTTATTTTTAGAAACACAAGAGATAAGGCACTAGACAGTAAAATCATATTTTCTGTACTTTGATTAAATAAAAAACAAAAACAATAAAAACACTTGCGATTATTTTAGAAATATTTATGTATCAAAAAACAGTTATAAATGAACAAAAATGACTCATTATGATTTAGAGAAACAGCAATACCTCGAGTTGTCAAAAACTGTTGAGTATTTTGATTGATTTTTTAATTGCTGGTTTGTGAATTCAAAATTGCAAAAAATTCCCTAATTTACATAAACTAGCAGATGTTTGTATGCAATCCATTGCTTTTATCAGGACCCTTTTAAGTAAAAAAATTATGAATCCATTTAAATGTTCGTTGTTAGTATTCAACTTTTTCTACAACAGCAAAGTAGGTAATAAAACAATTTTTTTCTTTTTTTGAAAAGTGTATTTATTGGAATATTTGCTAGAATTTTTTTGTTACTGAGATTTAAAATCAAATATCTGTTATTTTATTGTTCAATATTTAAAAAATTAAAAGTGAATTGAATAGCCAGAAACATTTTCCCAAAGTTGATATAATTCAGGTTATCACTGAGACATTTCTGTAAATTGAAAGATGACTTTTTAGTTATAAAAATTTATATAAACTCCTAAATGTACGACATTAATCATAATAATGTATGTGAATGTTTAATCTCTGTAAATATTATTATTTAAGCAATTTCGATAATAAGTTTTTAAGAATTTTAGGTGTAGGAAACACTTAATTAACTTAACAAATATATAACCATTTTTATTCTGTTCTTGAGTAAAAAAATAACTTGGTTCCATTTTTAATTCATTGCAAACAAATATTAGCAATTAGGGAGGGGTAATGTCCGTCGATAACAGCTTCTTTTCCATCCATCCCAAGCTTGGAAACCAAATTGGCCATGGATTTTTCTAGCACAACTTGAATCATCTGAGATATCTTCATTAATCAGATCTATAATTATAGTATATGGATACATATTATTATTTAATTGAAATTAAATTAAAAAAAAATATATTTATAATTTACCTTCACATTTTATATTGCATTTGCCTCCGGGTTTTTCAAAATTGCACCACTCTTTGCTGTTGATCTGCAAAATTTACGAATGAAACTGCATTATTAAATGCAGGTAGGCAAGGTGTATAAGATATGTATACAAGAAAGAAGCGGATGTTGCTGCATAGCGACACGAAGTGCTATGCTTATAGCTTCCGCTTGAACGATAGTTATTACCTGAAATAATCCAAGACCTTTACCTCCACTGGCTTTGTTAACTACCTTGGATGTGTCTTTAGCGCTTTCGCTTTCAATTAGACAAACCCCTGGAAGAAGAGGTATCTATATAATAAACCATAAACCCATTTTTCTTAGCACAAAATAAATGTGAAACATGAGAAGAAATTGATTGAGTCACGTTCTTAACACATTTTTGTGACAGCCATAGATCGGTTCTCAGACAATAGACTGAGCATAGAATTGCCAAGAAATTTGTTTATAAACAATTATTCCGCTAATTATAAAACCAAGGTTACGTTGTTATTTAATACTTTGAATGACAAGAACATTTTCACGTTGAAAATTTCTATTATCACAACTTTGTATTCAAAAATGATAAATTTTGAACTACATACAATTTCCAACAAAGCTTCTCGGAAACCCTTGTCTCAATAACTCTTGTGTCAGCCCGCATCTCGTGAATACTTTAGTTGAACTTTGTTGAAAACCGAAAGATGCGAATAATAGAAGAAATACACAATAATTCATTTTTTATTTTTTTTAATCACTTCCACACAAGCTTGTGAACTATGTTTGTTTTGAACATCCAAACTAATCGCGCATTTTAATATCAACTACTCGGTTTCCTTATCTGTTATGTAAAAATAAATTAAAGATCACAAACTTCGCGTCTTCACTGTAAAATTTCTGTTTAGTAAACTTGGTATGTTTGTGGTAGGTGTGAAGGCCTTGACTGTAAATCAAATGAATGGATTAAAATTAATTTCAATATGTTTGACAAAGGAAACCATAAGGCTCACCTCGTTTATAAATTAATGAATTTGAACAGGTGTATGCCGTGCGTTATTTGTTAATATTGTTATTTATGAGAAACAATTAATAATTATATTTCTGTGGCTGATTATGTTACTATTTAGTAATAAATCAGCGATTGATGGTGTGTCTGCATATACATATACAGTGTCACCATTAAAGTCGGCTCCATATGGGAAAATGTTTTATTATAAAGTTTAGTTGAAATTTGATATAGGGATCAGATTTAGCTTCAAATTATATGAAAAATGATAATAACAAACGTGATTGAGGGGCGTTCATTTGTCAGCAAATTTAACATTTCTTGCAGTTAATGGCTAAAAAAGACATTTCTAGACGGAATTTCGGAAAAATTTTATTTGAAAAAGTTATTTGTAATGCAATTTTATGCATGTGTGCAAAATATGAAAAACCTAACGTAAAGTTGACATTTTGAGAATTTTTGATAAATAATTCTTTTTTTACAAAATCAAAGTTTACACAATTAGTATAAATTAGTTTAATTTTGGAATATATAACGTTCTAAGCCTTTTTCTCAATAAAAATTCTTTTTTAGATTTAATAATTGTGACTATTTAATTCATCTGTCATTTAACGTTCTTCAACCAATAAAAAAACCGAAATTTTAGACATTTTTATGGTTACAAAAGAATTGCAGTGAATATTGGACTAGTAATGATTCCATCGAATATTGTACTAGTCCTAAGAGTAAATGCTTTTAACAAATAAAAATGTTTATATTTGTTAAGTTAATTGAGTGTTTCCTACACCTAAAATTCTCAAAAACTTATTATCGAAATTGCTTAAATAATAATATTTACAGAGATTAAACATTCACATACATTATTATGATTAATGTCGTACATTTAGGAGTTTATATAAATTTTTATAACTAAAAAGTCATCTTTCAATTTACAGAAATGTCTCAGTGATAACCTGAATTATATCAACTTTGGGAAAATGTTTCTGGCTATTCAATTCACTTTCAATTTTTTAAATATTCAACAATAAAATAACAGATATTTGATTTTAAATCTCAGTAACAAAAAAATTCCAGCAAATATTCCAATAAATACACTTTTCAAAAAAAGAAAAAAATTGTTTTATTACCTACTTTGCTGTTGTAGAAAAAGTTGAATACTAACAACGAACATTTAAATGGATTCATAATTTTTTTAATTAAAAGGGTCCTGATAAAAGCAATGGATTGCATACAAACATCTGCTAGTTTATGTAAATTAGGGAATTTTTTGCAATTTTGAATTCACAAACCAGCAATTAAAAAATCAATCAAAATACTCAACAGTTTTTGACAACTCGAGGTATTGCTGTTTCTCTAAATCATAATGAGTCATTTTTCTTCATTTATAACTGTTTTTTGATACATAAATATTTCTAAAATAATCGCAAGTGTTTTTATTGTTTTTGTTTTTTATTTAATCAAAGTACAGAAAATATGATTTTACTGTCTAGTGCCTTATCTTTTGTGTCTCTAAAAATAAAAGTAGTTCCTATTCCGAAACTTTTTCGTGTGATATATACAAGGTGAGTTTTTTTAAGAGTGGGAGATAAGAAGCTCAAGGGTGGGTATCGACCGCATTATCGAACAATACCAATACAGTGGGTGGTATTAATAAAAATAAGCATTTGCTTTTACTTGCGATTTTTCAAGTAATTCCTTAAATGAGTATTAATTAAAATAAGGATGACTATTTAATTCATCTGTCATTTAACGTTCTTCAACCAATAAAAAAAACCGAAATTTTAGACATTTCTATGGTTACAAAAGAATTGCAGCGAATATTGGACTAGTAATGATTCCATCATCGAATATTGTACTAGTCCTAAGAGTGAATATTTTTAACAAATGAAAATCATTCTTAAAACTTTACTTACAGCATCAGTAATCCCCATCATCTCACTTCACTTAACATCGTAATTCAACAAAATTTTGAGAGTCTAAACAGCTAATTAATGTATTGAAAGCCATTTATGTGACACTTATGACAGTTATCAAATATTTGTCAAAATGGAGCATCATAAATAGCTTGATTTATAAATTATTTCATTTTGGTTCGAAAGATTTCATTCATTCAAGAGTCCACCGAATACGAGTCCTAGTCAATGTTCTGCAGATCATTTTTCCGGTGCTGCCACTTATGTACAACGGCGCTTTCGAATTCGACTCGTGCAAACACTCGTCAAATTCATGTCCCAGCGCCGTTGACATTCGTAGCATCACCACAAAAATAATCGGCATAACATTGACTACTTGTATTAAATATGAAAATTTAAGCATAAGTTTTTGCTAATTTTGATTTAGCATAAGCTAATGCTTATTTCTGTATTAATAAATAAAAGGATAAGCTTACAAATTTAAGCAAATGCTTTTAAAAATATAAGTCTGCTAGATGTTTGACTTATGCAATATACAATCAAGAATACTATTAATAACAAACGTAATATTGGAATTTAAACAAAGCGTGTGCAAAACTCTGTTACTTTGATTTCTTAAAATTCTATAAGTTTGGAAACCACTTAGAGAAAGAAGTGTTTTAGGTTCCTATACTCAAATAAAAATACACTCACAGGACAAAATGTGATTCATTTTCAACTCATTCAATACAGTTTTAATGTCTTTCCTCTTGGTAGAAATTTGGAATAAAACGAACCATTAATTTGGTGTAGTTCAAAAAAGTTTTTATTGTTCTTAGATATAACTCACAAAATGTCGATCAGGGCAAAAATGATATCTATATCATTTCTATCTATAGAAATGCTGCTAAAAGTATTGAGAGTTAGATTCAAAGCTGATGTTGATGTCAGAAACTTTTTGGGGAAAATCAGAGATGTAGATAGTAAGCGGATTTAGAGAAGAAGACTTGATTAAGCCAATATGAAAGTTGAAGACTACTGACTGGTTTTCATTCAGCAAATGCCAAAGAAATATATAATCATTTAGACAAGATTCAAGAACTAAAAATTGATGGATCGGATTTTGTCGTTGAAAGCATTTTTGAGGTACATTTCTGACTTAATAAAGGAACTCGAACCTATTAATAATTAATTTTCTCAAGACTTTGTTTGGATGGTTTTAGAATTTTGGATTGGCGTTGATAAAGATATGAGTGTTAGCCAGCCAACAGTTTCGAATACGGTTGGATTTGTGACGAAATTTTTTTTAGAAAAAGTCAACATTTTTTGCTAAATTTGTTAGAAATTTTTCAAGTGACACTTAATAGACATTAGATTCTTCAAAAACATCAAGCAAATGCATTTCATTATTAATACAAAATTAAGGATTCACTAAAACAGCAACCTTTTACTTTTCAGTTAAACCTTATACCACTACGTGAATGCTCATTAGAAAATGCTTATTTTTATTAATATCACCCAATTATGTGGCAACACAGCCACAAGATGTGCATTACCAAATGAATAAATTTAATTGTTTTGTGAAGCTATTCAGAGAATAATTTGATTTTTTGTGCAAAGCAATATTTTAGCATTGTTTCTTCCAGAATGTCATGAAAAATAATGAGATATAATTTTTTTTTTCAATAATTTAATATTAATTGATCAAAATTTGTTATAAAGAGTAGTCAAAAAATTCACATGCATTGAGAAAAAATAAAGTTTTTAATGACAAAAGTTGATTTTTGTATTACTATTACTTTTTGATACAAAATAAAAATATACTTTTAAAAAACTCACCCTGTATACAGTGTCACCATTAAAGTCGGCTCTATATGGCAAAATTTTTTATTATAAGGTTCAGTTGAAATTTCAAATTATATGAAAAATGACAATAACAAATGTGATTAAGCGGCGTTCGTTTGTAAATTTAACATTTCTTGCAGTGAATGCCTAGAACTGGCATCTCTAGGCTGAATTTGAAAAAAAATTATTTGAAAAAGTTATTTCTAATGCAATTTTATGCATGTTTGTAAAATATGAAAAACCTAGCGTAAAGTTAACATTTTAGGCATTTTTGATAAATAATTCTTTTTTACAAATTCAAAATTTGCTCAACTAATATAAATTAATTTATTTTTTGGATATTTAACGTTTCATAATAAATATTCTTTTCTAGATTTAATAATTTTGAAAATTTAAATCTCGTCATAAAAAAATTGATGTGAGCGGAGCAAAGTTCTAATAATTTTGACGTTCTTTCAAAAAGATTTAAATGTATAATATTTTTCAGTATTAAAAGTATGTAAAATTATGAAAAAACTGTTAAAACAGGCTTTGATCCAATATTATCTTGGTTTTAAGATCATATCTTAAAACAGATTTTTGTGATTGATAAATATTCAGAAAAGGTCTGAAAACAGAGGCCTATTTAAATTAGTGTCGTTTCTGACAATTTACCTATAATCTTACATTAATTTGATGTTGGAAAATGTCTTGCATTTAAATATCATTGAAAGAACGTTGAAGTTATAACAACTTTGCACCGCTCATGTGAATTTTTTTTGTCACTAAAATCGAAATTTTGAAAAAATTGAAATAAAAGAGAAGTATTTATTTTTAAATAAATCAATTTATACCAGTTTGTTTAATTTTGATATTGTTAGAAATAAATTTTTTGCCAAAAATTTCTAAAATATTAACTTCACGCTAGATTTTTCAAATGTTGTACAAGTTCATAAAATTTAATTACAAACAATTTTTTCAAATACAATTTTCCGAAATTCCTACTAGAAATGTCATTTTCAGCCATTCACTGCAAGAAATGTTAAATTTGCTGACAAGCGAGCACTGCTGAATCAAGTTTGTTGTTGTCATTTTTCATCTAATTTAAAGCAAAAACTGATCTCTATATCCAGTTTTAACTAAACCTCATAATAAAAAAAATTCTCATATGGAACCGACTTTAATGGTGACACTGTATATGAGAAGTTTTGAATTATCTGTTGCATTGCGAAAAAACTGCCTAGTAACATTCAAAATGCTGTTAATCAGAAACTCATCTTTAAAGTCATTTAATTGAAATAATAAGACGGAACAAAATTTTATTGACTTGCTAGCCTTATCGGCGGCGTTTGTGTCTATATCAAATGCATAAAATCATTATCATCATAACAATAATTTGGAATAATCAATTGGAATAATAATTCAGCACTAATTAATAATTAACTATAATAATAATTGATATTACTCCCGACAAATTTAGTGAATTTTTCTTGTGAAAATGTTATCGAAAAGTATTTTAAAAAATCTTGTGACAACTGTTTGGTAAAAAAACTGATTTTTTAATCCTATTTAGAAATAAATCAAATATTTATTCAGTCTAAGCTAAACTAACAAAATTACGCCGACTTTAGGCAAGTGCACACAAAATTAAATCACAGTAAGTTGTTTTAAGGACAAATAATAAAACAGAAAAATTAAAATTTATTATACGCAAAGTAAACAAAAACGAGTTGTAACATATCGTTGTCTAATGGCTAGTATGTTTTATTAATAATTCATAATTTATTAACGCTAAATATTTTCAGCAGTGCAAAATATGCATCAAACAACTTTTTTGTTGCTTTTTTTAATAGACGTTTGTGACAGCTGTGTGACTGATAGCTATTTAAAAGGTTAAACAATGTTTATCTAATTAAATTATCAGTGCAATCATTGATTGAATAATTGATCATTTAAAAGTTTTTATTTAATAAAGTAACCAAATTTGGTTTTGAATTGTATCGTTGGATAATAAGAATTAAATGTATATCTTGATTTGTTATATCCAAATGAATAGTGAAACTACCAGCTGCACATTTCTAGTCTTCGAGTTCAAAGAAGCAGCTGGACTTTTTATAGCATTATTCAGGCTGGATTTAGCACATGATCACAATTTATAATGTTCGTCAATGTCTCTCTGCAATGCAGACTTGTTCTATACTAAGACAAAAACTTAGTTCACGTCATTTCTCGTTTTCTTATTTATCTCTTTCCAAACAAAATATTAAAGTATCTATACTTGAACTAACCATTTTGCGCATTAACATCTGCTCATGACTTGTTGTGTATTTTGCAACGTTATCAATAAAGAAACAATCTGATGAAATGTTTATATAAATACTTCATAAAAGAATTAATGTGTCCATAAACGATCTTATACACTTTCGATACCTTATTAGGTGTTCCATTGAACCGAATGAGACTCGAATTCCATACATGTGGAAGGAAAGCAATAATGGCTGCTTCATAAATAACAGATAAGACACTGCTGCATTCAGTTTAATTTAACTAATAATTATAATGGGGACTTGTCCTAACTTATTTTAATTGGGTACTGTTTAGTTTGAAATGTATTCAGATAGTATGTGGAAATTTTGGCTTTCTCTTCTTTATGACGTTGCGTTTGTAGGTGGTTTGTTTTTATGATTGTACAGAGACAGTGCAACAATACATTTGTTAATGAACAACTGAAATTAACTGTTTTATTATGGTACGCTTGAAATGTCCATTCCCATGAGACAACCAAATATTCAACAGCAAATTTATATAATTTCTATTTACAAAATTAAATAAAAATATGTTAACGTTGATTGATTTTTTTTTTAATTTGAATCATCTTAAATTATAAGTATGGCTTTTCGTCTAATTTTGTTTTTTTTTTTTACTACTTGATTTATTAAAATGGGTTAACTTTTAAGTGTATCAAAACTTTCAAAAGAGTATACTCATAAAAAGATAAAGATTAATAAAAAATTATAAATTGAAATGAATTTTTTTTCTTTGAGGCGTTTAAGAAAAAAATATGTTTATTTTATAGAATTGCATTCCTATTCATCCATGCCAGTTCCTGAGATATTTCTAGATGCAAACTGCCAATGATGGTAATCAGAAGCGCAATCGTTATTCCTTTGGAAGCTTTATTGCTTCATTTAACAATGCGTTTGTCGGTATATAATAATTTTACATAATTTTCGAATATCTAGATTTTCAATCTAATAAAGTTTCTGGTTGTGATAATAAAAAGTTAAAAATGTTTCCAGTTTTTTTGTTATACAGTGTCACCATTAAAGTCGGCTCCATGTGGAAATGTTTTTTTATTATGAGGTTTAGTTAAAATTGGATATCAGTTTTTGCTTTAAATTAGATGAAAAATGACAACAACAAACGTGATTTAGCAGTGCTAGCTTGTCAGCAAATTCAACATTTCTTGCAGTGAATGACTGAAAATGATATTTCTAGTCGGAATTTCGGGAAATTTTATTTGAAAAAGTTGTTTGTAATGTAATTTTATGGACTTGTACAACATTTGAAAAACCTAGCGTGAAGTTAATATTTTAGACATTTTTGGCTAATAATTCATTTCTAACAGTATCAAAATTAAACAAACTGGTATAAATTGGTTTATTTAAAAATAAATACTTTACTTTTACTTGAATTTTTTTTAAATTTCGATTTTAGTCACAAAAAAAATTGACATGAGCGGTGCAAAGTTATCATAACTTCAACGTTCTTTCAGGGACATTCAAATGCAAGTCATTTTCCAGCATCAAATTAATGTAAAATTATAGGGAGACTGTCAAAAACGACACTAATTTAAAAAGGCTTCTGTTTTCAGATATTAAAACTAAGATAATATTGGATCAAAGCCTGTTTTAACAGTTTTTTCATAATTTTACATACTTTTAATACTGAAAAATATTATACATTTAAATCTTTTTGAAAAAACTTTAAAATTATCAGAACTTTGCACCGCTCATATCAATTTTTTTATAACGATATTTAAATTTTCAGAATTAGTTAATCTAAAAAAGAATATTTATTATGAAAAAGGCTTAGAACGTTATATATTCTAAAAATAAACTAATTTATACTAACTGTGTGAACTTTGATTTTGTAAAATTATTTATCAAAATAGCCTAAAATGTTAACTTTACGCTAGATTTTTCAAATTTTGCACACATGCATAAAATTGCATTAGAAATAACTTTTTCAAATGAAATTTTTTCAAATTCAGCCTACAAATGTCAGTTCCAGCCATTCTGCAAGAAATGTTCAATTTGCTGACAAACGAACGCTGCTTAATCTTGTTGGTTATTGTCATTTTTCATCTAATTTAAAGCAAAAACTTCTACCTATATCAAATTTCAAGTAAACCTTATAATAAAACATTTTCCCATATGGAGCCGACTTTAATGGTGACACTGTATTTGTATATGCAGACACACCATCAATCGCTGATTTATTACTAAATAGTAATATAATTTGCCATAGAAATATAATTATAAATTGTTTTTCATAAATAACAATATTAACAAATAACGCTCGGCATACACCAGTAATTCAAAACTTCTCATATACAGTGTCACCATTAAAGTCGGCTCCATATGGAAAAATTTTTTATTATGAGGTTTAGTTAAAATTGGATATAGAGATCTGTTTTGTTTTAAATTAGATGAAAAATGACAACAACAAACATGATTTAGCAGTGCTAGCTTGTCAGCAAATTCAACATTTCTTGCAGTGAATGACTGAAAATGATATTTCTAGTCGGAATTTCGGGAAATTTTATTTGAAAAAGTTGTTTGTAATGTAATTTTATGGACTTGTACAACATTTGAAAAACCTAGCGTGAAGTTAACATTTTAGACATTTTTGGCTAATAATTCGTTTCTAACAGTATCAAAATTAAACAAACTGGTATAAATTGGTTTATTTAAAAATAAATACTTTACTTTTACTTGAATTTTTTTTAAATTTCGATTTTAGTCACAAAAAAAATTGACATGAGCGGTGCAAAGTTATCATAACTTCAACGTTCTTTCAGGGATATTCAAATGCAAGTCATTATCCAGCATCAAATTAATGTAAAATTATAGGGAGACTGTCAGAAACGACACTAATTTAAAAAGGCTTCTGTTTTCAGACTTTTTCTGAATATTTACCAATCACAAAAATCTGTTTTCAGATATTAAAACTAAGATAATATTGGATCAAAGCCTGTTTTAACAGTTTTTTCATGATTTTACATACTTTTAATACTGAAAAATATTATACATTTAAATCTTTTTGAAAAAACTTTAAAATTATTAGAACTTTGCACCGCTCACATCAATTTTTTTTATGACGAGATTTAAATTTTCAAAATTATTAAATCTAGAAACGAATATTTATTATGAAACGTTAAATATCCCAAAAATAAACTAATTTATACTAGTTGAGCAAACTTTGAATTTATTATTCATCAAAAATGCCTAAAATATCAACTTTACGCTAGGTTTTTCATATTTTACACACATGCATAAACTTGCATCAGAAATAACTTTTTCAACTAAAATTTTATAAATTCAGCTTAGGAATGCCAATTGTAGCCATTCTCTGCAAGAAATGTTGAATTTGCTGACAAACGAATGCCGCTTTATCACGTTTGTTATTGTCATTTTTCATATAATTTGAAGCTAAATCTGATCCCTATATCAAATTTCAACTAAACTTTATAATAAAATATTACTCCATATGGAGCCTACTTTAATGGTGACACTGTATGTTAAATAATTGAACGAATTATTTTATAGATTTCAAATAATGTTTAATTACTGTTATTCTACTCTCTTATGGATGGTTGAATTTCATAATGGAAAATTTCAAACTGGCAGTTTTCTACATAAACAAATAACGAGGAAACAATACGTGTATGCTGCTGCAAAAAAGCATTTAATGAAGCTTCTTGTATAAAGAAGTGAAACCAGTCCTCTTTGTGCTGCCTGCATAAACGAATCTCTACTAAATAAACAATGAATATTTATTGTTCTTTCCATCTACTTTCCTTTATACCGAGCACCGGAAAAGCAATACAAATATTTTTTTCCAATTCCAATTATTAAAATGCTCATTTTGTCAAATGGCATTTAATCAAAAGGATGAATAAAATAAACCAAAACAGTGAATAAAATGTTTATAGCAACATTTTATTCACACTGTTATTGACAACGCGAATAAAAAAACCGTTGAAAATTTCGTTACTATGGTTGATGAATAAAGACATTTTATTCACTAATGCCATAAATAGCTATTATCATGGACGTATTTTTTTTCAATATGTATTCAGTTTTGGACTAAAAAATGGATTATTTTGCAGAATGTGGTGGCTGTTGATGTCACTAGTTTGGTGGTGCGGAACCTGTGCCATCCCCGCTCCGGGCCCGGAAGTGTGGAAATGTCCAAAAATTTCTGAACAACCTGTAGTGGAATGCAGTTGCGACATGCCACACACCTTACGCTGTACTGGAGATAAATCAGCGATGGCCATCATTGGTATAAACTCATAATTAAACTGTTAACACATGTTAATTATTTTAATTTGTAGCTAAGACATTAAGATCGCTGAATGTAGCTTATGTGTCTCTTTTGGATTGCACAGTTCAAAATGTGAGCGTAATATCTGGACCATTATTAGAAGGCATTGCTCTTCACGGTTTGGTGGTATCCTCTGGAGAAATAAAAGAGATCGATCAATCAGCATTTCAAGGACTGGCATCGCCTCTTCAAGCGTTGGGTTTACCTAATAACAAACTGACTGCAGTGCCTACGCAAGCATTAAAATCCCTTCCAGAATTAGATAGACTCGATTTATCGAGCAACAAGTTAAAAAGTTTAGAAGTAAATTCTTTCAAGGTATGTTTGATCTTGTCACTTTTTTGAAGGATTAATGAATTTTTTTACAGGGTTTGAGAAATTTGTCGTTTATCGATTTAAGCGATAATATTTTAAACAAAATCGCACCAAATACCTTTGACAACTTACCGCAACTAAAGATACTAAGACTGAGAGGAAATCATTTAACTATTCAAACAATTTCCAAGTTAAATCCTCTACGAACTGTAGAAGAAGTAGATTTATCGGGCAATAGTCTAGTTGGACCCTTGGGTCCCAAAACATTCCCTAAAATGGATTCTTTAAGAGATTTACAGTTATCACACAACTCACTTAGTAGTATTAAAATGGGAGCGTTGCAAGGATTGAGTAAACTTTCGTCTTTATCTTTACAACACAATCAGATTGATGTTCTTGAAGATCACGCTTTTAGTTACTTAACCACTTTGGTGAATTTAGAACTAGCTCATAATAGAATCGTTGCAGTATCTGGGGCTTCGCTAGCTCATTTATCGAAACTTACTGACTTAGATCTACGACACAATTTTCTTCGTGCTTTGACTGCAGACTTAATTTTGCCTTTAAAAAATCTCAAGAACTTGAAACTTGACGATAATGATATATCAATTGTGGCCAGTGACGCTTTAAAAGAAACAACCGTTTTAAAACATCTAACTTTATCTGAGAATCCACTGAATTGTGACTGCAGTCTCTCAGAATTCGCTTCTTGGTTGACCAATTCCAGCTTACTGAAAGAAGACAAAGCAACAGCAGTCTGCGCAACACCTCCATCGTTAGAAAATGGTCTTTTAATTGAAGTACCGACTGAAAGTCTTTTATGTGGAGATCAAGATGATCAAGAAGCATTGATTGCGCCTATATCGACAACTTACAAAACCAAAATTAATTTAAATAGATTTGAATTTGATGGAGAAACTATTAGTCTTCAGTGGAATGTTGAAGATGAAGCGTCGCCCTATACTTGTGATGCTTTGATCGTATATGAAGAAGAAGGCGATCGGGAAGTTTTGGTCGAATCGAATCCACTCAAATGCAATTCATCAGAAACAGCAGATCCACGAATTCTCAGTGTTACTGTACCAAATGGTATTGATCTTCAATTAGAACACCGATATCGATACTGTGTTGTTCTTTTTGAAGCTGGACAAACTGACGATGTTTCTTTAATCCTGGGTTGTTCAGATATGATTCCACTAGTCCCGAATACTCGGTCACAACAACATATAACAAAAATTGAAACTTCTACCAAATTTCCTAAAGTTTTAGCTATTCATGCTAATTTAACTCATTATGGTAGTTTATCTATAGATGTTAAAATTTACCCTCAAGTTCCATGTGAATTAAATTTGGCAATTCTTGAACAAAGTGATTTACTATCCCAAAGAAAAATAAACTGTAGTGATCCTAAATATGTCTTTGTGGGATTAGAAGAAGGACCATATAGAGTGTGTGCTAATATCGTTAAGCCAGAATCTATTAGTGACAATACTAAATCTCGATGTGTGACAGTTTTCAAAAGAGAAATTCGTGGGTTTACTACTATCGACATTATTTTCGTGTCGGTGTTTTTCATTTTGTGTTTTATTGTGATAGCTTTAATATGGGGAGTAAGAAGAGTTTTACTAAAACCGAAAATACAGACACATCAGTGTTTTTTACCTCCGGAGAATGAAGAGCAACAACACAATCGATATGTGAAACTTCAAGCTACTACTAAATTATAAAACATTTGTTGATTTGTTGTGATGTTTATTGACATTATAGTGCCATATCAATTTTAAACTTCTCAAAAATGCAAAAGTTTTGTTGAGTGGAGATTTTGTTTGTAAAATGTAATCTGTATATAGGCGATTAATAAGAGAAAAATCGAAATTTATAGTCTTAAAATTAACAAATAATATTTAAAGCACTCTAACCACATTAAGAAATATTTATTTTCATTGCGAAATACAAATGTAATTTTTTTACAAATATTACTAGACTGTGGTTATAATCGTTTTAATACAGCTATGAAAATACCCCATTTTTTAAATTTTTCAACAAAAAAATTGGTTTAAATGATGGTGCTAGAATAAGTTTTTCTTAATAACGCTATGTTGACGTAGGCAATATGTAATCACATTTGTAAATACTAATAATAGTTTTGTGTATTGTGTAATTGTTGCCAGTAGTCAAAATTCGGCAGTCACAAGCGCAAAAACAACCTACACTAGGTTAAGGGCTACATGTAAAAAAATTAAACGTTTCAATATAAATTTTGTAAATAACTTTGTATTACTAATGCTTGTTTTGACTTTTTGTTATTACATTTTTATTAAATATTTATGCACTGCCTCGTAAATAAAACTTTTAATTAAAAAAAAAAATGTTGTTTTAATCTGCCCTTGTGTAATTCCGGTTTTATGATCTGTAGACTTGGAGTCAGAGATAATATGCTACACCGGAAATATGTTTCTACAATGATAAAATTTTATAATTCTGTCGCTCTAGACAATCAGTATTAGAGAAAATGTTCTGCCTTGTAGTTCTCTATTTACTACTTGTGAGTTTTGTAAATGCAAAATTTTATAAAACTAACATTACAGGTGAAAACTTTCCTCTTTTTTAAATTTTTGTTAAATAAAATAATTAAACTGCAGATTTTTCCAAATGTAAAATTTATTACTCTCGATCTGGAAGTGTATACAAGGATTTCTTTGAAATAAATTCAAAGCCCCAAAATGGAAGTCTTTTAGATTTTCATTTTTCTGTTATGTCTCCAAGCGATGCTCATATTCTTTTAGCTCCTGCTAGTGATGTCCAGAAGGAGGATCCTGTTTATGAAATTGTAATAGGGGCTGGTGGAAATACTTTCTGTGATATTAGAAGAAAACAAAAATCCGAAGTGAAAGCTACTATTAGAATAAAAGGTTTATTATCGGCGTTAGATCTGCAATCTTTCTGGATTCATATCAGCAAAAATGGAGTGATTGATGTTGGAAAAGAAGGAGAAGAATTGCCTTTTCTCACATGGACTGATCCTGACCCTTTACCTATAAAAGATTTCAGTTTTAGTACATGGACAGGAGTGGAAGCTAAATGGTATTTTGATTGTCCTAGAGATGAAGATAGTATTAATTCTACGGTTAGTAGTACTTAATTAGTATTACTAAGACTTTCAATATTTTTTCAGCTTATAGAAAAGCCTAAAACTGCATTGGAAAAATTACGATATGATCTTCTATTTCATTATGATCCTTACGTTAGACCTGTGTATAATATATCAACCATCACTGTGGTCAGTTTGAAACTTTCAACCAACACTGTATCTTTGGTAAATTCAAATTTTAGCATCTTCATATTATTATTTATTTTATTTAGGACGAACATAGAGCTGTTTTACAATACCGCGGAGTAGTTACAATGGTAAGTTTGTCTAAATAATTTTACACAATTTATTACTTCCTTCAAGTCCTGGAATGACGAGAAACTTAACTGGAATATGTCAGGTTATGACGGAATTAACAAGTTACACATCTTTACTAGAGAAATTTGGATTCCAAATTTGTATTTATTTAAGTAAGTATACAATAACCATTGTTCCGAATACTAAAATTGTTAAAGCGCTGTTGGAGACGGTAGCGACATTTTACAAGACACACTCTTAACGGTTAACTCAAGCGGATATGTTACTTGGATGACTACTATTAACATGAATTCTTGGTGCAATCCTGAAGACCTTGGACGATGGCCTAAAGACGAACATTCTTGTGATATTGCTTTAGGATTTTTCAAAGATTTCGATAATTTGCAACTTATATTTAACGCAAACGAAAGCACATTCGTAAAAAAATTAAAGCAAAATAAATCAAAGTAAGAACTCAATTGATTTTAGAGTTGTCCATATTCTTCAAATTGGGCAGTTTTCGAAGTAGAAAGTTTTCCAAATAGAGGCTGGAAAAACTCTTCAGCTAGAAACTTAGAAAACTTCGATCCTCCTAGTTTGACTTTACATCTTAGATTGAGAAGAGTGTCAAATTCATATACTATAATTCTTTTCACACCGTTTATAAGTAAGACAGTGTTTTGTCTAACATAATTTTAATTTTGAAGCTAGTCATAGCAATTTCGCTTCTGGCAACATTTTGGGTATCTCCATTTGGTTCACTGAAGATGTCTCTAGTCTGTTTACAATTAATTTTATCAACAATGGTTTTAATAGCTTTAGGAATAATAATTCCAATACATTCTCAGCTTGTGCCTAATCTTGGTAACTTTTTTCGTACTAAAATTTCTTTTTTTATACGTTTTTCTTTTTTTATTGCAGTTTTATTATACAGTTACAGTTTAATAGGAACAGCAGTCTGCGTTATTATTGAAGTAATTGTTATAAATTTATCCAGAAATACACAAAGTTGTACGTTACCTCATGTTTTGACCAAAATTTTAACATCACTCTTTTTGAAGATGTTTTTATGTCTACCTGAAATAGAGGTAACATTCATGTAAGTGATGTTTTCTGCAAATAATTTTTTATTTGTAGTCATCACAACAATATGGAAATTTGAATGAATCAAAAATCAGTAAGAATCAACAGTCGTTATGGATTCTATTAGGTGTGGCCATTGACAGAATCGCATTTTTTGTTTACTTAAGTTTAGCAGTATATGGAATTTATGTCACTTATTAGGATTGTAGAAATAAAAAAGTATTTAGATTGGTAATTATACAATTTATTATACAGGCTTTTGAACGAACAATATGCATAGCGTTAACACATCAGTCTTACATTTATATAAGCGGTAAATAGCAATATAATATATTTAGCTTATCATAAAGATTATACACTCCTATCAACAAAACCATGTTAATAATAATACAAACTAACTTGTTTTATACTATTATCTTACTTTGTTTATGAAAATATGTATATCGCACACAAAATTTACATTAAGTGTACAAAAAGCTACTGTAATAGAAAAACTGAATCACATTTAATTTCGTAGTATCGGAAAGCAAAAGCTTACGGACTCAAATTTCCACAGATATGCTTGAAAAATAGCATGTAGCAAAAATATGCGCGTTAAAAAATCATGCGGAATTATTTGTCCTTACTTGATTTTTTATGTAAAAATCTAACTAAGCTTGGAAAAATATTTTGTATAAAACGCTACCTAATGATTTCTTTTTGGTCTGATTCACATAGATATGTGCTTTTTCCATGTCTGACATAATAAAGAGAGTAGTGCTATCTCGAAAATTTCAATTCAAAGGGGTTATCATTTTCAATATAGCACCGGAAATATTAATAAACATTTTAAAATTCACACAGTAACAAAATGACAATAAAATTAAAAGGCAACTTATAGAAACAAATCATAAATCTTGACTGCTCACTCTGCTTCTCTATACAGTTTTTAAATTTAACACAGCTTAGAGTAATGAATGACAGAGTAATTTGAGATCTGTATACTATTTAAATAACACACAACGTTAATATAAAATAAAACATAAACGCTAAAATATTGAAAGGAAATGTTCAACGCAAAAATTAAACACTTCAACTCGAGTTTTCTTTCCCCTTGGAGTCTGTAACGGAAAAAGTTTATTTGCAAAAATGTTAATTTTGTTGCATGAAATCTATGAGAATTTTGAAAAAAATTTAATAAATTTACAAACCTGTTGAAAAAACGTTTATTAGGTACTGAGTTATTTCTATTTACCAGAATCTCCAGCAGAATCTCCATTAGTAAGTTGCTGTTCTTCCTTTTTATCATCCTTTTTCTCTTCTTCCTTCTTTTCTTCTGGTTCCTTCTTTTCTTCAGAACTCTGCTTTTTCTTATCTTCCTTATTTTTGCCCTTAGCTGGAGTTGCCGGTTTTGGTTTGGGTTCTAAACTTGGATCCAAAATTATTTTACCGACGTTCTTTCTATCGTGCATTTTTTGCATAGCTTCAGCAACCTACAACAATTGAGAATAGATTAAGATAGAGAAAATAATATAACATACGTCTTCAAGAGCCCATGTAGAATCTAATAAAGGCTTAATTTTCTTCTCCTGGAATAACGTAAAAACTTTCTGCACAGCTTTTCCAACAAATTCATGACCTCCCTGTTGGAACATAAGTCTGCGAAGGTTAAAACCACACAGAGTTCGATTTTCATCAAAAAGTTTCAATGGAGAGACTTTATCAACTTGCCACCACTAGAAACAAAAAGCTTTTTTGTAATACAATAGAGAAAGTTAAGTTTTTCAACGTACTGAGCGAGCTGCACTGAAGAAGCTCTTAGTCTCCCCTGTTACAACATTAGAGGATCCATACAATATGTATTTGCCCATAGGCTTGAGTAAATTGTAGCCTTTATTGCACTCTTCGCCACAGAGGCAGTCCAAAACTATATCAACTCCATCAGGACAAATCTTTCTGATTTCGCTAGTATAATCGCTGCCTCTTTCCAACAAATGATCAATAGGTGATTTAGCATTCTTCAAAGCTTCATGTTTCCCTTTAGAACAGACTCCAAAGATAGTAACGTCGGGGACGGTTTTTGCTAACTGCACAACAGCTTGGCCCTGAAGCAGACAATTTGATTACGACAATGTCGGAGGCGAAAAGACAATAATGTTGTCAACATAAATTCAATTATGAACGTATGAGATTATTATCTACAGCGACCCACGATAACATGACAGGATATTTTTGATTTTGTTTTCTAACAGACATGAAAAGCTTAATTTATAAGCTTACGAATAATCTGTTAGAAAAGCCTCGTATAAGCGGGTGTTTGTTTCCTTTCAAATTAAATTGAATGTTAAATTGACTTGTTTCGAGCAATCTGTGTTGTATTATGTCCGTTTATATAATTGAAACTCAAGTTAACAAGTTAATTTAGGAACGATGAATCAGTGAGAAAGGATAAGAAATGAAAGATATCATTATTGAATTAAAAAAAAATATTTAAACAGATATCATTAGGTTATCAGCATTTATACAATGCTATAATTTTTAATCATTTATGACTAATATATTGATGTTTAAGCAACAACGAAAAAATGAAAATAAACAACAGAAAATATCAAGTACTTACTTACACTGAATATGCTTTATGCACCAACAAAAAGCAACTAAATAAAAATAATAAAAGCTCATTTATATTCAATTCAATTCAAGTTTTATGAAACATATTTTTAGACATTATCCAAAGACTTTATCTGTAGAATTTTTCAGCTATGTTTTATGTATGGTATAGTACTTCTACTTCTTTTCAACCTAAACAAAACTAAGGAAACAGATTTTGAAAACTGATTCTGTCCACAATTATCAATATCTACTACGAAAAAGTAAAATATTAACAAAAACGAAAAATGAAACATTTAGACTTATTGGTTGTTTTACTAAAGATGAGTTTTAAGCTAGTGATGAAAGATACGTTTCTTTTTTTTACAACTCAAATAGCTTGTGAATATAATTTTCACCTTATTCTTCGTAGAAAAGTTTTGAGATATTTCATATTTCATTAAAAAGTTATTTATAATTTTTTTTTTCTTTTGTCATTAAACTTGTCTCCAAATAAAAAAGTTCGATTCCTACAATCTCCATTTTATCCTCCCACACTGAGAAATTAATCATCATTTTTGGGATTCTTTTAATTTATTTTGTTTTGATTCAGACAAGCAACCTACGCCAAATGCGCAAACAATCGCCAGACAATTCCACAAGCATATAACGTGAAAATCATTCTTTTCGATCAAAAAATTCATTAGTGCAAATCTACTGAAACGAGAGCTTAAGAAGAAGAAAAAAACCACTCAAACTGAATTGGATCAAGAAAAATGAATTCCGGATGTGGAATATTAAAATAATGAAGGTTGCTCGCGAATGTGTGTTGAGTGAGTTAGACGTAGTGAAGAAAACGTGAGCGGAAATTCAAAAGGATTCGTCGGTAGAAACAGCACCCTTTGCTGAACCGCCACTGGTTTTATAGCTGCGTATGCTGCGATCAATACCTGCGTCGTCTAGTCGCGTCGGGACGGATGGCATCGTTTAATGTAGAATTTGTCCGATCTGACATCGCATCAACTGTGCATTTGCACTGTTAATGGGAGAATTGTGCTCGAGTGGGAACGAACGTTCAAGTTCGATTTTTTACTATCGAGAACTTCAGGGAGTTGAATTGAGAAGGGGCGACAGATTTTGGATAAGTTCTGAAAGGTCAACGACATTACTACTCACAGGAGAAAGTTCGGGCACGGTCCTGACCTTGCATCGAAAGCAAACTCCACGGACTCGCAAAATAGCATGTTTTCGAATCAAATGTCACATCGAATTTTCAATTGAACGCACTTGTGTTCTATGGAAGTTAACAGCTATTATTAAACCAACAATACTACGCATTATTTTAAACAAGGTTGTAACTGAATTGATTAAAAATATTTTATTTGTCAAGCTTCAGAAGTAAAATATATTCAACCCATTAAGAAATAATTTTCAACTTCAAGGTAAAAAACCAAAAATTATAATTATTGATTAATAAACTGATCATTCTTTAGAATAATACATACAGTGTCACCATTAAAGTCGGCTCCATATGGGAGAATTTTTTATTATAAGGTTTAGTTTAAAATTTGATATAGAGATCAGTTTTAGCGTCAAATTAGATGAAAAATGACAATAACAAATGTGATTAAGCAGCGTTCGTTTGTCAGCAAATTTAACATTTCTTGCAGTGAATGGCTAGAACTGGCATTTCTAGGCTGAATTTGAAAAAAATTTATTTAAAAAAGTTGTTTTCAATGCAATTTTTTTACAAATTTAAAGTTTACATAATTAGTACAAACTAGTTTTATTTTGGAATATTCAATGTTCTAAACCTTTTTCATAATAAAAATTCTTTTCTAGATTTAATAATTTTGAAAATTTAAATCTCGTTTTAAAAAAATATTGATATGAGTTCTAATAATTTTAACGTTCCTTCAAAACGGTTTAGATGCATGATAATTTTCAGTATTAGAAGTATGTAAAATTATGAAAAAATTGTCAAAACAGGCTATGATCCAATATTATCTTAGTTTTAAGGCAACAAATTTTGAGGATTGGTAAATATTTGATGTTGGAAAATGTGTTTTCCATTTAAATATCATTGAAGTTATGATAACATTGCACCGCTCATGTCAATTTTTTTGTGACTCAAATCGAAATTTTGAAAAAAATTGAGCTAAAAGAAAAGTATTTATTATTGAAGTTGCTTGTAACAATAGATATTTCAAAAATAAACCAACTTACACTAGTTTGCTAAATTTTGATACTGTTAGAAAAGAATTATTTGCCTAAAATGTCAACTTCACGCTGGGTTTATCAAATTTAGCACAAGTCCATAAAATTACATTACAAATAACTTTTTCAAATAAAATTTTCCAAAATTCCGTCTAGAAATGGCATTTTCAGCCATTCACTACAAGAAATGTTAAATTTGCTGACAAGCGAACACCGCTTAATCACTGTTGTTGTCATTTTCCATCTAATTTGAAGCAAAAACTGATACCTATATCAAATTTTGACTAAACTAGATAATACAAAATTTTCCCATATGGAGCCGACACTGTATAAATAGGTACGTCTAAAGCTACTTGTTATTGTTTAAAATTATCGTTTCATTTTGTGTAACAAAATTAGTTAAAGGATGTCGTTTTTTTTTCACATCATTATTTTGCCGTTACTTAGGTCCGGTTTCTAAAACGTTCAATAAGTTATTGTGAAGATAACTTTACCTTTTCAATAACTTTTTGTGTTATGTAATGAACCGTGGAGACGTATGTCTTGTTTTGATGTTTCTTGTTTATGAATATTTTCTAACCTTACTAATTTACCATAAAAAAATAAACAAGTTCAAAATTAGTTAGTTCTTCTCAGAACTTGTCGTTGATGATCAATTCGTGGATACGGTTATGTTTTTGTGTTGCAAGTTTGTTGAAATATTATTTACGGAGTTTGAAATTTCAAAATAAATTTTCGAAATTAAGGAGGTTTGTGGAGACAGAAAGAGTGTTGAAGTTGAGTAAAAGAAGAAATCTTTTTGAACCCTATAGAGAAGAGGAATCCTGAAAGAAAGGAAAAATACCGTGAGAATCATTGCCTTGATAAAAGACACCGAAATAACTAATTTTACGTTGCTTCCCAAGTGCTTACTGTTTTAAGACTTTACGCCGCAGGTATACACATAACTAAATGCGAAATGACTTTTTCTAAATTACTTTTGCAGTTTGTAGATGCTTTCCAAATTCAAAAAAAGAAAGTTTTTGAAGATTTCAAAAAGCATTGAAGAAAAGCTGGTGTGCTCTGTGATTTGCGAACCCACCGACTTCTGTCAATTTTGTCATCTTATAATTAGTCAATCGATCTTTGCCTATAAATTATAACTTTTTCTTCAAATCACACCGTCATGACTGTTATTGTTAATACTTTATGTGTTATTATTTATCTACTTTGAGTTACCTAAATAAAATATCAAAAAAAAAAAAAAAAAAAAAATTGAATAGCGACTAACTAGCTACAACGTTGTAACATTTACAATGTTATTATATTTATTTTCGAGTAATTAGAATTCAAAAGGTTATTTCGCTGGTATGGGGGCGATTTAGGGGCCCATAGATGCTTGGGGACTTGTCACTGTTGGCGCAATGACACCAGGGCGTTCAACTAGAAATTAAGATCACAACTTGTAGTGTTATCTATGATGTCTACTTACTATGTTTCGTCAAACTGTACTATTTTATTAAGTTCTTTAGTAGTTTATCATTTACCCCAGCTTTAAGAGGGAGCTGGATTAGTGTTCTTTTTCTCTCTGTTGAATTTCGATGTTGTATCGTCTTACCGTGAAGGAGCTACGAGGTACGGGTAGTTCCTGAGTGTTTCATACCGTTCCCCTACAAATCTTGAGCAACTTTTATGGAAATTTCAGAGCTCACGTTTCTTTGTGTTTGTCGCATCGAGCTCAGGGCATCTCGATGTGGTTTTAGAGCACTTTTTTGTTGTTCAGTCAAGGAGATGTTATGACTGATTTACCATTAAATAACTAACTTCATTTTAATTATATATTTGTGAATTTTGTAAAATTAATTAATCTTACCGTGAACCTCCCTGATACAATCACAACTGTTTAAGTCGCCACATAACACCTTCAAAAAATCAAAGAATTGTACAGGTTAATTAGACTGTAAACAAACCATCTGTCGTTTAGAATAAGGGATGCGCACACTCGCGAAATAACTCAAGTGGTACTCGGTAGAAAATTGTCGTTCTTTCTTTTCCACTTGCGGTGCCGTGGACGAAACATGGCAAAAGTATTGCCACAATAAATTTTCGTTTATCTAAGGCATCCATAGCGTTTTGGGTGGATATTTAAGAGTATCGCATAGATCGAACCGATATAAATTACCACTGGTAATTATTTTCGAGAAATCTCTGCTGTATCATTAATAGCACCGCGTGTGACGGCCAACCTTCAAAGAGGTAACGTAAAATTATTAAATTATACTATTACTTATGTTAATTTAACGTATAGGGTTTTTTGGTACACGGAATGGTAGTGTACGATTTCCTGAGTCTCTATTTCCGTCTTTCAAAATTTCGATTTTCCGACCGTAAATTGTTCCGGTCCTGCTATCTGCCGGCTGATCGCTAAGGAAGCTTCCTCTGCTCGACGTAACTGGGGAGTCGATCCTACCGAGACCATCAAAGAGTGAAGGACAGGTCGTACCTTTTATATTTTGTTGTGTCATCTCAAATTTTGCTATAGTTAATCACAATACACTTCGTATAATTTAATTCAATTTAATTCAATAATTACCGTCTACTGTGAACTTTACACAGCGCTGTGATATTGGTCAATTTTTGTGTTTTTTTTTTATATATACATAATTTTATTCAATTTAATTCATATAATTTATTTTCAAATCTGTTTTTATTTTGGTTTCCAATATATTCTGTTTTTGGGGAAAACCCAAATATATTTTCTTAAACCCCGACCCTGCTCCCGAACAAACCAAAAGAGCTGACCAACCGGATTAACATCCAAGTAGGTTACAACATTCTAGAATTATACTTTTGAGATATGCCAGATTTTGAAAATGTAATTGACTGCAAAGACTAATGTCTCCTGGTGATGAAGATGCTAAAATATAAAGGAACACTAGAAACATCACGCTAAAATTGGCATCTATGGGCCCCTTATAACCTTTTGAAATCTAATTACTCGAAAATAAATATAATAACATTGTAAATGTTACAACGTTGTAGCTAGTTAGTCGCTATTCATTTTTTTTTTAATATTTTATTTAGGTAACTCAAAGTAGATAAATAATAACACATAAAGTATTAACAATAACAGTAATAACGGTGTGATTTGAAGAAAAAGTTATAATTTATAGGCAAAGATCGATTTACTAATTATAAGATGACAAAATTGACAGAAGTCGGTGGGTTCGCAAATCACAGAGCACACCAGCTTTTCATCACTGCTTTTTGAAATCTTCATAAACTTTCCTTTTTTGAATGTGGAAAGCATCTACAAACTGCAAAAGTAATTTAGAAAAAGTCATTTCGCATTTAGTATGTGTAAGCATTTGGGGAGCAACGTAAAATGAGTTATTTTGGTGTCTTCTATTAAGGCAATAATTCTCACAGTATTTTTACCTCCTTTCAGGATTCCTCTTCTCTATAGGGTTCAAAAAGATTTCTTCTTTTACTCAACCTCAACACTCTTTCTGTCTCCACAAACTCCCTTAATTTCGAAAATTTATTTTGAAATTTCAAACTCTGTAAATAATATTTCGACAAACTTGCAACACAACAACATAACCGAATCTACAAACTGGTCACCAATGATAAGTTCTGAGAAGAACTAACTAATTTTGAACTTATTTATTAACGCTTTTATGGTAAATTAGTAAGGTTAGAAAATATTCATAAACAAGAAACATCAAAACAAGACACGTCTCCACGCTTCATTAGCGAATGGAGCATTTGCGCAAGTGCACCACCATAAGAGTTTATTGAATCCATAAATTTTATCACAAAAAGTTACTGAAAATATAAAGTTATCTTTACAATGACTTATTGAATGTTTCAGAAACCGGACCTAATATATATATACCCTTACTTTATAAAAAATAGCTATTTACCTATCTTTAACCTGATCTAGTGTGCCTCTTTTAGACCTTAACTTGCGTTATCCTGTGTGTTTTCTCAAGATAACATCTAAAATAAATTAAAATTTATCGAACAATAATTAAATTTAATGTTTATAACTACATTTTTCTCTCAATTCACTACATGTTTTTAATACGACACTCAAAAAATTGATCCGAAGCCATAAAACTACTCGACGTAAAACATATTAATCATCTTTTATATTTATTTTTTGAATTTTGAATATAAAATCTGTGATAAAACGTTTCGTATTATTGTTTATCACGGAAGTGTGTTGAGTGTTGACCACTGGAATACTCAATTAACTATAATCAGTATGATAAAAAAAACTCGACATTTATGCTTCAATATTATTTATGTTTCAACTACAAATCTGTGGCTTGGTGCACGAATAGTCAAATTTTCAGAAATTTATTTGTTGTTTAGCACTATTTCTTTTTTGTTGACTTGAAACACACTGCGCTAAGTACTTTATTATAACGAAGCTCTGTATGTTTGTACTAATGACCCTTTTAGTTGGATCATAAAAAGTATCTAGAGAACAAAAAAATATTATGATTTGGATTTCTAGTCATTTATATTTTATGATGAATTCTATTAATTCAAATTACATTTAAGTCTGTGCCACTTCCGGTTACAGCACAAGCAATTATTAACCTTCTTATTTTAAAATGCTAACTCTTATGTATTCCCATATTTGTCTTCTGCATCAAAAGAGTACTATATCTCCATAGTCAGTTTTGAATCCAACACTTTTCAGGATATGGAAATTTAGAAAAAAAAATCTGATAAATCACGAAGCAAATTATTAAATTCAATTATAAAACTATACAGATTGTGCTCATTTGAAAATTGTAGGATTTAAGTAACTACTTATATGATAAATTATTGATAAAGGTATTATTCGCAAATCATTACATTTACTAAACCATGGAAAGTTGCCAATTTTTCAAATGACAATGCAGTTTAATAGAACAAAAGTAATTCTTCTAATCAGATTTTATACCTCATTAAATTTTACATTTGAAATTAGCTTTTCTCTGCTTACTTTCTTCTATTAAGCTTACTCACTTTTTTTAATTAAATAGTTATTTTTGACTTATTCTTTATAATTTCGATTATAATTTTTCAAATAATTTTCTTCACAGTGGTCTGATTGAAAATTTGTATTTAAGATTCATATCTATACCTAATACGATAATAAATTATTATCTTCATAACAAACATAATAAACAATTAATTTTTTTGTGAGGTTTGGTTAGGTAATACCATTTTTGCATTTTTCAAGCATTCAGAAATGTACCTACTTCCGATCAAAAGAATGCAAGTCGGCTCCATATGGGAAAATTTTTTGTTATGAGGTTTAGTTAAAATCATATTTATAGACGGAATTTTAAAAAATTTTATTTGAAAAAGTTGTTTTTGATGTAATTTTATGAACGTATGCAAATTTTGGAAAACCTAGCGTGAAGTTGATATTTTATACATTTTTGGCAAATAATCCTTTTCTAACAGTATCAAAATTCAACAAACTGGTATAAATTGGTTTATTTTTCAAATATCCATTGTTACAAGCAACTTCAATAATAAATACTTTTCTTTTACTTCAATTTTTTCAAAATTACGATTTTAGTCGCAAAAAAATTGATGCAAATTTATCAAACTTCAACGTCCTTTCAATGATAATTAAATGCAAGACATTTTCCAGCATCAAATTAATGTAAAATTATAGGGAGACTGTCAGAAACGTCACTAATTTAAATAGGTCTCTGTTTTCAGACCTTTTCTGAATATTTACCAATTACCAAGATAATATTGGATCAAAGCCTATTTTAACAGTTTTTTCATAATATTACTATATAATAATACTGAAAAATATTATATATCTAAATCTTTTTGAAAGAACGTCAAAATTATTAGAACGTTGCACCGCTCATGTCAATTTTTTTATAACGATATTTAATTTTTCAAAATTATTTAAACTAAAAAATAATTTTTATTATGAAAAAGGCTTAGAACGTTATATATTCCAAAAATAAACTAATTTGTACTAATTGTGTAAACTTTGAATTTGTAAAAAAAGAATTATTTATCAAAAATGCCTAAAATGTCAACTTAACGCTAAGTTTTTCTTATTTTGCACTCATACATAAAATTGCATTAGAAATAACTTTTTCAAATAATTTTTTTTCAAATTCAGCCTAGAAATGCAAGTTCTAGCCATTCACTAGAAGAAATGTTAAATTTGCTGACAAACGAATGCCGATTAATCATGTTTGTTATTGTCATTTCTCATATAATTTGAAGCAAAAACTGATCTCTATGTCAAATTTCAACTAAGCCTTATAATAAAAAAATTTCTCATATGGAGCCGACTTTAATGGTGACACTGTATAAATTTTCGTTTGAAGTTACATTATGCAGAGCGATCAAGAATGATTGAGTCTGTTGGCAATAAAACAATTGAAAAATATGGATTTTTTTTTCTTTGCAATTGGTACACAGGATAATCATAACTGACACGATTTCAAAACGTCAGTGTCAAAAAATTTTAAGTTAAGAGGATAAAGAATTTTGAAATTTGATAAATACTAATTACAGAACGTATGAAGACACAACAAAAATACGAATCGAGATTTCCGGTTCCATTGTTAAAGCAATTCAGAAGATGTTTGATACAAAAATTTGATTTTTGGAATCAATTTCAAAAGCGCTTGTCAACTGGAAAGTCGTCTCGTCTTGCAGTGACACCAACTTCGTTCAAATTTTCAGTGCCGCCAACAGACGCAGTCATTGTTGACCGCACTGTAGTTTTCAAATGAAATGTCGGCTAATTACGTCGTGATATGAAGGATTAATTCACCTACAGGCTGTCCCACCTCAGCGTAATAACCGTTGGGAATATGAATATTTATTTTAAGAAATTTTGTTCAAATTTCCAAAAAACATTTATCATATTTACTAATTAATGTCTACTTAACGTCTAGTACTTTTTTTAAACATTTTTATCAATAATAACAATCAAGGCTAACTTGATGATGTAGATTTTTGCAAAATTCAAAAAAATGCCTTTTTTCCAAAAATTGTTGGCAGTAAGTGGGTACAACCTGACATCAATCGAAAGGTAATTTCAAGTTCTATTTGGTTGCACATTAAAAAGTATAGCGTTCCATTCAAAAAAATCGAGTTATTCAGGTTTGAACTTCCTCATGTTTAAGGCTCCCATCAAAAGAGAGTTTATCAAATTTGATAAGATGATCAAGTCTAAGAGATAGACTGTTATGTCTTAAATGAAGGTGTAAAACCGCTCCTCTCTAAATACGTTTGTGTTCTAGATATTTAGAATAATGGCGATCTTTGCACAGCCATATTTTTTCTTTATATCTTGATTTACTCGAAAAAGGTTCACTCAAAGTGTCACATATGGTACATAAAATGATGCTTAAATTAAACAAGGAATCCAAAAATGTGAAAATATATAGGGTATAACCGGATGTGCGCCATTTTTTAAAATTTTTCTAAAACAACCCCAAGAAAGATTCAAACAACTTTTGTCCAGAACAAATTTTCATATTCCCAACTGTTATTACGCTATGAAAAAATTACGCTGTGGTGAGACACCCTGTATAAATAATGACTAGTTAGCTAGTCAGAAAGATTTTGCTCTTGTTTTATTACATTCGCAATTCTTGTAAATATTGAATGTTTTATTTGAAGTCATTACAACAATAATTTAGATAAGAATAATAAACTATATACAGATTGATCGATAACTGTTAAATATAAATGAATTTATTTATTATTCCCTGTGAAAATAACTTCAGTTTTTTCGCTGAATACTACAAAGCACCATTTGTAGAATATCAAAGTATTAATTTTCCGCCCTAGCTCTATGAACCCTAATTCATGGAGGAATATTGTACAATACGTATCCTTCTCAATTACTTCATAAATCACGCCAAATCGGCATTAAAGTCGCAGTGAGTGCCAATGAATAACTTTCTTCTATTTATAACTGGTAAGAATACGATAATAACTCTTTCAATCCCTAATAATCCGAACGGCTGTTTTAATTCAAAAGGATTAAATAGAGGCAATTCCTATCCATATGGTGTAGTAGGATATCGCGGCTGTCTGGACGCGCCCCAAACTCAAATCAATATGAATCTTAAAACAGCCAGACACAGAGACGCCGTCGCGGCGCCAGTGACACCGGCAGGAAACACGACAGTGCAAATACCCACAACCTGTTGCAGGGGACGGCGACGAAGACGGCGCAGCTGGCACCAGTCAACCGCGAAACTCACCAAAATGATAAAATATATGAAATGTAATGTGTTGGAATCAGCAGCGGAATAAACTGGTAATAACGACGATAAAATAAATAATAAAATTGGAGGCAAAAAATCTAATCTATTTAATTTAGATTTCAAAATAAACCTAAAAACAATTCCCGATGTTTTATACTTCAGTAGCAAACTAAGAGTTGACATTAAGCAAAAGAACTAATTCAATATTTATGTTTGCCATTTTTTAACTTAATGTTCTGCTTAAGATTCTGTTGACATGATAACGCGATTAATGTTTATTACTGTTTTTCACTGATTAAAGTTGTTTATATTTCAACACAGAAATTAATACTTCGTGTCGGAATATTGATAGCTGATGCGGTTATAATATATGCATTCACCAATGACATTCCTTGTAATAATATAAAAAATGTTATTGAGAATGTTTTTTTCTTATATCTTCGCAAAACAAGAAATTGTATTTTTTTAACATTTAAAATTATTGAATTATCAAATTAACTTTGACCAAAGTTTCACAAAATTAGATTATTCACCCAAATTTCATTATATCTCTTCATATTACGTTAAAAGACAAAGAACTTACCACTCCACCTCCCACTGAGTGCACTAAGATAGATTTTCCTTTTGACAATCCAGCAAGTTCGAAGAGAAGAATGTAGGCCACTGTATAATTCATTGTGATAGTAGCAGCGTCCAAATAAGAGATATCCTGGGGAATTTTGAACACATATTTCGAAGGGACGGCTACTAATTCAGCCCATGCTTTGTATTCGGGCAAAGCGACTACTTGATCCCCAACCTATAAGAGAATAATAATATAATATTTCTATTATTGCTTATCGACCAATAAAACAAACATATAATATTATAAGATATATAAATAATATTGATCTTAGAGGGATTTCAAGACTTTGAAACAGAACTTCAATAAATAAAAAAAAAAAACAAATTCAAGTTGAGTTTAGGCGAAATTGAATTGTCGTCTGACTGCACAGTCTTTTCTTTATTTTCTATTACTCAGTGGTGTTATTGAACAACCGACTCAAGAGTCTAAAGGTGTGTTTAAAGATTAAAAGAAGTTCAACTTCTAAACTCCAATCATTTGTTTATCAATAAATATCAATCGTCTTCAAATCCACAAAAACTTTTTATAACTGATTTAGCTTGTTATCATGCTAATTAAAACAAAGTTTGAACAAAATCGGGAATTAGAAATACTTTGATCAGGATCATCGATAGAAGTTTAAATTCAATTAAGTGCTAATCCAATTAAAACGAAAATTTGAGTTCTAACGAACCAAAAACGCACCGTCAAGTCTCTTCTCAAAGCCAAACGTGTGACGGAGGGGTGAGAGAATCAATATTGGAAAATTTGATGACAATGAATACACGTGACCATAGAGAGTGCTTATTTATTTATCGGTATTCCACAGCATATTCTTTGTTATTCTCAAACTAAAAAAGCACTCAAAATGTGAAAATTGAAAAACAATTAATATTGGTGTCATTCCATTAATTTTTACATAAAAAATTCATACTACTTTTTGAAAAGAAAATTTTATATCCGAAAATGTAAAACTATAAATTATGAGCATCAACGTTACCTACAAGTTTTCTTTAATCAAGGCCAGTAAAATGAAAAGCCTACACATTCTTCGGAAAATTCAAATAGGAAATGTTTCAAATTTCAGTTCAATAAAATAAGAAAAACTTTGTAGAAAAATGTAACAGTATGAAGTTTTAAATTACGGGATGCAAAAGCATTTTACATCGTACTGCTAGTGTTAAAGAGTAATGAACCACATCATTAAAGTTATAATTACTTGAACTAGTTTACTGCAGGTTTAAAATCACGTCATTGTTTGCCAAGAAAAATGCAAATAAAAAAGTACTTACAGCGAAACCTTCAACACCTTCACCAACTTGCTCAATTTCACCAGCACATTCGAAACCAAGAATAAATGGACATTTTGGTGGAGAGTCAATAGCGCCTTGACGAACCATCAAATCTTGGAAGTTGAGGCCACTGTAAAGGTCAGCAATTTTACAAAAAAGTTCTATTATAAGATTTG
This sequence comes from Latheticus oryzae, assembly GCA_030157265.1. Classification (NCBI taxonomy): domain Eukaryota; kingdom Metazoa; phylum Arthropoda; class Insecta; order Coleoptera; family Tenebrionidae; genus Latheticus; species Latheticus oryzae. Next base: position 4,827,538 of record CM058049.1, read on the forward strand.
AGAAAAGACTAGAATTACCTAAAAGGTATTCACATAATAAAATGACGACTTTCAAGAAGTCTTTTAACTCCATTGAAATTATCTCATTCGACAGAAAAATGTTTAGTTATTTTCTTGTATAGCAAGATGAGTAACAAAATGGAAAGCTCCATAAGATTGTATGTTTTTTGTGAGGGGTTTGAAAGTCGAAACCAATTTCCGGATTAAGAGACCGCTTTATGAATGAGTGGACAAAAAATACCCCAATCTTTTCGGGTATAAGTAACAGTGTTTTCCCTTCAACACAGACTTGTTTGTTTTGAGGATGAGTAACTTATTACTAATCAGGAATTTCAGACGGACAAAAAGTTGGAAGCAGTCCAAATCTAACAAGTTGTCTATGAAACTTATCTTTGTCTCGCTAGAAATATAGAAAAACAATCTTATAATACCTAAATAATAGAAACACTGCTACAGAAAAATCTAAATTAAAAATGAATCTGTTGATTCATGGGAAGTTAATGTCTTGTGAAATGAGCAAAAATAACAACTTTCATTCATGTGGTCATAAACTTTATATTTCACATATGCTACTTAATTTTCTTTGATTATTCTTATAATTGTTAATAGGGTAACAAATTGCGATTTACTATTAAATAAAGTATACAAACTGTTGAATAATATAAACCATCTGAATGCTGTTGATAAGTCTAAAAATAAAACTGTTTCTTTTTTATTTTGTAAATTAACAACAGTTCAACAGAAAAATGTCAGCTATTTCCTGTTTGTGTTAAGATCTATGGTTGTAGCTTTCTTCGCCCCTAAAATCTACCCAAGTTATTGACCAAATGGGTAAATACATGAACAATAGTCATATGAACATCTGACAGCTGTCGTTCTGGCATTTTGATAAATTGAAAATCGATAGATGCAGGTATTTAATGTTAATGTCAAAGCTAAAAGCTCTTTTTGCATGTAGCGCACACTCCACGCAATGAAAATTTCGTTGTTTGTTGATTAATTTGCAATATTTTTACCTCATGCGTTCGATGGCAAATCATTATAATATGGCGCCGACCAGACCGGAACTCCATCTACCCCTTAAATACCTCGGAGTAAAGAGTAAAAATAGAAAATGCAACATGCTAATAACTGGATGTATTTTAATGCAGCTAGACTACAAACGATTTATTGGGTGTTCAGTGACCATGAATTGCTAAAAATGCATAACCACATTTTCACAAATATCGTTTGTATATCCGCTGCTATTTTAACTGTAAAGGAAGTTAAGTGAGTACTTTGGAAAATTCTGCTGTAAAAATATTGGTAAATATTAACAGGGCCACTTGAATTTTAATAGCGGATAATTAGCAATGCTTATTTGACAAATATTAGAAGCATAGTTTTATTTTTATTTATGTAACAACAACAGCATTGTCCTCAACCTTCATTATTCGACATAAATTTGATATTTAAGGATTCAAAGTAACAAAAACTAGGACAAAGGCTGGTTTGGAATACCACTTCATTAATTATACTCTCAGTTACTTTGAAGCATTCATTAACGAAACAAACATACACCACACTGAAGATGTCGATCTCTTTTTCAAAATGCATGTTCAAAGAAAAAGATAATAGATATAACTACACCAGTTTTTGGAACACTTTTTATGTAAAAAAGCGGAAAAGATCTATTATGATTATTATTACCATTTCATTTTTAAATAATTTCACATGGGTGTCTCTTAGCCATGCTTCCTGCTTTGAATCACACGCTGACTAAAAACGCGTGATTTTGTGGTTATCACGATACATTCATACTTTGATTCACAAAATAACAAAGCACATTATGTAGTCTGATTTTTTTTGTATGATAAAGATAAAAGTATGGGCGGAAAGATAAAAACGTCATCTATTATGTTGGCAGTTGTAAGGGTCCGCTGATGGTGCCAATATACATTATATTATCTGTTCTATTTTATTGTAATTTATTCACAAACAAACATTAAAACTAATTTTTTATTTTTTTGTGGGTGATGTAATTAACGAATTTTTGATAAAAAATATTCGACCTCTTTTATCACAATAAAAAATGAGATAAATAAAAATTGTGTTAAAGACAAACATGTTTTGCTTTTATTTTGCATCTGCCGAGGAAATTTCCTGAATACTATAAATCCTTATAAATTTTACACTCCAGCGATCTTGTGAAATGTTATTGTAAAAAAAGAATGCCACTATATAAAGTGCAACACTTTCTGAGAATAAATTCATATAAATTATCAATTGTTTAGAAATATTGCAGCTATTAACGTCAAAAATATTTTCAACAAGTTAATCTCTTCACTTTTTTCTTGAGATAATTGAGTTGCAAGTGGTGATGGTAGCAATGATAGTGCTGTCTTTAATTGTCCCAATTAAGCTACATTCTTTACATAAATTATGTTTCTGAATCGAACTAATTATTAATGCCTTTAGCATCAAATAATCAACTCATCAAATAAACCCCTCAATCGTTCAAATCTGAGACGAAGTGAAGAAAACCGAATCCAAAACCAAGCCCTTGATGCGATTATTTTTATCGGCTTCTTACAAAAAGTAACTTACCAAGCTTTAACCCTGATTAGAACTTCTCCCTCATTGGGTGTGGGTTCAGGTTTCTTAAGTATTTTGACGGATTTGAGACCTCCAAAGCCGTTTAGTACAACAGCCCTCATTTCTTTGGGGGCTTCTTTTTCTTGTTCAGCAACAGGTTCAGACTCGCCAGTGCCGTTTTCTTTAACATCTTTGGTTTCTTCAGCAGGAGCTTCAGTTTTCTGTTCTTCTTGGGTTGCGGTAGGAGCGGTTTCGGTTTGTTCAGACATACTGTACGTTTGTTGAGCACTCGCGCTAGTGTGACGACTTATCTCCTTTATGCCGGCCGGCTTCTCGTTGAACAATGAAGAATGTAACAGGTGCTCGTCGCGCTTAGGGCGCGCCACATTAATGCGCAAGCGTGGAAAACAAATAAAAGAGCAAAACTACCCCGTGGAATGATGGGGAATGAAAATGATTTGGCAGTGACGCAAAGAGAAAAGGATGCCGCAATCATCAATTTTAATTGCTTTTCTTTTGATGATTGCTAAAGTTAAATATAAACAATGTTTTACTCAACTCAAAATAATTTTTTCGATTTACTGAAAATTTAAAATAGGAACTATAATTAAAAATTAAAAACTACTTATTTCGCAAATTTATTAAAATAATTGAAATTAATTTTTACAACAAAGGATTAACGTCCCCGACAACCTAATCAAAAAAGTTATCAGTTAGAATAAAGACAAAGTTACACAATAAAATTGCCAAAATCTTATAATAAAATTATCCAAAAAGACAAGTTTCGAATAAGTAGGTACTTATTATACAACTTGTAATTTCTACATTATCTGAAAAATATAACTTATGAGATCACAATACAGTAAGCTAGAAACTTTCCAAGTAAGAATTCCAATAATTCAACAATTAAACATCATAAGATTAAAATAAGGTTTTTGAATATTACTTTATAACTTCTATAAATAAAATTGAAATTGTGTCTGAAAAATTATTCAGTGTTTTGAATTCTTCTCTCTTCAACTAAAGCATGAAGTTTCCTATTTGCTATTTTCTTAGCATTTGGCAATTCATTTTCACCTTCCACTAGAAGTCTTTTCCCTGTGACACCATTTCCTTTGATTGCTTTATTAATGTCTTTCAAATCTTTAGAAGGACTACGGCTAAAGTAGTAATTTAATACTTTTCCATTATTAAATGGTAGAGTAGGACTTTCTAAAGGTTTGATGAAGATATTATCAAGGACTTGAACAACTTGGCCTCTAGAAGCTGGCAATGGACTCAAAAGAATATCTTTACTCTAAAAATAGACAATTCAAAAAAATATAGCAAATGAAACAAAAATATATACGTGTTCAGCTCCTTTATCCACAAACTTTTGCGCAAACTTTTTCATTGCTTGAATGACTACATTATTATAAAAATGTATAAGGTCTCCTCTTTCTTCAGGAATTTCTTTTGTTACACCATCTAGAAAGCAATAAATAAAATTCTGATTTAAACGTTAACATGTTAAACCTACCTTCAACTTTAGTTCTTTTGCCATGTATTAAAACTTTACGATATATATCACTATTAGCTTGAGGTTGTGCTCTATAACTTTTGATAATCTCAGCAAAACTCTTATTTAAATTGGTCAGTTTACAAATCATATATACGGCACACATTAAAAGTTGATCTAAATTACGATCTTTCATTAGTTCACAGTGATTCTTTCTAACCAGTTCTTCAAACACCGTCCATATTTTACGTTTAGTGTCTGTATTAGTGATTTTTAAGTGAGTGCAAAGATGTTCCATTCTTTCACCAGACAAATTGTAGAACTAAAAATGTAATGAAAATCAATAAGAAACATCAAGTAATTAATAAATCTCAGTATTCCCTACTGTGAAAGCATTATCACGTTTAATGCTGCCATAAAATTAATTATTCATTTGTTAACAATAAAACAGACTTTAATACATTTTTTGTGGATTCTTTAGAAAGATTTTATCTTTTTTTTACCGTAACACATTTTATAGAAAATTAAATTTAGCAAATTACAACTAAAACTTAGTTATTCATTCGTTCAGAATGTGAATAATTTTTTTTTTTTTATAGATTTACTGTCAATTAACCTTTCTAAAAACTATTGATATTCCGCCTGTTCGTTTTGGTCTGTTTATGGCAATATTTTCAAGACGTTTCAAAGGTGATGCCTGGACTGGAGACGGCACCTTTTGAGCTTCATTATTAACAATTGGGATCATCCGTGTATTTCCAGAATGATCTTTTATCACTAGGAAAAAAACTTTATTTGTAAAACAACTGAGTAGATTTATCTGCAACTTACTCAAATGTGTATGCTGTAATAAAGATTTATTTGATTGAACTGACGGGAATAATTCTCTGTTAATGGCACTGCTTTGTGCAACTGGTGATTGAAATCGATCTGTTGCTGAAGGACCAGGCGATTGAATTTGTTCTAAAATGTTTTACAATAACATGTTAAAAGTTAAAAACACTTAAACTAACTTGGTTCAGAATTGAGAATATTTCTCAGAGTCGAATTATCAGAATTTACATCATTTAGCATATGACCTGGCAATGCTGTATCTTCAAATTTTGGTACTTCTTTTTCTGAAGAAGCGATTGCTTCCCAAATCAAACTATCAGATTTCCATACCAATGAAGAAAGAATCATTTCTTCAATCTAAAAGTAATTTCAGAATATGAGTTTAAAAATATAGTTATGTTACCATATTCAAATGCTTGATTGTATCTCTTGACAGTTTATCTTTAGAGCGAATAATAAGCTCAATTACTTTCACAAAATTGTATGGTTGAACTTGAAGAGCTTCCAAAATCCAAGGAAATTTCTGACGACTGTTATAAGAATAAATGACAATTTCTAAGCAACAGGTAAACATGCACTCGTAAAAAACGTCTTTTTCTACAATGGCCTAAAACAAGAACAAAATTATAAAATCTGAATATTTAAAAATAAACAATTACAGATATATCTGACTGGATGCAACGTTCGTTTTGAAGAACATTCTCAACAAATTTGTAGAATAAAGTTATTGCAATCTGCAGTCTTTTTCTTGCCACTTCTCTCTGATCTGGTGCACAAGCATTAACATATCTTTCTCCCAAATTGGAAACTATTTGGCTGATTCTTTCAATGGGATTTTGACTACAAGATCTGAATATTTGCATTTAGAATAGAGTGAATCTGTGTTTGAACATGGCTTACTCAAATAATTGCACTAAAGCTTCACTCGGAGCGGGCTGGCGACCATGGACTAGGCTATTCAATTTGGAAATGCTTTCTGTAGCTGTCAGAATTGACTCTTGACATTCTTTAGGGCCCAGGTACTTTCTTCCAGTGAGAGGTGTCAAACATTCTTGGCTGACAACCTTAAATTTAAATTATTTATTTATACTTTGTCTAAACATTTTATTTACCATTTCCTTTGACACTTCAGGACTGGCAGCGTCATCTAAAAAAAAAAATGTAAATAAATGGTTATCATAGCTAACTTTAATATGAATTACCGGTAGTTTCATCCTGTTGTGATGAATTTGAAATACTTTGATTTTGCTCCCTTACTATTAGCTTTCTTCTAAACTCAGCTGTAAAGAACAGGTGTTACATTCAAGGTTAAGAACGTCTGTTCAGGTACTACAATTAAGTCAGCTGTTTGAAACACCTGGACTCAATCATAACACATGATCAGTTTTGACAAGTCTGAATCTTGTCTTACCTAAAAAAATTCTTTCATCAAAGTCATTCTTGCTCAAAACGTTAGATTCATAAGTATTTGAGATATTTTTAAAATTATGTTCAAAAACTGAAGAGTCAAATATGTCAGCATCGTCTTGATCTTTCCCTATTAAAACTCCTTGATCAAAAAGATTTTTTATTGACTTCTTGAATTGATACTCCTTTATGTATTTTACTTCAGTTACCATGTTTGGACTCAGACATAGCAAATTCACAATACATGGAGCCTCAGCAGGCACTGTATAATTCGGATTTGACCACTCAGTCGGAAGACCTGACAATTAGAAAATTAATCATTAACTAAAACTTTATAATAATGTACCTTTGAAATCAGGTCTTAAAAGATCTCTACGATCTGCTAGAAAAGCATTTTTGAAAGCCCAGTCGCATATTGCTATAAGTAAATGACAGGAAGTCACTAAATCATTGTTGTAGTTTATATCTTCGCCTCTGATAACAATAAATAGTGTCCAGCAAAATTCAAAAACTTTCAATGGAGTGCATGGCATAGTCTTATGCTTTCTGTTCCTTTGTTTGACTGTTTCACAATCAGAAATCTCAGGAGTTTTAAAAATCAAAAGAAATAAGGGCTGATACTCCTTGAATACGTTATAAGCAACTGCATAGCTTCCTTCTAAGAATTCTATCCTTTTTTTAAAGTCATCTGGTAAATTAGCCATATCAGCCCATTGTTTTATTTTAAAGAAAAACTGAGCTATGCTGCAAAACTTTTATTTAAGAAGTTACTTAATTTGGAATTATAGCTTACCTTAAATTGCAGTGTCTTAAAAGACTTGTCAAATTAACACAATTACCTTGAACATTGTTTTGGGTTGCTGAAACCTTCCAACATTCAGCATATACAGCACAGCCGAACCAATGAAGGAATTCACCCTGGTAAACGTTAATATAACAATGATAATAATTAAAATTTTGTACAAAATAGATCAAACCTCTAACGTGAAATTTTTGCTAATAGATTGAAAGCTGTCCCAAGCGTCACTAGAAATTTGAAACTCCAAGTTTAGTTTTGAGCACAAATCATTCTGTCTATCTTCTAGACCAACTTCTATTTCGTTAGATAACACCATGATTCCACAACAAATACAGACACTTATTATAAGAAAATTAAAATAACACTATTCGCCACCATTGAACTCTGACAACGCCTACAAAAGGCGGGAATCCACACAATATACTATTAAAAACAACACATTCACATTAAAACTTTGTGCAGAAAGTTCTGCACATTGCTTTCAATAAGATAATAACGTCAAATTCCCAAAATATTCCTGGTTTACGCGGGAATACGTATGCATTTTTTCAGGAACGCATTCTACACTACCTTTGTCTGCGCATGAAAGTAATGTGCCAGAGATAACCTCAACCGAAATCACAAATACGTTAGAATTTGAAATGTAGCGTAAAAAACACTTTGAATTTTACTCAGTAAGTAGAAAGAAAACGTTTCTCTTGATTTTATGTTTACTACTTCTTTATTTGTAAGAAATGTTTTTCATTAATTTCCCGCCAATATTTCGCGCCAAATGCGACATACGTCAACTACTTATGATGTTATCATACCAACAGTTAAACATAAAGAAACTAGTTTAATTTGAATAGAAAAAGAAATCAGAAATGCAATTTATTGGTATTATTTTGTTACTCAATCAATCAAATTCTATGAAACTGCTCCTAGAAGACCGCGGTGATCTACTTGATGAAGGTTCAGAGAATATTAAATCTCGACGACTAGCATCTGCTAAAACTATATTAATATTTTCGACCAACTCTTTGATTTTCTTTTTCTTTGGTATTGGAAGATTTGGTGTTAAAGAAAGATTATTAACTTCATGTAAATCTAAAGCTAGATATGGAGCGCCCTTCGCTACATGTTCTTGCATCTATTAACATAAAATATTTTTTGTTGTCAAGTTTGTCAATTTTCAACTCACCTGTAATTTTTTACGCTCTAGTGCAGCTATTTTAAAATTGATATCATTACTGCTTGAACCATTATCAGCGAAAAAATTCCTTTCAAGTATAAAACTTAATTCATTGATTCTTTTTTGTAATAGTTCGTCGTCTATCAAGCTTTCGTTAGGTTCAACTCCATTAAAACTAAAAATCATTTTCGTTGTATTGAAAAAAAAAAAAAGATTTCTATTCAGATTCTTACTCAATGCTTTTAATACTATCCGAAGTTTTCCACATTTTTGGAATCAAAACACTGTTTTGTAGAGGTGGCGGGGGAAGAACTTGAGCTCCAAAACCTTCTTCTTTTGTATTCCGTTGTGTAATTTCTATTAACGCAGTATGATTGCAACAGGCTATAAGTATTGGAAATCTTTCCCAAATATCTTCGGAATTATTTTTTTCAAAGTTACGTTTTGGTCCGGGATAAATAGACTCAATGCCCCATTCAATTAATTTCCCAAATATAGAAAAAGAAGGAAAATTAATTGTGTGACTTTGAATGCATTTTTGATCTTTCATGTCCCATATTTTTAACATCTACAAGAACAATGTAATTTTTTAATAAAAAAAATAACGCAATGACTAACTGCATCTTTCGAACAGCTAATAAATAAATTATGTTTATCCATTATCTTCACATCCACAATAGTTGTTTGATGACCTTTTAACACTGCTATTGGTTTTGACGTTATAATAGGATTCCATAGTCTTAGCACTCCATTTCCACTACCACTTATTAGAATCCGGTTTTTCTGACTCAAAGCGAAGCAATTACAACCCTATTTCATAAAATAAAATGTAATGATTCAAAAATGATTTATAACTACTTCCACCTTATGCATTTTGAAGCAGTGAGGTTGGTTTTTGCTACCAAACGGTTTTATCAAAAGAGAAGCATTAGAATCTTCACTACAAGATATTAAAATACCATTTTCTTCATAGTAAATCAAACGTTTTACACTTTCCTGATATGGTTTGCAAATTCGTTTAACAGAAACAAAATCTTTCTCCTCTGTTAATTCCTAAAAAAATGATAGTTCAAACTGATTGCCTAACAAATTTATTTAACACACATCCCAATAAAACAAATTCATTTTATCGTTATGTTTCTTTCTTAGTAGCGATGTTCTTGATTGTAGAAAAATTAAAGAAGTTACAACTCCTTTATCATCTCCCATAAATAAAGTGCTTCCGCCTTTTTCGTTCACAGGGCTACATTTATAAGCAAGACACTAAAAACAACAATTCTTTAAGTTAGAAAGAATAAACATTAAAATTATTTCATTTACTTCAGCAATGTTCGGTGTACTTAGAATAAGCCAAAATGGTACATGTTTCAAGCCTGAAGCTTCGTATATAACAATGCTTCGCACAGAATTAGTAACAATAAACATAAGCACATCTACACAAAATACTGCATCAGTAACCCAACGGTTCCTTTTTCTTCGTTCTTCTTCTTTACGATAAATATCTTCTCTTGTCATAATTATTTGATATGTAGTTAAAAAATTAAGATTCCCATCATATAATCCCACTCTACCATGTTTGGAAATCATAGCGTAGCAGAAATATTTATCAGTTTCGATAAGTACAATTTTCACTATTGTTTCTCTCTGTAAAAAATTGGTAAATCAAAAATATTAGAAAGCTCGACTGTATTTACTTTCGTCTGAGGTAGATCTATTATTTTTGTAACTTGCAAACCCAATGAAACATTATATGGTGATTCTAGATTGTGAATTAAAAAATCTAGAAACTGGGACCAAGAAATACTAGTCTCATTGTTTTTTACTACTTGATTGAATAGTGCCACTATTTGAGATGAACATTCTAGAGGCTTTAGTATATCATCAATTGCTTCAAAAAAAATTTGTTTAGTAAGTTTGTTTTCATGCTTTTTGAAAATATTTTCCAGTGACTTTAAGTGATTTACTGAAAGATTTTGCAAAAGATCGTGCCATGTAGATATAGATTTTTCATAATCCTCTTCAATACTATAAAAAAAAACATTATAATTAATTATTGTGGATGATCTGAAATTTACCTTTTGTCAGTATCTTTTTCGCTAAAATTTTTGTCTATGATTTCCATTATAAAGTTTGGTTACGCTCAATCGAGTTTGGACTGATATTGATCAAACTTATCAGTTACCATTAAAGTTCCTGGAATTCTAGTTACCACTACTATCTATGGTATCACTGTGGATTGTTGAATAATGTAACTCAATAATTTCCAAAAATTAGAAAAAAATCGAGAAATAAGAAGCATCAAAGATGCAATTTTATTGTAATCACAAGTTTATGTGATGAAAAATTTAAGTTTTTAGGATTTGAATCAACTCAAAAATTTTAATATTTAGAGTTTTTCATAATTCTTGGCAAAGAGACAAATTATAGCAACGATTGGTTTTAAAGTCAATTATACCTACCATTGAATAACTATACAGGGTGTCTAATCTAATGCAACTGTGATAAAACGAAATATTGATTTAAAAAATCTTAGAAAAAAGTGTGTATTGTTGCTACAATTGTTACCGTAGTAATTAAACTAAAATGACGATCGAGATTCTTTTCAAGCATTTGAAGTTGAATATTTGTTCTGTTATTGGTCATAGATACTCCAAAGATCTTTCAGATGCTGCAACTAAATATACGTGTTCCATTCAATTTTTTAAGTTATTCAAATTTTAACAAACGTCTTTAGTTGATGAACTTTCCTTCTCCAATGCGTCAAAAAAATGCTATAGTCATAAAGTTTGAACTTTTTTTTCAGGTAATATAAATTTTATTTTTCTGATTATTCTGGTTTTTGTGCGATAATTTTTTGAAAAGGTTTGTTTTTGGCGAAAAAATTTAAAAGTTGTGTTCAAAATGCTAAAAATTTCAAGGTACGTTTGAAAATGCAAAAAATATAGGACGTTCCATTGAAAAAAAAACATATGTTTGTGTCAGAACTCTGTATATTTGAAAATAATTTTAGTGTATGCAGAGAATTAGTATCTACAAATTTTGTTAATAGAATTTTTCAATATTTTTACATTTAAAGGCCAATAATAGACTTTGCCTATTCGCACGGACACCTGTATAACTTTTTAGTTATTCAATGTACTTACCTAGAATGAAGTTTTCCTTACAAGGGCTGGTTTATAGAAAATGAATTAAATTTTTGATTGCAATTAACTATTTGATTGCGATTAACTCGGTAAATCTGAGAATTTGAATGTTGCAATTTGATCACGTGATCAAATTTGATTTCAATTAACTTGATGAAACTTCTGTAAACCAGCCTTAAGACGATTAAAATAATAGAATAAATTAAAAAAAAAAACTGCTAGGCAAGAATTTCACACCAACAATTATTTTTCAGACTATAACGCATTTATAGAAGTTTTCAAACTGGACGTTATTAATTTGCCCCATGTTTTGACAATCAGATGATTTTGACAACGTACCCTAACCAACAATTTTTACCCACTTATAAACCACCTCTTGTATATGTTCTTTACTGCATTTTATTTTGATATTTATGAATTTACTCAATTTTTATGATTAGAAAAAAACCTATATAGTGCTTCTAATTCAAGGTTAATTTCAGACTAGCTTTGATAAAAAAAATTGTTTTCCAAAAGGCCACCCTTCAAATATTTGAAACTATAAACAAATCATTTAAAGTTGACGTGATTTTTCAAAAATAGAAATTATTTTATTCAGAAAAATATTTTAAAGTTTTGCACGAACAATGTTGCGCTTATTAAAATATCACGGTGATAAGTGGTTTTTGCAGCTATTGAATCTGCATCGTCATGTTCTATCTCTACTCATAATTGTGTTTATCATATAACAAAGGGAACCAAATAATTATTTAGTTAGTTTACAAGGTTAGGTTACACATGTCAAGAGATGAAAAATCAAAATTCAAGTGAAATGTCTGGAATCTCAGAAAATCAAGAAAAATGTGGTTGGGTAAAATTTTCAGAAAGTAAACTTGTTTCGCTAGAAAAGAAAATATTGCAAGGTATTTTACAGATAAAAGTATCAATCAGTAAAAATTGTATATATTTATGCTTGATTTATTTATAGTTTTACAAACAGCGTATAAAGGCTGGCACGTGCACATTGACCATAAACCAAATGTGAAAGCTAAAATCTGGACAATTGCAATGAATACAGGATCGAAAAATACACCGCTAGTTTTACTGCATGGTTTCGGCGCAGGAGTTGGCTTTTGGTGTTTGAACCTAGATTCTTTAGCAGCTAATAGGCCAGTTTATGCTATAGATATTCTAGGTACTTAAGAACATTTGTCTGTAAATTTTCATTATTTTTTGATACTTAGGTTTTGGGAGGTCATCTAGACCAGACTTCAGTAATGACGCCCTGGAAGCTGAACAGGAATTTGTTCAGTCAATTGAAAAATGGCGGCAAGAAGTAAAATTAGATCAATTTATTCTATTAGGGCATAGTATGGGTGCTTATTTAGCTACCAGTTATACTATCTCATACCCGAAACAAGTGAAACATTTAGTATTAGCTGATCCTTGGGGTTTTGTAGAAAAACCTTCCGATTTTAATCCTCCACTTTGGGTTAAAACTCTTGGAATTGTTTTGTATCCTTTCACCGCCTTCAATCCTTTAGCTACAGTTAGAGCAGCTGGACCTTTTGGTAACCATTCACATTAATTATTCTTATTATTGTACCAATCATTTGCAGGACCATGGATTATTAAAAAAATTAGATCAGACTTATCAAATAAATATGCTGGTCGTTTAGAAGATCATGAAATCATAAGTGATTATATCTATCAATGTAATTCACAAAAACCTACGTAATATTATATAACAAAATCATTTCTTTTTTAATTAATATTTCATTGTAGAGGTGAAACTGCCTTCCATAAAATGATTAAAGGTTTTGGTTGGGCAAAAAACCCAATGCTAAATAGGATTCATCAATTGGATAATAGTGTACCAATAACAGTAATGAATGGGTCACACACTTGGATGGATAGATCAGTGGGAAGGAAGATTAAAGATATGAGAGAAAATTCTTATGTTAGATTAGAAATTATTAAAGAAGCGGGACATCATGTACATGCTGACAATCCTGAGTTATTTAATAAAATTGTTGTTGATGTTTGTGATCAAACTGAAAACCAAACGCTGAGTAACAGTCTAGAGACTTCTACAGAGATTATTGATGAAGAAGAAATAATTAAGGAAAACCAAATAGTAGCCACGTAATTTTTCTAAAATAAGCTTTTTGTACATATTTGGCTTAAGAAATGAGTAATAAAAAAGCAACAGAAACTAATTATTGAAAACTTATTGATAATTTCAATCCGACAATTAATTATGTGATTTTAGTATATTCAAATCAACAATTTAGATAAACTACAGTTTTTGTGTGAAATATTTACTAACAATATAATGGCTTTGTCTATTTTTTGTCAATTTTGAATCGAATAAAACTCATTCAATACTTAACGAAACCTCGAAGTCAATGCAAATAGCTTAGATGATAAAAATTAAAACGCATCTAAAAGTGTAAATGCCTAAGGGAACTAAATTCTATATTGGAAAAACTCTTAACTTATCTCCTTGACCCTCTTGTTGCAGTATCAGCAACTCCAGATCAAATGATAACCACGTGCGGAAAGATTTCCGCCAAAAAATACAAAGAAATTGTCACACTTACATATGCAAGTCAAGGCTGTATCTTATCAGTGTTTATAATAAAAATAACATCTTTTACAACGTTACAAGTTTTCGAGACACACTTCAGAGTAGCAGTGACTGTAGTTGTGACAATAACAAATTATTAGCAAAAGAGAAGGAGTTTTTATTTCTCCAAACAATGTGAATTACAAAGTTCAAACTCCGTGAATGAGTAATCTTCATAATCACTGATTTATCTAAAACAATGAAAAATTTTACAATCAGACAAGTTTAAGTGTTTAGTTAGGTTATTACTTTATTTTGGGGCCCAGTGTTGAACAAATACAATGTCAGCTGTGAAAAATTGTGATGATACACAAATCGTTTGTGGAAAACAAGCTACAAGGTATGACATTAATTAATAAATAAAAATCATAAGAAATATGATTCATTTTTCGTTTACCAACTGTCAAACTCATGCAGTCATTTCAACATTCAACATCAATTTGTCATTTTTTGAAATGTATAGTGAGTTTTTATTCAAATTATTTTTAACAGCGATTCTCGCGGTTTTTGCCGCTTTATCGTCATTGTATTACCGAGTGGTAACTTATATTTTTAGGTGAGATTCAAAAATTATATAACATAACCTAACTTTTTTTTATTTTTTTTTGTTTCAATTGCTGATTTAATGTTTTTTTCAAGTTGGTTTAGCCCCGATTGGTTATCATGGAATAAATATTCAGAGAGTATGCTGAGGTCCTTAGAGAAAAAGATCCTTCAAAGTAAGTGCCATAATAATAAAAAAAAGTACAATTGGCAATATATGCATATGCAAAGCATTGTTGTGTTAATAATACAGAATAGATCAGAAATTCATCCGTACTTCAAAGATTTCATAAATCTACCCATTATCTAATTGTATTTGTCGTCAAAAAAGTTTAGATTTAATTTAACATTTAATTTTAATACTGCACTCTTTCAGCGCACACAGGAAGAATCTATTTATCGTCGTAGATATTATCAGAATGCATATTCTGTTATTTATAACTCAAAAATTAAAAATAAAACATCACTAAAAAAATTGTGTATAGAAATAGGAAACATCAAAACTAAGGAAATATTTAATTCTAAGTATCAATGAAAAAAATTATTTGTCATGCTTGGTTGATTGAATCCTTGAAGAATTAATGGAGTTAACTTTTATTACGGTAAAGCAGTTGGAAAATAATGTTTTAGTGCAATGGATTTGAATTTTTTGCTACAAACAGTGGTGGAAGTTTTTCTACCAGTAATGGTTGGCTTATCTAATTGATAATTGAACATGAAATAAACAAAGAATGACATCATTTATTTAAAAGCATTAATTTGTAATAACAATAATAGTAATAGTATTTTTTGGATTAAGGTGTTTTGTCGTTTAAGATGCGAATAAAGATTGCGTTGTCTTAAATTGCGGCTCAATTACATTTTAATTGTTATTTAATTATACTCTTTTTTGATAGGATTATTGTTTGACATCTATGGGTGTGCACTGTAAAATATTTATATTTAAGAATTCAATGTTTTAATGTGTTCTGTAGTTGTTAAAGCACCATATCGAGGATGGTACGTCGATATAGGCCCAGTGGTGGGTCCA
This sequence comes from Latheticus oryzae, assembly GCA_030157265.1. Classification (NCBI taxonomy): domain Eukaryota; kingdom Metazoa; phylum Arthropoda; class Insecta; order Coleoptera; family Tenebrionidae; genus Latheticus; species Latheticus oryzae. The sequence goes on from CM058049.1 coordinate 4,843,145, forward strand.
GCAGACAAAATTTGGACCATATCTTTTAATACTGAATCTCCCAATACACCATTAGTCCTTCTGCATGGATTAGGTGCTGGTGTGGCTTTATGGTGTTTGAATTTGGATTCATTTGCGTCCACAAGACCAGTCTACGCGTTTGATTTGTTGGGTATTAAAAAAAAAAAAAAAATAAGTTTCATTATAAATATTGAAAATTTATTTAGGGTTTGGGCGTTCCTCTCGACCTGCTTTCAGCAACGATGCTACGGAAGCTGAACAACAAATGGTCAAATCTATCGAAGAATGGCGAAAAGAAATGAAATTAGATCGTTTTGTTCTATTGGGACATAGTATGGGAGGGTTTCTTGCTGCATCATACGCACTTTCTCACCCAGATCACGTGAAACATTTAATTCTGGCTGATCCATGGGGATTTCCAGAAAGACCACCAGAGTACAAAGAATTGCCGCTTTGGATTCGTACTTTATCCTATATGTTGCAACCATTTAATCCATTAGCAGGAATTAGAGTCGCTGGACCCTTAGGTTTGAATGTTTATTTTTAATTGAGTTAAGTAAGTGGTTGGTGGATTGTAGGTCCATGGTTTATAAATACATTGCGACCTGATATTACGAAGAAATATGCAGCTGCTATTAAACAACAGGAATTGATACCACAATACATATATCAATGTAATTCGCAGACTCCAAGGTTTGTTAATTAGAAGTTTTGAGATTTCTTAATAAGATATATTGTAGTGGCGAGAGCGCTTTCCATTCTATGATGTCTGGTTTCGGTTGGGCTAAAAATCCAATGGTTAAACGAATAGACAAAATGAGAAAAGACATTCCAATAACATTGTTATATGGTTCGAGATCGTGGATTGATCATTCAGCTGCAGAAGTTATAAAAAATAAACGAATAGATTCTTATTTTAAATTACAAGTAGGAAACTTGATGTTTTATTGGAATACATAAATTAGTGTAAAATTTTCAGGTTATCACAGGAGCTGGACATCATGTTTACGCTGATAAGCCTGAAGCTTTTAATCAAATAGTGTTGGAAGCTTGCACTTACTCTGACAAATCTTCTAAAATCAAATATTTAGCTTTAATGCCTTCCCAGTACGATGAAGAAGTTGACAATACCGAGAGTGATGAAAATAGTACAACCAAAGAGTAAAGATATGTCAATAAATTCATTTTAGTATTTTACAAATATTTTCAATGTGAACTGTAAGATAAATTTATTTATTTTTTACATAAGTATATTTTTGATGTTACATATTATAATAATTGAGCTATCTATTTATATTTTGATAGGTTTTGTTGGTGAATTAGAATTATTTCTAAATTTCAGTTTATTTGCATGTAAACTGCCTATTTTAGAAATATTTGTTGCACCCTTTGTAAGTTTATTGTTAAAAAGTGACTAAACTTTGTTAATTTTTTAACATTGAACGCTTTGTGATAAATTTTAAAGAGATTGTCTTTTTTTGTTTTTGATTTATTACATATTTAAAACGTTAGTGTTTTATAGAATTTTATTTTTGCGTCCACAATATAGAATAAACTTTTTTCTTGAAACTCAAAGTTTCCTGGTTTATGTATTTGTCGCCGATTTTCAAAATTATAGTACACCTGAAATATGCAATTAATACAAAGAAAAGATATATGTTTTTATACATCTACTAAACAGTGTTTAGCTCTCACTCTTGAAACCTCGATCGTGAAATATACACTTGCAGTGGCTTGGGGGATGGGGTATTGCTTACAAGGTATACTAAAAATTGTCTAAAACAGTTCTTTCATTGGTATGAAACTAAGTTTTTAATAAAAGTACTTCATAGCGATAAAAATCGCAAGCGGCATCACTTTCCCCAAATAAAAATTTTGTAAAAAATTTCCAGTCTTCTTCAAATTTCCAATAAGAAATGAATTCATTAATTTTTGATATGCCAATTTCTATATTAAATTCTTCAATAGTGGGCCATTCTAATGTGCACACATAAGTGCCAATACTTGCAGTGGAAAGACTGCTGATTTCATCGTCATCTTGACTTTTATACTCTATACCCTCAACGATTTTAATAGATGATAATTCTTTCGCATTTTTTCCTTTAGCTGTAAAAAGAAGTATAATGACTTTGTACTGAAAACATATCAAAAATTAACCAAGAGCTTCTTCAGTTAACTCCTCAACAAAAATCTTGGAGTAATCTTCAATATTTAAGAATTTTTCGCAGGTTCGTGGACATCGTCCGTATTCAAATCGCATTCCTTTAGATTCTGGCATTGCGACATCTGATTCTGTTCCTCCAAATCTAAGTTTTTTTTCTATTGAGTCGTGTTGACTGTCTCCAGAATCACTTTCTTCAGTTTGAAATTTTGGTGAATTTAAAGTTTTTTTTTCATCTGATTCAGCTAAAAATTTTTTAATATTGCTTTTTTGTTTTTTAACATCAAACTGTATTGTAGACATCTTTGAAAGAAATATTGTTTTTTTATGCTTTTTTTCAAACTATTTATTTGAACAAATTTGACAATACTTTTATGTTATTCTTTGCCAACTTAGTCAATTATTTTTTACAAATTTATTAAGATTTTTTGAGTACATTATTTGTAGTATTTATTCATAGTAAATGCCAAAACATTGAGCTATTCCAAAGACGTAAGTATTTTCGATGCAGAATTTTGCATATCTATCTCTATCTACATCCCAAAGAAAGCGACACGTCACATAAATATCTTGAGAAGTTTTTTCACCAATTGTTACTAAACAAATTAGCTTATACCTGAAACTTCCTTTTTACAAATTTTTCAAATTTTGAAGTAATAAACCTATCGAATTGAAGTTCTTTAACTTTCGCTCTGATAGCACTTGAAGCCCATTTTGCTTGTTTCGGGCATTTGTCTGGATCATATGTTAAGTTTTCAAAAGCTTCCACCATTACGCTTTCTAAAATTTTCTGAACTTTTTCTGGATTAAAAGGATTGTCCGAATCCAGTTTGTATGAGTTCATAAACCGTGCACCCTAGAACATATCAATAAAAATTTTAGTAGTTTGATTAAAATGTTACCTCAACGCAGACTGGAGTAGAACTCATATTTAAAATAATTGATCAAATTTGAATAGCAAGTAGAAGATAATAATATGCAAATTCGAATTAGTTTAAGTTTAGAGTTACGAAGCTTCGAGTTAAGCAACTATTAAACTGCTAGGTACATAAATTGATATTTATTGATTTGAAGACTGGTGCGTCCTGGCACGTGTCGATACTAAAAAACCATTTGAATTTACCTTAGTTCTGTCGTAGTATTCTCCTCCAGTGCTTAGGCGGCGTATGGAGATTGTGCTTCCCAATACATTCTTAGCTTTCATACCAATGCTTTTTTTGCGTTCCTGTTGAATTAAATAAATTTTGGAATTTTATTGATACTTTGTAATTTTATTCTACCTTTGCTAAATCTTCTTTAGCTAATGAACTGCGTGTTGCTTTTCTTAAAGTTTTTTGTCATTTGGCAAAAGTTGGAGTCATTTGAATCACCTACCTGTCTGAACCTCCTAAAGGAATTTCACTTGATCGCTTTCTGTCTACAGATGCTTTAGAATCACTTATTTCTGGAGATGTTATTTCTTGACCTTTTCAAATTAAAAAAAAAAAACAAGAAATCAAAAACAAAATCTTTTTTCATTTACCTTCAATTGTAGAAACACGTTGTTCTTTCATTATTTCACTAGGAACTTTATCAGTTTCTATAACAGATTTTTGTTTTTCTTCAATTTGTTGAGTTTGAGATTGTTTTTTATCAATGGATTTTCTGATTTCTGACTGTGCTTCAGTTTCAGTTTTTGATTTACTGGTTTCTAAAGGTGCTTCAATCTCAGTTTTTGATTTTTTCATTTCTGACGGTGCTTCAGTTTCAGTTTTTGATTTACTGGTTTCTAAAGGTGCTTCAATCTCAGTTTTTGATTTTTTCATTTCTGATGGTGCTTCAGCTTCAGCTTTTGACTTTCTTGCTTCTTTCAAAGATTTCCGTTTTGTTTCCCCTTCTTCTGGTTTCATCGGAGTAGAAGTAGCAGTTGGCTCAGGTGGTTTTGATTCTTGAGTTTCATCTAATTTTGGTTCTGGAACTTCTTCTGGTTTTGGTTCTTCAATTTCTTCTTGTTTAGGCTCTTGGCTTTCTTCTTGTTTAGGTTCCTGACTTTCTTCTTGTTTTGGTTCTTGATTTTCTTCTGGCTTTGCTTCAGTGGCTGCAGTTTCCTGCGCTGGGACTTCTTGTCCTTCGTCAGTCATTTCAATTTTGGTTCTTTAACATACAGGCCACAATTGTATATTGACGTCTCTGTCTAAAAATTCAAATATTTCATAAATTAAAAAAAATGCTTGTAACTAAGCAATAAAATATGAGATTAAAAAACTATAAAAATGACAAATACATTTTTTAAAAGCTTAAAAACTTAAAAAAAGTTTTGATTTTATAAATTTTGATTGAAATCTTGTTGAGATTTGAACTATATATGGGAAAAAACTAAACTGCCCACTGAAAATTTGAAATCTAGGGAATTTATCGATTTTAGGTTAAAGAAATAATTGGATTTGCTCAGTGGGTTTCATTACCATAAGTTGGCAATTTTTTTTTAAGTAGCTTGATGTTTTTTGTCGTCTTTGTCTGACAGCTGTTATCTACATTCGTGCCATTTGCGTTAACAACTCAACCTCAATTTTTTTAAAATGACAAGGTGTGAACATTTAGAAATGAAGTACCAACTTAGCAAACATTTATCCCAATTTTAGTGGGCAGTTTATTTTTTTCCCATATATAAGTCCAACACAATATCTTTTTTTTTCAATTCAAAAAAAACTTTTTTTAACAATAATGTGAAAGCTTACTACATAATTGTTATATGGAATCGAATCAAGATTTGCATTTTGAATAAATGATTGAAATAGACAAGTGCAACTAATTAATACTGATCATTATTGATTATGAGTTTGAACAATATTTATTCGGACAAATGCAATATAGGTGTTAAACACCAATAGAAACTAACTACCAACTTCAGTGAATGTCACAAAGTTTTGGTTAGATTTTAGAGGTTAGGTTGGTTGGTATACTTTATTAAAAAAGTACTCAAAATATATCTAGTCAAATACATGAGTATTATTTGAAGTGACTTTTTGGAATTATGTGGAAGCTTATACAAAATTCTACAAAACTGACAACACAAATAAGGTTCAGTATTATTTATTGTAAATGCTTATATAATTTTTGAAAATTTCTAGGCATTTTCATTTGAACAACAGTTTTCTTATTTGTCACAATAACTTCCATTGTCAGAAATTAAGATTCAATGGTAGTTTCATATTGTCATCTCCAAAACAACCTAAAATATCGAACTTTTCAACATGTACAAAATTAGCTTTGGCTTTAGCAACAGGAGGTATTTTACAAGTCACCTTACACAATACTAAAGCATTTTGTAAAGCAAAATCTTCAAGAATGACTACTTACAAAAGTGCTGTTAGTAAAGATCAAAAATTTGATTGGTTGAAATTCTGGTCATATTTGAAACCACACATTTGGTATTTAATAGCAGCAGTTGCTGTAAGTAATTCTTTTGCACTTGAAGTAACATTTGTGAACTGTTTTTGTAGGGTGCATTAGTTGTCGCAATTTTAAATATACAAATCCCACAAATTATGGGAGGTGTTATTAATGTAATAGCAAAATACACAGAAAGTAAAAGTAGCCAATCATTTATTAATGAAATTAAATTACCAGCTATTAAATTAATTGTTATGTATATTGCTCAGGTTTGTATCAATCAAGCAGTTATTTAATTCAATACTCCTATTAATTTCCTAGTCTCTTTCTACCTTTTTCTACATTTATATGCTTTCTAATTTGGGAGAAAAAATGTCATATCATTTAAAAACTGACTTGTTTGCTTCTATATTGAAACAAGACATTGCTTTTTTTGATGAGCAACGAACTGGCGAAATTATAAATAGGTAATTTGATGAAGATTATTATTATTTTTTAACTAAATTGATTCCAGACTCACAACAGATATTCAAGATTTTAAGAGTAGCTTTAAACAGACAGTATCAGGAGGTTTAAGAGCAGCAGCTCAAATTTTAGGATGTTCAGTTTCTTTGATTATGATTTCTCCACACATGACATTTGTTACTATGCTGTGCATTCCTACTGTTATTGCTGTCGGTACTTTATTTGGCGCTTTGTTGAGAAATACTTCCAGAAATGCCCAAGCACAAGTAAACAATAGACCACTATACAGTGTGTCTCCGGATAGGTGAAACGATTCTTGAATTGCCATTTTTTAGGGTTTAGCTCTGCTTGGTGAAAGACTAATTTGTCTTGAAAATTTTATTAAAAAAAGTTGTCTAGAATCAACACCACCTAAATAAATAAAACCGTTCTATTGTAGTTGTGACGTCATCAGAGGTAGTGTTCTCAAAATGACAGTTAAAAATTAAATTGATTATTGATACAAAAAACTGACACTACGACACTACTTAGGATGACGTTGCAACTATCAAACGAAAAGTGGAAAGGCTTTGATTATTCAGTTGGTGTTGCTACGATATTTCATGTTTAAAAATAAAATTAGTTAATTTGATAAAAATACATGGAAAAAAATGAGAAGTCATAGTTACTGAATTTGAAAATAATCAGACAACTAAAATTTTTCACTTTTAAAAATAAATTTTAGTGATTTGTGAAAGCCGAAAAATCATAGTTAGCAGGTAATTTTGAAAATTGGTTCATGGATCCAGATGTTGATCCTAAACAACTTTTTTTAATCATTTTTGTCTTATCTATAGAAAGCACTTCAATCAATAGAAAAATAAGTTTTTCTTAAATTTCCAAGGCATACTTGATTTTTTAAAATTAATATAATGTTACAAATTAGTCATTAACCAAGCAGGGATAAATCACTAAAAATAAAAATTAATATCAAATTTTTTTTTATCAGTTACAAGAGTCGTTTCATCTATCCGGGAACAAACTGTATAATATTTTTTTATCAAACTTTGGTTTTAGATGGAGAAAACTACGTCTGTGGCTGATGAAGCTGTTAGTAACATTAGAACAGTACGAGCTTTCGCTATGGAAGATCAAGAACAAGAATTATTTGATGCAGAAGCTGAATTAGCTATGGTTTTGAATGAAAATTTAGGTTTTGGTATTGGGTGGTTTCAAGCTGGGACTAATATTTTTTTAAATGGAATGGTTTTGATGACGCTTTATATGGGAGGATATTTATTATCAACTGATCAATTAACTCCTGGACAATTGATGGCTTATTTAATGGCTTCACAAACAATTCAGAGATCCCTTGGACAATTGTCTCTACTTTTTGGATCAGTTGTTAGGGGAGTAGCTGCAGGCACGCGGATTTTTGAGGTTGGTATTATATATATATATATTTTTTTGATTATTTATAAAGTAATGGTATTTAGTATATGAATTTGCAACCAAAAATACCATTAATAGGCGGTTATACCATTCCAGAAATGGATTTAAAAGGCGATATTGAATTCCGAAATGTAACTTTTGCATACCCGACAAGAGAACAACAGGTTAGATCATTAAATTATTTGATTTTTATTAATATTTTTAATTTTTTATTAGAAAATTTTGAAAAATTTCAATTTGAAAGTGCCGGCTGGTAAAACATTAGCTATTGTTGGTGCTTCTGGCAATGGCAAATCTACAATTGTCACATTGATAGAACGGTAATCTATTATGTTTCATAGAAAAAGTATGTTGATTTCGTTTGTTTAGATTTTATGATGTTAACTCTGGAATAATAACTTTGGATGGTCATGACATTAGGCACCTTGATCCATCCTGGTTAAGAAAACGTGTTTTGGGTTTAATCAGTCAAGAACCTATTTTATTTGGAACTTCAGTTATGGAAAATATTCGATACGGTCGTCCTGAAGCTTCAGATGAAGATGTAAAAGAAGCTGCCATGTTAGCAAATGCGCACGATTTTATCTCTAATTTTCCACAAGGATATAACACTGTTGTTGGAGAAAGAGGTGTGACATTATCAGGAGGCCAAAAACAAAGAATTGCTATAGCAAGAGCATTATTGAAAAATCCAGCAGTGCTTCTTTTAGATGAAGCTACAAGGTGATGATATTTTAAATTAGTTTTATGAAAAGTCTTTCAGTCTCTAATTGAATTGAATCAATTAGTGCTTTAGATACTGAATCAGAAAAAGTGGTGCAGATTGCTTTAGAAAGAGCTCGAAAAGGGAGAACCGTTGTTGTTATTGCTCATAGGTTGTCTACAATTCAAAACGCGGATATTATTGTTGTTTTACACAAAGGAGTAATAGTTGAGGTGAATGTTTTTCAAAATAAACAAGTTTATCATTTATTTATAAATAAATTTTTAATAGATGGGAACGCATGAAGAACTCACCCGGAAACGTGGACATTATTGGTCATTAACATATCAACAACAGGAAGTGCCAGCGGCATAATCCTTATAAATTGATTAACATTAATAAAATTGGTTTTGGTTTGATTTTGAAATGACAGTGGTTAACTACAATTATTAAATAATCTACGTTTCAAATGGTTTAATTTATATTCTTTTTACTTGGTGAAATGAATAATGAAGCATTCATTATAGTTGTACTGTGTTCAATTGATTTATTTTGTGTTCAGTAAATAAAAGAATAATGTACTATGACGAATACATGTGATAATTTTACTTAACATTACATGACATGTTTTTCTATATTATCATGACAGTATTATAACAGGTTTTAATGGTTGTGATGCGGAACTAAAAATGAGAAATCAGGAAAATGTGGTTCTAAACATGAATGTTTGTATGTAATAATAACTTTAGCTCAGATAATTTAGAGTGAGTTTGATTTCAACTTGAATTAATTTTACACATTCATTCAAGAAATTATAACAAATTCACTATGATCTATTTTTTTGTTATCTTACAATAATGAGAGAATATTTACAAGGTTGATTTGGAAATAAATGGGATATGGAATAATAATGGAGTTATTATCCCAAAACTGTGATTCCGTTACTCACTGTTTGTTAAGCCCGCATTGTTAAATTTTGGCAGTTTTACTATTGCAAACTATTTCGTAGTAAAGAATTTAGATAATTCGGAATTTGGCTAATAAGTAACAACAAGGGTAAATCAATTTATGTTACAATATTCAACAACCGAATAACTTATTTACAAATCGAATAAGTGCAAGAGATAATTTTATGTGTTTTTATACACATTATGAAATATGAAAATCTCATAGACATTAAATTTAAATTGAAAACTGTCGAATAACGTTTAAATTTGCGTCAGCAATGTTGACAATAGAATCACATGACGGATATTTTAAAATCGTCCGAATCGATATATCCATTTCACATTTGAAGAATTTGCTTTTTTTATTCTATTACATTTTTAAAATACTGATAACTTTTTACAGTTTTACATTTACGTCAATTATTATTTTAAATCTAAGGAGGAAAAAATTGGTCTTTGAAGGTTGATTGAGTGTTTATCACTGTATTAAACGCACATGATCACTAGTCACAGTTTTGTCCAGTTCATAAATTTTTTTCTATCGCATTGCGGCAGCCACTGAAGCTACAAGGAGAAGAACCAGTTGACTGGCTACGCACATAGCGCACGATTTCCGCATCAAGATTGCATCTACGTTGTCGCCTGCAATATAATAGAGAAATAAAAATTCGACTGTTATTATTTCACTAACCTTCTGACACGAAGACGTAGATGGAAGCAGGCTCAGTATTAGAAGCCGAGCAAGTGTAATTCCCCGAATCGGCATCATTTGTGTCTCTTATTGTGAGCCGACTTTGCGTCCGGACGCCTGGCACTGTTTCCACAGAGATGCCGCCTCTGGCAGTGTCGTAGTTGATCATATGTTCATTGTGATACCAGAAAACGTATTGAGGTGGTGTGGGACTCTGCAACATGTTTTGAGATAATCCAACTTTTGTAGTTAATACGTTTTAGTAGATTCATCATGTCTTCAGATGTTTATAAATGGGTTCACATAAGACTATGGACATTAACGTGCCAGCTTAGTGGGTCAAAAGCTTGCGAATCAGGCGTTTGTGGCCACATTAAGAAAGGATCATAAATCAAACCGAGACCGCTACCTACATTTGCTGCATTACACTAACTACTTTAGAGAAGTCCTTTAAGAATACTTGAATATAGTTTGATGATCTTATACAGTGCTGTGAACACAATGCAGTTCAACAAGCTTTTGTTCAAAGAATTCGATCGTTTAACTTTGAAGCAAAAGTCTCATGGAAAAACAGCAATTGTTGTTACATAAATCTGAAGGTTTTATATATTTTTTCCATATTGAAATGAGTGGTATTTTCGTAGATATTGTAATAGGTATAATAGCTTACATGTAAAGTTTAAGAGCGCGCCTCCAGTGATGGAAACCGAAAGAGGGCGCTAGCAGCGTTTTGTAAAGGTTTTGTGGAAAGAGCTTTTTGAAAAATAAAAGCAATATATAGAGCTGCTATATAGGGCTACTCACAGATTAAAGTCCAATGATCGTTACGAAGGCTCTGCAACGGTAGATGTGCTTAAATAACGGAGAATTAGAGCCTTCAAACATGACACTTTTTCAGATTTTCACAGAAAATACTCATACGATAGATCACATTATTTTATAATCACTCGTATAAAATTTTCATAAAAATGTGGAAAAAGTGGCTGAATCGCTGTAATTTAGGATAGAAATGTCATTATAAGACCAAATCGTTTTTGTTTTGTTCAAATTGGTCATCGTTTGAGTTATTGACTTCATTTAAAAAAAAAATGTACGCAACTCTTCAGAAAAAACTGTACAGCTCATCAATGTGTTACAATAATGGAAAAAAGAAATTTAGAAACTTCCGGAAATACAATGATTCTCTCATTTTATTTTCGGCATATTTCAATCACATGAAAGTTGGTTTTTCCAAATGGACTGCCCCTGTTACGCAGTTGTTTCCGCTATTTGAGTTTCTTTCTTTTAAACTAGATGGAGACATACCGTGAAAGGGGGCTACTTTGACTTCCCGGGTTACTTTAATTTTATGCAAGCCTTTGTCGTTTTTGGTTCAGGCATTTTTATAAAATTTGTAAGTGAGTGATTTGTGAGTTGTGTGACAATGGTTAGAGTGATTTGAAAAACGTTAAAGTCAAGCAATTATAAGAAATTAAAAGAAGAGACTTTATAAACTGCATTCGCTTTTTGAAGATTTTACACACAATTTTACGTTTTATTAAATTAATTTCTCATTTTGTTATGTTTGAAAACGAAATTTTATGTTTTACTCGGAGCTTAAGTGATTTTTAACAAACTTTTTTACTTAAGCTCTTTATAAAAAAATATGCTACTATTTTTTTAGTTTCCAAAATATTATCTTTTTTTTTAAGTAATCAATGTCATCTGCATGTGGGTTTTCTTGATAGAAGTATTGTTTCTACGAATACTTACCCCGTGGCAGGCAGTTTGACAATAAAGTTGACCTCAAAGGTTTCAGTCATTAGACAAGTAATTATAGAAACAATATCTCACCGAGGAAATTCAAATAATTTAACAATTATTTAAGAAAACACCAAAAAACTGAAAAATAAAAATAAAGTTTAATACAAAGTGTTTAAATTTTAGGTCTTTCTGATTTTTTAATTGTAGATATCTAGAAGGCAGTTCTCTTAGGAACGTATTTTATTGTTCGTAAGCTTCTTGAACAATTTGATATCCTAAGTCAGCTAGGTCGGGGTTGGGGTGAAGCTAGAGAAAGACAGCAGACATATCTAGTATGTTGTATTTCTAGAGCCTCAAATCGTGATTTTTTTTTCATATCATTACTTGGTAGCAATGCTCATAATGCTGGTAGTCTTGCCTGAATGCTGGTTAATTATCAGGTCAGTGGAGGATAAAGCTTATAATTATACTAAGTGCAATTAAAATCCAAACACCTAGAAAAAATGATTGTTGAACGATGAAATTTTAGGGGTTTTTATAGGAGGCCTTAAAAAGCAAACGATTAAATTTTTGTAGCAATAGAACACTGTATACGGGTGTTTGTAAAAACTTTTCCGCAAATCCTTAAACGCAAATATGATAGTTTTTTGGATTGTGATATGGCTTTATCGCTCTGAAAAAGATAATATTAGAGGCCATCAGATGCGGAAATGCCCCGTAGAAGACAAAACGCAAATTTTTCCCAGCTTTCCACGTTTGAAAGGGGGCGCATTGTGGGGCAGCGCGAACGTGGTGCGTCATTCCGTGAGATTGCTATTGCTGTGAGGCGCAGTGTGGATGTATGGCGGGCATGGGCGGAAGAAGGACGGCCACAACGTGCTAGAGCAACAACATTAGAAGAACTACCCAACGTGAAGATCGTCTTCTGCGACTAATGGCTCTAAGGGACCGACGCCGCACTACACGGTCTGTGGCTGATTCATGGTTTGCAGCAGTAAGAAGGCCAATTCGACTCCGTACCGTATACCACAGATTGCGCACTATGGGCCTGAGATCTTACCGTCCACACTTGGTGCTCCCGCTGACGGAAAATCATCGTCGTCAACGTCGTGACTGGTGCGTTGAAAGGCAACAATGGAATGATGAGTGGAATCACATTGCGTTTTCGGATGAATCCCGATTTTGTTTAGGAGGCCACGATGGTCGGCAACGGATCAGACGAATGCGTGGTGAACGTCGTCGTCTGGATCTGGCTATTGAACGCCACGTTCACCGCACTCTTGGTGTGATGGTTTGGGGTGCTATTGCATTTGGTAGTAGATCCCGGTTATTATTCATTCGTGGCAACATGACAGCCGAGCGCTATGTAAACGATGTGTGGCAGCCAATTGTTGTTCCCTATGTAAGAAGCATCGAAGACGGAATTTTCCAGCAGGACAACGCACGCCCTCATATCGCTTGTGTTTCGCGGCAATTTTTGGAGTTGGAGAATATCAGAGTTTTGCCATGGCCACCGAGATCTCCAGATCTGTCCCCAATAGAAAAAGTGTGGGATTGGATGGGTCGCCATATCCGTGATTTACCCCGTCCTCCAGCAACTTTAGATGAACTCCGGGTTGCAGTACAAGAAGCGTGGGACGCTGTACCCCAGGAGTTCATAAACAATCAAATCGCAAGCATGCCTCGACGTGTACAAGAGTGTATAGAACAACACGGGGCACACACCCATTACTGATAAATATGAGTCTATTTTAATAAAACTTTGATAATTGCTGCAGTGGACACATTCTTTCATTTTCCCAAAATATTATCCTTAAATTGCCTCAATTTCAAGGTGTTCGGATTTCACTTGCGAGTAGTATATTATAAGAAAGAAAATAAAAAAAAAAACAAAAAAACAAAATCAACTGCATAATAAAATATTGGGCATTCCATCTGAAAAAAGTTACTAATCGAACAAGTAACTTATGTTTATTTATTATTATTGATAGTTGTTACTCCAATTCACAAATCAACTATCTTTAACTTATCTTCATCTGTAGATCCGTGGAGGAGGGTTTTAATTTTAGTAAAAGAAAAAGGTCCTCAACTCCTCTTTTATATTTTATTAATATCACAGCAGGTTTCGGGTATATTCACAACAACCCATCATCCAGTGAAATTTAAAAAATTAAAAATACAAACAAATTAAAAAGTGTGCATAGTGAGGTTAACTCTCTGTACAATATAAAAGAGGCGTTAAAGACTTTTTCTTTCACTAACATTAATTTATCTTTGAATACAATAAAACATAATAATATTGAAGATTTTTTCAGTGTTAGTTATGGGAATAACTACTCGGCATAAGAAATAAATGTATAATAAGCCATACTAGACTTCTAATAATTTGATTTATTAGTTTTATTTATTTCAAGTTTGTATGTTGTGTTGGGGAGAAAACAGAATTCAAAACATCGACATCTATAAATTTATTCACGAGTTATATAGAGAAAATATATAGAGCTGCTATATAGGGCTACTCACAGATTAAAGTTTAATGATTGTTGCGAAGGCTCCGTAACGGTAGATGTGCTTAAATAATGGAGAATTAGAGCCTTCAAATTTATTTACGAGTTATCTCTTTATTTTTTGCTAGACTCTGGTATTTAATGTTATTTTCGATCAGCCAGCACTACCGTATATTCAATTACAAAACTGCAAGATTTGTTTCATATTAATAATAACTGATAAACTAAGTCGGCGCGCTCTTAACTATTGTGTGCTTAACTTTTTTAATTGAATTGAGAAAACAACTTCGAAGATGTTGAAAAAAGATACTCTTTTTGGAAATTTCAATTTATTGAATTAAAACAATGTTTTGAACGTATTTTGCTTCTTTGTGCTTGGAGGAGAAAATGTTGATAATTTTTAATTAGATTGTTGAAACTACCTAGAGCAACCATTGGTTAAATTTACATAATGAAATTCTCTTAGAATTTTACAAACAAAAGGACTGTTTATTCTTGAAGTATTCTGGGATAAAAATAGTTGTTGTTGTAGATCGGCTTCTTAAATACTATTGTATTGTTACAATGAATAGAATCTTCAAAGAAAATATTTTCTTTTTCAGTTTTCTGATATACATTGGAAAAGTTCTATAAAATCTATAATGATATTTTTAAGTTTTAATTTCTATTTATAACATAATAGAAAACATTTTCAATTCTGTTTTAAGAATATCTTCCAACTTATCCAGAAACTTCCCAGACTTGGTTTTTATTTGCACAAGCTGTTCATCTCAAAAATCCAGCCGTTGTCGAGAGTTAAAAAGTCGAGCATTTGTTGCTGACATAGCTTGGAGCATATATGCATTTATATAACTTGTGATTTTGCTTGTTACTTTTGAGTAAATTCGGAGCACGCAATAGGCAGTGGGTAAAGCTGTTGCCGGGACGACGGGAATGACCCGATTACAATTGTCGAGAACGTGTCGAGAACATTACGGCCGTTTGCACTAAGCATTTATGTAACTTTACGTATTTATTTAGTACGGTAAAGTTAGCCAAATATTGTAAAGTCGTAATCGAGTTTATAGCTTGAGAGTTAGGTCTGGTCTCGTAAACGACGAGTGAGAGAGTTTCAAACTCGTATACTTACCTTTTCGATTACACACACCAAATCTATAACACTGCCGACATCTACGTGATGTTCCCCAGATCGAGTTCCTTGTATGGTTGCCTCCGGAACTACGATTTGTAAGTTGACGAAGTGCGATATCAAACCAGCGTTTGTAGACACCTGAAAGAAGGTAATTTTATTGTCACTGGACTGGAAATTTAAATAGAAGCTTCTTTCGGTCAGCGGTTTTATTCTGAATTATATTTTATTTTTTGCTGAACTCTTTAAAGTGTTTTTAATTAGGGACATGTTTTTAAAAATGTTAGAGACTAAAATTACAACTGTATAAATTTCAATATTAAAACTTCATGTAAGCGTTGCGAAATAAAAGTCTCTAATATCATGTATGATAATTTGCATAAAACGCTTTCAGAATTTCAATTCTGAGTTAGGAAATTGAGAGAAAGATAGTTTGATTATTATATAGAAGCTTTAAAAGCATAACAAAACTGTTCAATAAATGACTTAGAATCCGGCATCTATATGAAATTATTTATCAGATTTATACAAATATGAAGTTTTAAATGAGTTTAATATTTTTCTGCTGTGTTGTTCCTAAACCAAGTCAAAGTATATCAAATCTTAAACTAAATTATAATTTTTTTTTTGTAAACCAATTGAAAAAAAAAATTGAATCAGTTATTGGAAATACAAGCAGCTTAATTGGAAATATACTTACACTTAGCGACCCATCAAATTTTTATTTCAGACATTTTGGAATGTTGGTAATTCAAAATTATCAATAAACAATCAAGTTCAACCCGGCGCATCCACCATCAAAATCAAAAGATTAAAATGTAGTTTTTCACTTGAAATAATTAAACAAAATTCTTTCATGATTTTCAGTATTTTACAAAATAGTAGTAGTTTTCCATTCTTATTTTTCGTCACGTTTGTTTTCTCCAATTTAGACATAATTTTCCTGCATTTTGAAAATATTACTTGAATTTCATCTCACCTTTATCTGTTACGATTTAACCCGTTAGCAATTGAATTTAATACAATTCTAGACAACAATCAACTCACGTGTCTAACTCTGGCTGATTGGTCTGTAAACCCTTTACAAAAGAGACGAGACCGGAAAGGCAACGCCTTGCCGCCACTTGGATCTGCTACGTGTTTCTTTTACGGACTTTTGATTTTTTTAGACATATAATGTCATCATTAGAATCGACTCCATATAGGAAATTTTTTGTTATAAGGTTTAGTTAAAATTGTTGTAGGGATTAATTTGATGAAAGATGACAACAACAAACTTAACCGAGCGGCGTTTGTTTTTTGGCAAATTTGACATCTCTTGAAGAGAACTAAAAATGTTAATTCTAGAAGAAATTGTTTTTAAAGCAATTTCATACAAGTGTAAATCCTTTTATTTCAATTTTTTTTCAAAATTTTAATGTTAGTTAGAAAAAATTGACATGAGCGGTGTAAAGTTATCATGACTTTAATGTTTTTATATAATAATATTTAAATAAAGACATTTGCCAACATCAAATTAATGTAAGATTATTGGAAGACTGTTGGAAACAATACTAACTTAAGTAGCTCTCAGTTTTCACACCTTTTCTGAATATTAACCAATCACAAAAATTTGTTTTCAGATATAGTTCTAAAACAAAGATGTTATTGGATTAAAGGCTATTTTGACATTTTTTCCGAATCTTACACAAATTTAATACTGAAGAATCAGTCTAAACTTTAAGAATTTTAAAATTATTAGAACTTCGCATCGCTCATATAAATTTTTTATGACGAAATTTAAACTTTTAAGATAATTAAATCTAGGAAAAAATATTTATTGGAAAGTTAAATATTTTAAAAATAAACTGATTTATACTAGGAAAGAATTATTTAACCAAATTTTTTCAAATAAAATTTCTCGAAATTCCGTCTAGAAATGCCAGTTTCGAACATTCCCTACAAGAAATGTTAAAATTGCGCGGCTTAATCACTTTCTTTCTTTCATCTAACTTGTAGCAAAAACTAATTTCTATAACAATCATAATAAATATGAAGCTGACTTTTATGATGGCACTGTACCTATATCAATCTACCTTTTGTTCTGAATTAAAATAATTCAATGTTGCGGCTTAGATGAACAGGGGCGAACCAAGCCATGTGGCAGCCAGTGTGCAAATTCTAAAATTTACGCCCTCAATCTAATTAAATTAGTCGTTGAATCGTGATTGCACACATCTCAATCACCACAAAAAATTGAAATATGAAAATAAAGTATTTGACAGCAAGTAAATATTTAATTGATAAAAAAAAGAATTTCACAAAAAATGTATAACATTTTCTTATTTTGTCTCAGTAATTGTATCTTTCTTTTCTGATCTATAACATGACGGTATTTCGATACATTGCCGTCCTCAAATGATTTTTGATGATTTTCAATTTTCAAGCATCAATAATTTGATGATAACAAAAATAAGAAAAGGATTTAAGTAGATACTGAATTGTTTTCTAAACTTTTGCTTGAAATTTAATCTAGTGATAGTCGAAAAATACTGGACCCATGTTTAGTTGTTTTCCGGCCTTAATTTTAAAGAAATGTTTTTCAATCACCAAACCAAATTCCAAGTAAAAGTACATTTCACACCTGCCGGGGTCTCCTTGTAAGCTTGAAAGATTAATGTAAAGTTTAAGAAAAATTAGAGGTCTATTTTTCTAGGAAGCTTTCTGTTATAAATTTCTTCCAAGACTATAAACAGTTTGTTTAAAGATTTTCTTAAAACTTTCTCTTCAATAATTCTTGTGTAAGTCTGAAACAAAGATTCAGTCTACTTTTTTCTTTAATTTTTTTAAGACTTCCCACAATTTCTTTAAGATTTTCTCCGATTTCTTCAAGATTATCTACTTCTTATTTCTCAAGATTTCCTCTGATTCTCCATGATTTCTCCAAAATTTTCTGATTTCCTGAAGACCTCATCATAATGTCCAATGATTATCTCAAGATTTTTTTGAAGATTTTTTTTAGTTTTGATAATGATTTGCTTAAGATTTAATAATGATTTTCACTGATTTCCTGAAGATTTCTCTTAGTTTTTCTTAAGATTTTTTATGATTTTCACAAAATATTTTTCAGATTTCTACTGGTTTCTTCTAATTCTGCTAATAAAATTACGATTTCATATATTCTCAAGACTCCTCTCGACTTTCTGAGATTTCCTCAAAATTTTCAGCTTTTGACAATAGTTTCTTTAAGATTTCATCTTTTTTTTCTCCAATTTCTCTAAGATATCTTTTTTATTTCTTCAAGATTACCTAATTTCTTCGAGATTTTTTTGAAATCCTCTGATTTACTCAAGACTTCTTCGGATGTCTTCTAATTTCCTTGAGATATATTTTAAGTTCCTGAAGATTGTTTCGATTTTTGTGCGGACATTTTTAAAATAAGTGCGTACATTTTATATCAACGATAATAAGACTGTATAAGGGCACCAAAATCTCACAATTATTTGAAAATTTTTTTTGGGGAATGGGAATAGAATATTTTTTTGCAGGTTTTATTTCAGTAATAACGAATTTAAAACAAATTAATTAATGCCAAGAACAAAAAATTATTCCATAAAATAAGTCAAAAGCGGCATTTCGGTCGCTCACACCGACTTGGTTCGGCTCAGCTTTATTTCAATGTCTGCATATGAATACATTCCTAGATGTCGAAAATTTCAGAACTAGAAAACAGTAAGTCTCCATGACACACGGTCGCGGCTTCGCCGCTCCCCGCTATATGTCGCCTGCGGCGACATTTTTTCGTGTTAGCATTATCGGCAGCCGACATTTTACTGGAAGCAGCAAAGCCTCCTCCGAGTGTCATGAACACAGACTATTTGCTAGTTGTTCTATCTAATTGTCATTTCTGAAAGAATAAACACATAAACTTTATTTTATTCTGTTTTAATTCAATTTAACTTCAATGTAACTTTTGAATGAACCATTACACAAACTCGAAATAATATTACATTCCATATAAAAACTAAATTCATTTTAAATAGAAATAATATACTTTATTAGTTTGAAAGAAACACAATAAATTATTGATTATTTATAAATATTAAAAAAGCATAACATTATATAGAAAAAAATTACATTTATAAATCATCAAAAATATAAGAAAATATTCATACAAGCTGCAAACTAGGTACTGTAGTATTGTAGATTATGTATGTAAACATTATGAACCATCTACTATACATAGATATAGGTAGAATGGTACATGAGAGTGTTGACTGCATATAGCGTAATAAACATGGAGATGATGGAAACTTAATAAGTTGGCGGTTTTTCGATGTTGAAATTGTTCCCTATGTAAAATTTTGATTTAAGTTAATATTAAAAAAAACACAGAGAGCTAACTTTAATGGCAACACAATACTTGTGGAATTCTCTAAATAAAGTTTGTATTTTTCAGTGCTACAAAAAAAATATTAAAACCTCAGTATAGCTCAGGTTTCTATTTCTGCGTTATATGTTTGTAGATAATAAGATTAATAAAGTATTTAGTATTTTATATTTCAGAACTAGCAAAAAGTATGTCTCCATGACACACGGTCGCGGCTTCGCCGCTCCCCGCAGTATGTATATTTTCTCTCAATTATAACTTCATAATTTACTTACCAAAAATCAATGTCATCTAACTTGAGAAACATTGATGTATCTGTCTTGAATTGAGAGAGGTGTTTGCACCAGCATAGTCTTAGAAATAAGTTCGACTTAGAAACAGTTCTTTCTCTGTTTTAATAACTGTAACTTTTGAATGAACCATTACACAAACTCGAAATGATATTATATTCCATATAAAAACTAAATGCATTTTAAATAGAAATAATATACTTTATTAGTTTGAAAGAAACACAATAAATTATTGATTATTTATAAATATTAAAAAAGCATAACATTATATAGAAAAAAATTACATTTATAAATCATCAAAAATATAAGAAAATATTCATACAAGCTGCAAACTAGTTATTGTAGTATTGTAGATTATGCATGTAAACATTATGAACCATCTACTATACATAGATATAGGTAGAATGGTACTTAATAAGTTGGTGGTTTTTCGATGTTGAAATTGTTCCCTATGTAAAATTTTGATTTAAGTTAATATTAAAAAAAAACACAGAGAGCTAACTTTAATGGCAACACAATACTTGTGGAATTCTCTAAATAAAGTTTGTATTTTTCAGTGCTACAAAAAAAATATTAAAACCTCAGTATAGCTCAGGTTTCTATTTCTGCGTTATATGTTTGTAGATAATAGGATTAATAAGGTATTTAGTATTTCGTGTTTTATATTTCAGAATTATGCACGATGTAATAAAAGCTTTAAATTACAGAAGTGAAAAGAATTGGAATATTTTTCTCTTAATGCGTTTAAATTTATATTCCTTCGACTATGCATTAAGCTTTAGAAAATTTATTTCGGAGATAAATTAAATTTTCACGTAGGAATGAATTTAAAAAGATGAAAAGCGTATTTTGTATGACCAATGTTGTTATCTTTATTACCATTATTTAGTATTTTTTGAAAGTATCATTTTCAGTATTTAATTATATTGTTCGTTCCCTCATTTTCATTATCAAAATTATATCGGCTGAAATCTGTATACTTCAGGAATTCCTGTAATTATACAACCTAGTATCAATTAATGGTTGTTTGTGATGTTATGTCGTAGATATGTGATTAAGTCACATTAATTGCCAATTATTGATAATCATGATGTATGCCAAGTTTCCATTCACTCCTATAATTCCGGTCAACTATATGATTGGTGATCCCTTGTTATCTCTGCCGAATTAGAGACTACATCAACAAAACAAAATATTTAATTCAATTTAATCAAACAAAGCGCAAAAAACTGTTGTGAGATGAGATTTCAAGCAACGTTTTTAGTCAAACTTTGTGACCTTTGATAAAAGAAGGCCCTATAGAAACGACGAGTCTCAATGAAGTGAATTTTTAGTCGTTCTCTTTTTGCGGAATTTCTGACCAATTCACTGCTGAGTTTGTAATTATATCCTTGATGAACTTACTTGGCATTCGTATGTTCCATTATCCCTCTTCTGGACGAACTTAATTTGAAGAGTCCAATCGTCTGAACCTTCTGCGTGTAGAATTTGAAATCGCTCGTCGTTTGTGTAAGTAAACAGACCTGAGGAAAGAATATGCCAATCTCTTCTTCTTACCCACGACACTTGCTGCAAAAAATATCATCTTGTTATATTAATATGAAAGCAAATAGGGGGATGCAGTCATGCATTTTTTACGAAAGTAGCTTTAATAATGTGAAAAGATGGCGAATGTTACGGAGCGAATATTGAAGCTATTTTTTATTGGAATTCAATTCTTTTCGTAATAACTCACGCGAGAAATATGGTACATAATAAATGTTTTGTCAAAGATTTTTTTTTACTTTTTGCTCAGCAAATCTCATCGTCGCTTTTTAGATTTTTACCTAAAAACTATGTTATAAATTTTGATTTCTGTTTGATGAAATATTAATGCATTGTAGTTTTTCATAAACGAAAATTATGATTTATATTCATTTACGAACTTATATTTTAACTTAAGTTTGTGTATTCAATAGAATTCAATATCTTTTTAAATTTCCAAGAGTTTACTGTAATAGAACATAAAGTTTCTGAAAATTGACTATAAACTCTGCATTAATTACGGTTTCTTGCAAGCCACTGATATTGGAATTTTAATAAAAAGTATATTGGAGAGAGTATTAAGATCAAGATAATTCTCTTTTAAAACATAAACGTGGAGATATTTGACATTCTAAAAATAATTGAAATGTCTAATTTTTCTTATATTAACTTGGAGGATAAACATTCTATCCGTTGATACGTTTTTTGTTCAATATTTACATTTAAGTGTTTCTTGTGTTACAATTTTTTGCTGGCATTCAAGACGAATAGTCATTTTCATAATTAATATTGATAATATTAATAACTTGTGTGGACAAATATCAATTTTAATTAATTATAGAAATATGATATTATTTAATGGGAAACAACATTAAGGTCTTTAGTTTTTTCTTTATTATGTTTTTCACATTACATTTTAGAGATTGTCTTTTCTAACTATTTTGTGCCTATAATGATTTTCAAGGGCAAGTCACATTGTTGACGACAATATTTGTCTATTAAAAGCCTCCATTCACCATTAAAACATTAATTAGCTTATACAGGCTGTCCCACGACGATGGGCGTCTATCCATAACTCGAAAAATAGTGATAGCATATTATTGAAAATCTGACAGCAAAGTTTTTCCAAGATGCTCTGTCTGTCTAAAAGATTTTCTACGATGTGGCACTTCCGACAATATGGTATTCGATATCCCCAGCGACGACAACCATTAATGTTTTTCGACCACTCTATGAGACTTCGAGCAAATCGCAAAGGAATGCATCCTAGAAGGCCTCACGTAAAAAAAACTGTTGAAACAGAGGAAGCAATTATTGATGCGGTTACCGAAAATCCAAGCATCAATTGTCGTCAGGTTGGTAGACTTGACAAAAGCCCAGTCTTTATTGCCAGCAATAAATGGAGAATGGCTTTTGCTCAATGGATACTTGATAAACATGTGGGGACGGATGAATTTTTATTTACCAACAACGGAATCTTTAATAGGCACAATCACCATTATAAATAATGCCATTTTGAATTTTGAAATGGGACGTCAGCACAGATTTTCGTTGAATGTATGGGCTGGAATAATAGGAAACCAATTATTAGGTCCTCAAATTTTGCCAGATCGGCTAGGAGGTGACAATTTTTAATTTTTTTGCAATATGATTTAGAAAATCATTCACTGGATGAAGTTCCTCTGGCAGTCAGAAGAGAAATGTGGTTACAAATGGACGGTCCTGGTCCTCATTACGCTGTGCCAGTTTGAAGATGGCTTAACGAATATTACGAAAATAGGTGGTGCTACGCCTTGGCTGGCTAGGTCTTCAGACTTAAATCCTGTTGATTTTTTTTATGGGGCCATATTAAAGACATTGTTTTTACTCCATCAGTGCCGAAAAATCTAGCCACTTTGCAAGGAAGAGTTTTTGTAGCCGACATGTTAGAATGTACCACAAATTCTGTTCAAAGACGTGCCGAAGCCTGTTTATTAGCAAATGGCAGAACATTTCAACATTTATTATAAATTACAACAATTGCTTTGTTCCTGAACTGGTTTTCCCTAATTATAGTAAAAATATCTATTCCGATTTCCAAGGTAACATTTGTACCTGATGCTACTTTCGACTATCGTTATTGAGGTAACATAGCACAATGTTGTCGTTTTGGTCATTACTTTTTAAAGAACTACTGGCTACACGGTGCCTGCACAAAAAAAATTCCTTCAAATTTGTGATCTCTGAACTATTCTCCAGCTATACTTAAAAATTTATCCGACCTTTTTGACACACCCGATATACTTACAGTGTCACTATGTAAAGTCGGCTCCATATGGGAAAATTTTTTATTATGAAGTTTAGTTAAAATTTGATATAGGAATCAGTTTTTGCTTGGAATTAGATGGAAAATGACAACAACAAACGAGATTGAGCGGTGTTCGTTTGTCAGCAAATTTAACATTTCTTGCAGTGAACGGCTGAAAATGGCATTTCTAGACGGAATTTCGGAAAATTTTATTCAAAAAAGTTATTTGTAATGTAATTTTATGGACGTATGCAAAATTTGAAAAACCTAACGTGAAGTTGACATTTTAGACATTTTTGGCAAATAATTTTTTTCTAACAGTATCAAAATTCAAAAAACTGGTATAAACTAGTTTATTTTTAAATTATCTATTGTTACAAACACCATCAATAATAAATACTTTTCTTTTACTTCAATTTTTTTTAAATTTCGATTTTAGTCACAAAAAAAATTGATATGAGCCCTGCAAAGTTATCATAACTTTAACGTTCTTTTAAAAGCAATATTTAAATGCAAGACATTTCCCAACATCAGATTAATGTAAGATTATAAGGAGACTGTCAGAAACGGTACTAATTTAAATAGGTTCTAAATTATTAGAACTTTGCACCTTGCTCATATCAATTATTTTTATGACGAGATTTAAATTTTCAAAATTATTAAATCTAGGAAAGAATATTTTATTATGAAAAAGGCTTAGAACGATGAATTTTCTAAAATTAATCATATGTATTACGACAAGTAGTCAATGTTGTGCCGATTATTATGTTATGCTGGGACATGAATTTGACGAGTGCTTGCACGAGTCGAATTCGAAAGCGCCGTTGTACATGAGTTGCAGCACCGGAAAAATGATCTGCAGAACATTGACTACGAATCGTATTCGGTGGACTCTTTAATGAATCAAATCTCTCGAACTCGAATGAAATAATTTATAAATCAGGCTATTTATGATTGCGCTATTTTGACAAATATTTGATAACTGTCATAAGTGTCAGAAAGCGTCTCACATAAATGGCTTTCAATACATTAATTAGCTGTTTAGACTCTCAAAATCTTGTTGAATTACGATGTTAAGTGAAGTGAGATGATTTGGCAATAACAATGATGAGGATTATTGATTCCGTAAGTAAAGTTTTAAGAATGATTTTCATTTGTTAAAAATATTCACTCTTAGGACTAGTACAATATTCGGTGGAATCATTACTAGTCCGATATTCGCTGCAATTCTTTTGTTACCACAGAATTGTTGAAGAACGTTAAATGACAGATGAATTAAATAGTCTAATTTATACTAGTTGAGTAAACTTTGAATTTGTAAAAATTGACTAAAATTGCATTAGATACCACTTTTTCAAATAATTTTTTTTTTAAATTCAGCCTAGAAATGCCAGTTCCAGCCATTCACTGCAAGAAATGTTAAATTTGCTGGCAAACGAACGTCGATTAATCACGTTTGTTATTGTCATTTTTCATCTAATTTGACGCAAAAACTGATCTCTATATCAAATTTCAACTAAACCTTATAATAAAAATAAAATTCGATATGGAGCCGACTTTAATTGTGACACTGTATATTGTTTTCATAGTGTTTTAACAATTTAGCTTTGAACTGAATACATTATCTACGAAATAAAGAGCTTAACTTTAGAAACATTAATAACAATAATAAATAATATTTCATTTATTAAAATCATAGCATAAAGTGCCTAATTGAAGTTACTGGGATTCGCACATTTTATTATCTAAAAAAGGTTTTATTGGTTATTTGAGACAGAAGATAATACAAATCTTCCTATTTTGTGACGAGCTTTCGAAAAGGCCAGTCGGTGTTTCTCAGAGTAAATTTGTGAAACGTAAAACTAATAATGTTTGAATTTAACATAAGTCCAATCATGTAGAAGGTAGTTTGAAAACCATTATTTTGAGAAATTAATTGTTAAACAAAGTTTAAAAACATAATTATCGATTAAGTAGAGTAAACAAATGAATAGAAACACCAAAATGGAGGTGGACAACAATGCGTTAATCTTCTGATAAAACTTAAGTACCGTAATGAATGTAATGAGGACTTAATCAATATGTTTACAAATAAATTATCAGAATATTAAAGATCTCAATTTACCTTTGAACAATCTGTTTGAATGCTGTTAATTGACAAAAACAGACTTCCTCAAGCGGAATCGGATTTTATCACAACGTAAACCTTAATGTAAGTTTATAAAGGTAGAAACCAAGTAAACAACTACCACACATCTTCCGGTGAAAAAAGTTACTCCCTTCGCGAGCATTTAGACAAATTGTTTGTATCGAAGTAGCAAATACACTTATTGGAAATTGGTCTCTAGAGTGGTAAACACAAGTGTGAGCTATGTCTCCGATCGGTTCAATAAATTCGATTTTATGGTTTGGAATATTTTTGTTTGTTTGTAGTTAATTAATTATTAACTAAATGATTAGTAAAACAGTGTTTATAAGAACGTTTCATTTTCTGGAAATATATGCATCTTAAGTGTTATTACCTCAGCTCCGGCGAGTGCCCTATCTCCTGTACTTCTCACATGGCAATGTAGATACGCCGTGGCTCCCAGTTGCACAGTTACGTTCGTAATGGTGTTGTTTTCAGCCCCTGCCATCGCCTCTGCTCGACTGAAGTCTTCGAAGTTGGGGTACCACAGCTGGCGCCACTCGGAGTATTTCTGCAGATCCCTCCGTTCTACAACAATAAGTTTTTTATTATCTTTTAAGAGACAGTAAAAGCTGAAAGTTGAAGGTTCATCTATAAAAGAAACGTAAGCTTTTATTCGTCAAAGTCAGACTAGTCTTTCCAAAACTTTGATCAAAAGACAAGAAGACAGATTCGTTTTTATTACAGAGATTGTTATCGAAATAGGTGGGTTTTGGGTTTTGAAGTGTACCTAAAAATGAACACACCTGTTGCGAAAGCTTTTTTTATATAATCCACTTTACTTGAAAGAATATTCGGTGACTAAAATTAAAAAGATAAACTAATAAAAAAAAGTGGAGAAAATTTTAAAAAACTTCACAGTCATTCTCAAAAGTAAGAGTTCAAATTTCTGAAAAACTTTGGCTCAGAACTAGAAGATAACATACAGAGTGTTTCAAGTTTATTTTATGTTTTAAAATGCATGAATTTCAAAAAGTTTTTCGGACAAAAGTTGAGGATATCAATTTGCATATTATCTAAAATTATTTTTTAATATACTCAAGTTTGTTCACTAATAAGCTACAATATAAACTTATATGTTTTTTTAATTAGAACATCCTATTTTCTTTTATACGTTCAGATGTACAAAAAACACGCTTTATTTAATAATCTACTACACAAAAATTTGGAAATTCCTAGAAATTAAATTATTTTTACTTGAAAGAAAAAAAGTCAGATTGTGGATTGATAACAAATTTCGATTTATTTAGTAGTTAGTTAAAAGTAGAATTACTTTGAAAACTAAGATGGAACACTATTTTTCCTTTTTGCATCTGAAAAATTACTAATTTTTTTTTCTAAAAACATTAATTTTCGATAATACACAATCAATAACAATAAAGATATTCAACTGCAAAACTTTAAAAAAATTCAACTAATATAAAGGCTGTTGTTCCATATTTTTTTTAGAAGTTTATAGGCAAAGATTAGAGAGGGAGAAGATGGGAAACGCCGGCTAGGATTATATGGGTTTTGCCGACCAAAAATTAGGTTTGATAATGTAAATCTGAGCCGCCAGATGGCGATTAAAATTATGAAAAACTGCGAAATTTAAACTTGTAGATGAGTGTATTGTCGTTAAATAAGAAATATTTCAAAGATTTGATTGGGAAGAATGAAAAAATTCCAAAATAAGTTAAATTCTATTTTGATTAATAAAACGTTATTTGATGCAACTGAATATTTCTAAATGTGGTAATGGAATGCGCAATATTTTATCTCTTGATTATTAAAATTGAAAAAGATAGGAATTTTTGAAATTTCCTATTTTCTACGTTAACTATCTACGTTTCGTTTCGGTGTACGTAACTGCTTTCTATTTCGGATAGATTCTTCAAAACATCCGTCCGATACGCTGTGTGTTAAGCGCATGACCCTTCTTGGAGACGTACCAAAAGTACTTACCCTTAACCTTGAACAAGTTTAGTACAAATACTGCGTTTGTGTATTTTTAAATATATTTTTCAATTGTTTTATATAAGTATCTGTTATATCTCAAAGAAGTAAGTAGATTTTTAACTTTTATTCCACATCTGTTGACCATTTTGTCTTTTAATAATTATTTTCACATTGTCGTAGGCTATACGCTGGAATGTAAACAAGTGTTAAGTGCTTGATGACGAAACAATAATTTTTTTAGATTTTTCTAGAAAAAAGAGAACAAAGAAAAGAATTGGGGAATCTGCAATTATTATTATACCGTTGTTCTTTTAAATACTACCGTGAAGATTACAAAAAATTTTGTAATGAATGTAAGTAATTTTATAAGTTATAATTTTTGTGAATATACAAATTCTTGTTCCGATCACTTCAATTCGATGTTTTCTCATTTATCAATTGATCTATCCAAACATCACTCTTATTTTTTAAGACGTTAGTGCAAAATTGGTACCAATTGATTTGGACTAGCTAAAAAGAGCTCACACCTCTTGGACTGTGCGAAGTTTGTTAACCCAACCTAACTGGTCAACACTCTCAAATTTTGTACGAAACAAAAATTTATTGAATCGTTATATTATATTATCATTCTTATAGAGCGCTTATAGAACATTGACTCTTCTTACATTGAATAATTTTTTTTAGATATACGTGAATTGATGGAATTTTTCTCACTGTATTCAGACCAAATGAATCGAGTGAATAATTGGGAACAGCAGTGGCGGCAGTGGCTACATGCAAAATGGTACTTGATCACTTATCAGCAGAATAGATAGGAATAGAAAAAAACGATACTTTAACACTAGATTTCAGATTTTTCTTAGAAATTTGTTATACTCAATAAGATTTTTTTACACCAATGTCTTTAATAGGTGAGTGTAAAATTTTGATGTATTGGAAAATCGCACACTCATAAATGGTAAATAATAAAATTAGATTCGCGGGTTATTACTATGACATCAAAACAATTTTTTTGCAAATTTTTCAAAATTTTGACATATTTATCAAAAATTGGTAAGTGGAAATTTTTGCTGTTAAATTTGTCAGATTTCATTGAATTACACAGTTTAAACTACGCTTACTATGTTATGTTACAAATTGATATTGGTAAGCCAGATACAGAATAAAAATAGATTGCTCTTTTTTACGGTTTGTGTAGTTACGATTTTCTAACAAAATTTCATTCGAGCATCAATTCAGATCCTGAAAAATTTTTTCGTGTATTCCAAAAACATACTAATTTGCCCTCGCGTAAAAATTGATGCTCTTATAATATTACATGTGAGGATATTATTCTTATATTTGAATTTGAAACAATAATTTAATTTATCGGCACAAAGATAATACAATTCAACAGAATATTATAGTAATTTTTGTTGAATTGATTTTTTTGTATTTATTTAGTTCAATCAGTGAATATTCAAGCTCCATTTAAATTGTTTGTAAAATTGTGAGACAATGGCTTGGTGTTATTTTTCAATTTATTACCTCAACATTAGATTTATACAGAACAAAACGAAAATTTTCTTACATCTTTGATGATTTATTAATGTAATTTGTTTTCTATATAATGTTATGCTTTTTCAATATTTATAATTTACTGTATTTTTTTAAAAATAATGAAATATATTATTTCTACTTAAAATGGATTTAGTTTTTATATCAAGAAATTATGAAGTTATAATTGAGAGAAAATTTTGAAACAGCAGAGATTGTTTTTGATAACACAATAAAGTGAATTAGTAAATAAATGAGTGAAAAAACGTCGAAATATTCGTGTAAATTTTTATAGACAAAAAAAAAATTGAAGTAAAACAGAAAAAATGAAGGAGGCGATATACTTCGTGGAGCGGCGAAGCCGCGACTGTGTGTCATGGACACATACTGATTGCTAGTTAAAAATATAATTGTCAACATCTTCTAAAAAGCTTTGACATGAAAGCTGAAATTCAACTGTAATCATTAAAATATTTATTATAGAGAATATAATTGGGCAAAAAAACATTAGAGAAATAAAATTACGTCTAACACGGGCAATTGAACTAACAAAATTTGGTCACTGATTTCAAGAGAAGATTCTTAAAAAATCATTGGTATTATTTACACAACACAAAGCAACTTAGTCGAATTAAACTTCTAATAGACAACAAAAAATTCTCATTAACTTTGTTACTGTCGCTAATTACTAATATTATCGAGGTCTTCAGTTGAAGAAGATTTAAAAAACTGTATAATTCTATAAGAAATCTATGAAAGCAGAAAGTGCAGGCTGTTTCATCTGAAAAACTAAGTTCGTACCACCTCCCGGTATACATACATACATATATTTCTGATAAGCCAGTCTTCATAAATGATTTTCCACTTTGTAACGATTGATTACATGAGTGTATAGAGTAGAATTTAGTATCTTCATTAGCAGCTTTAAAGCAATTTCAAATAGAAAATAGTGAAAATTATATATTATATAAATTCACTTATCTTTTTTATCAGTGTAAAATAGGCGTATGCTCTAGTCGCACTTTGTTGTTAGAGCAATGCTGAATAATACAGCACCTAATACCCTTTACTCATGTTAATTAAATGAAAAATCTTCAAGTAAATTTATTGACAATTTAAATTGGCAGTTTATTGAGTTGTTATCATTACCAAAAATTACCGAATATGACATTTGTTTTTCATCTGAGAGTGTAGATGGCGCAAAAATCAAAAAGGTCGACTCTCTCCCTATTTTATGATTATAGGGTTTGAAATATTTTCAATTACCCATTGTTGATATTCAAAATTTGTAGTTTTAAAAAAGAAAATTGAAAGATCTTTTAGTTGCAAATGTGAAAAATAAGGTGTTCCATTTGAATTTTTAGCGATATTCAGCTTTTACCAAAACTCTTCATTATTTTGACTTTTCAACACAGTGAGTCGAAATAATGTTATAACCTTATAATTCAACTTTCTTCTTTGAGGTAATATTAATTCTAATTTTTGACAAAAAAATCAGATTAAAATTAGAAAATATAAAAAAAGTTGTTAGTAAACAACCTGTGTAATTAAAAGTATTATTAAATGATGCCGAACATTGATATTTACAACTTTTGTCCGAAAATTTTGAAAAATGTACATCTTCAGGTATAAAATGTATTTTGTTACATTGTTGAGTCACTCTGCATATGCGTGGTATATTTCATTCCGATTTATGTTTGCTTCAGTTGGATTAATTTTGAGTTACTGTACTTTTAGTGACAAAAACTTGAGACGATATTCGAATTCGTTCAAGTGCACGCCCAAATATATATCAATAACTTTCAGACTTCTTGTCACATTGTGCTGCAAGATCATATTGAGCTTCTCATTGTTTGCCAACAAAAGCAACATAATCTTTAAATGCCTTTGAGCGCAATTGTACAGTTTTATCCCAAGAGAACAAAAATAACAAATTTTGTCTTTGATTTCATATACAATATATGCATCGATTCACTAACAAGATAAAGTTCTATTGTCCGATAGTATTGGTAGAATGATTGGCTACAAAATACAAATTTAATTAATCAAATCCCTTTTTTAGTCTTGTCGGATTAAGTATGCAGCCTTTGTATACTACTCGCAAGTGAAATCCGAACACCTAGAAATTGAGGCAATTTAAGGATAATATTTTGGGAAAATGAAAGAATGTGTCCACCCAAGCAATCATCAAAGTTTTATTAAAATAGTCTCATATTTATCAGTAATGGGTGTGTGCCCCGTGTTGTTCTATACACTCTTGTACACGTCGAGGCATGCTTGCGATTTGATTGTTTATGAACTCCTGGGGTACAGCGTCCCACGCTTCTTGTACTGCAACCCGGAGTTCATCTAAAGTTGTTGGAGGACGGGGTAAATCACGGATATGGCGACCCATCCAATCCCACACTTTTTCTATTGGGGACAGATCTGGAGATCTCGGTGACCATGGCAAAACTCTGATATTCTCCAACTCCAAAAATTGCCGCGAAACACGAGCGATATGAGGGCGTGCGTTGTCCTGCTGGAAAATTCCGTCTTCGATGCTTCTTACATAGGGAACAACAATTGGCTGCAACACATCGTTTACATAGCGCTCGGCTGTCATGTTGCCACGAATGAATAATAACCGGGATCTACTACCAAATGCAATAGCACCCCAAACCATCACACCAAGAGTGCGGTGAACGTGGCGTTCAATAGCCAGATCCAGACGACGACGTTCACCACGCATTCGTCTGATCCGTTGCCGACCTTCGTGGCCTCCTAAACAAGATCTGGATTCATCCGAAAACGCAATGTGATTCCACTCATCATTCCATTGTTGCCTTTCAACGCACCAGTCACGACGTTGACGACGATGATTTTCCGTCAGCGGGAGCACCAAGTGTGGACGGTAAGATCTCAGGCCCATAGTGCGCAATCTGTGGTATACGGTACGGAGTCGAATTGGCCTTCCTACTGCTGCAAACCACGAATCAGCCACAGACCGTGTAGTGCGGCGTCGGTCCCTTAGAGCCATTAGTCGCAGAAGACGATCTTCACATTGGGTAGTGGCCCCTGTTTCCTCTAGCACGTTGTGTCCGTCCTTCCTCCGCCCATGCCCGCCATGCATCCACAACAGTGGCAACACTGCGCCTCACAGCAATAGCAATCTCACGGAATGACGCACCACGTTCGCGCTCCCTTTCAAACGTGGAAAGCTGGGAAAAATTTGCGTTTTGTCTTCTACGGGGCATTTCTGCATCTGATGGCCTCTAATATTATATTTTTCAGAGCGATAAAGCCATATCACAATCCAAAAACTATCATATTTGCGTTTGAGGATTTGTGGAAAAGTTTTTACAAACACCCGTATACAGTGTTCTATTGCTACAAAAATTTAATCGTTTGCTTTTTAAGGCCTCCTATAAAAACCCCTAAAATTTCATCGTTCAACAATCATTTTTTCTAGGTGTTCGGATTTTAATTGCACTTAGTATATATAACACGTGATCTGCAACGTTTACACTGTGGTAATCAAAAATATACGGTTCGTGATGATAAGCATTTGTGAGCTTGTTATAAATTACAAAACCTTCCAAATTATATGAAAATATCCCTCTATTATTTATTTTTATTTTAACAGCTGCCGCTTTTACTACAGTTAGCAAACTGTAACAAATGCAGGCAATTCAGAGTTGTTTTACACACGACGACAGTTAACACTGCTGACAGTTGCGCAAAGTGATGAAAAAGTCATTTTAACGTTATTACTTCAAACTGGAAGAGGGACCAACAGATTATTTTTATTTGACTCTGAAAGCAAGCAAAATGCTTTTGTCGCTTCGTTAGCTAATAAAGGATGGATCTATAAACCAATACTATTATTTATTCACAATGGAAATAATTCCTACTAATTGGTTTTGATTGAAAAGTTTTTGCTGATTTCTACCGATGCTTAAAAGCTTCAATTACACAGCGAAATTAGCAGTTACTTAAATTCAATTTTGATTTACCCTTGAGCTTTGGATAGAAATAAATTATAATAGTTTCATTCTGTCAAAACCAATTTCTGTTTGAACAAAAGCTTATTACATAAATGATATACATCGTGATAATAACATTGGAAAAAGACATATTCAATTAAAAACGATTCAAATGAATCATGATAACTGTAACTGACAGAAAATACAATAAATAAAATAATTGCTGATTATTTAAAACATGTGTTAAAGCTACATTATTGTCAATATAAAATGATTTATCTTAATTAATATTCCAGTAAAGTAAAATGTATGCAAAAGCGCTGGGTAAATTCCGTTCGTTAGTTGTAAAATTTATTTGTTAAAAAGAAACTCGATGAAAATTTAGTTTGCTTCTTTTAAAAACTCTAGCTATTGTTAAGGATGTGTAACTTTTTTAAAACAACTATTAACGAAGTTATGATCCGCCATCCAAAACTTTGAAAGTTGAACGTGCAATCAGCTTCTAAGTCATCTACGTGCATGGAGTGTTCAAATTTTGTACAAGAATATCAACAAAGAAAAAATAAATATTCAAATATATTCTAACTCTATTAAACGATTACATATAGGTACCGATAGCAGAAATAAAAGCAGTTTCACGCAGGAGTGAGCAAATTATTTATAAATTGATTTAATGAATCTTATGAAATAAAAGTTGTTTGAAAGTTTGCCCTGAAAAATGAAAATTTTCTATGCAAACTTAAATTTTGCAAGTGCAAGTTGGCTTTAGTCCAGCTAAAAGAATTTCTTTTGAACAGCTTGCGACTGAGTCGTTTATTTTGAACATAGCTCTCAGATGTGGTCTCATTTTATTAAAAGACTTTTAACCCTTTCAAGTTTCTTACTTTGCACACAATTTATCTTTTGTGTAACTGTCTGACTATCGATTAAGGACACGTCCATTTATTTTTTCGTTCTGAAGTCTGTTAGGTAGAAGATTACAAATTTTATTCCTGCAGGGAATTATATTTTTGTAGCAAGGTTTTTAATCCGACTTTCGAGCAAACTTTGAAGATTTGGCAGTGTTTGTAAAGACGGATTGATAACTTTTTAATGCGGTTGGTAATATTTCCAGAGATAACAATAACGTAGTAATACAGAATATAAAAAATATTGCGTTTGAAGTTATAAGACGAACGAATATCTGCTTATAAAATTTCAAAGTTGTTTTAAATGTAAAGCGAAATTCGAGTAAGTTTTGTTGTGTGTGGCTCAAATGAATCATCCCAATTACTCACGGTACTCTTGCAAATCCTTATATACGTAAAATGCAAGAAAAAAGAAAGTGTTCCATAGAAACGATTTCATTGTTTTCAGACAAAGGAAAGTTCCAGAGTTACGCAGGATTTTGCGACATTAGCTTAGGAAATGAGATGCAAACTTCAGACCCGTATTGTCTTTACTTATTTGCTACGCTGTAAAAGTCTTTATTTGTTCGAAAAGTTATTACAAAAATGGACTTTCCCTACTAACATAATCTTATTTAATCTTATCATACACGAAAATAACTTAGAAAATCGTATACCGTTACTTAAACTTTTTCCGCTCTTTTTTTATAAAAATATGACTTGCCTAAGCTTCGTAATTGGGGTTATTTATTTTCTTTCATTTTAATAGAGTTGTACCGTTTTAATCAATATCCTCTATATATTTAACCTTTGCCATTTTCTAGTAACGCAAGGATTATTACGCTATAAAAATCCTCTTTTTAATAATTTAGCGCTAGCAACTAGTGATAGAGGTAGTTGTGTTGGATTTTTTAATGGAAGCAAGTCTAATTAAAAAGTTTACGATGCAATACAGTTGCAGCGTTTTGTTTGACCACAACAAAACATCCCACACAGTGCAAACAGCAAGATCAACGCAAACTTTTCAATGTAATGTTTTAGTTTTGTATCATTGGTACTAGAATAAACCATTATCATTCTAAAAAACTCTTAACTTTTTTGTTAACTTAAACAATTATTATTCAAGTTGGAAAGGATATTAACATTTCATTTTGCTAAATGCTATCGTGAATTTTATTCTGTAGATTCTGTGCTTTTTTAATCAAATTATACAAACTATTTGTAGATTCCATGAATTCATTGACATTGCTTTTTAATAAATTCAAACAATAGAAAAATATTTCCTTCATCTTTGCTAACAAACTCGGCAACTCCTTTTCTACTTCATATCGTGCGTGCTGATATTTTAAGCAAACGTCATCATACTGCCTTTTCAACATATCCAATTCGCTCCAACTAAAATCGATGATTTCCAGCAATATTTTGAAATTCTTCGTGGCTATGTCAGAATCCCTCTTACGAGCCTGCAATTCATTCCAAGACGCCCTAATTTCGTTATCATGAATCAGCTCAAGAGCGCTTTGTTCTAAGTTGTCATTCTCAATTTCTTCAAAAGCTTCAATATTACCCTCTTGGACGCCAGAATTTATTAGCATTTCTGACAGTTCTTTAGTCGCTTTAGACGACAGCTTAACACACGTAAAATAGTGATAAATGCACTTCAAATTACCTTTCAACTCTTCGTACTCTTCCCACATTGATTTCAGATTTATATATGAAGAGGTCTCTCCCATTTGCCATTTTGTTAATGCTAATGCCAAGTTAGTTTTGTCACCAGAAAAATTTTCAGGATTTGTATCGTGAAAGTTTTCACAAGTTTCTACACTAAGACTTTCGTATTTAATTTCAAATCTGTTCTCAATTTCGTTTACGTTTTGTTGCTTCAGTAATAAATTTAACTCGAGAGGAATCTTCTCGTGACTAGACATTTCAATCGATTGACATCGGTTAACTACTTTTTTTTTTTTCGATTTACTGCAAGTAAGAAAATCTTGTAACAAGGAATTTATTCAATAAAATACCAAAGGTTCTTTTAACTCTTATTTATTATTTTGTAGGTTTTTCCTTAAGTATTGTAAAATTTATTAAGTTGGTATTTTTCCAAAATAAATTATTCTTTAGAATATTAAAATGTAAATTAATTTTATTAGAATAAAGTTTCAGTTATCAAAGGTATTGAAAAATTTATTTTAAGAATATTTTCTGATAGAGCTTTGAGGTATTTAATGACATAGAGGACAGTTTGAAGGGTTTTATACTACAAAATGTTCAGCACTTTCTTTGTCAATTTTTAAAAGTAAGAAAAGGAATACGAGAAAGTCAGTTCTTTATGCAATTAATTAGTCACAATAAAGAAAATGTTAGAAATTGAAAAATTATGAAGGTTTTATTCGAGACAAATTAAAGTTCAATAAAATGAATGTGCTGCTTTGAAAACACAGTCGGATACGTAGAATGTTCTGTACCGTTCACTCGGTAATTATGTTTGAGGTTGTGTAATTGTTCAAATCAGTCAACGGGTATAGGAAAACTGTCAGACGTTAAATTTTGCTAACTACCACCCTATTACCATATCACGTATACCATTTATTTCAGACTGTCCAAAAAATGTATAAACGTATTTTTTTTTTGTTTTCGAATACAGGAAACACGAAGCTAAATTTGTTGGATTTTCCCAAATAGAAATAATTTACATTTTTGTTCTGACACTTTCCTAAATAGACTTAAAATCTTGTAAATGTTTAAAAGAAAATAAAAGTTATATTTGGAAGCCCAATTCTGATAGAAAAAAATGCCGCCAATAGATATTAAACATTAAATTAAAGTTAATTCAGTTTAGTAAAAAAATGTGACATGTCCACGGATGAAAAGATATTTTATTAAACATAAATTAATGACAATTTTTATTTCCTGCTTTATTAGTATCGGCGTTTTGTATCTTACAATTAGAAGTTGCTTTCAGCAATGTTTTTTTTTTAATTTCATATAATAAAATAAATTGTTTTATATTTATTTCAAGTTCCACATAACTTTTGAACTTTTTTGTGAAATTATGATTTTATTATACTTTAATCATGGGCGCCATTTACAATCTAAAAACTGGTCGTTTATATCTTCATTAATTTCTCCTTATCAAATGTCATCTTCTTGTTACAAATTCATTTCCTTAATCTTTCCATTTCTTTGTTGAGCTTAAACTATCATCTGCAAGATGTAAAATTTAAATGAATTTAACCAGCTCCTAACGAATCTTGAAGATTTAAGTAAAAATGTAAGCTTTAACTTTCCCAATTTAAATTGCATCCGTCTCTAGTTGAGTTAGACGGACAGAGATTAAACGAGTTTTTACGTGCACCCTTTCCAGTCCAGTTTTCCGCACCCTAAACACGTAGTGGTTTTATATTTTTATAAATATAAAGACGTCAAAACATTCATGGCCATTTCTAATACTTCTTTGATCAAACAGCATGAAGTTTTTTGTATCGTCTTAAATTTATTTTTTGCTGACTTTAAGGTTTCTTTGTTATTATACTCACGTTCTGGCAGTTTTGATATTATCGTTTTGAATCATCGTTATTTCTTCTATATCACTGTGTTAATGTTGGACTGTAAAAAAGTCAGATGGATTCAACACAACAGTAATCTTTATTTAGAAACCCTAGGAAATTCATTTTCTGGAAAAACACATGTATAATTCTGAATAAAAAAGTACGGAAAATAAGCATTTTGGTGCAATTATTTTGAATGAAAAGTATTAACATTGATCAGAGTTTTGAGGCTGTGGCCAGTTATTAAAACAGAGAAAGGACTGTTTCTAAGTCGTGCTTATTTCTAAGACTATGTTGCTGTAAACACCTCTTTCGATTCAAGATAGGTATTCGAAATATCATTGATTTCTGGTAACTAAATTATGAAGTTATAATTGAGAGAAAATTTTGAAACAGCAGAGATTATTTCTGATAACACAATAAAGTGAATGAGTAAACAAATGAGTAATTGAGTTAAAGGGGAAATGAGTGAAAAAAATTCGAAATATTTGTGTAAATTCTGATAGGCTGAAAAAACCAGAAAAAATGAAGTTTATATATGCAGGGTGTCCCACCACAGCGTAGTTTTTCCATAGTGTAATAACAGTTGGGAGTATGAAAATTTGTTCTGGACAAAAAATGTTGGAATCTTTTTTGGGGTTGTTTTAAAAATATTTTTAAAAATGGCGCACATTCGGTTATACCGGAAATTGACACTAACTTCGTTATTTTAAATACAACACCCTATATATTTTGACATTTTTGGATTCCTTGTTTAATTTAAACATCACTTTATGCACCATATGTGACGCTTTGAGTGAACCATTTTCAAGAAAATCGAGATTTAAAGAAAAAATATGGCTGTGCAAAGATCGCCATTATTCTAAATATCTGGAACACAAACGTATTTCGAGAGGAGCGGTTTTACACCTTCATTTGAGACATAACAGTCTATCTCTTAGACCTGATTGATGTCAGGGTGTACCCACTTACTGCCAACAGTTTTTGGAAAAAAGGCATTTTTTTGAATTTTGCAAAAATCTACATCATCAAGTTAGCCTTGATTGTTATTATTGATATAAACATGTTTAAAAAAAGTACTAGACTTTGAGTAGAAAATAATTAGTAAATATGATAAATGTCTTTTGAAAATTTGAACGAAATTTCTTTCTAACATTATGAATTTATGCGAAATTTTTTTCAAATGAAAAACTTCCATGGGAGATTTCTGTAAGAAAAACAATACTAAATTAGCTATCTATTCACCATTTTTGAATAAAGGCTGAAACGGATTTGTGATAATAGAAGAAAATACTGTTTTGAGGTAGATCCAGTTTAAAAAACGCAAATCTTGTCATTTGAATATCAACAAAACATTCAATATCCCAAAATTATCAATAAACAGATTTTTGCATAACATTAACATTCACACTGTGCAATCACAACGGAAGTCAATGGTTAGAAGTTAATTTCCAGAGATGAAAAAACTCCGATCTCTAGATTTTTCCATTTATTGTGCATAGTTTTGATTTGTCTTGATTTTATGTTATAAACAATAGAATTTAAGGTTCAATTATGCTCTTCTTTTGGTGCAATCTTGATAAATAATAGTTAGTAGTCACCAAGGTTAATGTGATCATGTGGTTTTTTACAAATTTCAAAAAACATTTTTTTTTTCAAACTGTTATTAGTAAGTGGGTACAACCTACATCAATTGAAACGTAATTTTAA
The DNA here is from genome assembly GCA_030157265.1 of Latheticus oryzae. NCBI lineage: Eukaryota > Metazoa > Arthropoda > Insecta > Coleoptera > Tenebrionidae > Latheticus > Latheticus oryzae. The sequence continues at coordinate 4,882,536 of CM058049.1, forward strand.
GTACTATGAGATGGTACCACAAAAAATATATTGTTCCATTTAAGAAAATTGTGTTATCTGGGTTAGAAGTTCTTTATGTTCAAGACACCCATAAAAAGAGAGTTTTCCAAATTTGATAAGATGTTCAGGTCTAAGAGATAGACTGTTATGTTTAAAATAAAGATGTGTGTGAAATATTGGCGATCTCTGCACATACATTTTTTAAATCCGGATTTTCTTGAAAATGGTTCACTCAAAGTATCACATATGGTACAGAAAGTGATGCTTAAATTAAACAAAGAATCCAAAAAGCTAAAAATATATAGTGTGTTGGATTCAAAATAACGAAGTTAGTGTCAATTTCCGGTATAATCGAAAATGCGGCATTTTCAAAAATATTTTTAAAACAACCTTAAGAAAAATTCATAGAACTTTTGTTCAAAATAAATTTTCATATTCCCAACGGTTATTATGTTATGGAAGAATTACACTGTGGTGGGACACCCTGTATATTTAGCTCGCGAATCTAGCAAGGAAAAATGTCGCTGCAGGCGACATGCCGCGGGGAGCGGCGAAGCCGCGACTGTGTGTCATGGACACACACTAATTGCTAGTTAAACATTATACTTAATCAAAAATAAAAAGATCACAAAAATGGTAGTTCCAAGACAGAGCAATTAATTTGGTAATTGGTATTCAGAAAAGTGACTTCCTTTCTAATGTTTGTGATTTTGAAATATGTTATCAAGGATAGTTTTCTGAAGCTATTGATGTATACAGTGTGTCCATATTTCGATGCTCACCACTGGGATCTCAGTTATTAAAAGAGATAGAACATCGGTTAAATGAGGAATATTTGGCAGAATTTAATGCTTAAGACTAATCTCATTTTAAATCCAATCAAATTTTGTTCAGTTTTGAGATTATTTGAAAAAACTGAATTTTGCCGATTTTATTTAACATCAATAATTCGATAACTTTCAAACTTTTACATTGTTAGGAGACTTTTTTGAAACAAATATTTTGGTGTTAGCGAGAGCCTTCAATTTTTATTTGTTTCTGAGTTATTATGCTTAACTTTTATTTTTTTATGGGGGTGATATTAAATTTTTGACATATGACTTGAAGCTCCATTTCTACAAGAGATATTAACAAAAAATAAATTTAACACTGTTTAAAATTAGTCGGCTATGAAATTTTTGCGTCATTGTTAAGCAAATGATAAGCTATGTTACTGCTGACATGTAAAAGTTGCTTTGGTTAGAGATGTAAGACTTTGTGTAATAGTTATTATCATTATTTATGTACCATTATTACCACCCATTGATTCAATCCTTAAAAGCGATTAATTATTAATAATTCATGCACACAATTCCAAATCTCTCACCAGTGCCATTTATACATAATGACAGAAACATAGCTTATCATTCGCTTAACAATGACGCAAAAATTTCATAGCCTATTGGTTTTGCATCTGTGTTAAAGTTATTTTCTGCTAATATTTAAGTGACGTTTTTAAGAAACTTTTTTCAAGGACTGTTTAAGTAATTAAAAATCCAATATGGCTTCCATAAGGAAAACAAAAGATAGTGTTACTAACTCGGAAACAAATGAGAATCGAGGGTTCTTGTTAGCACTAGTAAACTTGTCATAAGAAAGTGTCTTAACAATATAGAAATTTGAAAAACGTCAGAGGAAGCGTTATCGAGTAACTGAGAAAAATAAAAATTGACAAATTTCAGTTTTTTCAAAATATCTCAAAACTGAAAAAAAAACAGAATAAATTTGAAATGAGATTAATTTTGAGCATTAAATTCTGCAAAACATTACCCGTTTAATGAGTTAGGTTTGGTTACGGGAAAGTGGACAAAAAAAAAAATTTTTTTGGCCACTTTCCCGTAACCAAACCTAACTCATTGAAAAAAATGGACGTGACATTAAACAATAATTACCCATTTAATCGATGCTCTATCTCAGTGAGCATCAAAATATCTACACACAGAGTGTTATGGAAGTTCACGTTCAAATTTTAACCACTAGTAAAACTAAGAAAGACAACCGTTTCAGAGTTAAAATTTAGTGCAATTTGAGCCCGAAATTCCTTAGACGCCCATGCTTCGTGTGCTTAATTTTGTCAATAAACTCACATTCAAGCAAAAACTTTTTGATTGTAAACCCATCGAGGTAGGTTAGTCAGAAGATTTCTAACCTGACATTCCGAGATGTCCACCAACATTTTAAATGCAAACCTGCTTCCTTCTTGCTAAAGAACTTTAGATTCGAGCTAGCATCGCTGGATTTCCTCTGACAGTTTCGGCCACTTCCATCACACGGTTAGTCAGATCTTCAACTGTGCACATGGATTAAAGTATGTAGACCTAGCAGGTCACAGCACAGAACCGAAACGGTCTATCTACTTTTCTTCAAAATTATTATATAGCCAATTTGTTACGTCTCTTATGGAGTGCGGTGGAAACGCACGGAAACACCATATCTATGAATTCTGGTTTGAAAAAATTGACTATTTTTAAATTAATGATAAACAAACGACGGATGAAATGAAAACTAATTTGATAATATGGGCGATCACAAGGTGGCGATATCAGACAAAATGGAGATAATTTTTTGCCCGGAAAGGTTAAATTCGTTATATTTGCCATCGAAAATAGTTTTACTGCTATAAAGAAAAATTGCTCAGAAATACGAGTTTTGATTACGTGGTCTTCCATAACACCCTGTATAAGTGCCGGATTCAACGGTTTCGAAGATATAAGTGAAAAATGAGATCAAATTAACAAATCTGAAAAATCAAAAAATAAAATAAAATGAAGTATATAACACAAATGGTTGATTTTTAATCAATTCTACCCATTTACAACAATCAGTTAATCATTTTTAACTTCTAAATCATTGCAGTACCTAAAAAAATAAGAAAAAAGTTGCTTATTAAAATCAAAAATGATAAATATGAATGAGAATTTATAATTGTATCTATCTTAATGTTGAAATAAAGTAGACCAAGGTAGATTAATCTAGATTATGTTAGGTCAAGTCAAATCACGTCAGGTCTGGTAAAAATGGCATTAAAAATTTAAGAATGATTATTTGTCTAATCTTTGATGTTTTTTCTTTGAAAAAACGATAAAATAATTTACGAATTGTTGGTTTAATGTTTTTGAAAATATTGTTGCACTATGTTTATAAAGAAAAATTGATACAGTGACTGTACCTTAAAGTGATTTTTTTTAATCAAGTTTGCAGATTGAAAATTTCAAATGATATTTAAGGCTAGATACGAACAGTCAGTAATTCATAAATAAATATTATGGTATAAATAGTATGGTACATTTTTGGCATGAAGTTAAATATTTTATGTTAAAATTGTTTTAAAAGTATTACTTGGTGGATTCAGTTAGTTCATGAAGTCTCGATAGAGTTCTTGTATTATTTGACATCATTAGTGCTACAAATTTGTGTAATGATTGTTACGAGGGAAAGGATTTTTTTTGAGTGGAAAAATAAACTGTAGAATTTGCCAACGTTTCGGAGTTTTATTGTAAGCTGACTCCTTCTTCAGGGCTACAAATTTTTTTGACATGCACAATTTTATCCTTACATAATCTTACTTTCTTACCTATTTCTATTGTTTATATTGTTTTCTTTAAAAAATTTTTACGAAACAACAACAACATTGCCATGCCATTTTCCTAAAACCATCTGTCAATTTCTAGTTCTTATAACATTGAGGTTAACTCTCGTCAAAATCCCTAAAAGTCATTTGATTTTCGGCGCACAGCAAATTGATGTTGTTTTAACAGTTAAACTTGACAATAACATAATGTTAAAATCTATGATTATGTTTTAATTTCTTTTAATATATTTATGTACACTTTGCTCAGATTATCCGTGTCTGTTCTGAAGTTAACCGTCTTTCTCGTTTTTATGTTTATCATCTCACTGATGTTCCTCTTAATGTTATTACTTTCCCTGTCAAAAATCTTTATATTTTCCAAATCAAGGTCTAATTGATGGCCATCTATAAAATAATGTTTTGTAAGGACTGTTTTTTCAAATTTGGTGTTAATTTTGGGCTTGCAATCGTTTTTATGTTGGTAAATCCTATTTTTTAGATATTGTTTAGTCTGCCCAATATAAGAGGCATCACACTGCTTGCATCTCACCTCATATATCACTTCTGACATAAATTCCTTTTTGGTTTTGTCTTGTAATTTAGTATAAAATTTTTTGTTTAAGGTCAATGTATTATAAGTTGCCAATTTACAGTTGAGCGGTTTTATAATGTTATTAATTTTAGGCGTCAGTTCTTTTATGAAAGGAAACTTATAAAAATTGACTTTACCTTTGTCCAGTTTATTCTCCATTTTCTTTATTTGTTTGTTGTTTTGTGTATAAAATTGATTTATATGTGTATTTATGAAGTGTTTAGGGTAATTGTTTTTGGTGAGAATGCTGATTACCTTTTTAATATTATCCTTGTGAAATTTGGGATTGCTTAGATTTACAGCCCGTTTCAATAAATTGTGTATAATGTTAATTTTTTGTTTCACTTCATGATTATTATTATAGTTAATTATTCTATTAGTATTAGTGGGTAAACACTCGATAGAGTGTTTACAACAAATAAATCTAATAGCTTTAGTGGTAGTCTAAGGGTTTCTTTGAAATTGATAATTGATCGTTCAGTTTAAATGAAAAAGTGATTTGCAGCTCCATTTTTCGTATTTTGAATATTTTACTTCTATTTTCGAAAATTTTTTTGGTAAGAAACATAAGTAAATAGGCACTCTTACGTTTGGTGAAAAAAGATCAGTCATGAAATCGATTTGTAAATGGATAACTAAATGGAAATAACCATTCAGAATTTGATTCTTCAATAAATTTAAAGTTGATGGTACTCATTCATTGAGAAAATTCATGAAAGTTTTGGCATTTGCGTAAACATAACCTGACATGTCAGCTTAATAAAATGTAGACAAGTTCTGCCATCTTCATCAGTTACAATCCTGATAGGCAGAAATAAACTAAATGAATGACATTGGGATTTTTATTTGATTAAACTATTCCAGTGGCCTAGGTGTTTTTATAGATCTGAATCCGACAGTATATTATTATGACAGTATTATTACTTGAAAGTTGATATTTTTTGAAAGACAATTCAAAGGTCTTTAAGATGCTGCAACAAAATATAGGGTTTTCATTTAAATTTTTAAAGTTATTCAACTTTTAACAAAAAAATCTTATAGTCATAAAATTTATTTTTTTTTTACTTTCAGTTAGTATAATTTCTATGTTTCTAATTTTTTTGATTAGGAAGAACCGTCTAATGAAAGTTGTATTAAAAATTTTCAAAATGTCAAGCCTCGTTTGAAAACGCAAACAAATATAGAGTATTCCATTTAATAAATATGTTTATGAGACGCTGTATATTTGAAAATAAATAATAATACAAATTTTGTTAATAAAATTTTTCTGTATTTTTTACATGTAAAGGCCAATAATGGACTCTTTCTACTCGCTGGGACACTCTGTATATGCTGATATGTTAATTATAATTAATTTTCACTATTTAAATTCTATCTAAAGGTCTAATTAGTAGTATTGTGCAAAATTTAGTTATTTACTAAAGTATTTTTAAAAAACTAACAGCACAAATAGCAGACAATTTATTTAAAATTGGAATAAACGAATTCAATTTTGTTCATTCCTATCAACTTTTTGCAATAAAAATAATGTTGCTCCAATTGTTTAATTATTTTATCTGAGGAACTAATTGTAATATAATAATAATGTTTATTGACGGTTAGATATACCATTTACATAAATAAAAAACTCGAAAAAAAAATTCTGAAGCACTGAGCTTCGAAAAGAACTCTATGTGACTCACACAAATTCGACATCGCTTAGATGTAGAATAAGATGGGACATGAGTGACAGTGGAGAAAAAGCTATGAAATGGGATGTCTAATATGTCGTAGTTTCTCAATAAGCGTCTAGGAACATGCAGCAAAAACTTATCTAAAACATCTGGGCAACAAATAATTTAAAACCATTTAAAACTTTGTAAATAAATATAGAATCAAAAAGTGTTCGTCTACCAGAGAGTGGCAAGAGACCTAGGTATAGTACTTCTAAAAATAAGTGAGAACATAGTCAATTGCTTTATAGGTGTAATTATCCTTGGTAAACCCAGAGACTGCTACCAGCGATTTTAACCCCCAATAAAAATATCTCCGAACTTAGTCAGCTGGGCTGGTTTCCAGGACCGTATCCATTTTAAGCTAAGCTTTATGTATGAAAACTAAGCTTTTGATTGGATGGTTGGGGGTTAGGGCTTGGAAATCTGCAAAGGTAGAAAGTTACATTGAGAAGTCACTGGTACTCAAAATATGTAGATATGCTCCAAGGGCTCTCTATATCTTCAACTTCTGTGGCTTTATCAATTGAATCACAGCGTTCACCCTCATCGGCTGCAGTTCCACTAACCTTATCTTCACCGCTAAGAGTTCCACCATAACACATTAATGAAACCAGTACTCTACATAATACTGTTATCAGTTTACCAACTACATCGGATGCAACAATCACTAATACCTACTTGTTTAAATGAAGTTTTATTCTTTTGATAAAGTTCTAGTTCTAACATAACCAAACTCCGGTTTCCGCATTCCGTCATTCGAAATGTCATCAGCCATTTAGATATTTATTGGGTGAGCGCGAATTTTAAACTGGTAGTAATTTTATTCAAATAATTTTATCATGTTAAGTTATTTCAAGCTGCAAATAAGTTAAGGACAATCTCCTTGGTACACAAAATCAAACTGAATAAGTTTTTTTGAAACAATTGCCTTTGAATTCTCAAAATATTTGAATTTATTCATTATTAATCACTAATAGAGAAATTAAACTTTTCAGTTGTCTAAGAGACGCAATAATTGTCAACTTCATTGCTAGTAATGGAAAAATATTTTTTTATTGGTTGTAACGTATTTTTTTAGAAATACATTACAGTTCTTTCGACTCAAACAATTCCTCAAGTCCTCTTCTGCTTGCAAGAAATCGCAACACTTTGACCTGCTGCAGTGGGTTTTGAGTTGTTTATAGCTAGGAACTGATACCCAGCTGTTAGGGTGCAATAAAGCAATCGAATCTGTTCTCACTTATTTTTAGAAGTACTATACTCTAATATGTTTTTATAGTACGTGAGCATTATAGAAAGAAGACCAAATAATGGTGCAATATTCTAGAATAAAAGACAATAAAGGATCAAAAGAACACGTAGATTAGAAAAATCAGAACATAAACAAGTGACAAATCCTAACATCTTGCTAGCCTCGTTAACTATGTTATCAAAATGAGAGTGATAAGATAAATGACAATCTACATTTACAGCAAGATCTTGAAAATTAGAGACATTTTCCAATATATGACCACATAAAGAATACGAGAAGGCTTCGAGACTGAATCTCTTTGCTTTACATTTCTCTATAAATAATTCTAAGTTATTATTAATACACCACATTTCAAATGTATTGAGATTAGATTGAAGCAAAAGGGGATCATTTTTATCTGATATTTTTGTAAATATTTAGGTAGTCCGCAAATAAAACAAAATGACTGTCATTTATTAATAGTTGAAATAGTACGGGTCCTAAATGGGAGCCTTGAAGAACACCTGACTTAACCTGAATTAATGCACCTAGATTTAATTCCATTGATAACAACAAATTGCTTACGATCGTATAAATATGATCGCAGCCAAGATAATAATAAATTTTGTAGCTTAAGAATTAAAAGGTCGATATTTATTTATTTGAAAGCTTTCGTAAAGTCTGTGTCATAGCCATGCTCTAAGTTGTTAATTACATACTCATTAAAAACCAATAAATTAGTTGTTGTAGATCACCCTTTAAAAAATCCGTGTTGTTCATTGATTATGACATTTTTTTGCTGAAAAATGTTAAACTATTTGTAACAATTAAATCAAAGACTTTAGCTGTAGATGAACTAGCACTTACAGCCCTGTAATTGGAAGCGTCAGAATGATTTCCTTTTTAGTAAATTGGTGTAAAATATGATATTTTCCATATATCAGATAGTTTGGAACATTGTAGAGACTTATTAAATAAGATTTGAAGCGGAATACATACATTTTCTGCAGATTTTTTTTTATAAACAAAAGAGGTAACCCATCGGATCCAGGATTTACTGAAGAACTTAACATGATTAACTTACTTAAAATGTCCTCCGCGATAATATGAATATTACCAATATCAATTAAATTCTGCAAATGTAAAGAAAACAACGAATTATTATTATTATTATTGGCAATATTGTAAGTCAACTCAAAGTGACTTGCAAATAAATTGGCAATAGATTCAAGAGTGTCCGCTTGAATCTCATCTAGGAACATATCATAAGAAATACCTTCAGTTTTTTTTTCGAATTAACAAATTTCCAAAAATTGTTATTGTCTCTTATAACATTCTGTTACATCAATTTATTGCTTCCTTACATTGCGTTCTGAGATACTTGAAATTGTTATAATCAGAAATAAGATTAGTGTTTTTAAATTGTTTTTGTGCAGTTTTTTTCTTTTTAATAAGTGATTTAGTGTGACTATTGACCCAAGATGGAAAATTATCGGATGGTTTTTTGACTTTATACTCAACAGAATTTTCAATAATGGAGTTAATGATTGAACTGTATCTTTGTTAGTGTATTAATTAGTCATTTACGAGGCAATCAGATAGTTATATATTAAAATTACTTATAAAACTGGTTATCATGAATTTCTGACAAATTTTCTATTTGAATATAATGTAATACACATAAATTAGTGATTCAATTATGTAAACTAGCCATAAATTTTTGATATCAAAATTTATATTAATCCATTCATGAAAACATTTTCAGTACCTAATGATGGCATTCATTATTATTTAGTCAGCAATCAATTATGTTGTGATCGATTCAATAAAATAAATTTAAAAAAATATCAATTTTTGATTGACTTATATTGTGGTGAGTTTCAATAACAGGATACAGAATATTTATGAAATTGATTAACTGAAATTCTAAATACATTTGAGTAACTGTAATTATTTTCGAATTCAGTGAATAACAAGCATGGTGTAAGTGATGGATTCTGAACAAAACTTGACTTTGTTATAATGTTTTCATTTTTAAATTGATTAATTCGTTTTTAAAAATTTTCAACTGAATGATTCTTGTTAAATGTGTGTGAAATATGTTTTCTATGAAGCAAAAATTACATTTTTAAAAAATTATACACAATTTGAAAAACTGTCAATTTCTTTGAATGTTCCTTGATTGTTTTAATTTGTATCATAGTAACAAAACCTTTAAATCTCATGAAATATAGTTTACAATCAGTTTACAATCACTATAGTAATGTTTCCATTCTTAACTTTTTGGAGGTTGGGAAATTCTAACCAAGATGACAATCTCTTGGTTGGGAAGTGACAGATATGACTTCTATCTCTTGGTTGGGAAGTGACGTTTGTGATGACATCTAAACAAAGCGACATAGATTTTTGTTTCAAGTTCAAATTGTCAGTTGACAGGTTGATAGTCCGAAACCCTGACCCGCACAATATTCAAAGTGTTTGCTGGAAGAAAACAATGTCATTCAAATTTGAGGTTATTATTTATTTATTTCAAGCTTTTTCCTGGGCTTCAGTATTTAGCTCTTACAGTCGCTCTTGGGGAAGATTCTGAAGTGAATGATATTCAGAATTTAAGGTTATGAAGTAATGTTTTCTTCCAGCAATCATATTGGATTTATAATTTAGGCGAATCCTTGGACCATTCTATAGAATGATTGTGCCACTGTGATCTTGTTGTACTTATTGTGATTTTGCTAAAATACATGTTTATAAATAGTTTCTTTGTATGTTAAACAGCAGAGTTCTTGAGTCTCGTGAAACAAATCAGTTTAAATTAAAATAACATTTAGTTTCAAACAATCAACATTTTGTTTATAACCTCAAAACTGCTCAGTTGACATAAACAGTACGAACTACGAAAACTAATTATAATAAAAAAAAGTAACTCTGTTTATTTATTCTTTATTTTAGTAAAATTCAAGAAGTAGAAAACGAAAAATGTTAAAAGTAAAAGTATTGTCAATTATTATATGATATTTACTGTGACGTTAGCGTTACCAGAAGCATTAATAATCACTGAAATTATCTCTTTCATTTGCTTAGAAATATGATGTTCTTGGGACGTACGCTCATAGAATTATCTATCAGGGACAGCGCTATACTTCCATCCTCTCAACCGCTTCAGCTGTAGAAGATCACCACCTTTATCGGCTAGGAATGTAGCCGCAGTTCTGCAAAAGCAGTGGCCTGTGAATCTTTGTGGATTTTCCAAATTGAGAAAAGTAGCAATTTTTTGAGGAAATTTGGCTATGGTATTATGCCCAAATGGCTGGGTTGTCATTTTATTGTATCTGATTTGCACGAATAATCTACTATTGCCTATATTCTTATGTAAATCTGTATATTGTTGCAATATTTTTATCCATTCCAGATTAGAAATAATAAAGGCTCTCGAATTATATGTTTTTGTGTTCGGAATCGAGACACTTACTTTATCATTTAAAAAATCAATATCGTTGATACTCATTTTGAAAAGTTCGTCAGATTGACAACGCTAAGAATCAAAGCCACCTAAAAGTTTTAAAATTGAATGATTTTACATTTAACAATTAGTAGTAACTACTTTTTGTTGAAGATATTCCAAGGGTGCATTCTTTAGAAATGTTTCGATGTTGTTTATCGTCAAGGTGCTTGATTTATTCGGATTGTATCCTACGTTTTGCTTTTTTAAAAATGCCATGAGTTTCGAAAATTTAGATATATCTAAGTTTTCTTTGATATTCAATATGTTGCCCATAAAGTTAGATAATTCGCTAAAGTATGCCAGAACAACACTTTCTGATTTGAAATTTTTAACATTTTTACCAGAACACCAGTCTTTGTAAGATTTATAAGTATTTTCATATCGGCCTTTCCTTTTTTCTGGCAATAAGTTTTGACCAGCTTCAGTGGCTGCTTTTTTCAGTTTAGGAGGAGTACAACACTCTATTTCATTGTCACTTTCGGAGGACATAATGAATAAACTACTTTTTAACAAGAATAATATTCAAAATTTTCTAAATGTCAAACTCGATTATTTGCAAAGGCCACTAAGTTAATGTTTTAAAATAGTTAGCAATCAGAAGCAAATATTACAGATAGTTTTGTTAAGAAAAAGTGATTGTGAATAAAATAGCATACAAATCTCGGTGGGAATTTTATTACATCCTCGCGCTCTATCTAACCTCGAGGCTTCGCCTCTCGGTCATATAACTTGAGCCCTTGGTGTAATGAAAAATTTCCCGCCTCGGATATAATATACTATTTCATTTCATTTCGCAAAAAATATAGCGCATCGTGTTTCATCTCAACGCATTTCTTGAATAATAATAAGTTCCATGACAAATTGTTTTCATGTATTTCTCGCTAATAGTGAAGCATTCATACCGAGTTAATATATTCCGAAATATAATTTATTCATCTTGCAGTTTTGGTAAAGTTAATAGAAAGAGCTATGTCTTCTTGTCCTAAGTCTTAGAGATCGTCAGTATGAGAAATGAAACGTTATTAGGCTAAACCTCCCTTGATCATGACTGAAATTTCAACGTGCATTTAGATAAAAATACGGTGCTAGGGTCCAAAGCAATTTGTCTATGGTTATTGTAGGAATTAATAACGTAGATATGCAGCTGCCGTCCGGATAAATACGAAAATTTTTATGAATACGAGACCTGAGGGAGTTTTTGCTTGACACACTGCCATACTAGAGATAAAGAGGCTACTATTTAACCTTAAATGCTGCGATATTAAAGCGCGAAGCTCTGGAAAACTGGCTGTACTTATTACTATACCTTATTACCGGCTACTGGGAATCTTCTTTACTCATATTTATTTTCAGCAATCAAATTAATTAGACCGCTCAAACCTGAATTAAAAGCTGGATTTACGTTTGAAGCTTTCCACAAATTGCAGATATAAGCATATATTGATTGACTGGATTATGTTTTGGAGCTTTAGAAGCTCGTCAATAATTCTCAAGTGTTTGCTCACTTATGGTTTGAAATTTTGCGTGGCATCAACAAGTCTGCAGACTTCGTGTACTAAAGCCTAATATGTTTGTTTTTTTTTCTGTTTGATTTCATACTTACTTATTTCCATTGAAGTGGTTAGAAGTGGAATCCATAGCAGAAAAAGCAGACGCCAATAATCGGCCAACATGGCGGCGGCCTGAAAAGAAAGACAAATTTGATAATAACTAAGAAATTCTAATTATTGTTTCATGATATTAGAAACATCAATCTATTAAGACAGCTCAGCGATTAGCCATCACAAATCACAATAGGTGTGATAGAAAAAAAAAGTTTTTTTTCTTTTAGATAGATTAACATTAGTGTTTTAATTCGATTACTTAATGATAAATGGTGTTTATGCTATCTTAAACGCTTGCTCTACAAAAATCCATTAATTTGTTTTTAAGAAAATGATACGTTTATGAAATGAGTCTACACCTTGGAGATATGATTCCAGGATTTAAAGGATTTTGCTTGTTTATAATCTTACTGATGTTGGTAAACAATGAGAATTATTAGGAGAACTATGCACATGACTTAGCAGTTGTGTAGCTTCTTGATATACAACAAACTCAAGACAAACACATGTTTTGTTTTCTCTGTTCTGCAAGTATTTTAATGAACTTTAAGTTTTTGGATTGATTCAAATCAAGAAAATGCTAAATTTATTTGCTGTTTAAGCTTTAAAAATAACACAATAAACAGTTCATAAAGTGGTGAAATTTGGTCTCCTATGTCGTATAAGTCTCCCAGAAGAGGAAACTTTCTGAAAGCTATTTATAATAAATAGAAACTTTGTTATGATTATGTGAGTTGCTGGCTTTTTGAGAATTTGTGTTAAAACTTGGAAGGTATTTGTTCAGACGACATTACTACTTTTAATGCTATCTCATATTTATAGAAAAGGGTGTCAATAGCAGCTAAAAATTTAATAATAGAAACAATTTGTCTTAAAATGCATAGCTTAAGCGGAATATAGATTTGGAAACCGAAGAGTAATTATTCATTAAGTCTATGTAAATGATGTTTCTATAGCTATGTCCACGAGCGAAGGAAAACAAGCGGAAAGGTAATAAATGGTCGCCGTCAATTTGAACACTTGATGAATGATTACACAAATTAATGGCCTCATAAACAAACAGTCCTATGAAAATTTTGGAGCCAAATCAAATTTACTGTTACATGATAATACTATAGTTGGTAGGTATACATATTTTTCCTAAACACTTTTGTTCTATCTTAATAGATATTGGAAGCTGGATATTGGAAGAAAAGAAATTTTAAGTATATAATAAAATGCATCGTAATCTTCTATTTCATTTCACTGGATATTTGTCAAAATTTATATCCACTTTCAGTTAAATTCTATTTTGATTAATAAAATGTTATTTGATGCAATTGAATATTTTTAAAGTGGTAATGGAATGCGCAATATTTTATCTCTTGATTATTAAAATTGAAAAAGATAGGAATTTTTGAAGTTTTCTATTTTCTACGTTAACTATCTACGTTTCGTTTTGGTGTATGTAACTGCTTTCGATTTCGGATAGATTCTTCAAAACATCCGTCCGATCCGCTGTGCGTTATACGCATGACCCTTCTTGGAGACAGTACCAAAAGTACTTACCTTTAACCTTGAATAAGTTTAGTGCGAATAGTGCGTTTGTATGATCAACAAGTGTCACCATATTACGTGATTTAAAATTCTCAACCTGGAATGTGGTAAGTGTGAATAGTGCATCTGTGTGTTTTTAAATATATTTTCTAATTGTTTTATATAAGTGTCTGTTATATTTCGAAGAAAAAACTTTTATTTTACATCTTTTGTCCATTTTGTCTTTTAATAATTATTTTCGCATTGTCGTAGGTTATACGCTGGAATGTAAACAAGTGTTAAATGCTTAATGACAAAACGATAATCGATTTTTCTAGAAATAGGAGGAGAACAAAGAAAAGAATTCGGGGATCCGTATTTATTATTATTATTATTATTATTATTATTATTATTATTATTAAAATTCTACCCTTGCGGCTTCTGACTTTTTCAAGAAATTTTTTCAGATTCAACCTTAAAAAGCCTCTAAATCACGATGGTGACTTTAAAATTAAAATGAACCGTTTCTGACCTAGTGACCTTGAACTTACAAAAAATGAACTCCACGATAATTTAACTTTTTTTTCAATTTCACATAAAACTCCCTCTACTAAAAAACCTGTTTTTGACTCTCAACCTTTTGAACCTGAACCTTTTTGTACTAGGAAATCACACAACACTCATAAATGACGAATAAAAAAATTAGATTCGCGAGTTATTACTATGGCATGAAAACAAGATTTTTGCAAATTTTCCAAAATTTTGACATATTTATCAAAAATTGGTAAGTGGAAATTTTTGCTTTTAAATTTGTCAGATTTCATTGAATTACACAGTTTAAACTACGCTTACTATGTTATGTTACAAATTGATATTGGTAAGCCAGATACAGAATAAAAATGGATTGCTCTTTTTTACGGTTTGTGTAGTTACGATTTTCTATCAGAATATCATTCGAGCATCAATTCAGATCCTGAAAAATTTTAAATTCATTTTCCCTCGCGTAAATAATTGATGCTCTTATGATATTACAAGTGAGAATATAATTCTTATATTTGAATTTGAAACAATAATTTTGTTTTGAACGCAGTTGTTACCTGAGTAATTTAATTTATCGACACAAAGATAATACAATTCAACAGAATATTATACTAATTTTTGTTGAATTGATTTATTGTATTTATTTAGTTCAATCAGTGAATATTCAAGCTCCATTTAAATTGTTTGTCAAATTGTAAGACAGTGGCTTGGTGTTATTTCGCAATTTATTTCCTCAATGTTAGATTTATAAAAAGCAAAACGAAAATTTTCTTACATCTTTGATGATTTCAATATTTCAATATTTGTTACTGTATTTTTTTCAAGCTAATGAAATATATCATTTCTACTTAAAACAGATTTATTTGTTCTATGGAAGCTATAATTCATATTTCAAACATTTGAGGCTGTAGGGAGTTATTAAAACAGAGAAACGACTGTCTGCTTATTTCTAAGACTATGCTGATATAAACACCTCTTTCGATTCAAGATAGGTATTCGAAACATCATTCATTTTTGGTAACTAAATTATGAAGTCATAATTGAGAGAAAATTTTGAAACAGCAAAGATTTGAAATATAAGAAATATTTGTGTAAATTCTCATAGACTGAAAAAAATTGAAGTAAAACAGAAAATATGTAGTGTATATGTTTTAGCTCGCGAATCTAGCAAGGAAAAATGTCACCGTAGGCGACATACAGCGAGGAGCGGCGACGCCGCGACTGTGTGTCATGGGCACACACTGATTGCTAGTTTTTCTAATAAAACCAAACCGTTTTTTTATCTATAGATATTTGTCTGGATTTGTCAATAAATGAAAAATTTTTCTAGAAATGTCAACACGAAACGGTTAGTTTATCTTCAAAATTTGAATAGGAATAACATTCCAATTTTTTTGATAATGAAACGAATATCAAATCATATTTTATGCATTATGCATCTTCCATTATCCTTGCCCGTAGCGCATCGAAAACAAATAGATGAATTGAGGAGCGCCTAATGGTTCAATTCCATTACATTTTCATAAGGATTTGT
The DNA here is from genome assembly GCA_030157265.1 of Latheticus oryzae. NCBI lineage: Eukaryota > Metazoa > Arthropoda > Insecta > Coleoptera > Tenebrionidae > Latheticus > Latheticus oryzae. The sequence goes on from CM058049.1 coordinate 4,898,379, forward strand.
ATGTTTTCCTCATCCAGAAAGTGTTTATATCTGGAATAATTACGTTTCAGTGTGGTATTAACAATTCAAGTTATGTCCTATTTTATCAAATAATGCGTTTGGTGTCACATTAACGCTGTAGCAATAAGGGAAAGAGATTGAAGTTGTCGTGCCAAATACATTATGCATTATGTAATCGGTCCAATAGAGCGTGAAGTGATATGCAGATGGCACCGATGCTGTGACGGTATGAACGAAAAACAGCTTTTTCGTTATTACTTGGTAATTTTGGAGCAAATAAAATTAAAAGTTGGAATTTTGGATTTCGCGAACTGCAGTATCTCTTTGCAAATTTTTTACATTGGCATGTTTAATAAATTATTCATTGTTTGACTTTGGATTGTGAAGGTAGAAGCTATAAAAAATAATTTGATAGAACCAAGACTCATTTTACAGACGTTTTCAGGTTAATCTATTTAATGGATAAACGACTCCGAAACTGCCTAAAACCTGCATTAATTTAATTTTGTTTTAAATTTAACTCTTGCTGCCATTAAGCGAGAAATTTTTATCTTTAATGAGATGTGAACTGAGCGTTATTGAAGAAAGAAAATAGTCATAAATTATATTTAAAACTACTATGTAGTTACATTTTGAGTATTTTTTTGTCTGTTATGAGGAAAAAGTTATGCCACAAATAAAAAAGCTTTGATATTTTATTTTATATGAACATGTTACAGGTACATATTAGGTTATAAAATCTAATATGTAAATCCTGCAGAGTGTAACTGAAATATACATTTCAGGTTATGACGTTTCCGTCTTACATACTTACAAGAAGAAATAAAATCACTTCCGAATAGAGCTATTTTAAATCACCAATATTTCTTATAGATAAGTTAGCAACCTAAAATATCTGAATAAATAATAAAAGAAATATCTTTGTCTCTTGATGGAATCAATTTGATAACTTTAGTTCAAGGCGTTATTATAATTAAAATACAAAATTTAGACGTGCACAAAATGTAAAAAAATTGGAAAAATGGAATTTAATAGTAATTAATCTTTTCAGTGTGTTTTTGGTTACGTTTATTTAGGTATTTTAAATATTAGAGTATATACCAGACACGAATGTCACATTTTGCCAATTTGACTTTTCATAGAACGAAGAAAAGATAAACTGGACTTTGGCCGACAGATAAAAGCAACATAATAGATGAAATTTAATATCTGAAATAAATCCGATTAGAGACGGACCAGTAATCGTAAGCTGTCCGTGACTTTCTCCATTGCTTTTGGATCAAACATTCATATTATATTATAGATTGTGGAAGGAATGATTTTGAGAAAATTGAAAAAACATATGGGATTTATTCCGGACACGTATAAAATTTATTTTGAAGCTTTTATCTGTTATTCATGTTTCATAATTTCTTCATTATTGGGGAAAAGCAAATTAGTTATCCGTAAACCAAGAGTTGACATATTTTACCGGTAATGTGGGTTAGCGACATGTCACTAAGTGGTTAGAGGTTAAATTATTTAACTCAAGATTATGTATTTTAAATCAACGACAAAAATAAAAGTAAGGAAAATCCAAAATTCAACTTAATAAACTTAATTTTTTGTGTTAAAACATTGCGACAAATGTACGTTTTACAATTAATTTATAATTATTCTCTGAAATTAGGGAATTAATTTAATTTGTTACTCTCTGATTGTGATGTGATTTGATGTGATTGTTTCTAAGAAATTTAAGGACCCCTAATCGATTTTTGTTTTTTTTTTCGGTGAGTTTACAGAAAAAATATAGCTCGAATTAATTTTTCATGTTTTCAGGAGATAAGCTCCAACCACAGTGAGTTGCGAATTTGAAATCGATAGGAAAAAAGCAGTTCCCTGTAGGGACATACACGGAAATTGAATTGAAATTTCTAGGGAAAAGTTTCTCTGTTGTTTCACTGTTTGGAAATGTTATAGTAATGACATGCTACACTTCAATTAAACTTTGGAGAAAATGAATTTATAAAATTCATAAATCAACTTAATAAATTTTTAATATTTACTTAGAGTTGTTAGAAAATTTAAACCTTCAAAAACTTGAATTATAAATTTTATTAGCCTTTTCAATATGGGATTATAAATCCATCACGAAATGATTAATCCGTGTAAGTGTTTTAAGATACTTTGAAGTTATTGCGAGTACTGAACAATATTGTGTTCAAGTTTAAAACTAGCAACTTTTACCTCAGCTTTAAATAATTAATAACTTTTATCTGCACTTTACAGTCTCGCATTAATTATTCACGATTTTAATTCCCGAAAGAAATATGTAATATGGAACAATTAACTAGACATATCTGCTTATAGTTATTATTATCATGGCGATATGCAAATTGCCTTTGGCATATGCACCTGTTTCATAAGTAATGATATACCGAATGATCCTCTAAGGGTAATTGCCAGAATTATGTACATGTATATACCATTAGGCATTAGTTTTAGCGTGAACCTTTTCCAAAATCTGATGTAGATAATTGCACAGTTTCAGATTTATGAATTTTATTTTGAAAATGGAATTACAGACTAGTTTATTCCTATTCATTGTCTAAGACGGAATGCTAGCTGTAGTTATTCTATACATTGGAATCAAATACTTTAAATAGTCTAAAAATACCATTTATCAAGGAAACATTTTGAGAGAGTCATATTGAGTAAGTTGACGCCTAATTTGGTAAAGGTTGATAATATACGTATCCTCAGTGTATAATTGGCTCAGAAGGGCGTTGCCGGGCGATCGTGTTCGATTCCCGTCTTCCGACAGTCGGATATCCTGGGAGTTCATTTTGTTCCTCCTAACCCCGTTCTAGGCTTCGCTTCGCGCTAATTTCCTTGGCCATTATGCAAATCTCCTTGCAGATAGCTACTTATAACGAGTTAATTGGCACAACGCCGATCAAAACAAAAAGAACCAACCCTCTATGAATATTTTGATACCTCCCATGCGAAAACACTTACAACGTGACTGATAAAGTATGCAGCGCCATTAAAATTTACGATTCTGATGTTCTACCATCAAAGAAAATTTAGGAAATGTTAATAAAAGTTGAACGAATGCATTTAGTATCAGTTGTAACTAGAAACTACATTTACATTTTAGAAATAATGTACTTTATGTTAATTTTACACCAAAATAAAAAAATCAAACATTCATTTATTTGTTAAAAAATGTTTGGACATGGTTTTCATATTTGGCATTTAATTTTTTTAAGCTTATATTTTTTACTCTCAACTCACGCAAATCGTAAAATTTTACGTAATATGGAGCAAAATGTATTTAGAGTTCTTTTGAAATGACCCATAAACTCAATGCCAGATCAACGGATAGTGTTGTAAAAATTTCAAGTTGGTAATTAAGCGTTGAACTAGATTTACTTTTAAACACATGAATGAGACATGCAATGTTGGTATTACATGTTGATTATATTCTGCTTCAACTGTAGGTAATCTTAAAAGCAATATCTTGTGCGATAAGCGAGTGATCATCAGTTTTGTTCAACGTTTCATATTAAAGTATAAATTTATAAGAAAGACAATGAACTGTAGTTGATTTGTGTTTCATTAGTATCGGGACGGAAGAGTATGGCAGTATAGTTGAATTTTGAGAAAATGTAACTAGTGAACGTTAATCTATGTCATAGACTCTCTACTTTTTAAAAATATTTTTGAATTTATTCTGCTTCCGGTTTAACAGGACTACTTTGTTTCTTTGAAATAACACTGAACTTATCTCTGGATATTTCAATTTTACTTCAAATTGCTTATTAAAATTATATTTATTTTTTCAAATTGGTCTTGAATTGTTTAAGTTATTGTTTTTTTTTGGCTAAAAAAGTTTCATTTATGTTTAGAATAGAATGAAATTTTGCGCGCACAAAGCTAGAGCAACGATTCATAACATCCTTGAAAAAAATTTTCAAAATATCTCGAGAAACATTTTGTTTGCTTATGCCAACTTCTACATATTAGAAACTTATTTTTTTCATATGGAATGCCCTATATTTTATTACGCAGTTGATTTTGTTTTTTATTTTCTTTCTTTTGATATATTATAAGCTATAGTTATTTGTTGCTGTTTTTTGAATAAATATTCAATTACCTGAATTTTCTCAATAAGACGTTGTTTCTATAATTACGTCTCCAATGTCTGAAACCTTAGTGGTCAATTTTAGAGTTCCTATATTAGAGAGTTGGGACACTGAACGTCAAACCGAGCCGATTTTGTTTTATGTGGATAAGGTATATACGTTCTTTCCTTTTTCATTAAATTTTTCGGTGGCAACTGATGTCAAATTTATTTCAAAAATTATTTTGAGGTTAGAAGTCTATCAAATTAGGATCAGAGACGTAGGAAGTGAAGATATTGAAAAGTTTTGTGTAAATCTTCCGGAATTTATCGAGTACGATCAAATTTTCTCTTCGAAGTTTTTGAATATGACAATGGAAAATTTCAATATCTTATAAAATTGTATCCTGTTGATTTGCAGACAAGTTTAACTTTGATTTCTCTGTCTATTGTTTCCACACTCTATATTTTCTTGTTCTATTCTTTTCTAAATTTTTAGTTTAGTTTTTTCCAAAAAAAAAAAACGTTCAATTTTGGCTTCAAAATTGTATAAAGATCTCTGAACCTCTCAAATTTATCTGTAAATTTCCAAAGTTCTTGATCTAATGAGAATTTTTCGATAAGATGTTGTCTTTGAAGGCCAAAATTCTGGTTGGTGAAATATTTCATCATCACGCAGACATAATTTTGAAACTGACGATTCTCCGCAAAGTATAGCTTGGGGAAATCTGAAAAGAATCTGAAAGAAGTCTCAATTTTTAATTATTTACCAACTTAAAAATTTTATTTTTGGGACTCACTTTCCAATTTAATATTTTTAGAGATGCCTTTCACTTATTCAGTGCATCAGCACAACGTGGGATAGGAGGCAGCTAGAAATTCTGTTCTGAATTTATACAGTAAAACACAGCACAATCGTTCATATTGATACAAAACAAAGTTCAAATTATTTGACAACTCCGTTTGACTTTATATCAAATTTAAACGAAATGCTACTGATTTCTCTCCAGACGTATATAAAAAAAATATTAGAAAATTGACATGCAGTGTCCCAACTCTCCAATATAGGAACTCTAGTCAACTTCATTATCAATCTGTCTGTCACGGGGAGAGTAGACATAGAAACAATACTTCTATCACAAAAATCCAGATGAAACTGATTACTTTTTTAATATTTTGAAAACTGAAAATAATAGGTAGGTCTTATGCTGCATTAAAAGAAAGCAATTTAAATAGCGGAAACCAGTGCGTATTAAAATATGGGACATTCCGTTTGAAAAAAACAAGTTTCAAGTGTTTGAAATTTGTCGAAAGTAAAATAAGAAAAATCATTGTTTGATGACCAGCTGTACGCTTTTTTCTGAAGAGTTGCATATGAATTTTTTTTTGTGATGCCCAATTTAAAGAAGACAAAAATGTTTTTAAAATATGGAACTTAAAACACAAAATGACATTCCCTATTCACGTTTTTTTCAAATTCAACTACAATGCTGTAATCTTCCGTGCCGATACGAATGGAACAGTCTGTATATGTGAGATTGAAATTTTAATGTTTACTGAGTATCCATAAAGTACTTAGAGTTTAGACGTTAGTATATAAGTTTCTTTCAGTTTTTATCGCATAAAACTTCTATGGAAGTTTCAGAATACTTAAATTATTACGAAAAGTAAGCTTGCATCAAAGTTTAACAAGTTGTAAATGTTTGTTCAAAGTAACAAGGTATAAACAAAGTGGTTGGTGTAAATAACCTGAAAGTATGGTTTATTGTAAATCTTCAAGTAAAATATAATATTAATACCAATTTGCTCAAATGAAGCAAAGCATGTTTAAATTTTTCACATTAATATATTCTGAGTATTATTTTTTTTCTGAGTTGCGACTTCTAGTCGATCATTGTTGGTATTTTAGACTGAAAATTAAAATTAGAGTGGAGCCAGATGAAGACGGTTAAAGTGAATTATTATTCACGAAGACAGCTTTTGAACCTTAATACAAAGTGCATTATAATGCTTTCGCAGATGGGGAGAAATTAAAGGTTGTTTAATTGTTAAAATGAAATTAAACCAATGTTATTCAAAGAGAATAGCAAATATGGTCAAATGTATATACAAAAGTATGCTCCAAAAGTGTGTTTTTTTTTTTAAATAAATAGTGTAATCTGAGAAAGATAATTTATTGGTTATTGTGGCCAGAGATACAAGTCAAAGTAAAAACTAAAGTAGGCTTGAAAAAACTCGACACTTTTCTGTAGAAGACAAGTTTATTTTAGAGACAAAGGTGTCCATTAATATGTATAGTTTTCCAAGTGACCCTTTTTCTTAGCTTGGTCTAAGAAAGAATACACCGAAGGGTCAAGTGAGCTAACGGCGCAGGTTGGCCAATAAATCCGACTATTTCAAGAAGCAAGCGAGCGACAAATCAGGCTAACACTGTTGTTAAATGGAATAGCTCGGTTTTACAACGCCTTTATGACGTCCGTTCCCTAATTGCCTCCATTCACATTTCGACTTTGTTGAGAATTTCGTTATGTTTGTAGTGCTGTTATTTTGTATCAATAAAAAAAATGAACCGTTTTGTATTTATAACAATTTACTTAGCACGCTGTTTTTACTACTGACAGATTTAGTGTTTGTGATATCTGCTGTAAGGTTCTTCATAATACATGAGGATGGAGGACGATTTGGATGGCCGTAATCCTGTGATCTACGTTCTGTAGGTTGTGCTACGATATTGTCGAGCATTATCCTTGCATATTGCCTTGGTAAGTGCATAAAATCATCCGCTGTTTAAAGCTAGGATTATGGATGGGGCGGTGGAGATACTGCTAAATCGCGGTAGATGATGCCTTTGTTAAATTAAACACATTGAATGGATTGAGTTAGAAGTAAATTTTCATTAATGATAATCATATAGCTAATAATTTCTACAATTTATATAATTTTTGCCATAGAATTGATGGTGGGATATCGTTTCATATTTCATAAATTTAAAATCGGAACTTGTAGGAACTAGGAACATACCATTTGTAGGTTTTACGTATATTAAACCTGCACGAGATGTTAACCAAGCAACTGGATTTTTACTAACGATTGGTGTTAAAAAGATTAAAATGGTAGAAAAAAATTTTTTTCTTAGTTTAAAAGTTACCCCTATCTCAGGAACGACACCCCCTAGAAAGTTGAAACTTATAATTCAATTTACCATCAGCCCACTAGAGGATCTGCAAAGTTAGGCTTCTTACGTATTAACCGTTCCTTTGGAATAAAAAAGTTGAAAAAAATTTTTCACTTTTGCAGCAAAAGCTAGAGGAATAAATTTTTAAGTACAAATGGAGAAAAATATTGAAATTTTTACTAACGATTGGTGTTAAAAAGATGAAACTAGTTCAGATTGTGATAAAAAAACTTTCTAAAATGATTCTAAATGGTAGAAAAAAAATTTTTTTCTTAGTTTAAAAGTTAGCCCTATCTTGGGAACGGTATAAGATAGAGAGTTGAAACCAACGCCAGACAAATTATTTGGTTCGAATTGGTAATCTTACTTAGTTTTCAACCAAATCTGAGTGTAAGTTTTGTCTCGGGAAGATAGAGTTAAAAATTTTAAAAGTCACCTCTATCTCAGGAACGACACCCCCTAGAAAGTTGAAATTTTACAATTCAATTCACCATTAGCTCACTAGAGGATCTGCAAAGTTAGGTTTCTTACTTATTTACCGTGCCTTTGGAAAAAAAAGTTAAAAATTTTTTGCACTTTTGCAGCAAAAGCTAGCAAAATAATTTTTTAAGTAAGAATTGAGAGAAAAATTGAAATTTTTACATCCTTATTATTATACGGATTAAAATGTAAGAACTATGATATAGAGTTTGTTTGAACAATAATCTGTTCTTTTTGTGATGTCAGATTAAATAGAAAACAAACAAGATGAAAAATACAGAAAAGGTTTGTAATTGATTAAAGTTTTTTGATTGATATATTGACAATATACACCCATCTACTAACTAAAGATAAAAAGCATTAAATAAAATACTGTGGTGTTGTACAAACATTCCTTTTTCGATATTTATTCGATGCTGTGTTTGCTTTAACCCAAAATATCCTTTAGTGTTTGAAATATAATGAATTGATAGTTTTAAAATTGCATAAATCACATTTTTGTGCATATATTGCATTTCAGAAACAAATAGGGTAGATAAATTATAATAGACATTGTTATTTTCGTTTAACATCAAGCAAAACACATTACTTTAAAAATTTTATCACTGTTTTCCATCCTCTGTTGTTATAACGGGCTTAATATTAAAAATTTGTTCTGATATTAATTTGTCATAAAAAGATCCATTTCATTCAGGTTTAAAATTATTTATTTATTAATTTATTATATTAATTATTAAATACACATAACGAATTAATGATAAATTGAGGTATATTTACATACAGTTATACAGTGTGTCGTGTCACCATTAAAGTCGACTCCATATGAGAATTTTTTTTATTATGAAGTTTAGTTAAAATTTGATACAGGGATCAGTTTTTACTTCAAATTAGATGACAAAAGGCGTTCGTTTGTTGCAAGGAACAACAAAGTTCGTAATGCAATTTTATGCACGTAGAACTTAACATTTTAGACATTTTTGGCAAATAAATCTTTTCTCACATTATCAAAGTTGAAATGATGCTGTAAAATAACTAACACAAAAAATGTCAGTTTAGACTACAGAGTACGTCCAGAGAGGTAACTATGTGATTAATAAAAGTCCGTAGAGAGAGAATACGTATTTGCTATCTTTGTCATATTTTCATAAAACGTTGGTAGATGTCACTGCTGCGCTATGTCATAAAAATTGCGGGAAAATATTTATGTATTATTTTTTAGCCATAATGTAGTTCAAACAATAAAAATCACAGTTATGATAATAACAATGTTTATTGACCCAAACGAGCAGCAAACATATCAAGAAAAATTTTCAAACATTGAATTTTTTCAACTTCAAATTTTGCTATCTTCAGGTGGAGTTGATTTGACGTATTGCATCTGCTTCTTGGTCACGCTTAGATTATGCCATTCTACTACTGAACAGATCCCCGGATCAAATATAGAGTTATTGGACCCTAATTGTAATGGTGAGGAAGACACAGAAGTTTCCTTTGTAATTATTTCATTGTTTGTTCATATAAAATGTTAAAACTGCAAAATCGACACTGATTTGTTGCTAGTTTGGTGTTTGTAATGTCTTGAAAGCACACAATCAAACAAGAGATGTATAACTTTTTGACACTCACAATGTGTTATTCGCATTATCAACCAATAAAACAATATGTTGAAAGCAGCATGTGCATCTTTGCGACTGAAAATCTTTAAATATTAAGAATATTAAGAGAGTCCTTTGACCTTTTCGAATCTCGAATCAAAACGATTAAACTGAAATGCAGCACTATAACTTACCATTCAGAATTTTTTGATGAACAATAAACTTATCAACATCTTCGTCGTCTTTTCAGCACTAATAAAAGATGTAAAGTAATTGAAAATAACAAACCAAACAACATGTTTAGAATTTTGTAGAATCGTATAAGAAAATCCATAGAAGTTTAAAGTCCTGTGAACTTCACACAATTAAAATAATTTTTTCAAAAATCTGACATTTGAAATTTTGAAATTCATAAAAATGTCACCGAGATGACACCATAGATATAAATCCTATCCTGTAAAAACGTAAGTCTATGATTCGAAAAACGATTTTGATACATCTCTCCATCTCTTTCTAACTCATGTACTTTAGGCTTTAGTACATCACATTTTCACTTGCGGTATGTCGTAGATCAATGGAGTCATTGTCACAAACGTGTCAAGTGAAATTATTAAATTTGAATTATTATAAAAAAGAAATTTCACGGTTTGGTTTTCAACTCTTTTGTATATTATTTTAGTTGATTGACTACCCAAAGGGCTGTTTATTGTAAAAAAATTTTTCAGACGCCGCATGCTACTGAAAAAAATGTGATAAGCTCAAAAATCAAAATTTGTCTAAAGAAATGCACAACAAATAGAAAAAATTTAAAGCAAACGGTTGTTCATTTTTAATTATACAAACGGTTTTATAAATGTGAAAGTTGCAAAATAAAAATACGCGTTATCAATTTGTTGTAATTTATTTAGGGTAAGTCTGTTTCATTTACAGAGAAAAACATAGCAGTGTTATGGAATGGATTGTAATTTTTTTATGGGTCAGCATAATAAAAATCTTGATTTTTCAGTTTCATTTTATGAGTGAAAATTATAAGTCTGTAACTGAAATTTCAAAGATTCTAGTATGAGCTTTACGCGTGCAGTATTCTCTTGTTAAGCAATCAGAAGAGAATTTGTCAGAAAAATAAAGAAGCACTATAAATTCTTGAATTTTTAAATATTCCATCTTCTAATGCTCGAATGTGGAAAACTCTTAAACTATTATAACACATATTCAACATTTTCATAACTCCCTCTTATGTTCACGTTTAAAATGCTCAATTTTAAGTTTTCAAATGCAAAGTGTTAAACTGTCACTAAGGATTGACAATTCAGATTTTGAAATTTTGTTTCCTAAATAAAGATGTTTACATAAGTGATGTGCGTTATAAAGAGATGGAGAGATGTACCAATGTCTTTGATATGTTTGAACACGTACTTTTTGTCATAGACGTATCTACCCCTACTACATCTATGGACGACACTTTTTTTGTAAGGACATCTGTTATCCGTTGCAGATGGTTGTGCCATCGAATTTTTGACAGAAGGTTGGCTAGGTAAAAAAACCCTAGTCAAATGTTTTAGATATTTTATATTGAATTGGCTGCACTTGCGACAAAAGGTGATAGTGACAGACGTGACAGTTCGAACACTGTTTTGAAAATTACAAGTTGGGAACTTAAGTGCAACAGTTTGAAAGAATTAGATATTTTTCAACAAGATGTATTAAAAATCCCAAGAGGACCATAACCTAAAAATTTAAAAAATTAAAAATGTCATTTTGACAGTCTCTCAATTGACATTAACTCAGTATTGAAAACAGTCTCTTTCAAAAAGTTCCCCTAAAGTATATTCTCTGGCAAAATTTTATGTGAACAGTCCCAAAATTTAAGCACTAAGTGACCTTGAAGTGGCACAAGTATTTGCCTATATAGCGCCTCTATCAGAGTATTATATTATTAACAACAAAGACAGAGTTATAATAAACATTGTGCATTAGAAAGAGACACTGCTGGATGAGGATGAAATTTTAGACAGAGTTAAATCGGTGGTTTAGACTAATTTGTGGATTTTTGATAGTGTTATCGTTTGATTTTCAAAAACCTAGTGAAAAATACAGAAAATATTATATTTCAATGAAATATGTCTTACAGATATTTACTTAATGTAAAAACGAACTACAAATCAGAAAAACACATTTATAATGAAAAAACTTCAGAAGACTGATTGCTTTAAAATTTATGGTAGATGTGATTAAGCTCCGGCTTTATACTACTCGTAAATTGTAGCATTATCTTGAAAGTGTTTTTGTTTATTTTTTTTCCTATATTTTTTAGCTTTCTTTGTCTATTATGTTTGTGAAAAATTGATCTAAATGGTTTCATCTGAAGCTCGGCTTTAATCAACTTATGTAACGACAATGACAAATTTATTTTGTGAGGTTTTAGAATGAATTGAATTAAAAAAAATTAAAAGAAAAATGTAAATCATTGTTAAAATTCTTTTTGATCACTAGTAAAAGAGTTAACAATCAAATTTTTTCGGTAAAAAAGCTTTTCTAAATTAGATTGTCTTTGTTATGTTATATACGAAACAAATTCACCCTCATTTTGAAAAATATAATTATAGTCAATGGAGTTACCCTTCTAATGAGGTTGTGGCTTTGCGCGCGATCTGCATAGTCAATTCAATTTTTGTTTTCATCAGAATTCGTCCATGATGTAAAAAGCTGACGTGCAAAGAATGCGAGTTGCTAAACGATCTTGTCAACTGTCTAGATTTAAGTAGACGTACATACATGAGACTTGAGTTTGTAATTTTAGAAAAAACAGATTTGTCTGAATTTAACTAAATAATAATTAAAAGACAAACAGTTAATTGTTAATTAATCATTATCAGTTTATAAACTATAAATTATAATGCTTACTTCTTAATGAATCTCCATTTTAAATCGAATAGTTCTGCAATGGGGTGCCATTAAATGAAGCATTGCGACTGAATTATGGATTAATTCAAGATTTCGAAAACACTGCAGGCTATGTTGATAATAAGGTTGGGTAGTTTAGTGGCCAATTAGATGTAAATTTCACAGATAGTACTACTTGTAATAACTCTTCCTACTTATTCTCTATATCTAAGAGTTTCTGCATTCTAACAGTTGTAATTGTTGTAATTTCAAAATTAATGTTACGAAAAAAAGTTAGGACATTTAACAAAAACAGACAAAAGGTGTAATAATGAGTTTTATATCAAGAAATATAAAAAGCAGACTCTTTTACTTAATTACGCTCCAAGCATCTTCACAATATTACAACTGTTAAACAATATTTCATATTAACAGGATCGTTTGTTTTTCTGGAACATTATTTGTTTTGCACACTATCAAGTCGACATAAGGGTGTAGCAAAAAAAAATCTCGAATCGTGTCTTTATGGGCTATTAAGAAAAAAGCGTCGACATGGCTGAATGGTTTGAGGATGGATAGACGTAAAGTATAGACATTTTTTAGAAAACAGTTCAATAGTAAGAAACAGTTGTAGATATATGTTATTAGCAAAACGTTTCAAGTTTTTCTTTCTCATTTAAATTTATTTTATTGTTCATTTATCCTACATAAAGTTTTACTGTTGTTTTCATAAGCCATTTTCTTTAATTATGTTAGTCTCCATACAAGAGTTTAATTTGATATAAGCCACCAAAAATGACTTTGTGCTCATCAAAAAGCGTAACATCATGTTATGGTTTCAGTGTGAGGTAACCAAAGCTTCATTTTGTTAAGGTTAATGCTTTTCGTGCTATCTAACGACAAAAGGGGATAGAATGATTGGATATCCTGCAAACACTAAACCATTGAGTTATCTGCATGTGAAGAGACCAATCTTAATAAAGATCATTGTTGCAAGAAATTAGGGTTTAAGTAATTTACTACGCATAATAATCACTATTAGAGAAAATTTGAAATTGAAGAATCTCTTTACTTTAATTCAACTCATATTTTATTATTTCATTTATTCAAATTATTTGATTATTTTTGAACCTATAATGTTTGAATATATGAAAATATTAAGCGACTTTTTATTTTGTCCAAGCAGTAACTTTACATTATACAAACATATGTTTATTTAATTTATATGAATTATTTTAATTTACAAATCTGTATTATTACTTCTGTTCTAGATAGACTAAAATGAAATAAATCAATAACAAGAACTAAATGAAAAGAAAAAACATTTGTTTTCACCATACTGCGCTACTGTATAGAATTTTCAACATATCACATTAATTCTAGTCACGAAGTTTTTGCGACAGACCAAAGCTTCACCAGCATAGAGAACACTTTTTCTGTCACTCGTGAAGTTTCTTCACAGTAAATAAACTCGTTCAAGGGTGATATCATGCCAACACCATTCTACTGAAAGTCGTAGTTTTGCTTAATTACGTCGATTTTGCATTGATTGTTTTAAATGCATAGCATTTTAACGCTTTCTACAATTCTTTGTAACTCATTTGAAATTTCAGTAGCGTCACTGAATTAGAAATGATTCTCTGAAATAGTAAGAATGTTGCTGAAACTTTTTTAAAAGATGATTCAGTTTTCAGTAGAGCATTATTCCTTATAAATTATTAATAATCTAAGTATTCAATTAGTGTAATGTTGTCGTGAGTTATTTTCTAATGTTTTGTTATATTTGAGTAAACAAAGAAACTATTGGTACACGATTATTCAATCGAAAAGATAAGAAATGTTTGAGTAGAATGAAAAAATTTAATAAATTTATGTATTTTGCTAGTCTATAATTTTCTCATTAATTTTTAATGCTGCAGTTGAAATTATAAGCTGTTAATAGATCCACGATTATTATATTGTAGAGAAACAATCGATATCGGAATAGAGATCGGAGGTGTCCGAAATGAATAATTTATCCTTTTAAGAAAAGCGAACAAAGTAAACAGTCTTTACTCTCTTTACAGTAAGACTACATTTTCTCACTTCATTAATTTCCGTATTCCTGTGGGCGTCGTTAATCAGCAACACTTCTCCTTGACCCTTTAACATACGAAAAGCACGTCCTGTTAGAATATGACAGCCATTTTCTCTTGCTAAAATAAATGATGTCATATCCTCTAATTAAAGAGCGGTACAGTGTAGCATTTGTGCTTCTGTGCTAGTGACCAACGGCAACGATAACATTTCAGAAACGTCGTTCAATGTCGTTCTATCTTATCAGGGGAGCAACGAAAGAAGGGATGATATGACCGAAACGGGATGAGGATCATTTATAACAGAGCTGATCCAGATTCAATTAAACGAGCTGCTTAATGGCTGTAATTCCATTCAACTGGATTATATCGAAAAAGTAAGCCTCACTTTTCTCGTTTCGGCGACATTTTATAATTATGCTACCATTGCTGAAATTATTTTGCGACCAAACTGAGAGTTTCTTTACGATTGGGAAAACACATTTAATTGTTTTTTCGTCTTCAAAACATTTATAATTGAGATATAAAATTTTATTGATACTTAACCCTCAAAATTTTATCACAAATAGTAATACAATTTCTTTCAAAATGTTATTTCGTGATTATTAAACTGCATAATTAAATTAAAAAATCATTTTACTCTGAATTGAAAGGCAATTTTCAAAATTATTATTGGGTTTTGTATAATTGTGTTGGTAAATAGTACTTCTAGTTATTTTAGAAAGATTTAAAAGTTTGAAAAAAATTGTTGAGTACTAATTTGATACAGCATTATTAAAAAAAAAAAATACACGACATGATATTAGTTTGTTTGATTACATGTCGATTTAAAAATCGAGCGTCATTCATAATCCTCCCTCTTGTTGAAAATGAAAGATTCATCCGGTGATTGTCAAAGACTTGAGGGTATAAAAGAGTGATTGACGCTTCGATTTTTTAGTCCAGTTCAAAGTTTGTTAAAAAATTAATCACATCTATTTCAAGAAGTCCTGGTCTATTTTGAATGAAACTGAGTGGCTAGGGGGTAATAACAATAAACTGCGTAATTTTGGGTGGAGAATAGAGACGTTAAGTTGGCAGAATCAGCACTTAATTCAGAACAGGTCGAACGATGCTAAATGTAATCCTCCCTCGTCTGTAATTGTTCTCAAGGATAACACGCCACTTGGAAAGGGAAACCAAAGCGACCAAACGGAAATAAATCCAATTATCAATCAGCAAAGCACACTGGGGGTGGTATAACCCATCACTATATAAACTGCCTGTGGACAAATGAGCTCTCGTTCAACCACTGACCTGAAATTAATAAGAAACTTAATGCGGGTTTCCTTAGGTCAACGGCTGGAAAGAATTACCAGATGGAAGTTTGAGGTGTTGTGGACATTATCAGCACTATGTATATACCCTTTTAATGCATTATCTTTCTCCCTACTTTGATAATCTAGTTTATAACGAAGTTTAAATTCCTCAGGAAACAAAAGTAGTTTCTTAACAAAATTTTAAGACATCATAAATTACTTTGATGGAGCTAATGTTTTCAACTAAGTTTTAAGTTTGAACAAAAAATTCTTTATTTATGTTCAACACAAAAATGTATGCCTAAATAGTTATACGTAAGTCAAGGGTGTTTTTTAGTTGAGTAATTAACCTTCTTTAGTGAGAATTAATCAAAACACACATGTGTGTTATACAAAACGATTTTTAATTTTTCTTCTACTTTAATTATGATTAGAATTGCAATAACACAAGTTATTGCTATAATTCGTTGACACGTAAAACTTCTCTGGTGAGTTACAGTCTTTTCATAATTTACTGAAAAATTATACACTTTTTTATATATTCAAAATTAGTTATGGCGTTAGATAAGTATTTAATCTATTTTCAATCAACTTTGATATCAATATACAAATATTTATAATTTTTATAGCATTTATACTTTTTACCTGACAATTTTCCCGGCGCATCCACCATTTTCAAAGACCGAAAATTTTGGTATTTCAACTTATTTAATAAGTTTCATTTCCATGAGTTGAATTAATTGTTTGGTTTAGGCTTGAATTTTCCATTTTTGCAAAACGAATGCTGCGGTTAAGTTTTTGGGAAAAGGGTAGCCATAAAATATAGCGTTTAATATAAACCTAACGTGACCTTCTGTTATCTTTATCGAAGCAAGAGTTGAATTAAAATTTAAGACGGAATTTATAAATATTTGTTAAAAACAAATGAGGTTAGTTCTTGATTTATAACTAAACAAATCCACTTGTGCATTGAAAATGTTTATGTAATGACAATTCTTCATGTGTCGCTGAATTCAAGCACAGTGTTTGGCTTCATGTTATGCTGAATTCGCATCACATTACCGATGATATGTACAAAGTGTAAAAAGAGAATGTTAGCGTTTATCTGTTTAATTCGTTTATGGTGGCAATACAAATGGTCATTTACATCCGCAATCTGTTTTTTGTAGCACGAGATCTGATCGTACGTAGCAAGTGCGGAAACAACAATTCCGTTTTATTTTATAAATGTGCTCAGTTGACAATTTTCAATTTAAATTTTGATTGGTGCTGTCACTCAGTTTACGTATTTATTTTCTTTCGATTTTAACGCGCTGACTAAACACAATTTCACCTGAATAAATTTTAAACATATGTTGGATCTGTATAAGAAAACATTTGCAACATTTTATTGAGATATTTGAAAATCCACGAGAAAAACGTAATCTGATTTACGTTTAGCAAAAAAACTTAATTGATTTAGTAAGAACCAGAATTTTGCTTTACTTTAATTCGATTCTTCTAATTGAATTTCAGTGAGTGATTATAAATTAGTTGGGTGAAGTGTGTACCCTTAATTTTCTTAGTTGGCTTCAGTATTCTAGATAGATTTATTATCCAACAGTCGTTCACAGAAAAAGTAATTACATTTGCATTCGTGTAAAGTTTTCAATTATTTATCGGTTTCTAATCCTATAGATATTTAATTCTGTTAATTTTATTATTTCATATTTAGTACACATTTTATCTACGATCGCATGTCATCGGCTTACAATCCTTCATGTATGGATTTTAATATCTGGTCGTTTCACTCATATAAAGCAGAAGGAAAATCTGGATAGTATGTTAGAGGGTTGAGGAGTGGCTCTAGAATCACCCTGAAATAAGAGAATATCTATTTCTCGTCAGCCTGAAGCGCAGCAGAAACTCTGCCGCCGCGTCGTCGATTTTATCTCATTTTGATGTTGGAATCAGTCGAGGAGTTTTTGCTGTAATCTATAATATATTTGATACCCTTGAGATATTGAAAAAGTCCCCGCATTGTGAAAGGGATCCAAATACAGTTGCGAATGTCAGAACATATTTGATCTCACTTCATTGCCTCTTCAAGTATATAAGATACCAATAGGATGACTGCAACTTATTTGAGTATATAAACCGACTTCTTTCCCAATTGGTGCCTACTTACAGACAATTTTCACTTTAAAATCACGTTCAATCAGAAAAAATTACTAAGTTCTTTGAAGCTACGCCACAAATTATATTTTGAAATTACAGTTTGTTTTCTTCACTGAATTTGAAATTGTTTTCCCTGAAATTGAATTTTTAGTCTACTTTTTCCAAAATATCATTTGATATAATATACGTTTTAGTATTCTACATGTGGACTATAGCATTTATAAAGTCATCTCAAAAAAAAATCACGCACTAGATTTTAGGGTTTTAGTAAATTTTGTATTTTTAGGTTGAATCAAAAAATGTTGATTATTAGAAAGTTTTGTTCAAATAAGTTTGCGGCAATGGCACTAATCTGACTGACATTTGTCAATGAATTGACTAAAAATTATTAATTATTTTTTTATGGAATACAGTCTAGGCAAGCGAAATATCATTCAAAATCCATTCAAAAACTGTAGTTGATAAGATATCAGAGAGAAATTCAAAATAATTTTTCTAAACTTAACCTTTGTTCATGACGTGGTTCAAAAAATTTTGTTTTCAACTAGAAACTTGAATCAATCTGTATTAATCAGAAAATTCCCTCGTGTAAGAACGAATTTTACCAACTTTCGAAATAAAAATCCCATTTCTAGTGTGTGATTCTTTTTTGACATAACTTTAGCATTACAATGATGTGACACTTGGCTTTTTTTATCTACTGAATACATTCTGTCCCACGACGGTGGGCGTCTATCCATAACTCAAAAAATACTGATAGCATATTACTGGAAAGTTGGTAGCGTATTTTTTTGACATGCTCTATTCGCCTAAAATATTTGCAAAAATCTGACACTTCTTGTTATACTGGAAGTAGACCTCAATTTTAAATAGAACACCTAAGTTTTTGAATTCTGTGACGTATTTTAAGTCACTTTTATACCAGCAATTTTTTTCCTAAATTCAACCATTTTGAAGATATCTGCAACTTTGATTGAAAAATGACAGATACAGAGTTAATCAGTACTTATGGCTAAACGGCTATTTAAAAATAGTCTTCACAACCTCAACGCAAAACAAATATATTAATCCGACCGGTTTCGCTCGCTATTGGGCATTTTCAAGGCTACAAAATTTGATTATTAGTTGGATTACAGATTTTTGTTATCAGACTTACAACAGAACGATGAAAAACAATAACAAATTAACAATACATAACGTGTACGGGAACAATACAAATTGCTTAGTCATTAATTGTCAAAAACATTTGTGTCTCTAACCTCACTTCTATTGTTTTGATTTATCCTGTCATCTTTACCTAATCTCACTTTTTTATTGTTATTATCAAAATTTAAAATAATATCAAATAACTGGGAATTTAAACATATTTTCTCTGGGTTATTTCGAAGTCGACGGTTTTCTTTCTTGGTGTAAAATTTTTTCTGGGTTATTTGGAAGTCGACGGATTTCCAGGTTTTCTTTCTTAGTGTAAAATTTTGGCGCCATTATCCAAATTGAATTAATGTTTATTATATTTTAAATGTTTTGCAAAGTGGGATTTAGGGTTCTCATTTTTCACATCTTCTAAATGTTCTTTAATTCTCGTTTTTGTTGGTCTAATTGTTTATATACCCCGCACTTGTCTAGTTTAGATGATTTGTCTTTATTATCGATTAGATGTTGGCTGATTATGTTACTAATTGTAAACACTTTTTCAAATTTACGATAATGTCCACCTGTGAATGTTATTTTGACATATTTTGTTATTTCATTTTTTCTCTCATCTCCTGTGTTGTAAGCTTCTTTCCTAATTTCTTCTTCTTTCTTTTTCTTTAGGATCTTATCAATTACTTCACCATGATATCCCTTTTCTTTTTCCAACCTCTTTATTGTCTCAATTTTTTTTTCTTCATTTCTTCTTGTAACGGGATGGACGTCGCTCTATAAACATAGATATTAATAACCGATGTTTTATGTTGGTAAGGATGAATGGAATCTAACAGGATTTGGCTATTGCAAAAGGTGGGTTTTCTGAAGATGTCATAATTCAATTTTCCATTATTCTTAATTCTTATATTTAAATCCAGGTAATTAATATTATGGTTTTCGTCCTGTAGTTTGGTTTTAGGACGTTTATGTAATCGTGGAACGCGAGGAAGTCTTCCCTCGTGCCTGACCATACTCCAATGATATCATCAACATATCTATAATAAAAGTAAATGTAATTGGAAAAACCACGAGTTAGAATTTCTTTTTCTAACTCGTCTATATAAATGTCTGCCATGATAGGTGATAATGGATTGTTCATTGCAAGATCCTCTACATTGAATTTAAAGAATATCTGTTGTAGACTTATGTCCGCAAGTTTGAAGGTTTCTTCAACGTATGTATTGGATTTGTCTTTTGAAGTGAGGCGATCTTTCAGAATCTGTATAGTTATGCCACGATCCATCGAGCTACCATAAAAGTTCATAAACTACTCAAAAACTTTAAGAACGGAATGCTATAGGGTTTTTTAGCATGCATATTACTGGTCTCTTTCAGAAAGTGGCATAAGATAATGGTTCTTAACATAAACTTCGTGAACTTTCATGAAGCCGCCAAACTGACGAGTAGATGTGAAACTCAACATTCCTTTTTCAATTAGAACAAAATAAGTATGGGGATTCAAATTTGCTATTAAATTCTTCAAGTAACGATATGACGTTCCTAGAACTACTGAAAGTCGTTTGGGGATGAATGTTTTCAGTGATAACCATTTTAAAAGTTTAGCTTTTCTTATTAAGACTTTCTAATTCTTTGGTTCGGGGCTGTTAGTACTTAGTTGATCATTTGTGCTTTGACTGTGTTCGCAGCGTTAACGTCTCTTATTTTTTTGTGGTTTTACTTTAACATTTTTCTTACTTTTCTATGAACTGGCAGTATTAAAGAAAGAGAGATTCAATAATTCCAATGCAAATAGTGTTTTCATTGGCATACACATCCATTTCTTACTTCTGAAGTGACAAACCATCAGAACCATGGAGATTTTTCATGGTATTAATCATTTTGATAGTAGCAACTTTATCAGCATCTAGTCTGGGTTTAGTTATAGGAACTCTAGCAAACCCTACTGTAAGTTATCAACAATTGAAAGTTTTCTTTATAATTAGTTATTTTTTTTTTACAGAATGGAACCTTTTTTGGAACTATTATAACAGCCTTAATGTTATGTTTGGCTGGTTTTCTTATTCTATTCACTCACATGTCTAGACCAATGTATTTTCTAACGTACTTCTCGTTTTTGGCTTACTCTTATGAAGGCCTAGTTCAAGCAGTTTATGGTTTCAACAGGTCTGCTTTGCCATGTCCAGAAGAAGTAGAGTATTGCCATTTAAAAGTACCCGAAGTGATATTACGGGAGTTGGGAATGAAAACGAACACTTATTGGACAGATATAGCTTTTCTTATGGGAAATTTCCTGTTTTTAAGAATGGTAGCATTTTGTACTTTGAAAAGACGTCTTAGGACTGGTTGAAAAGGGTGTTAAAAGTGTGATATTTTACTGTTTAGTTGACAATTTGTAATAAGAATTAAGATACATTTGAACAATGTTCGTGTTATCCAAATATTATTTAATATAAAGATTCACAGAACCTTTGTTTTCTTTTTAATAAAAAAGCTAATAACATAAAATTTAACTCACCTTATTTGATGTAATTAGCAGATCATTAGGACGGTTTTTGTACACATTTGGAAGAGTTTCAGCTGGACTTTTTGAACGTTTTCAGTTTTATGAAGACTTTCTAATTTTTTGGTTTGGGGCTGTTAGTAGTTAGTTGATCATTTGTGCTTTGACTGTGTTCGTAGCGTTAACGTCTTTTGTTTTTTTGTGGTTTTACTTTCACATTTTTCTTACTTTTCTATGAAATCGGTTCTTTTTAGAGCCACATAGAATTTTTTTCTTTGGTGAAAGATAAATTATAAAACTTTTATTTTAATTAATTGAAAATTATATTTGGAAAAATATGTTATAGATCCATATCTGTTGCTGTTTTATACTTTTGTTTGTATTCGTTATTCAAGAGTGCATCTGGTGTTTTTGAAAATGTGGTGTCCGTGGAATAATGAAAATAACGGTAATAATGTCCATGACGACAACTTCGGGAACGAAAATGATGGAAATGATAAAAATCGTAAGTTAAACTACATTAAACTGGTGGTGTTATTTTTCATAATTTTTAAATTGTAGCAACTTCGTCGAAAAAAATTTGCTTATGTGCGCAAGGCGAAATAATTGTACAAAATGTCTACAAAAAATTAGTTGAAAAGCAATGTGATGCTCCTATAAAAGTAACATCAGAATTGACAATGGTAGCACATTCGATGGTGAAAAGAATAATTAGCTTGTTTCAAGAAGAAACATTGAATAATGCACCCAACACAAGTAAAAAATCAATTGTAGAAACATTAGATGAAGGAAGCAAAGATTTTCTCCGTTCAGTTGTGTACGATCTTTACAAGCAGAAGCAAGTTCCTACTTTATCTGCAATTTCCCAAAAACTAGATTAAATTAAGTTCCCTCATAAATGAAAAAAGGAAACTTTGAGGAAATGCCTAAAATCTATAGGCTTCAAACACAAGATTATCGATAATAGATTGTCAATAATGAAAACGCCAAGACTTGTCAGTTGGATTTATTTCGAAAATCCGGAAATATAGAGAAGAAGGTAGAAACAGAATATTGTCTTTCTGAAAAATTAATTATGTAATTAGAATTGATTACAAAAACTACATTTGCTTATGGTACTTTTTAGAAGACATTGGTATTATGCATGCTTGAAAAATTTTTTTACAAGCTAAAAGTACCCTTATAGCATTCCTAGTCTTATACTTCCCAAGATTCTACCTGCAAGCCAGATGTTTTTTGTTTATCATCCCTCAAAAATTTACAAGCGGGGGTAAGAGCAAAAGTTAATACAAGGATGGTCATTTGCGGTTTTTGAGTAGTTTATGAACTTTTATGGTAGCTCGATGGATCGTGGCAGAACTATTGTATTTCATTTTTCAGTACGTTCGTAAACAGATTCTTAATAGCGAGAGAAAATATGATGCCATCTATTTTCTTAATTAGATCCAGTGAGTTCTGAGCAGTATTTTCTATCTTTATGTTAACTTCTTTTGTTAAAATGTGGTTTAACTTTTTCGCCAGTTCATATGTTGGAGAGTTTTTGAAGGATACGACCGGTCTTAAAGGAATATTTACCAAGTCGTCTGATTTATGTATTTTCATCAGCCCATACAGATTAGGTTACTGGGTGTTGTTATCCAGTAATTTCTTATTCTCTTCAAGTGTTAATACTTCTTAAGTGTCCTTAATTTTGTTATTAACTCTTTTTAAATTCCCAGTGGGATGCCCAGTTCAGCACAGTTATTCGACATTATTTTAAATTTTGATAATAACAATAAAAAAGTGAGATTAGGTA
Organism: Latheticus oryzae; assembly: GCA_030157265.1. Lineage (NCBI taxonomy): Eukaryota > Metazoa > Arthropoda > Insecta > Coleoptera > Tenebrionidae > Latheticus > Latheticus oryzae. Next base: position 4,921,591 of record CM058049.1, read on the forward strand.
AAGATGACAGGATAAATCAAAATAATAGAAGTGAGGTTAGAGACAAAAATGTTAATGTTAATATATTAATATATTTGTTTTATGTTGAGGTTATGAAGACTATTTTTTTTCTCTTTTCAATTAATACACCTCAAAATGGTCAAAGTAAACGATAATATTTATTTTAAAATAGTGTTTTGGCATATTATAATACAACACTTTAGACAGTAAACCTCACTAAAAAATTAAACTGATATTCTACAGAATGTTCAAAATATATATTTAAAAATTGACATGAAAATGTCATCAAAACTCGAAATTTTCTATTTATTCTATCATATTTGTATTTTGCTTCAAAAATGAAGGCAATTCTGTGTAAGGTTTTCTACACCTAAACCTTATCGTTTTTCATTTAGTTAAGGAAAACTTTTTTCTGCGTAGTGAAACGTTACTGTTACATTCCCGAGAATTAAAAAATATACTTAGATAATTTTTAATACAAGAATATTTTGACAACTCTTTAAAGCTAACAGGGCAAAGAAACCATTCTAAATAAAACTGGCATGACATTTAACTAGGTAGAAAACAGGTTTTCCTAAATAATTAAAGAGCCATGAGATCATACAAAAATGTCTTTATTTTTGAGGCTAAAGCTAAATATAAAAACATAAATAGGGGTTTCCATTTGAAAATTTTGACCATTATGAAATTGATAGTCGTTTAGGCATAATTACTGATCACATTTAAATGTTCATCTGCCATTTTTCAAATAAAATTGCAAATATTTTTGTAATGGTTGACTTTAGAAAAAAAACTGACCTAAAAATTTACGTAAAGTTCAAAAATGAAAAAAATTATAGGATCTTTCACTTAAAATAAAAAAGTTCTACTTTCGGTATAACTGGTTGTGCCATATCTCTGAAAATATTTTAGAAAGACAGAGCATCTTCTAAAACTTTTGTCGCCAAATTTTCAATTGTATGCTATCAGTATTCTTTTAGTTATGGATAGGCGCCTATCGTCGTGGGACACCTTATATTTGTAATTCCATATAGCATATGATGCTTTGAATTTTCATATTAAAATCTGCTTTTGTAATACTTCACATAAAATTATCTTTAGTTCATAGACACTTGTATGCTCATCTCCTGTAATCTAAAAGCTGACTCCTCTACTTGTTATTTATTGCTTGTTCTTATAGATTGAAATTAAAGGACTGGCAGTGTATTTAGATGTTGAATGTTTTTATGTTCAAAATGTAGAAAGATATTCTAGTATGATCTGTTTACACAGTTCTATTATTACTGAAACAAAAACTATTTTTTCCACTACTAGCTATGAAGTTGACAATTATTGCGTCTCTTAGACAACTGAAAAGTTGAATTTCTCTTTTAGTGGTTAATAATTTTTTCAATTGTTAACCTAGGTTAATATTTTGAGAATCCAGAGATAATGGTTTCAAAAAAACTTATGCAGCGTCATTTTGTGTACCAAGGAGATTGTCCTTAACTTATTTGCAGCTTGAAATAACCTAACACGATAAAATTACTTCAATAAAATTACTACCAATTTAAAATTCGCGCTCACCCAATAAATGTCTAAATGACTGATGACGTCTCAAATGACGAAATGCGGAAACCGGAGATTGGTTATGTTAGAACTAGAACTTTATCAAAAGAATAAAACTTCATTTAAACAAGTAGGTATTAGTGATTGTTGCACCCGATGTGGTTGGTAAACTGATAACAGTATTATGTAGAGTACTAGAGTGGAACTCTTAGCGGTGGAGATGAGGTTAGTGGAACTGCAGGGCTGAGGGTGAACGCTGTGATTCGATTGATAAAGCCACAGAAGTTGAAGATGTAAAAAGCTCTTGGAGCATATCTACATATTTTGAGTACCAGTGACTTCTCAATGTAACCTTCTACCTTTGCAGATTTCCAACCCCTAACCCCCAATTATCCAATTAGTTTGTAAGATATCCTTATAAGAAAAACACCCAAACAGAATAACAGATGTGAAAATAAAAGTTGTATTATTAGTAGAAAGGTAAATTTGCATGCCTGTGCTATCTGATTTTTACAAGATTTTTTTTATTATTAGCTTTTGTCTTAAATTTGGCTAGTAGTGGAAAAAACAGTATATACACCACGGTGGGGAAGACATTTATAAGCCTCGCACCAATCTTGGTGCTCGGTCAATAATAATAGTATCCCCACCTTGGTGTATAATATACCATTATTCTATTTTGGCTGTTTTTGTTGCGACAAATGTTAATTAATTTTTTTAAAGCATTCAAAAATCTCAAAGTGAAGGGATAGAAAAATATTGTTTGTAAGTGTATAGTTTAGATACATTCGAATTTTATTACTTTTATGAAGAGTTTTATGAGATATGTGGTGTATAACTTCCTACGTTTTGATGTTATCTAGAAGTAATAAAAATGTGCTGACTACTGAAAAGTAACTCGCATTTTGCGGTTGGTTTTGTTTTCTGTTTGTTGAAATGTAATAAATCGTGAGGAAAAATGGCTGGAAATATATTGCAGCACCCATTGCTACATAAATCATTTTAAACCTAATTTAGGTATTTTAATATAATGTTCAGTTAAATATTTGGACGTCATTCATGAAAAAAATCGCAATATTTTTTTATTAATAAAAAAAAAATTATTTGAATAACAGTTGGGCAAAGTTTGTAATTTGCGTTTAAATGTTGTGAACAACAATCTTAACAGTTATTGTAAGACAAGCCGATTAAATTTGAATATTTCTGTGAAATAAACAAAGTGCTTTATAAAATAAAAAGAAGGTCGACGACGCCTGAATTTTTCGAAGCTTATATTCGTTGTATTCGGAATTGCAGTGTGGGAGTAAGTTATCTATCTAGAAGCAGAGAAAACAACTTTGCCAACTATGCGAATGCTGAAGGGGGAATTAAGGGGAACATCACACACTTTACAACACAAACACAACCTTTGTAGTCTGTAACATCGAATTTTTGTTTCTAATTTTGTTTGTTGTCAGCTTTGTAGATCTTATCTCCCACCGAATTTTCGCTTTTATTACTTTCTCATAATGTTGATTGCTTTTATTTGTGATGATGTTATTTGGAAATCGTGTATACAAACTTCACGATGAACAATTTTAATATAAAATAGATGGTATGGAAATATGTTTCGCAGCTCATAATATTGACTGGAATTAACCGTTTCTCGGTTCTCTTCCGAATATTAATGGCCGTTTGGAGCTTCTCTCTGTTATTTTCCGTGCCTTATCAATATTCCACTACTTCGCTAAATGCTCAGGACTAATTCTACTTCATTTACTTATTCGCACTTCAGCTACATTCGTTCGGAGAAACGAAATAGAGCGACTACTGGAAAATAGCAAACGATTTTCAGCTATCGAATGTCTCAACTGTACAATTCAAATTATTTGCTTGAAAAATTACCCGTCACTGTATACAACAGCTTTTACGGTTTTCGTGCGATAACTGGATTATAGGAAAATAGTTCAGATAAAAGTCCTAAAAATAACTTGGTTTTGCTTTCCAAATTTTATAAGCACACAATAAAAAACAAAATTTCATTGAATTCATAAATGTTTTGGAAGTAAATCACGTTCTATTTATGGTTAGCTCCTAGTCTTGATATTTTGTGTCCATGTCTGTTCCAATTCTGAACTTAAATTGAAATTTAAACTAATCTGACGTAGTCTAGAAATGATAAATTAATTACCTCCATGAAAACTTAAATTTAATATTTCAACGCGAATCTTCCTTGTACCTAACTTCCTCAACTTTTAATATCTATTCATTAACTTTTCAGTTAGCCATTACTTTATGCATTTGCATTATATTATTCCTAAATGTTTTCATATTCACTTTAATTTTGTTTCAAACTTTTTCTTTCAAATTGAAAGTTGTTTTAAGACAATGTACTGAGTCAAGCTTGTGTGTATTTAGAATATCAGAGAGACAGATAAAAACGTCCTAATGTCACGTTTCGTCTTAATCTTCATTATGATTATTTGCTCTGCTGTTTTTTGTTTTATGTACTTCAATGAAGAACAACCATGTTTTCATGAACAAGATTTATCAATTTTGCTGAATTAAATTTGTCCATTAGAAAAGTATTGTTGGAATATTTACAAGTGCATACACGTTAAGTCCATTTATATATTTGCAATTAAATCTGCAGTAAATAACAGATAATGGCCGCTACAATTTGTAGTTTATTCACATTGATATAAACATTATGAAAAACTCAAGTACATCTACACAAACTATCGTTGTTTTCACAAAAACGTATTTACATGAGTTTTTAATTTGAAAATTTTGATGATATTGCTTCAGACTTGTCCGCATTCTGAGTGCAAATGATTGTGTTTGGTTGAATGGAAGTCTGGACGCACTTTCTAAAAGTTTTCAATACATTTCAAATCGTATTGTGAAGTTCCTAGAGAATAATAGAATCCTGATAGTTGTCTATCTCTTGTCATTGTTTACTGTGTCTTGTGTGACTATTCAAGACGAATATTACAACTTGATGAGAATCAAATAGTTGGTAGTTGGAAATTATATTTGTTGGAAGTCTATTGTCTGTTGAAAACACTATATTCTTTGCTTCATCTTGATGTAACCAATATTTTAATATGTATCAGATATAGTTGCAGAGAAGTGACAAAACCGTCCACACGTTATCCATAAAAATTGAGGGAATTTAAGCGACAGAGATGCATATTTATGAGGTGTTAAAGTGGTGCTCGTGTGGCAGAAACGCTATTGGAATTTGGCAATCAACACGCAAGCAAAAGTTAGATTTAATAAAAGAACAAACTAATAGAAGTGAATGGTTTGGTCTAAGCGTAAATAAGTCCGAAACTTATATTTTTGTTATCAAGTTGAGGCGGTCAACTGGATCGTAAACAAACACCTAATTATATCCTGCGTTCGTGTTATTTGAAGCTTTCGTGCTTTTTATGTATTTTTTTTGCTTTTTTGTGCAACAAACTTTGTTATGATAATATGCTCAAGAAGGCAAATGACGTAATAGGATTTAACAAATAAAATATAGAGAGATATGTATAATAAATAGATAGTAGCTCTGAGAGCTTTTGTCATAAATGCCTATACATATTACATATACATTTCACTGTTGTTCCAAAATGTTATTTTAGCTCAATGCGTCGCTGAATTTAATTAGTTTACGAAAATGGGGTCAGACTTGCCTCCCTTTAATCATTTCTTTAGATAAACGACCCTTAAAGGTTTGTTTGTGAAAAAACAGGAACAAATTGAAAGCATCTCCGATTATATAGAGCATTTTATTACAAGAAAATCATCTTCCAACATTCAGAGATCAGAAAGCCTTTTTGCGTCTTTTAGGTCTACTTAATAAAATATCGTCATTGAAGAATTCGATACCGATTAAATTACAAAAATCGAGTTTTTCTTCTACTACTATTTTCATTCGAAACAAGCCGTCCATGCCAGTTGTTTAATTAAACGGAAGTAAAAATAACGAATCTTACCAAGCAAAAGAAAGCACAAAGGAACTCAACGTCTTTCAATTACTTCTCTAGATTAAATAGCTTGAATCGACAATCACTGGTAATTGTCGGGTCATCTGGTAATTTTTTCGAGTGTTACGCCTCTACAGAATACCCCTGAATCGTTTATTATAGTTGAAATCTTGAATTAGTTTTTGAGTTTGATTAACAATGTTTATTCATGCTGTAATATTGACGACAGTCCAAAAATTTATTCTTAATTGAAATAAAATGACTCATATTTTAATTAACATCATTTCAATCTTCTTCCCAAATAAGTTCATCTAAATTAACATGAAAATTGCTAAATCCAACGCTCCACTGAGCGTGCAATTTCTTCGGCCTGTCTTTGACATTATTTCCCTCTTTTAATCAAGGACAGTTTATTTCTGTTTTTTGAGCCAACTCTATTTGATAGTTAAATTAAAGCACATTTGTAGGAGTATTTTTTTGTACGCATTACAAAGTCATTTCAATTAATAACCGCAATTATTATGTTCTTTTTTTTTTGGTATGCGCAATGAAATTATAACAATCAGAAAACTCATATTTCAGTTTTTTCATTTCTTTGCTTTCTAATTTCTACATGGTATCAAAAACATCATACAGGATGTCCTACGATGGTGGGCGTCTATCCATAACTCAAAAAGTACTGATAGCATATTACTAAAAAGTTGGAAATGTAGCTTCTCTCATATGCTCTATTTGGCTAACATATTTTCAAATCTTTGACACTTCCTGTTGTACCGAAAGTAGACCTCAACTCTCTTATTTTAAACGGAACACACTATACTTTTCTACATTTTTGAATTCTGCGACTTATTTTAGGTAACTTTTATACCAACAGTTTTCCCTAAACTTAACCATTTTAAAGATATCTGCAACTTTAATTGAAAAATGACAGATGCAGAGTTAGAGGTAATCAGTTATTACAGCTAAACGGCTATTTATTTTAAAATAGTCTTTTGGCATTTCATAGCGCAACATCTTAAACAGTAAACCTCACTAAAAAGTTGAACCGATCTTCTAAAGGATGTTCAACAAATATATTTGAAAATTGACAAAAATGTCATCAAAACTGGAAACATCTAATTATTTTATCATATTCGTTTTCTGCTTCAAAAATGAAGGCAATTTTGTATAAGGTTTTCTGTACCAAAACCTTATCGTTTTTTATTTATTTACTAGTAATCAGTGCGTGTCCATGACACACGGTCGCGGCTTCGCCGCTCCCCGCAGTATGTCGCCTGCGGCGACATTTTTCCTTGCTAGATTCGCGAGCTCAAACATATAATCTTCATTTTTTCTATTTTACTCCAATTTTTCCAGTCTATGAGAATTTACACAAATATTTCGACGTTTTTTCACTCATTTAATTATTCATTTATTTTCTCATCACTTTATTGTGAATAATAATATAAAATAATCTCAAAATTGTCTCTCAATTATAACTTCATAATTTAATTACCAGAAATCAATGATATTTCGAATGCCTATCTTGAATCGAGAGATGTGTTTACACATTTCGACATTTTTTCACTCATTTCCCCATTAACTCAATTACTCTAAGTTGGGTAAACAAACTTCGCACAGACCAAGAACTCACACAATTTAGCTGGTCCAAATCAATCGGTACGAATTTTGCACTAAGCCTTAATAAATAATAGTGATGTTTGCATAGATCAATTGATAAGTGAGAAAGCATCAAATTGGAGTCATCAGAACAAAAATTTGTCTATTCACAAAAATTATAACTAATAAAATAATGGCAATAAATTACTTACATTCATTACACAAAGCAGTTACGTATACCAAAACGGAACGTAGATACTTAACGTAGACAATAGCCAACTTTAAAAATTCATATCTTTCCCAATTTCAATAATTAAGAAATAAAATATAGTCTAACACATATGAAAATATTGTATTAGTGCATATGACATTTTCATAAAATAGAATTTAATTGATGCTCGATGCAAAATTTAAGAAATTCAAGTGAGATAACTGATACAAACTTTATATATTTCTAATTCTAAAGGGAAACTTTTTCTGCATAGTGAAACGTCATAGTAGACAAAACTGTTACATTCTCAAGAGATAATAAACAAACTTTTGGATACAATAATCAAGGTACTCTGACATTTTTGACAACTTTTTAAAGCCAACAAGGCTAGGAAACCATTCCAAAAACAACTGGCTTGTCATTTTACTAAGTAGAGACAGTTTTTCTTAAATAATTAAAAAACCACGAGGTTTAGGTATACAAAACTCATACAAAAATGTTTTTATTTTTGAAGCCAAATTGAAATATAAAAACATAAATGAACATTGACAAAAGTGTCATCAAAATTTGGAATTTTCAAATTGAAACATCTATTTATTCTATCATATTCGTTTTCTGCTTCAGAGATGAAGGCAATTTTGTATAAGGTTGTCTATACCAAAACCTCATCGTTTCTTATTTATTTACTAGTAATCAGTACGTGTCCATGACACACGGTCGCGGCTTCGCCGCTCCCCGCAGTATGTCGCCTGAAAATTTTGAGTTTTCATGTCAGTTTTCAAATATATTTTTTGAACCCCTGTAGGAGATCGGTTAAATTTTTTAGCTGGATTTACTATCTCAAGAATTGCGATATAAAGTGCCAAAGGAACATTATAAACTGATAGTCGTTTAGTCACAATCACTGATCACCTTTAGATATCTTTGAAATGTTTGACTTAAAGTGAGCTAAAGAACTTCGTAGAAAAAATATAGGAATAAACTTGGTTGCCAAATTTTCTATTATATGCTATTACTATTTTTCTGAACTTTAGATTGAGGCCCATCGTCGTTTGACACCCTGTATACACTGCAAATGACAGACTTTTAGCAATAAAATGTTGATGAATTTTCTTCCCATTTATTGAATGTGAATTTAGATAAATAAAAAAATGCTATAGCCAATTTTTAGTTATTTAGCATATTTTCACCAGAAAGTATAGCGACGAAAATGTTATTTCCCAGTTTTTTCTTTCTCTATTTTTTAATAGTTCACGTTAAGCTTTTGCACAAGTTTGTTTGAAAGCTCTTTTGTTGAAACCGTTCGAGATATTCTTACAAAAAATTCTTTGCGTCTATGCTTGTTAAAGAAATGGATGAAGCGGATGATTTGAGTGTACAAGAAGTTGCGCAGAGACGTTCATGTTTTCCGGTCAGGAAAACATTTATTCATGACAAGCGAAGTGCGTTTTAATATTAAAAAAATGATTATTTTATCTATGATTCCTTCAATTATTTTGTCGAATAATTTAATAAGAGATAAATGTTGGTTTGAATATATAATACATAGAACACGCAAAAGGAAAAACACTCAACACATGTTTTTTATGTAACTGAAATTTCAATTTGAAGCAGAAATCACTTTCGAATAATTCAAGTTATTCTCTGTTAAAGTTTGTTCGTATCGGACCTCGGTTTAGTCAGTGTTTTTCCACCATTTTTTTCCGTCTAAATTACATCGGTTTCAATCAATCACCTCTCTTCGTAAATCCGTCGTTAAAAATCTAAAGCAATTCTCGTAGCAGATTCACAATTATTAGAAAAAGTGTCGAATGGGAATTTTTGTTCGATTTTTTTTTGTTCAAACTCGTCGATTTAGTAGGACCGTAACAGTTCGAAGATTTGTTTTGATTTATTTAGGAGCGCAGACATCTGCAGAACATGATTTATAGTAGCGTTCAGCGTTCAACGACAGATGAAACAAAAACACACAAAGCTTACACAGTCGATCCTGCAGTAAAGGCACAACACTTCCTCCAAATCCAAACTCCCGGAACTCACACACACACATATACACACATGCGCTTGCTTTTCCCCGCCGGTCTTCTCTGACAAATGGCTTTTGTTAAAACCTAACCCAATTTCGGATATTTTCACTTAAAACTTTTCGCGCTCAACCCTCTGAGCTTCAACAAATATTTAATTACGAAGAGGAAAGTGTAAACAATTATTTATAGAGTGGGCGAGAGACTCAGCCGGCAGACAAGGCGATTTTAGAAAATTCTGTTGCGTAGCTTTGTAGATACATATTACAAATATAAACTCTAGCTATTAGTAGCTATTTTTTGTATTTTACATACTTGGGAAAGTATTTGTTTTCCCTGAAATTGTCGTTGCTGAAATTATTCGAATAAAGCAGCTTTATTGAAATTCATGCGCTCAAACAGTTATTTACTAGTTTGAATGATAGAGCATAACTATGGATAATAGCAACATTGTTCCAAAGTATTGTACTTTATTTATGTATTTTTTCAATGATCAAACTCGACAATATATTTGGTTAATAGCAGTTTGTGAGAACCGTAACGAAGGATAATAGCCATTATTACAGATTTGCATGATCAGAAGGGACCTATATCGATTTTTTTGATCTTCAAATATTCAAAGATTCAATTAATATCTTCAATTCATTCATTTACTTTAATATTTGCTTATTTAAGAAAATTTGCATTGGAAATCAATTTTAAAATAGAAATTAAACTAAAAATTGATTAGTTTTATGCATGTGATTTATTTCTGCATACGTTTGCAATATTGTGGCAATAAGAATGACAAAAAAAGGAAAATAATCTTTGTTGAAAATATTATATATTCACTTTCTCATAATAAATTCATCAACGTTGATACCATCTAATAATTTTATTGTCATAAGAAATGAAAACTCAAAGGTTTAATCCTAGTTTTGGCTTTTAAAATTTAATTTGAAAAAAGTATTTTTAGAAATTGTAATTGAGAACTATGGAGAAAGATATAAGAAACATTAGCGATTGTATAACAGAGCTTTACGCCTAATTGAATAATGTAAAAGTTAATTGTTTACTTTCAATTTAATTAAATTATCGAACAGGAAAAAAACAAAATCGAAATCGCAGCCAAAGTACATATCTCTGCAAGTAATAAAGTTAATTGAACGTATTAAAAAAGTTTAATAAAACTAATGCTGTACATTGAAAATTAACTTAAACATGAATAATTCCTTCAACAAATGTAGAAAAGTAGCAGAGGTTTTATCCCTTTTTTTTAAGCCTAAACTAGAAATTTCTATGATTTATTGTGAAATTGAAAAGAATACCTATTTCTGAAATCTTTCACATTTTTTTAATCACCTTCTTTGACTGTACTTGAAGAAGAAGCTTTTTTCAGGCATGGAGGGAAACATCCGTTTTCTACATAGAAATTGAGCGTATTAAGAATGCGCCGACTTAGCTTATCAGCAAATAACATAAAATACTAGTGCCTAACAAAAAATGCAGGGATAACTCGTGAATGAATTTATAGATGTCGATGTTTTAAATTCTGTTTTCTTCCCAACACAACATAGTAACTAACCGTTGACCAAAAATTACTTGTACAAAAAACTTTAAGTAAATAAAACTAATAAATCATATTATTAGATGTCTAATATGGCTGGTTATACAATTATTTCTTATGCCGACTAGTTATTCCCATAACTAATACTGAAAAAAATCTTCAATATTATTATGTTTTATTGTATTCAAAGATAAATTAATGATAGTGAAAGAAAAAGTCTTTAACTCCTCTTTTATATTTGATACTTGTACCACTTCAAGGTCATTTAGTACCTAAATTTTGGGACTGTACACATAAAATTTTGCCAAAGAATGTACTTTAGAAAACTTTGAGTTGATGTCAGTATGACATTTTTAAACGTTTAAGTTATGGTTCTCTTAGGTTATTAACTGCACCGTGTTGAAAAATATCTAATTCTTTGAACATTGTAATTGAATCATATTATTTTCTCTCCATCTTCAATATCATATTTGTTGCACTTAGGATTTCAACCGAAACCTGAACCATACCTTAATGTTATTGTAGCCAATGCATCATAAAATACCTAGAACATTTGCTTAGAGTTTTTTTTTTACTTAGCCAACCTTCTGTCAAAAAGACGATGGCATAATCATCTAGAAACCAAAGGGGTTCCAGTAGTCAATTACACTCTGGTAAAGTGAACGTAGGACTAAGTAAAGTAATCAAAAGCACAATCTCAAAATGGAATCAGTTAAATGCCAAAATCAAACACAAATAAGAAAAGCAAAAGCAAAAAAGTCCCTTTTTCTTAATTACAGTCGGTTTTATAGTACCTTTACTACTCCCTACGACCTACCACTCTCACATTGTAAATTCCTATTTGTTATCCTCAAAATTAGTACCGCCCTAAGTAATCCTATTGGCATATTTACATTTTCTCCCACTCATTTCATCCCCTACATGAAATTCGATAAACAAGAGAGAATTTACAGAGAAATAATTTAATTAAACATATTACGTTTTTACCAAGTCCCGATAAACATAGAAATCATACTTAGCTATTAATAACAAAAAAAAAAAACAAGTTGCATTGACGTAATTGGCATCACACATCTCCGCAACCCTTTGATTACTGATCTTGATTACAATCTAGATTATTTATTTCTATAGGTTGTTGGTTTAGTTATCAGATATATAATCATGCTTTCTACACTATAGACCAAAGTACTACCTATTTATTCATTAAAAATTTTTTCCTCTACTAGCTATTATTGCGTCTCTTAGACAACTGCAAAGTTGAATTTTTCTATTAGTGGTTAATAATTTTTTCATTTTATAAATTCAAATATTTTGAGAATCCAGAGGCAATTGTTTCAAAAAAAACTTGTGCAGCGTGATTTTGTGTACCAAGGAGATTATCCTTAACTTATTTGCAGCTTGAAATAACCTAACACGATAAAATTATTTGAATAAAATTACTACCAGTTTAAAATTCGCGCTCACCCAATAAATGTCTAAATGACTGATGACACCTCGAATAACGGAATGCGGGAATTGGAGTTTGTTTATGTTAGAACTATAACTTTATCAAAAGAACAAAATTTTATTTAAACAAGTAGGTATTAGTGATTGTTGCACCGGATGTGGTTGGTAAATTGATAACAGTATTATGTAGAGTACTGGTTTCATTAAAGTTTTTTGGTGGAACTCTTAGCGGTGAAGATGAGGTTACAAAATCTCATACAAAAATGTCTTTGTTTTTGAGGCTAAAGCTAAATATAAAAAAATAAATAGGGGTTTCCATTTGAAAATTTTGACTATTATGAAATTGATAGTCGTTTAGGCATAATTACTGATCACCTTTAACTGTGCAACCGCCATTTTTCAAATAAAATTGCAAATATTTTTGTAATGGTTGACTTTAGAAAAAAAACTGACCTGAAAATTTACGTAAAATTCAAAAATGAAAAAAATTATAGGATTTTTCACTTAAAATAAAAAAGTTCTACTTTCGGTATAACTGGTTGTGCCATATCTCTGAAAATATTTTAGAAAGACAGAGCATCTTCAAAAACTTTTGCTGCAAAATTTTCAATTGTATGCTATCAGTATTTTTTTAGTTATGGATTGGCGCCCATCGTCGTGGGACACCTTATATTTGTAATTCCATATAGCATATGATGCTTTGAATTTTCATATTAAAATCTGCTTTTGTAATACTTCACATAAAATTATCTTTAGTTCATAGACACTTGTATGCTCATCTCCTGTAATCTAAAAGCTGACTCCTCTACTTGTTATTTATTGCTTGTTCTTATAGATCGAAATTGAAGGACTGGCAGTGTATTTAGATGTTAAATGTTTTTATGTTCAAAATGTAGAAAGATATTCTAGTATGATCTGTTTACACAGTTCTATTATTGCTGAAACAAAAACTATTTTTTCCACTACTAGCTATGAAGTTGACAATTATTGCGTCTCTTAGACAACTGAAAAGTTGAATTTCTCTATTAGTGGTTAATAATTTTTTCAATTGTTAACCTAGGTTAATATTTTGAGAATCCAGAGATAATGGTTTCAAAAAAACTTATGCAGCGTCATTTTGTGTACCAAGGAGATTGTCCTTAACTTATTTGCAGCTTGAAATAACCTAACACGATAAAATTATTTGAATAAAACTACTACCAGTTTAAAATTCGCGCTCACCCAATAAATGTCTAAATGACTGATGACATTTCGAATGACGGAATGCGGGAATCGGAGTTTGGTTATGTCAGAACTAGAACTTTATCAAAAGAACAAAACTTTATTTAAACAAGTAGGTATTAGTGATTGTTGCATCCGATGTGGTTCGTAAATTGATAACAGTATTATGTAGAGTACTAGAGTGGAACTCTTAGCGGTGGAGATGAGGTTAGTGGAACTGCAGGGCTGAGGGTGAACGCTGTGATTCGATTGATAAAGCCACAGAAGTTGAAGATGCAGAAAGGCCTCGGAGCATATCTACTATTGACCTTTTGAGTACCACTAACTTTTCAATTTTCTACCTTTGCAGATTTGCAACCCCGAATCCTCAATTATTCAATCAATTTGTAAGATTGGATGGAAATAGGATGATAACAGACGTGAAAATAAAACTTGTATTATTAGTGGAAGGGTAAATTTGCATTCCTGTGCTACTTTTCTTTTTTGCCTTAAATTTAGCTAATAGTGGAAAAAATAGTATATACACCACGGTGGCGAAGACATTTATAGGCCTCGCACCTTATAATCTTGGTGCTCGGTCAATAATAATAGTCTTCGCCACCTTGGCGTATAATGTAATATTATTAGATTTGTTGGCTGCTTCACTAATTGCCAAACCTTTGTTAGGATTTTTCTACCTTATCGGATCCGATTTCACTCAACAGTACTACTATTAAACTTTCAATAAAAAAAACAAAAACAAAACAAAAGATTCCATGCTAGAATTTGATATAAGTATTACAATTAAATCAACCCTTACAATATCTCTATGGTGCGTCGACTCCAAATATGACATTAAGACGATCTTTTCATTTTTATACAATTTGACATAAACAATCACAGAATATCGCAAAGTTACAGTTTTAACAATGTTCTCACACATTCCCAACATCTGGTTAACAATCTTATCTCCTATGGAGCAAGCGAGACGATTTTGACCATTATCTGTTAACTAACACTTTTTTAAGAGACCTCCCTACTGAAACCGACCTTGAAATTTCATAAGTCGACCGTAGCTGTCAGTGGCATAATTCTGTTGACCACCCGCCCCAATAAATTTCTTATTTTTATTTATGACTAAGTTTGTCCGTTACTTACTCCAACGATAATTTCTTTCCGTTAAATAGTTACACCACACCAGCACTTATTTTCATATAGGTTTGCTTTCTTTCATTTTTTGAAAAAGTTTTGTTATGAGTTTTTCAACTTTTAATAATTTTATTTGATATTTTTTAACAATAAATGCAAAACATACAATTGTAAATTTTTGAATTAAAATTCGAACATCTTTAATTTCTAGTATGTGGTGAATATTTTACTCAAATTCATATACTTTACAGGTTGATTCAAAATGTTGTGACATAAAAAAAATGATGAGGGCTTAGTGCAAGCAAAAATTTACATTTCTGTTTACATCAGGTGAAAGAACGTTTTTTAGACTCTCACATTGCCAAGTTTCATAATAATCGTTTAAACAATAACAAAGATATTCTCAAAAAAATCATTTCTCATACCAACTTTTTAGAAAGTTATAATTTTTTTATTAGTTGAGATAGGTCAACAAAATCTGTCCCATTTATCATCATTTTTAGAAAGGTATTTATGGTTAAAATTATGCCACAAAATTTTGAATTAACTTGTATTGGTTTGTATTTCTAGTTGCTTATGAATTTCCGAATCGGTTAGTTAATCAAGTTTGGGTCATCCAAATTATTACAGAATGTGCACTTTTTCACTCACAAATTTTTCAAAATTAGAAAACTTTTATTTTTCTTATTTCAGATTGCAACCCACAATTATTTTTACATCATTAGTCATTGTACATTCCTATTACAAAAAAAGGCCACACTGTATAATCAAAAACATTTTTTTTTTAAATGAGTTTTAAACTATTCAAGTCCACCAAATATCAAAATCCCAACTTTAATAATGACTGATCTACAGAAAATGGGAGCTAAACTGTTTAGTGTCCTTGTGAAAATTTTATCAAAATAAAACTTGTTTGTCTTTAAAAAATGTATCGGATTCCATCAAATGATTATTAGAAATTTGTTTAGATTATTTATACAATAAATATAGAACAGCAACGGTAATAATAAACTATAAAATTGAAAAAACGCTGCTAAATTGAAACTTTCCCAAGATGTTCAACAGAAACAGAATGGTTGGGAGAGCAGGAAGTATCATAAACATAATTTTGAGGTCAACTTTGCGGTTGCACTATTTAACTAGTTGTAAAATACAAATTTCAGATTTCAGATTTTAGATTGGAAACTGTCCTGGTCGAATATCTTTATTACTAATTGATATATTTTTGTCCGATTTAGAATGGTTTCCATTAATTTGAATTTTCTACAATCTACCATAGCGAAAATTTCAAACTCTTTCTAGTTTTGGAAATAGCGCTAGCGATGGAAATCCGATTTTTGTGCTTAATTTGTTAAACTTTTGGAAACAAAATTTGGAAATGCCGCTCAGTTATTTTGTAGAAAATTGAGTGCTCTTTCAGATGGCGTTAGTCACATCAAAATATGATGATTAGTACTTTGTTTATGAGGGCAGTTGTGTAGTGAAAAGAATTTGGAAGGTTTATAACTATTGCTTTACTTTTGCTGAAAAACAGAATCCAGATGTGGTGTTAATTTATTACTTTGGAAAAAACAAAAATCTAAGTCTCTTTAACTTTCTCTCGAAACAAAAGTCTAAATTTTACAAACTGATACATTTCCGATTATTGGTGGGACAGTTCTGGATACTTTGTAGTATAGAGATGCAGATGTTTGACGCATTCAACAAATTTATGAAAAACATATCTGACAAGAGAAATTGTCTAAAATCGTATTTATTAAATATCCGGAATGTTACATTAAATATTAAAGATAAAAACATAAAAACTCAAATTCAAAGTGTTTTGATGGCTCCAAACTTCAACCAAACATATACTAAAACAAACTTGATGGCTTTTACTATTTGCATAGATATAAAATTTATGAATTACTCTAATTTTGAATAATGAATCAGTAGTAAAACTTTTTTGAAATGTAACAAAAACCGATTGTAATTCCATTTCGAAACGATCTAATAAAGATGAATTGATATAATAGAAAGTCAACACTATGTCATATGTGTTATGTAGGGTTTAATATTTACCAAATTAAATTGTGTTTGATTTCCATTTGTCCCTCGTTCGATTTAGAACAATAATGCTCATTCATCGGACCCAGGCTTGTTATGCAACTTGTTTTTAAATTTAGTTCACAGTAAGAAACTGTAAATTCTGACTAATTAGTGACCAGAACCAAAGCTTTGTTTAATCAATTTGCTTGAATTATTTGCACTATAAAAGACACACGTAATAATCTGAGTAAATTTGAATAACTTTGTGTTCAATTTGCATAGCTGAAACAAAACATGAACGCAGAACAAGACCGGACTGAACAAGCACGAATTAAAGATGTTTGCTAACAATTCGTGCGCTGAAAGCGCAAAACGTTAGTCTATGTATACACAAAAAATTTTCGACTAACACAAAATTTCTGTTTACTTCAAAGTATTTATTATCAAGAAATGTGAACAATAAATTAGCTTTATTTTATTTTGCTTTCTTTACGCATATTTAACATTATTCAACTACAATATCTTTTAGTTAGAGATATATTTTCAGGATGAGTTAAACTTTAAAATTGATGACTATTTATTTATGCAGGTCGGAATTTATGTTACCGTAAAAATGTTTTTAAATGACAGTTATATTCATATTGAAATAATTCAGAAAATAATATCATTTGAACGTAATTTACCTAAATCGGTTTTAATGAACAAAATTTTACATATGTATGAATCAACTGTTTACACATTGCGAAAGCGTTTTACAAATTAAAAATTGAAAGAATTGATCAGACATCAGACTATAAATTTCTCCAAAAATTTTTAATTTCACTCTCTGTTGAACAATTATCAGGCCAACTTTATAATTTAAATTTTTACGATTTTTCAAAATATGGTGAAGGAAAATGTGTTGAAAAATAACTCAACTGAATGGATCCGCTTTTGCAGCAAGCAACTACTGGCAATTTCACGCTAACGCGATAATAATTTTAATACAAACTCATAAAGTATTGATGATTTTGACATAAATTAGTTTCTTTAAGCCAATCTAGCCATTATTTTGTACAATTAATTGTTTTAAGTTGAATGAACAAACGATGCTAAGTCTGTTGACAGGACAAGACTTGAGGCTTCAATTTCTCTAGCTACCATAAGGCTCTTAATCGTTATTAGTCTTCATGCTTGCATAATTTTCAAAGTTATTAAATTCGTCTCACAAAGTTTTCAAAGTCGTTAGGATTGGAAAGTAGAATAATATTAAAATAAACTATTCACACAAATATGCAATCTCGAAATAATTAATTTACATTTTGTAATTCATTGGATTCATTCAAGAGGTACAAAGAAATTTCATTATCATTCCTCTTAGTAGAAAAAAAAAACTACCAAATAATAATTTTAAAATTGTGTTATCCATTCAAATTCATGTAAAAGTATTTGCATAATTTAGAGGAAGATTTATCTGGAAAAGAAAAAACCAGTTTCCTCAAGGGTGTAATATAAGAAACTGTACTTTGCACAGATGGCGCCAGGCAGAAAGAAATGAAGTCGCAGCGTTCACCTTGCACATTCCATCCTTTTTATTCATATTTGAGTTAGGCCGTTTAAGGACTGTTGGCGTGAATTTTAGATATTTTCCTTTATCTTCACGCTTCACTGTCTGCAGTCATTTGTAAAAATTTTAACTAAAGCTCTTTTTAGAATTTATTAAAAAATATATTTTCAATATTTTTTGCACTTCAAGAACGTTAAAACGTTGTCACAAAAAAATTTACAATTATTGATGACACTCACCGGGCTTAGTGAAGGTAGGTGATCGTCACAGAGAGTTACTAAATTTATTAAAAACAAACCAATAAAAAATATTTCATTCGAAAAATTTAATAAAATAAATAAAAAAACAACGACTCAAACAGTCACTCATCAATTTATAATAATGAAAATAAAAAATATAATAATCCTGGAGCTAAACAATTATTTTACTTGTAGGTCCAAGTCATAGCGCTATAATTTGTTTCACATAATTGACTTAAATTACTAAATTGAGTCAAAAAATAACCAATTTAAATACTAAATGATTCAAAAAATAAAGTTAACTGACGATAAACGATAGCAAAATTATTTAACGTAAAAAATGTAACTTTAATAATTCTTTAACAATAAACAAGTGACAATTAATTGGCGATAGAACGATATTAGATGTTAAAATATAGTAAATTATGATTGAACGATAGACAGTATTTAGAGGGAAAGTCGGTACTTACCCTGGCGAAACAGCTAGCAGGACGCTTCAAGGTGGCAAGGGCGTTTATGGCGTTGCTTGTATTGGTCGGGTCAGAAGAACGATAGTGGGAAAAAAATGCTACTAACCCTGTTTTGTAGAAGCCATAAAGCGACGTGGTAATTTAAGCGCCATACTTGCGTCTCTACGTACGATTAAGTTGTAAAGTTACCTTTATTAAATGCTTAGCTGTCGAACAGACTATTCGGGATAGATGAATGGAAAATCAAACCTTTTCTAAATATCGACTTCGACGGTAAACGATATAGTAGCCCTTTGGTTTAAAATCTTCACTTTTGTGAAAAAGTAAAACCGGAGGTGTTGTTGCTTTGAGAAGCGGAACGGAAGAGGCCCGAACATCTAGATCGTACCATCGGGTACTCGTTCTTGCGCGGTAGGGTTGTTAATTGAACGCATGCGAAAATGATTGACGGAAGTGACATATGTCAAATTGGGTTTGTTTACTTTGTGCGCTCACCGGATGATCTTATTCTGATAGGTGCCAAGAAGGTATCAAAGTAAGTAAATTAGTTTAGATTAGATAGCAAGATACACGAAAGCCCAGTTTTAGACGATCTCGTAACTGGAAACATCGAAAAGAGGACACTGGGGCATTTAAACCTACGTCGAAACGCCCCACAAATCGACGAGACTTCATTCAAGAAACATGGGCCCTAAAATATATAAGGAAGTTGCCCACATTCCTTAGAAGACGGAGTAACAAGCTCAAAATCTGCCCGCGCTGCACAGACTTATCACAGCAAAGACGACACGAGAATAGCGATAAAAAAACGACAAAGAAAAAGGCAATAATCCAACTTCCTTGTAAGTTGGTGCCAATGATTTGTATTGAATCTAAATCTAGATAATAAAGAATAGCCGATAACAGTGAGTATAAGTATAGATGGTACTAAAAGTTTAATTTATTATTATTATTAAGTTAAATTAAATATTATTAGAATTTTTATTTTTGTTAGTTGGACACTTGATGTTGTGCCAACGATAGAATAGTGCCCAAGCCTGTTACTGGAACTCCCAACACGCCTTCCAGACCAGCGTTATAAGTTTTTTTGAAATAAACTAAATTAGATCATATTTTTCTAGATAATTTAATGTTACAACGTTAAAAACGTAAAAACCTTTTTTCATAAGTGCATTTTGGGACTCGTCGTCATTTATGAAACTTTTCGTTCTTGTTCTGTGAATTTAGACTCGTGCCATAATTTGCTACTTGTGGAACGTGTTTTATGAAATACTATTAACAACTTGGAAATGAAAAAAAGATTACTTTGGGATAAAATAGTAAAATTTTTCATGACTAAATCTAAATGTTTACTAACAGTATTTCACCTCATAAGGAAAACAAATTCTTTTCGATGACAAACGTATTCATTTTGCCTGAGATCGCCAGTGTTAAATTAGTTTTCATTTCAATCTTTTTAAACTCGAATTCACGGATATTGTGTTACTGTACCTTCTAGAAGACGTAATCTTGGCTATTTACACGACGAAGAAGAACAAATTGGCTAAATAATAATTTTGGAGAATTTAAGAAAAGTGGATAGGCCGTTTTGGTCCTGTGATCATGACCTGCTAAGTCTCCAAACTTAAACCCGTGTGATTTCTTTTTATGGGGTCATATAAAAAAATAGTGTACGCGAGTCTGAAGAACATAGTTGAGTTGAAGAACTGGTTAAACATGTGATGGAAGTGGCCGAAACTATTAGAGAAAATTAAGCGAGTTTAGCTCAAAGAGTTTATTGATAGAATTAAACTTATTGAAAATAGACGAATAAAGGATTTCAGACTCAAATTACATTCAATTCTAAATCTGAAAGGGTAGATTTTGGAAAAAAGTTTTATAATTTCACAAAATAATACCTTAAAATCCGCAAGCATTTGTATTTCATGTTTCATTTTTATTTTCCAATAAAATTTTTACTGATTAATTAAAGCACTCATCAGCTAAGTGAATAACATACCGTTTCCTTGACAATCAGTTTCAGTTGCTTTTCATATGGCGGCTTTCCTGAAACAAAAAGAAAGAACATTTAAATGCAAATAAACTGCTAATTTATAATATTGCATTCAAAACAAAAGCTTAAACTCTGCAAATAAAGTATTCAGTCTAAAATGATTTATTTGATTTGATTAATAGACAGCATTTGATAAAATAATAAAAAAAAAACAAACCAAGAATAATTGATTGTAAAGGCAAAATAATTATTCACTACAAAAAATGTTCAATCATTCTTTGAAGTTTGCATAGTTTATCTACAAATATTTTGTTTTTTCAATGGCTTGTTCTTATCTATTATCGTCATAAAAGCCAAATCCTTTTTTATGTTGGTTGTACCATAATGTTAAATATTGACACTGAAAAGCGTGCGCATTTAGGCATTGTTAGCACAATTGCTTATAAATTTTTAATTTTATTTTTTAGGTTTCAGTAATCATGATGATAGAAATGTCCACGGCGCTGCGACATGAATTTGACGAGTATTTGCACGAGTCGACTTCAAATGCGCCGTTGTACATAAGTAGCAGCATCGGGAAAATGATTTCCAGAACATCGACTACGATTCGTATTCGGTGGACTATTAATTGAATCAAATCTCTCGAACCCAAATGAAATAATTTATAAATCAAGCTATTTATGATTGCGCTATTTTGACAACTATTTGAGAACTGTCGTAAGTGTCAAAAAACATCCCACACAAATTGCTGATTACTGTCATAATCATACGTGAAATCCCTTTTCAAAGAAGTTTTGGGGTCGACTGCAGAGAAGAAACTTTGATTTTAGGTATAATAAAGATTTATCAGATGAATCAATTTAGGCCCTACGTTTTTAGAATCTTTGTACTCCATGGCCACCGCTTATCAAAAATTATAATAAATATATGGTACAATTCATATTCGCTGCAATTCGTTTGTAACTATAGAAAAGTCTAAAATTTCGGTTTTTCTATTGATTGAAGAACATTTAGGGCCAGTTTACAGAAAGTGAATTAACTATTTGATTGCGATTAACTTGGTGAATTTGAGAATTGGATTGGTTCACTTTGATCACGTGATCAAATTTGATTGCAATTAACTTAACTTAATTAACTTCTATAAACCCGCCCTAAGAGCCGATTTACAGAAAATTTTAATTGCAATTAAATTTTAATCGCGATTAATTTTTGTCAATGCATTTTAAATTGCAACTTAGTATGAATTAGTTTAATTTTGAATTATATCTTAATTTTAATTAATTAGACCTTGAGCTGTCGATATTTTAGGGAATATTAAAACGGGAAATTGTATTGTTTGAATATTATTTATTTTTTTACTTATATCCACTTTCAGTTAAATTCTATTTTGATTGATAAGTCAAATTGATAAGTATTTTTTTCAAACTAATGTAATAAATCATTTCTACTTAAAATGTATTTATTTTTTATATGGAAGCTTTTGAGGCTGTAGGCAGTTATTAAAACAGAGAAACGACTGTTTCTAAATCGTGCTTATTTCTAAGACTATGTTGCTGTAAACACCTCCCTCGATTCAAGATAGGTATTCGAAATATCAATGATTTCAGGTAATTGAATTATGAACAGCAGAGATTATTTCTGATAACACAATAAAGTGAATGAGTAAATAAATGAGTAATTGAGTTAATGGGGAAATGAGTGAAAAAATGTCGATATATATATATATATATATATATATATATATATATAAACAGAAAAAATGAAGTTAATATGTTTTAGCTAGCGAATCTAGAAGGAAAAATGTCGCCGTAGGCGACATACTGCGAGGAGCGGCGAAGCCGCGACTGTGTGTCTTGGACACACGCAGATTGCTAGTTTAATCAATAAAAGTTATTTTTTAGAAGAAATGCAAAATGAATTTAAATGTCAGTAAGATTTTCCATTTTTTTCGTCCAAAATTATTTAAGTTTTTTGCATTTTTAAAACAAATCTACAACTTTTTGAAAGTTTATTTATTCATAAACTAAAGAAAAACTCTGAGAATAAAAACACATAATACATAAAAATAAATAAGAAATAATCGGATGCGATTGTTGTTTATTACATACAATATTTATACACTTACCAGTTCTTATCAATTTCTACTTCAATAAAAATCTTAGCAACTGGAGCGGATTTTTAAATGCCTCATTTTTGGATACCGTATTTAAGTGAAATTTCAATTAAGATCGAGCTGATCGACTAAATTGTAGTGAAGTTATAAAATTAAGGATGTTTTTCATAAATCTGATAATAATTTAGGTGTTATAGTTACAGCGTTGTTTCATAATTCAAATTATAATTATTATATGGGTCAGTCCTGATACTTTTATCTCACATTTTTGACAAATAGTTAAATTGATGATTTAGTTTGAAGTTGGGCTCAACTTTGCAGTTTTGTTACAAGTGTTTTCATCAATAGTATAATGTATTTTTTACAGGATAGATCACCTATATGTAGGAGATGTGAGAAACTTTGTTTCTATCACATTTTCAATACAACTAAAAGATGTTAAAGAAAATAGAATACAAAAACTTTAATTTCTTACGACGAGACAATTACTTATTTCATTCAGGAACTTAAATATTTGCTTTGAAAATTATTAAGTGAACTTAAAGTAATGTGTTATTTTGGATTAAAATAGTCCAATGTTATTTATGTTAAGAGTCAATAACAACTTAAACCCAAAATAATATTATTTTGTAGAAAGCTAACAAAAGAGTTGCGTATTTACGGTACATTCCATTATGTGTACTTTAAATACATACAATAATATATCTTTATTTTCAAATACATTTAATAGACTTATGTTGGTATATTTTTAGTAAATTTTACTCATGCACAAAATCCAATCTACGATTATAAAATAGACGTTCATCCTTATTCAATAAGAATCTGGCAGATTACGTGGTAGACACAATACTGCATTATTACGAATTTCGTTGAGATTCAATTTGTAACGAAGGAATTTCAATTTTTCCGAAGAAAATTCAGGTTAACGTTATTTCCGTGTATATTTTGACGTAAAGTGTAATGTATTCGGATTTTTTGAGTGTTGCAAATTTTACTTTATCGATGGCGTTCGTGTGAAAACATACGATACACAAGGGCGTAAACGTTGTTGTGTGTCTAAATAAAAAAAATTCAAGACGAGGTTGGTATCAACTTGGTCGTAACTCACGCGTTGATACATCTTCCGGTCATCCCAAAAGTATCCTAACACTCTCAAACGATTCGTTGCAATAAAAATTTTATAGAGCTTACGACTAGCTTTACGATTATAGTTAACAGATATGAACTTTCTCATAGAGAAAATTATTATTTTCAACCTTTAAAAGGTCTGATCGTAATTTGTCTAATCTGTTTCATCTTAACGTTTTAGAAAAGAGTCCATTTAGACGAATTTATTGCCTCATTCTTTAATTTGAGCACCACTTTGGAGGTTTTTATTGGAGTTTCTCTTTAAAAACGGTTCTAGATGAATAATTGTATATATCAAACAATTCGGTTCTATAGACGAAAAAAAAACGAGTAACTTTGATAATAAAGCTATGACTTTAATTACTTTAGATTTAGAGCTATAAGAAAGAGAGAATCTTAAGTTAATAAAAAGTTAGATAAAGAAAGACTTGGGAAAAAATCGAAGTAAGCGTAATTAAATAGTAAGTAAAACGCAACAAAAAAGCCAGTGAGATTTAGACATAAAATAAATATTAAAAAGTTACTAAGAAAATGGTGTGGTATGCAAAATAAAGAAGCGATTTATCTGAACTTAAAAAATATCTGAATATGCATATAGTCCTCAGACTGTATTCATGTTGCATCCATTTTATTTTGCAGCTGGCTGAAGAAGTACTTGAAAGTTAGCTGGTAGAATCTCTAGCTAACAACTCTTCGTTTATAACATCGCTACTCATTTATTTTTAGTCAGCTATGGTTGTCTCACTCTGATTAATTAGCTAGTTTTCGAGCAAAGACTTGAAATATAAATTTCTAACTAAGAGAAGCTTCTGCTGTTAGGTTGCTAGTTAGTTGTTCAATAGTTCAGTTACTCTGACGCATTGCGTGCAATCTAATTCTTTTTTTTAAGGGAACTCAACTGTAGCTTCCTCTTTTCGTTTGATCAATTTTATGAGCGAGCAGATTGCTTTGCTCTCTAAAAGGTAATTTATCCTAAGCTTTATGCATTTACTGTCTGTATCACATTCTCAAATGAATGAGAAATAGTTGTGCCTAATTAAATTATGACAATATTTAAATTTCAATTCATAACAAATTTTTAAAATCAATGAGATGGAAAGAAAACATGTAACGTTTTTTTGTGTTTTTATTAACATGGACGATTTATTCAGGCTTCACAATTTTCGCATTACAATTCAATTTAATTCTATTGCAAATGAAATTAAATGTTAAAACACTGCTTTCCAAAGCAACAGAAATCGTGCTGCATAATTACAAAAAACGGAATAGCTGTTTTGTACAGCAAATTTTAATTTCGTTCCTGTAAAGCTTAGTGATTGATTCATTAGCATTTTTCAGTGAGTTGCTTTTGATAGCTGAAAACAAGTTCTTCGATCCAAGCTGTTTTGAATAAGCTGAGCTAAAAAGGAATTGAAAGAAAAACCCAAAACTATTCATCAGCATCATTCTGAATCTATGACTTTTTGGAAAATACTCAATATTTTTGATGAGTAAATTTTACTTTGTTGAATTTTTCATTTCGTTTATTTCTGCTATTAAAAGAAGTGAGGAAATAAAGGGTACATGGCAAATGCTAAATTTTTTTGTAATATGCAGTGAATGCTGTGTCACGTCGCAGCGTTATCTATTTAGGATTTAGGAATAGAAGTCATAAACTGTCTCTAAAATTTCATCATATAAAAATAAAGCCGACTCAGTCATATTCTTCTAGGGGTTAATAACAGTAGAACGCATACAAGCCAATGGTTGTTGTGGACAATAATGCGTGTAGAGACCTTTCTTGTAATAACGCTTCTTTTAAATGAGTATGAAGAAAGTTCAGAATAGCATGTAATTGCCAGCATCTTCTTTGTTGCTGTGTACTTGTAGGATTTTTCAGCGATAAGGGGCATAGACCGCAAGAAACGTTTTTGTCTGGTAAGTGCCTCTTTCACCGCCAAAATGATACAATTCTTAAAATTAAACTATAACAAGGGTGGAACCGGAAGGCGTTTTTAATAGATTGCTACATATAAAATATTTTTACGTTGGGGGTTTTCGAAAAGCTTACACATAAAAGCACTAGTTGTTATTTATATTTAGTGAAAAGTGTGGGAAGCGGTGAATTATGAGCCGAGAACAAAAGATTGATTAAAAAATGTTTCAAGCAGGATAAAAAAGTTATACAGACTGTCCTACAGCGTAATAACCGTTGAGATTATGGAAGTTTGTTTTGAAAAAAAGTTGTTTGAATCTTTCTTAGGGTTGTTTTAAAAATATTTTCAAAAATGGCGCACTTCCGGTTATTTTAATTGCAACACCCTATATATTTTCACATTTTTGGATTTCTTATTTAATTTATGTTTCATATGTAACTATTTTCAAGAAAATCAAGGTTTAAAGAAAAAGTATGGCCTTGCAGAGATTGTCATTATTCTAAATATCTGGAACACAAACGTATTTAGAGAGGAGCGTTTTCACACCTTCATTTTAGACATAACAGTCTATCTCTTAGACCTGATCATCTTATCAAATTTGGAAAACTACTTTTTTATGGGAGTTTTGAACATGAAAAACTCAATTTTTTTAAATGGAACGCTATACTTTTTAATGTGCAACCAAATAGAATTTAAAATTACCTTTTGATTGACGGCCAGGTTATACTCACTTACTGCTATCAGCATTTTTTTGAATTTTGCAAAAAACTTCATCATTAGGTTAGCCTTGATTGTTATTGTTGATATAAACATATTGAAAAAAAAAATAGATTTCAAGTAAAAAATAATTAGTAAATATGATAAATGTTATTTGAAAATTTGAACAAAAATTCTTTCTGACATTATGAATTTATGCGAAATTTTTCTCAAATGAAAAACTTGTAATAATAGAAGAAAATACTGTTTTGAGGTAGATTCAGTTTAAAAAACACAAATATCGACGTTTCAATATCAGCAAAACATTCAATATCCCAAAAATATCAATAAACAGATTTTTGCATAACATTATCATTCACGGAAGTCACTGGTTTGAAGTTAATCCTAGAGATGGAAAAAAACTCGAATCTGAAGGTTTCTCCATTTATTGTGCATAGTTTTGATTTGTCTTGTTGTTATCTTATAAACAATAAAATAGGGTAATGTGATGATGTAGTTTTTTACAAATTTCAAAAAACATTATTTTTTCCAAAAACTCTTGTCAGTAAGTAGGCACTTCAATTACATCAATCGAAACGTGATTTCAAGTACTATAAGATGGTACCACAGAAAATATAGCGTTCCATTTAAGAAAATTGAGTTATCGGGGTTAGAAGTTCTTCATGTTCAAAAATCCGATAAAAAGAGAGTTTTCCAAATTGGATAAGATGATCAGGTCTAAGAGATAGAATGTTATGTTTAAAATAAAGGTCTGGAACCTCTCTAAATACGCTTGTGTTCCAGATATTTAGAATAATGACGATCTCTGCACAGCCATACTTTTTCTTTAAATCTTGATTTTCTTGAAAATAGTTCACTCAAAGTGTCACATATGGTTCATAAAGTGATGCTTAATTTAAACAAGGAATCCAAAAATGTAAGAATGTATAGAGTGTTGCATTTAAAATAACGAAGTTAGTGTCAACTTTCGGTATAACCGGAAGTGCATAATTTTTGTAAATAATTTTAAAAGAACCCCAAGGAAGATTCAAACAACTTTTGTTCAAATCAAATTTCCATATTTCCAATGGTTATTACGCTATGGAAGAATTACGCTGTAGTGGGACAGCCTGTATATTGCAAAACATTAAATCCTAAAAGTCCAATTGAAAGGTACATATTATATCTAAGTTACTAAAATGACGATTATTATAGCGACCTTAAAAAAATGCAATATTTTAAAATACAGAAAAGATTTTTATGTGTTATCAGCAAAAGTGAAACATAAACTCAAAGATAAATTTTTAAGAATGATTGAAGAGAATTGAAGCGAGCTCTAATAGGTAATTTTGTTCCGGTTTTCTGCTCTTGTCATCTTAGGTGGATATGCGGGTCTAAAGTCATCCATTCCCTTCATCTAAACTAGATGACCTCTAGTCTCCCAAATTATCACTTCCAGAAGCCGATCTTGCTACTATCTTATAACAAAATCCTTTATTAGAAACTGGTTCAAGCAGGCACCATATGGGCTTGAAAATACGCACATTTACATTTTACGACGTTATAAACACTGACATTGCCTACTATAAATTTTTCATTTCAGTTTATAAAATACTGTTTTATTTAATCAACGTGTCAGATTGGAATTACTGCAGCTCAATGCAATCTCCATGTAAAAATACGTTAACAACAGGTTTGTTTGTATTACAATCGTAAACAAAACTGCTTGAAATGTTTAAAAATGAAATTTAGTAGCAACATGAAAGTATTAAACTTTATCAGTTGCAAAAATTAATTAATTGTTTGATGTTGACTATTAAATTATCATTCTTGAATAGTTGGAGGCCATTATACATTAATTCTGGATGTTTACAACCCAAGTTTACGCAAAATATTGTAATTACAACGCATTCAAGTTAGAATTAAGTTTAGTATCTTGGTACTAACGTGGTCCTTTGGGTTCAGTTTTGTAGATGATACCTTTAGTGATGCGACTGTAGAGACAGTGTACGCCCTTTTTGTATTTATGATTTGGCTTGATGTTCACAAGAAATTTAATTCATCCAAATGGAAATGAATAAGTTAGTTATACTGTTATACTTTTGATTAGATTATGGATAGTGAGTTGTTAATATATGTAAATATATACAAAGCAATCAACCTAGTTGTATAATGCAAAACTTGAAAGGTAGTTTAATTAAATAATGAGCTTAATTATTCCTATAATGAGTATGAAAATATGACGTAAACAGAAATTACGACTTAAGGTTTACATTTTCTTTTTTGAAAGCTTGTTCTACATTATATGAATATCTTTTTGGCAAAGTTAATATCTTAATTTTGTTTTATGTTTTGTGATAAAATTTTCATGGAGAATATAGTACTCATCCAAATATAGAGATTACGTCTCAAGAGCACTAAAACTCATTACAACACTGTTAATATAAAATTAGTAATTTAGTTACGATAACGCGAACCATAAAGTATTCCTTTGTGTATATAATACTGTTTACTAAAGTAGTGAATGTCCGTAGTTGAAGAGTAAAAACGACATTGTACTAGTACATAGAAATAAAGAAAATCACTTAGGTATCTGACTTTTATGAAAATCAATAGTTTATATAAAATTTCTTTTGACAATTACTATGTAAATTTTTTCTAAATTATTCTAGATGATTCTTAAAAAAATGATGTTATTGATATTTGCTTTGTGGGTTAGGCAATTAAACGCTTGTCTGGTTGTAATAGAATGTAAAATAATTACTTAGGATGTTTGAAGATAAGGAGTTCATAATTGAAATAAACCGAGCTTTTGAAGCTCAAGAAGCTAGCTCTACATAGAGAAATAAACCTCAACTTTTCCAAAAATTAATATATTTTAAAAGCAAACAATAAGAGTGCACGTATAATGCATGCTGTGCTGGTTTGCAGAGTAATGCGTCAGACATAATAGTCGTGCAATTAAATAAAAACATAAAACTCCAAGTGTGGAGTTTGGCCATTAATCTAGAAGTTAAAGCAAAATGCTGATTAGCGGGTGGTGCTCAAAGTTAAATTGTAGTCGTCGTGATAGTATCAATTTAAAGTTGTGTTGATGCTATAGAGATAAAGAAGCTTCATGAACTCGTCGACATGGTAAAGGCTAGAAGTAACAAAATTAATTTAACTCGAAAACATCAAAATAATATGATATCGCGCTCGTTAAAACAGATGCGGGTTTCTTGGATGACACAATCCTCACGCTGGTTTCTCTTACAACCCCCGTTCAATAGTGTGCGCGGTGCTACACCGCCCCCTATTATACAACTCCCGAAGCAATTAAGCTGGAGTATGACGCCACTTGACACGGGTTCGCGTAATTGTGGATCTGAAACACAGACTTTCAACTTAACGATGGATTCTTGAGTGACGATTACACAAGAAATCCGATCTACGTAGTGGCGAACAGATCGACCCATGATTATGCTGGGTTTGATGGGAATACACGCATCACTAGACCTAAATTTAAGTATTAACAACGCTGAAATTCAATTAGTACCGCAAAGTAGGTGCACGTTGTCGATGGTATTTCACCGAAGGGATCATGGCGATATCCCTCTAAGCGGGCTGCGGTAAAATCCAGCCGCAGAGTTGGGGACGCAGGGAGGGGCGGCTTGCTTGCCCCTTTGCTTCGTCCGGCGGTGGCATCACAGCTCTCTGTTGACCAGTCCTTTTGCCTCTTTCCTCGATAAAAATGGACAAATTACGATTCAAAGCAAATTGTTGAGAAAAGAGCAAGTTTCGGCAATTCGAATGCGGATTTAAACGTATTTACGGAGAGTTTTAAAGGAGTTTGTGCGTTGTGGTGTACTAAAATTTACCAACTTAAAGAGATGATTTTTTTAAACGTATCACCGCGTTCTACTTCAAAGAAGAAAACAGAATGTGTTATATTCACACAGTTTTTCTTTCTTTTTTGCACTAATAATTCTAATTTTTCATTTTTGCTCTGGTTACTTGAATTCTTCCATTTTTTTTAATGCCCAATATAAAACTGAAAACAGAACAGAAGTTAAACATTGAAGTTATTGTCATAAGCAACAAGAAATACTAAAATAATTTGGATTAGCGTCTGAAGAATAAAAAGTTTATGATCGTTACACAAAATCGGCCTTTTCATAAATGATATCTATTTTATTATTGGTTCAATAAATTTTGAAAGATTTGTTTATCACTGGCTCGAATAAGAAATTTTTTAGGTCAAATCAGTATACAAAAAAGTATAATAACAAAATAAATGTACATTTTTTTCAGTTAATCGTTTTTTTTTTTTGTATTCAATATCAGTGTGTGGAAAAACTACGTTTCACAGCTACCAGTTTTTCCGCAATTTATTTAAGGGGACGAATAAATACATTCCCTAATCAGCTGAAATTGTGCAATACCATCAAAAATCCGCTTTCGAATTGTCGAATTTCCATTGTAACGTGTGCTAAAATAATTCTCTAATGAAAAACCTAGAAGACAATTTCGTTGATTCGTATTCTTCAAGCAATAAATTCAGCATAAAGTTGCCAAGTAAAGCAAATAAAATTAATTAAATTTAAGCGATAGCATGAACTCGTTTCAATAATTTAATTTTAAAAATGTCTTTAATCTATAAGTAATAAACACTAAAGAAAATGCAAAACAAAAAAAATAGTAAAATTAGATTAATGATGTTTTGGAAGTAGCATTTAGAACAAAATTGGAACTGTTGAAGTTTGCCTAAGAAAACCGATAAATATCAGAGATCTAAGAATGCTGAACTGACTTTGAAAGCACTTTAATGTGTGTAATTTTAAATTTGACTCTAGCTTTTATAAACACTTTTAGGCAAGGAAAGTATAAAAATTTGATTCAAACTCAAACTTTAACCTATTTAGTTACAGTCTAGTTACTGTAATCAGGGATGTTTTTCGTTAGTTCGAAAACTTACAGATTTGCGTACTTGCGGCTCACATTTGTTCGATTCAGCATTTCCTAAGTTAAGGTAAATCCGCTTGAGACAAAACAACCAAATCATTGCTAACTTAGGTCTCAAAGTGGTTGATCTAAAGGAAAAGAGAAGACTCTAGTGGAAAATCTTATTTGCATAATCAGTTGTGTTTTGTATTCAGTTTAGATAATTTTGAAGACATTCTCTTTTGCTTTATTTCGTTAAATAATGTTTCGAATTATGGAATTCTGTACAAATAAAAATTTCACTGAAGACTGCATGAGCTTTATTCTTAAAGTGAATTGGATTTCTACAAAGCCAATTCTCTTTAAGATAGAAATGTTATACACATTTTTTTTTTACTTAGTTATAATTGTGACGTGGTTAATGTGTTAACATCATTTGATAGTTATGTCGTCAAGTAAATGTTCCAACTAACTCCCATAAATCAATTTATCGACTCGTATGTAAATCTCTTCAAGGCAACTAAGTATTCCAAGTTTCATGTCATAAGGAACAAAGAACGCTTTTTGGTAAATCTATTTCTCTCCCGTGGGACTATTCATGGGTCGGGCCGGAATATGTTAATGCAATTTATATTCAAATTCTATTATTTTTGAGGCATAGTGATGAACATGTCTATAAAACCGAGATCAAAGACTTTATAATGGTCTTGTATGTGAACCCCATCATCCAATATCGACGCCTGACAAGACAAAATTCCCCTTTCGACTCTCATTTGATATTTATTGCATCCAATGTTCTGTTTTAACACAGCATCAAATACGGAAAAGCCTTATGAAAGATAATGGTTTATCTTGGGGTTCTTAGTCATGTAGTGGTTTATCTGCTGAGGCCGGGAGTCACCTAAATAATTGGATAGAGGTATCCCAATGGTCCATCCCTTAATCTGGCTTTAGTCCTGTTACGGTTTGTGTAATAGACGAAAGATTATATCTCTTAAAGAATGAACTTTATTTATGATATTACCCAATACAAACCAGAATATCATCATCAATCCAACACTAACTTGTAATCAATAGAACAACACTCTAAGAACAAAATCCCATCATCTCAAGTGATAAATTTTCGAAGCTTTACGGATTGAACTGTAGACAAGTTATTAATAAAATGCTATAAAAAGACTAATAACTCTTTAATCTGTCATCCTTAATGACTCCTAGGTTGCTGGAAATATTATGAGTCGTTATTGAAAGAATTTTCAGAGAAGACCATTTTAATAGCATTTCAATTAAAATTTCTTTAATATAGCAAAAATTACACCTTTTACTTTACAACATTTGCTATTACTTTTATAATTTTTCTCTGTAGAAAGATCTATTGCGGTTGTAACATTTCTCTTTCGACGATAACTTTAGACCAACTTGGAAATGTTTACACTACAAAAAGCTATCCTGTCTACAAATGTTTGATTTAAATACTACGTAGATTTACAAAGCTTGAGTAGTGGACTTTTAATACTTTGAATGTTTGAATTTGAGAACGAACAGTTTATTTGAGTATCAACCTAGTCTATTATTGTCCTGTTTGAAAGCAATTGATCGATTTCGTCTTTGACTGAGTAATATTTAACACTCAGTTTTGCTTAAATTACTATATTTTAAGAACATTTTTATATAAAAATTAATTTTTGTGATACTCAGAAAAATTTCACTTGGTCAATTAAATTTAAAACAGAATAAAATAAAGTTTATATGATTATTGTTTCAGAAATAACATTTAGATAGAATAACTAGCAAATAGTCTGTGTTCATGACACTAGGAAGAGGCTTTGCTGCTTCATGTGAAATGTCGTCAGTTAAAAATTTTGACAAGAAAAAATGTCGCCGCAGGCGACATATTGCGGGGAGCGGCGAAGCCGCGACCGTGTGTCATGAACACACATTGTTTGCTAGTAAATTACTATATTTTATGAACATTTTTATATAAAAATTAATTTTTGTGATACTCAGAAAAATTTCACTTGGTCAATTTTAATTCCATGCAAAAACATCGGATTGAATATTAGGTTTTTGTTCATGATAATTTAACTTTAATCATGGAACTAATAAAGTATATTATTTGTACTTAAAATGGATTTGGTTTTTATATGGAAGCTATAATTCATATTTTAAACATTTGAGGCTGTAGGCATCAATATTATCTCGAGTTTGTGTAATGGTTCATTCGAAAGTTACAGTTATTAAAACACAGAAAGAACTGTTTCTAAGTCGAACTTATTTCTAAGACTATGCTGGTGCGAACACCTCTCTCAATTCAAGACAGATACATCAATGTTTCTCAAGTTAGATGACATTGATTTTTGGTAACTAAATTATGAAGTTATAATTGAGAGAAAATTTTGATTTCAACAGCAGATATTATTTCTGATGACACAATAAAGTGAATGAGTAAATAAATAAGTAATTATGTAAATTTGGAGATGAGTAAAAAAATATTGTGTAAATTCTCATAGACTAAAATAAATTGAATTAAAACAGAATAAAATAAAGTTTATATGATTATTGTTTCAGAAGTGACATTTAGATAGAATAACTAGCAAATAGTCTGTGTTCATGACACTAGGAAGAGGCTTTGCTGCTTCATGTAAAATGTCGTCTGTTGAAAATTTTGGCAAGAAAAAATGTCGCTGCAGGCGACATACTGCGGGGAGCGGCAAAGCCGCGACCGTGTGTCATGAACACACATTGTTTGCTAGTAAATTACTATATTTTATGAACATTTTTATATAAAAATTAATTTTTGTGATACTCAGAAAATTTTAACTTGGTCAACCTAAAAGTTGGAATTTTGAAAATAGGTAATAACATATTCATAATATTTTAATTCCATACAATCACATCGGATTGAATATTAGGTTTTTTGTTCATGGTAATTTAACTTTAATCATGGATAATGTAAAGTACACGAGTAAATAAGAATAAATTATTTGGTATTTCAATTTTTCCACTTTTGAATATTCCGTTTTCGTTTTAATAGATCTGATATGATTCGTATTACCTATGCAGCTTCTACATTATTATCTGACTGTTATCATTTTTATTGTTTGTCTTAACATTTCATTGAACTCATCTGTTTACATCTTCAGATAAAAAAATAAACATTATGTTTAAAAAATCAATATCTCCTTTTCTTTGTTTTTTCAAGTTTTATTCTTTCCTTCTAGGGATTTTTAATTTTTTTCAATATTTCCCAGTTGCTATATTCTTAACAACTACAGATAAAACTTGAAAAACTTTAAGACTGTAAATCAGATCACATATCTTGAGAAAGTTTTGGTTCCTCCTCCGCATTTGAGAGTGCTGTTGATAGCATTTTAAACTCTTTTTTGTCTTGTTTCAGTAAAGTAGATAATTGTATCTTAGAGTGAGAGCTATCTTCTATTCCTTTGAATTAAATTATGTTGTTTTCGATTATTCAATCTATTCCGGCAAGTCGGTGTGAATGTGTCGGAGGTCGAACACCCTAACGGCACCAACACGTCTTACACATCATCGATCGTGCTGGTCCGATTCCGGGTCTTCTCTTGAGACACAGATTGATTGCTCTCGGAAAGACTTCATCTGGATCTCTTCAACTTGGATACATCAAATCAGATTTTATTGCCTTAATTTTGAGCTCTCATCAAGCATCCTCTCAGACGTGGCCATTAATAAAGAGTAGCAGATTCTGTTTCGTTCAACAGAAGCGAAAATCTATTTTCAATCAACACCAGATGCGGAATTTAAAATTGCTTCATTATACATTTTACACTTTGCTAGCTAACTTTTCCAACAAGACTGATATATCAGTATTGAAATAGGTAGGTTTATCGCCAAGGACAAGCTTTACAAGCTTTCCACAATCAGTAGATGCCCACTATAAATTGCTCTTTCAATATTACTTTTTTTAACTTATCATAATTTTACTAAAATTTATTGCCAAATTTTAATACGAAGTGAAAAAATATATCTTGAGTTTATAAAAGATCGTAGTTCAAGTTGCAGCTATGAATTTAAATCAAAATGTCCAATTTTCGCCTACAGACAAATTTACAACTTAGAAACAGTTTGGAAATAAAAAATATCTTTGTAATTTAACTTAAGTGTTTAGATGTGGAGAACTAACAAAAACTAGAATTTATGGAATCTTACAATCTGTTATTGTATCTTGTTTAAATAAAAAATATTTCAAGTTCAAGTCCATCTACTGATTGTCTCTTTACGCAAGTTAAGTCAATGTTAATTAAACGAATTAGAAAGACGTATTTTCCGGAATTATCAATGTGGTGAGTGAAGACTTAATTCAATGAATTTGCATAGCGGTTTTATGCGAGAGATTAACTTTATCGAGCGTTTTCGATAATGACTACTTTATAATGGTCTCAGAAATTGTTTTTAACTCCAAACCTTTAAATCCAAATAGATTGCTTAAATTAAAAAAAAAAACGTTAAATTTTTAAAGTTGTATTGTTTAAAGATAGGAGCACATTTCTTTTACCTCTTTTTTATTACGTATTAATTTAACAGCGAGAACTCTATTCTGGTAATAAATAATTAAGTATTTTGGCGGCGCGATTGTTTGTAGTTTAGAAAGTCCATTTTCTACTAACGTATAGTGTTTTCCCAGGGGAAATTTGCATGGTTGAGATTTTGCTTCCAAGTTTAAAATGTTTATAAGTACCTAAAAAAATCGCTTCTTCACGCTCTATTCCCAAGTCTCAGCTGGAAATGAAGCGATCCTTATATTTCCAATCTTTTTTCGTAAATGTAAGAAAACGTAAACATTTAATTGAATATTTAATTTTTACAAGTGGAAAGTTTTTCTAAACTTGGTTCAAGTTACCTAAATGTAACAAAAAAATATAGTTTCACAAGAGAACTCAACTTCCATCTAAATACAAATCTAATTAAAATAGAGCGAAAGGTATGAAATTCTGATGGAAGATTTTTTTGATTTGTGTGGACTAATTGTTTGGACTAATACATTATTAAATTTTCATCAATTTAAGTCAATACATCTATGAGTCTAAACCAGACTCATTAACATTTACTGTTCGGTTTAAGTAAAAATTTAAAAATTACGCAAATATTTGCAACACTGCAAATAACATGTTAAATCATTTTTTGTGCCTAAATTTTATGGTAATTTTCACTACACGTATAATCCATCATTCATTCACAAAACCATTAAAACATCGTGCATGCGTTAATTTAAATTAAACACAATGAACATAGAATGAAGCAGTCAATATAAATTTGAAACATCCATTTGGAAAAAAAAAAACATTCAACTGAAAGTAATATTGCTGTCAAATAATTCTGATTAAATTAAAATCTCATAAAGACGATGCAATTGTACAAAGGAATAAAAAAGGAGCATAGAAGAAAACAACGGATAGCGTAAGTAATCAGTGAACTACGAAAACAACACGTCGACTATAAGACCTTATCTTGGATATTAACTAAACCTTAGCTTGAGCTAATGAGGTTTAGATCTCTTTGGCTTTTGGCATTTTGGATGTTCTAAATCTAAGCTCTTGTCTTTTACAAGAAATAAATCATTCGTTTCAATAGAAAAGATTGAATTTTTTGTTTATAACATCATTTATTTACTTACACATTTTAAATGTTCATATGCAACATCATTAAAAAATAAAAAATAAAATAGAGATATATCAGCTGCCGCGAGCTGTTTGTGTAGAAGACAAGTTATGTCAGTCAGTCCTTTGAGGAGTTTTAAACATTATTCACGACAATCTTTCAGAAGTACAAGTGGCACATAATTATTTTAATTAGTAAGAATTGAATAATTATATTAATCTCATCTCCACATATGTATAAGTATGTATATAAATACCAGCTCAATTTTTAGGCAAGGATTTTTTATTTTGATTAACAAAACTTTTCACTAATAAAAGCCTTCTGTTTCATCTCATATACAGTATCAGCATTAATGTCGGCTCCATATGGGAAATTTTTCTACTATATGGTTTAGTTAAAACTTGATATAGAGATCAGTTTTTGCTTCGAATTAAATGAAAAGTGACAATTACAAACGTGATTAAGCGGCATTCGTTTGTTAGCAAATTTAACATTTCTTGAAACGAATGGCTTGAACTGACATTTCTAGACTAAATTTGAAAAAAAAAAAATATTTGAAAAAGTTGTTTATAATTCAATTTTATGCATGTGTGCAAAATTTGAAAAACCTAGCGCGAAGTTGACATTTTAGGCATTTTTGTTAAATAATTTTTTTTTTACAAATTCAAAGTATACTCAACTTTATTTTTGGAATATTCAAAGGTTCTAAATATTCTTTTCTATATTTAATAATTTTGAAAATTTAAATCTCGTTATAAATTGATATGAGCGGTGCAAAGTTCTAATAATTCGAACGTTCCTTCAAAAAGGTTTAGATGTATAATATTTTTCAGTATGAAAAGTTTGTAAAATAATGAAAAAACTGTTAAAACAGGCTTTGATCCAATATTATCTTAGTTTTAAGACGATATCTGAAAACAATTTTTTGTGATTGGTAAAAATTCAGAAAAGATCTGAAAACAAAAACCTATTTAAATTAGTGTCGTTTCTGACAGTCTCCCTATAATTTTACATTAATTTGATTTTGGAAAATGTCTTGCATTTAAATATCATTGAAAGAACGTTGAAGTTATGATAATTTTGCACCGCTCATGTCAATTTTTTTACGACTAAAATTGAAATTTTGAAAAAATTGATGTAAAAGAAAAGTATTTATTATTGAAGTTGCTTGTAACAATGAATATTTCAAAAATAAACCAATTTTGATACTGTTAGAAAAGAATTATTTGCCAAAAATGTCTAAAATGTCAACTTCACGCTAGGTTTTTCAAATTTTCTACACCTCCATAAAATTACATTATAAACAAATTTTTCAAATAAGTTTTTCTGAAATTCCGCCTAGAAATACCATTTTCAGTGGTTATCTGCAAGAAATGTTAAATTTGTCAACAAACGAACATTGCTTAATTACATTTGTTGTTGTCATTTTTCAACTAATTTAAAGCAAAAACTTCTACCTATATCAAATTTCAAGTAAACCTTATAATAAAAATTTTTATCAGATGGAGACGACTTTAATGGTGACACTGTATGTTGTTTACAACTTTAGTTTTTTTTTATTCGTGGAATAAGTGAATAAAAAGTTCAAACTCATAAAAATAGTTCCATCAATTTATTTTTATATTACACACCTAAGTTGTAAAGACTGTCATTACCTACACTAAATCGTAAATAAAAGTTAGATATTCCGCAACCAAAATGTTGTTTTCATTTTGCTACAAAATGAGAATAAAAAGTTTATTACACAGAACTGTAATATTGTCCACATTCAAAATTTAATATATCTTTTTTTTTTATGAAAACTCTTTATGCACCTTTTTGATGTGATTGTCAAGTTTTAATTATTCAAGAGACAACATGTTATGAAAATCTTGTCCAATTTCTATACAAGAAACTAACTTGATGTGATCGAGTTTCATTATCCATTCAAATCGTTAGAGTTTAATAGACTTAAATTTGCAAGTTGCACTATTCACTTAACCCAGTTTGCAAACGATATTATCTCCAAGTTATAAAATAAACCAGCACCAGTAGCACCTCTTTAGTCCGATATGATCGTCTTTAATTTCACGACTTCATCGAGGTAATGAGTCTGACCCTGCAGTAAAACATAAATTGCATCCATAAATGTGAATACGAGCGCATCGGCCTATGACTTACATTTTACCATATTTCACAATGACATAAAATGTTAGGTGGACATAGGGATTTCGAGTTCTCATTTAATTGGCGCTCCATCTCCGAGAAGGGTTACACAGTGAGATAAATTCAAGTTAGGTTGAATTAGCGAGAAATTAGTATGCCCGTTACAGTCGAATGAATTAGCTCCAAGGGCCAACGCAGGTCAAAAATTGATATAGGTGGATTCGTTCTATATGCTGCACCTGGATTGGAAACATTAATTGAAAGTGTGCTCGTTTTCTGGGTGGCGCTATCTCCGGAACCGCGCAAAATTAATTAGAAAGTGGTAAGCGGAAACATGAAAAAGCGTTTTTATTACGTTAATGTGGAGTGTTTCAAAAAATTTTGCTATAGAGATGAAAAATTTATGACAATGATTAGAGTGAATCTGAAACCAAATTTTTCAACTTTTGCATTTGAATTTTTCAGCCGGAAAACAATAGTTCTGATTTAAATTAAATTTATCAACAAAGTTACTCCATTTATATAAATACAATCAATTGAAATCTAAAAATATATTTATTGTTTAGTTTTAGGCTCCTTGAGTCACGCGATTTGCATATTGTATATTCAATTAGGTCTTAGATTGTATTCCGTTATACGTCAGCCTTTTTGACGTCTTTCTGACATTATTTAAACCTTTTATTGAAGACACGAACTTTTTTTTCGCTCCAACTTTTTCCTGAAGCGAATTACGTTCAAATAAATTTTGATTTGGAGTCTTTTCTTGTTTTTCTTCGACGTAGAAAATTGAAACAAAGCAGACCATTTCCATATAAATCTTTTCTTGCAAACAATTATTTGCTTTCAATTGAGTTTATCAATATTTCCAGAATGTAAGGAGTTTCTAGATAACAGACACAGAGAACTTTTGATATATGGAACACTTTGCTTTTGCAGCTTTCACAGTAATCAATGCAAGCAGGACATATTATAGAACTATGTTCTTTGTCTCTTAAAGTCGAGGTAGATGTTTGTAATCTCTTTCCAAGTATTTTAAGACAATGATGTTTGATAAGAAGTGAAGCTTCACTACTATTTGAGGCTGGATCTATTGAAAGTTGTGAGGACATAGCCTCTACAAATAAGATGACAAAACGATACGGTTATAAAGACGTTTTGTTCAAAAGAAATGATAAAATGATATGTATCAAACACTCAGTTTGATCTTTCCATTTAATAAAGTCATTTTAATTATTCACATGATATTCACTTCTGTAATAGATTAAAAGTTCATAAATCACTGATAAAAATCTTGTTGGTCTCCACAAAAAAAAACTTCGAATAGCAATAACACTAGAAGAAGATCAATACTTCCGGCACGCCATCAGCAATTTAGAAATATTTTCATTCATCATCATGAAACAGCATAGTGAAGCAGGATAATTAGATTAGTATCAGTTTACATGCGTTTTTGACAAAAAGTTTTAATCATTTGTCAGGTGAGCCAATACAAAAAGTACTGTACTGAAATATTGCATTTCAACATTGAATTAATAAAATGTGTTATAATCATAAATCAATAATGAGTTATAACCAGGAAACAAAATTTTAGTTGCAAATGAAAATGAAAATTAACCAATTTAACAGTTAAATTTCGATTAATTTATGTGTATTTCAAATTTATCAATACACAAATTCATTGATATTTCTT
Source organism: Latheticus oryzae (assembly GCA_030157265.1). NCBI lineage: Eukaryota > Metazoa > Arthropoda > Insecta > Coleoptera > Tenebrionidae > Latheticus > Latheticus oryzae. The sequence continues at coordinate 4,962,794 of CM058049.1, forward strand.
TCAAAAAGTTGTTCGTGAAATTAATCAGAAGGCAATTTAAATCGTTGAAAATGAAATAATTCAAGTTTAAATTAAAGAAATCTTTTAAGATTGGAATGAAGTTCTGATAGGGAAGTAACATTTAATTTTTCATTTTACTACCGATGAATATAATTAAGTTTCTGAAGCTGATTATTAAAGCTCTTTCACGATTTTAATGATCAGTGAATATGACAGAAAGATTTTTTGTGATGTTTTCTAGATTTGATAATAAAAGACACAAGAGTCATTATCCCAAGTCTATCAGTTTGAATTGTTATTTTAAAATTATAAAAAGAATTTCACCAAATTTCCCTGCTATCAGCACGTCGATAAATTATTTTGAGTCTGTTTAACTCCGGAATAAAATCTCTCGAGTCTAATTAAAACCAACCAACGAACAAAATACACATTATCTTTAGATTAATTTTCTTTTTGAATAGCATTTGTGAATCGAGGATGTCCTTTATTGAGCAATTTCCATAAAATGTGTCTTTTTAATTGTCTGTACTAAATTGTTTCTTATGGTTCGGAGAGATGATATAGTGACTAATAGCACATATTCTCCCAAAGCTGGTTTTAGTTTAAAAAAAATTAATTAACAAAAAAAGACACTTTTTTGTAGACAAAGGACAATTCTTCATAGCTTAACAAGTGTATATGAGTGTGAGCAGCTATGGCAGTGTCGCAATAAAACAAAATGTGTGTGTCATAAATCATAATAAAGCTCGGCTGCTCCAATTACGGTCCAGATACAAAGAGTCGTAAATAGCTTATAAAACTTACATGGATCAGAGCCAAAAGAAGTTCAAATCAGTAAACAGCCGATAGATATAATAGTCTAAACTTAAAGGTTTGAATGTAGTTTCGGTTTTCAGAAACAAATCATGTTGATACTTGTTACTAAATGCGACAATGTTCATCAAGCGTCAGAAAAATATGTGTTTGATTAAAAAAGTTTCCGCAGTGCAAAATTTCACGTTTAACTTCATTCTTGTAATTCTTTAATAACTAAATTCTCAACACATCTGACAATTTTCTCAAGAGTATTTTAAGCGCCCTTTTGTTTTGTATACAACTCTAACAAACTTTAATATCTGTTATGAAATTTAAAGTTTGTTCTGTCTCAAATGCAGACAACTATATTGTTGCATGTTATAGCTCAAATGTCCAACTCAAAGGATTAATTTTAGATTGATCAAACTAGTTGTTTGAACTATTAATATCTAATTTTCTCTAAGCTTAGAGGATCAGTTAAATTTATGTTTTAGACGTTTCTTGTCGCTTTTAATTATATTAATTCGATACAGCAAACAGTCTTTTTTTTGTTACTTCGTGTTTTTTAGACTAACGAAACTTTGAAAATGTAATACCTCGTTTATTTTTCTACCTCAAAAAACAAATGAATAACAAGATGAAATATTCTTAGCAAATAATAAAAATACCTACGTCATTCCTCAAAACAAAAATTTTGTTTTATGAAAACTTTATTCTTTTGTTTAATTGAAAATCATATTTAAGTAAAATATGAATGTTTGAAAAATTCAGAATAGGGAAGAATTGGTCAAAGAGAAGTGAATGATGGATGATAACTTATGTATGAATCTTAACTAAAGATAAAAAGAAAAAGGTAAGTAAAAATCCTTAATAGTTGGGTAAGGTAAAAGAAGAGCCGTAGAAAATAAGAGGATTTGCCGACTCAGTTCAGTCAAAGATTGGGGTCATCTTCTAAAGAACATTGTAGCGTGCATTTGCTTATAGGATAAAGCTGAAAATCGGCCTTTAGACAAACGATCCATCCGAAAAAAAACACACAACGTAACAAATTAACTACCGTCATTTTATTCAGCCATCCAGCTTTCATTCATTAGAATTAGTGTATTTATGATGCTAAGTTGCAGCATCAAAAAACTTGACGTGAACGGAGTAGTTTATATTTCACTCTGTTGAGACATTGATCCGAACATAAAAACCTTAATCGACGTTTTGTGGTATCTCAATCAATCAAAACATGACACATACATTGCTTGAACTGAAAACTTCACTTTCACATCAAGGGGAGAATGTATCGCCTTACATTGAGCACAGACAAAATAAATCTAATTGGTAATAAATTAAAAATCCATAAAAAATATTAGAAATATATAAAGTTTGTATCAGTTATCTCACTCGAATTTGTTAAATTTTGCATGGAGCATCAATTACATTCTATTTTATTTATGAAAATGCCATATGCGCTAATACAATAATTTTATATGTCCTTAGTGCTTAGAGCATATTTTATTTCTTAATTCTTAAAATTGAGTAAGATATGAATTTTCAAAGTTTGCTATTGTCTAAGTTAATTATCTATGTTTCGTTTTGGTGTACGTAACTGCATTCGATTTCGGATAGATTCTTCAAAACATCCGTCCCATACGCTGTGCTTTATACGCATGACTATTCTCGGAGACAGTACGAAAAGTACTTACCCTTAACCTTGAAAGAGTTTAGTGCGAATAGTGCCTTTGTGTGTTTTTAAATATATTTACCAATTGTTTTATACAAATATCTGTTATATCACAAAGAAGTAAGTAGATTTTTAATTTTTGTCAATGCATTTTAAATTGCAACTTAGTATGAATTAGTTTAATTTCGAAATATATCTTAATTTTAATTAATTTGACCTTGAACTGTCGATATTTTAGGGAATATTAAAACGGGAAATTGTATTGTTTGAATAATATTTATTTTTTTACTTATATCCACTTTCAGTTAAATTCTATTTTGATTAATAAGATGTTATTTGTTGCAATTGAATATTTTTAAATGTGGTAATGGAATGCGGAATATTTTATCTCTTGATTATTAAAATTGAGAAAGATATTAATTTTCAAAGTTTGCTATTGACTGCGTAAACTATCTACATTTCGTTTCGGTATACGTAACTACTTTCGATTTCGGATAGATTCTTCAAAACATCCGCCCGATACGCTGTGCGTTATACGCATGACCCTTCTTGAAGACACTACCAAAGGTACTTATCCTTAACCTTGAACAAATTTAGTACGAATACTGCGTTTGTGTGTTTTTAAATATATTTACCAATTGTTTTATACAAATATCTGTTATATCACAAAGAAGTAAGTAGATTTTTAACTTTTATTCTACATCTGTTGATCATTTTGTCTTTCAATAATTATTTTCGCATTGTAGGTTATAACGCTGGAATGTGAACAAGTGATAAGTGCTTGATGTCGAAACGATAATCGATTTTTCTAGAAAAAGGAGAAGAACAAAGAAAAGAATTTGGGAATCCGTATTTGTTATTATCCCGTTGTTGTTTCAAATACTACCGTGAAGATTACAAAAAATTGTGTAATGAATGTAAACAATTTATTGCTATTGTTTTATTAGTTATAATTTTTGTGAATAGACAAAGTTTTGTTCCGATGAATTCAATTTGATGTTTTCTCATTTATCAATTGATCTATGCAAAAATCACTTATTTTTTAAGGCGTTAGTACAAAATTGGTACCAATTAATTTGGACCAGTTAAATTGTGTGAGTTCTTGAACTGTGCGATCTTATAGTAATTGAGTTAATGGGGAAATGAGTGAAAAAATGTCGAAATGTTTGTGTAAATTCTCATAGACTGGAAAGAATTGGAGTAAAACAGAAAAAACCTAACTGGTCAACCCTCACAAATTTTGTACGAAACAAAAATTTATTGAATCGTTATATTATATTATCATTTTTATAGAACATTGACTCTTTTTACAATTGAATATTTTTTTTTTTTAGATGTACGTGAATTAATGGTAATTAATTTTTCTCACTGCATTCAGACCAAATGAGGGGATATGAATCGAGTGAATAATTCGGAACAGCAGTTGCGGCAGTGGTTATATGGATAATGATACTGGATTACTAATCAGCAAAATAGATAGGAATAGAAAGAAACGATAATTTATCACTAGATTTCAGATTTTTCTTAGAAATTTGTTATATTTATTTGGATTTTTTTTACGTTAATTTCTTCAATAGGTGACTGTCAAATTTTTATGTATTGGAAAATCGCACGGCACTCATAAATGACGAGTAGAAAAATTAGATTCGCGAGTTATTACTATGACATGAACACAAGATTTTTGCAAATTTTTCAATATTTTGACATATTTATCAATAATTGATAAGTGGAAATTTTTTAATGTTAAACTTGTCAGATTCCATCGAATTACACAGTTTAAACTAGGTTTACTATGTTATGTTACAAATTGATATTGATAAGACAGATACAGAACAAAAATGGATTGTTTTTTTTTAAGGTTTGTGAAGTTAGGACTTTTTTACAGAATATCATTCGAGCATCAATTCATATCCTGAAAATTTTTTTCGTGCATTCCAAAAACATACTAATTTGCCCTCGCGAAAAAATTGATGCTGTTATGATATTACAAGTGAGAATATAATTCTTATATTCGAATTTAAAACAATAATTTTGCTTTAAATGCAGTTGTTACCTGATCGGCACAAAAATAATATAATTCAACAGAATATTATACTAATTTTTGTTGATATGATTTATAGTATTTCTTTAGTTCAATTCTCTGTACAGATTACTCAAAAATATCGTATGAAACTTTTACTCTTACTTACTCTTACATCTTTGATGATTTATTAATGTAATTTTTTTTCTATATAATGTTATGCTTTTTCAATATTTATAAATGGTCAATAATTTACTGTATTTTTTTCAAACTAATGAAACATATTATTTCTACTTAAAATGGATTTAATTTTTATTTGGAAGCTATAATTCATATTTCAAACATTTGAGGCTTTAGGCAGTTATTAAAACAGAGAAACAGTTGTTTCTAAGTCTGCTGATTTCTAAGACTGTGCTGGTGTAAACACCTCTCTCGATTCAAGATAGGCATTCAAAATATAATTGATTTTTGTTAACTGAATTATGGAGTTATAATTGGGAGATAATCTTGACTTCAACACCAGATATTATTTCTGATAACAAAATAAACTGAATGAGTAAATAAATGAATAATTGAGTTAATGGGGAGATGATGTCGAAATATTTGTGCAAATTCTTATAGATTGAAAAAACTTGAAGTAAAACAGAAAAAATAAAGTTTATATGTTTTAGCTTGAGAATCCAGCATAGAAAAATGTCGCTGCAGGGAGCGGCAAAGCCGCGACTGTGTGTCATGGACACACACTGATTTCTAGTATTAGATATATAAATAGTGTAATGGCCAAACAGACCCATCTGAAACCCATCTAACTACACATATTTAAAATCTCTAAATATTGGTTACTCCATTTAAATCCTGTTTACAAATATTGGAGACTTGGGAATTTTAAACTGCATTAACACAAATGTAAACAAAGTTATTTATCTGAGGTTCCGGAACAGTGAGCTAGTTTACGCTGATTTAAAAAAAAAAAAATTAAACGTTCTTTAGAATGGTTTGTGGTACCACTTAAAGCTGATGGCGGTTTTATACATAAGTTATTTGCCCTATATTTAAACGTAAGTAATCACATTTTTCAAGTATTTGAAATAAATAGCAAGTGCGTGGTGGCTAGGATAGTAAATAAATGTATTTCCTATCTTATACTTGTAGAAAATTGTTTCACCATACATATTTTTCAAAATTTATTCAAATCAATTTAATGGTCTTAGTTTTTGCATCAGAATCACTCTAGCTTTTACTATGTTATCTACACAAATTTAAAACCTGACATCACATTGATGAGTTCAAAGTTAACAATGCACAGACAACATTTATTTACCTAATAAACTGTAATTAATTAATTTTCTCAAATAAAAGAGAGAAGGGTGAATGATTTTGTTATTACTAGATGAAACTTGTCTAAGAATAAAGCAGTAAATGGAATATGTTCAATATCTGAAAAATGATTAAACTTTTCTGCGCAAGGATTAGATGGAATCCTTCGACCACAGTTAGGAGTTCGGTAGCAGTTATTAGGTACTTAATGCAATTTTGTGGTATTGATCTTTATTCAAGTGACAAGTTTAGGAAGTGGCACGTCGAAAATGATGAAACGTGTTCGGTGCCATAATTGAAACTAGGGGATGGAACTCGTCATCAACTCTGTCAATATAAAGGTGGTGAGAGCAATAAACAGTCCACAAACATGAGTTCTTACTCAAAGAATACGAGCGCCAATTTACCGATAAAGATCAGAGGAAGAAAAACGTCGCAAATAAAGGAAACAATAAACATTTGATGAATGGAAAAGTTTGCACGACGGAATGCGGTGCCGGATTCTCGACTAATATCAACGTCATGCATCCCTTAACGTCACTCAATCACACGTGCTAGGAAAATATGTTACCGGAAGACACGTGAACGGAATGTTCGTGGAGGAAGCAAAGCCGGATACACCACAACCTGTTAAGTTTCGTCACCCCTTTCAAAATTATGCCGACTAGAATGGCTTTCTTCACGAATAAGCTTATTGTTTGAAAGAGTAAAAAGGAATCGACGTGTTTTACAATGAAAATGAATATATTCTTGGAACATTCGTTATTTAAATATTTAACGCGTAATTAATTCAAGAAAGACGGAAATAATGGATTCAGATGAAAACGAAGGAATTTAGTCTTTACCATGCTGTGTATTTAAAATTTTTATTTACTTTACAACCTTATAAAAAACGTATTTACTGTTTTAAATTCTAAAATCTCCAAACTGTGTGCGAACTCTACAAAGCTCATGAATCATTGATTTTTATAATTTTATTTTATTACAAAAGCTTGCATCATAATAAAAATATCAACAGCTGGCGGATGCAATTCCAATACAATAAATTATTCAATAATGCAAATAAATAACTGGAAATGCACAAACTGCAAGATTTTAATTACAACTAAAATTGTTTTAACTTAGTTAATTAGCTGTCTTGCTCAAGTTACAAGAATCTAGACCTATAAATGTGCTTTTGTCTGTTGTGTTCAATTGCGAGCAAAGAACAGAATAAAAATATTTCCCATGTGAGTTATACACTGAGCATTTTCACATGAGAATAAAATAAAGATTTTGACATGTTAAAGTAACATTAAACATAGCAAGTGACACTAACACGAAAAAAATGTCTAGAAGCAAAATATGTTGTTTTTGTCTCTTTAAGAAATCCAGCATGTAAAATTAATTGCTTCAAGATGTAAACGACAATGAAAAATGTTTAGAGAAATATTTTTTCCTTTCTTATTTTCATGCAGAATTTGTTCTGATTTAGGTAGTTTAATTATTATATTAATGCAACATTTTCAATTTTTTTCTGTGTTTAACCATAAAATTATTTTAAACTTTGATACTTGTAATTAATACAATACTTAACCCAGGTTTTTGTATGTTGGTATATGGTGGATGCGCCAGGATAAATATTCTATAATCAGGTAAATAAAGTATATAAAATTAAAGATAAAATTTACTTTTTAAAACTCTATGATGAGCAATAAAATTGAAAACTATTTTCATATTTATAAGAAAAATCGTTTTGTTGTAGTAAATCATTTTATTTATTTACAAAATTTTTCTTTACATTCAAATTCGAAAAAATACAAGTGAATTATTTAGAAATACTAACAATTAAATATGTAAAACAACACAATTCGTTTTGAGTACTAAAAATGAACTTCGAAGCTGTTGAACAGATTTATTTCACAAAATATAATTTTAGGCTGACAATAACTTCATCTGGAAAAAATGCAAAATTTTATTTGTGAAATTATAGGAAAGACAAAAAAAAGTAAATACTTATCAAAACATAAATATAATGATAACAAAAACTAAACCAAATTTGCTTTCTAAACTGCTACGTTGAAAAACACTGAAATATTTATTGTACTCTTTCCGCCGAAGCAATGCAGTGACACATAGACGTCATTAGCAGGTGCTTCATGAAATAAGTTCTTCTATTGGTCGGTACCCATTTCACTTCACACTGCCGAAAAATAAATGGAGTAAAATTGGTTGCATAGATTGTCAAAATTTTTGCCAAGGACATTATTTAAAAAAACTGATTTATATCAAGTAGTTTTTTTAAATAGTTGAATGGTTGTATTACATGTTTTAAAACGAAAAATAAATAGTAAACGTTAAAAACAATCAAAATGAATTCACCTTCGCAAAAAAGAACAAAACTATTTTCTGTGGAATACAAGACAAGAGTAATTGGCATTTATAAAACTTGTCAGCAAGAATTAGTTCCAATGAATAAAGTCCGAATAGTAGAATTCACTGCAAAAGCTGCAGGCATGGAGGTATTTCTAATGTTGATCTATATTCTATCGCAATTCGAAAGAAAGTACTTCAGAAATGAACTCCCAACTTTGCAGAAAATTCTGACGTCGATAAGTAATGATGAGAATCTTTCTAATTTCAAGATGACCACTTTAACAACTCTAAGTTTGTTTAATAATTGTACAATCGAGATTTGTTTTTGATAATCAAAATTTTCGATTCAGTTTTGAGAAAAGAAAGAAGAAAAAGGTAGAAAAATTTATTATTTGGATGAGACGTGGGTTAATGCAGGCCACACAACAAGTAAAGTTTGGGTTGATAAAACTATCAAAAACCCAAGACAAGCATTTATCCAAGGTTTATCAACTGGATTGGAAAATCTTTTTGGAAAAGGACAACGGCTTATTATTGTCCATATAGGTTCGGAAGAAGGCTTTGTAGATGGAGGACCGTTATTGTTCCAGTCAAAAAAAACTGATGATTATCACGAGGATATGGACGCCAACCGTTTTGAAAACTGGTTTAGACAAACATTTCCAAAATTCGAAGAAAATTCTGTCATCATACTTGACATTGGATCAAACCTCACTCGACTGTTAGATCGAGAACCAAACAATAATAATAAATGTGAACTGCAGGAATGGTTGCAAGAAAAAAATATTGAATTTTCTGCTGATGTGATAAAGCCAGAATTATTGCAATTGGCGAAAGAAAATTGTTTCTATTTCTTCCTGACAAGTTTTACCAATGCCAATTACTCTCCACGTCTCTGGTCTTTCACAGAAAATGGTCTTTTTAATCGCTTCTTTGATAATAATTTCTTTCAACATCGATATTAAAAATGGTATTAAGGAATAATATTCTTAAAATAAGAAGAATCAGATTATTCAAATCAGTTTGTAATTTTATTGATAGATTTTGTATTTCTTATTTTCAAAGAATAAAATTTTATCTAAATTGATTATAGTTGAATCTTACATTTCTGTCGTTAACATTTAATAAATGCAATTGAAGTTGCTACTGCTGTAAGATAAATCAGTTTCAATGTGAATTTTGAAGACAATTCCAAAAAGCATACAGTAGGCAAGCCAAAAAACAATGGAAACACGATAAAATTTGGCAGTTTAAATATGGCTTTTGCTGACCACGCCTCTGTCACGTGACCACTGCATTGTTTCGGCGGAAAGAGTACAGTAGAATGAGTAAATTGGTAGAATGGAAATCTTCTAATTAATTTTGTTTATTTTAGCTTAAAATAGTTTCAACATTTCGCAATACAGCTTCCGTTTGGAAATCTTTTAGTTCGCGTTTTTATTTTCTTGTCAATAGAGTTTTGTCTTCATTTTTTCGGTGAGTTGTGGTAATTCTGCCCATGCCAAACTCGAGATACATTTTCTGTCGTTTATTATCGATAGTAAAACAACTTTGATGTTCTGTGAAATATATAAAAAAATGTTTGAGTTGAATACATGATAGTTCACAGAAAATGGTTTTCTATTTTTAAATATAAGATGAAATTAAAAAATATTTTATACGCCGTTGAATACAAATGTAGAAAGCATTGATCCGGGTTAATAAATTCAAGTACTTTATGTTCCTAGAGAGAAATCTCATTAAAGTTTGTTAAACCTATAGAGACGACTGTGGCAAATTATCCGTCTAAGATTCTAGTAACTCCTCATACTAAATCTCGGTTGACCTCTGACTTAAAGAGCCTTAGCAAGTTAAACAAAGAACCTATCCAGCAAGTTCGTTTCAAAGACTTGCATTGTACATTTGCACAACATTGAGTTTCTCATGTTTCTCGAAGTTTACGCTGTTTTGGTTCCAACAAGTTTTCCTTTCGCCTGAAAAATGTCTTATTCACGGTAGAAATTTAGGTATTCCTCTATTGTAGAAAAATTTTCAAACGAGTTCAACGCCAATGTTTAAGCTTGGCAACTTAGTTTGAGTATAGTTTAATATTCGTCGAGGCGTAATAAAGTCTGCCTCTCAGGAGCTGCTGCAAAAACAAGAAAAATCTATAAAATACTTCAACAAATTTATTGAAAGACAATATACATTGTTAAGAAGCCTTAAGTTAGTGCAATTATTACAGCTCCCTAGACGCAATTTGAGGATAAACATGTACATTAAGTTAAAAGATGGTGTCGTCTATTTTTCCGACGCAAATTTACAGCATGATTTATGATTTGCAGAAAACGACGTTTTATTAATGATGTGAACGGGTCAAATTTTTATTTAGAAGTCACGGCAGCAAAAACCTTGGAATGAATTGAACGAAAACACGCTTCAAATACCGTGCGGTAAGACGGTAAGACGTTCGTGGAGGAAAGATGAGATTTTCAAACGAAATCGTTCTGTTAATATGTCGAAGTTTCAAATAAAGTTACCAGACGAGTTTCGAACTGAACGAATTTATTCTTGAAAGGAAAGTTTTGAATTTGTTTGTGATAGCGTAACATTGAAACTTGTTTATAAATTATTTATTAGAATAAATTTCCACAAAACTTAGATCGCAATCAAGTAAATAAAATACAGACTTGGCGAACCATAAATTCAATCTTTACTAAAATTTAGAGCTTACCTACTGTATCTTAAAACCGCTAGCTTGTTTGTTGATTAGAAAAATTTTCTTTGAAGATTGTTAAAAATTGTTTCAAAGTATTAACTAGTGCAACAATTATATTTTATATTTGACTTTTATGATAGCCACAGACAATATTTCAACCGATTTTAATGTGACCCTTATCGAATGCATTACAACCTCCATTTATCGCTGCCTTTTTAGATGTTGAGGGAAAATATATCATAACGACGTTTTCATGAAATATGGTCAAAAAATTGATCATTTCTACAAATTTGATCGTATTAATATTTATTTTTCCTAATTCCGTCATGAAATGTCATACTTTACGTCAACTTTTGGCATTATGTAGTGTCAGTTTTTACGTAATTGTCACAAGTTTCGTTACATAACTAGTTACGTAAAGTAGATATTTCACAACTCGCGATACTTATTCAACTATCAGCAGTATCAAATCTGAAATAAATCAAATATTTATTCTACACATTCATTTGTTTCATTTTTTTAATACGATAACATGTCCAATAAATTATTATTGTTTAGAAAGATTAAAAACCACACTACTAAAAGAGCAATTGCTGAAATGAACAGAAGGCGAAGGTTTTGAACTGCATTTTCTTGTACTATATTCGAAGATTCTCCCAAAATTCTGCTAGCTATCTTCTTTTTGTTTACGAGCGAACTTTCGATATAACCCTCCGCAACAGTGTTGGACTTCCAGCCCTAAAGCTGCTTTATTTTCAATATATCGGCCCCAGAATCTGCAAGTAAAGATGCTGACGATCTGCGGAAGCAGTGACCAGTATATGAAGAAGGATTTTGTAAATTTAGATAGTTAGCTATTTGTTTTGGTAAATTTCCAAATGTATTAATTCCCACTGACTGTACTCCACACTTTTCTTTTGCATATTTAATAAAAAAACGATTATGTTTTATAATTTGGGGCCGTAAATCGATATATTTACGAACGAAATCAACCAAATTTATCCCAGAAATGTTTTCTGGCATTACCACAAACTGTCTAACTACATGTGTTTTAGTTTCAGGGATGGTGATTTTATAGAATTCTTGTTCTTTTTTATATCCACTATTCTTAAATTCAATAATTCAGATTTTCTACAAGCATCTGGAATTCCGATTATCATCTCTACCTGAAACTTTTTTTTTTCAACATGTTATTCAGGTGAAAACAATCATACCGAAGGTTTCAAAATTTTCTTTAGTTAAGACTGCAGATTTTTTTGCATGATAACCAACAGACCGTCTTTTCAATAACGCTAGTAAAGTTGAGTATTTTTCGATATTGATCGCTCAATTTTAAGGTATCAAAATATGGCAATAAAACTTTCTTATTGATATGTTTAATATTCTTTTGCTTACACCCACTATCGAATTTCTGATACAATACTTCATACCTCTGCTTTGACGTTTCCGATATTAATGGACCTATTGCTACATATTGCTATTTTAGTTTATGTGTTCAATAGGAAAATTTTTGAGAAAAAAATAAAATGAAATACCCCATAGCAATATCAATAGAGAATCAACACATTCAAAATAACTCATCTGTTTATAGAAATTGAATTATGGAAATAAGCAGATGGACTTGAAACAAAACGAACTCTTGTACAAAGATACAATAATTTTTTTAGCACTTCCGCTTTAACCGGAAATAACACCTACTTTGAATTTTTAAATAGAATGATAGGTTTTTCTTAAACTTACTAAGAAGCAGAAAAAATCGAGTTTCCAAAAATATAATTTAGTTTATAAGTTCAATAGGAAAATTTCCGAGAACTAAAGAAAGCTGACTGTTGAAACAAAAAATCCAACAATACTTTTAAACTAAATTACATTTTTGTAAAGTAGATTTTTTTTGTTTTCTAATGGGTGAGGTAAAAACATATCGTTCCATTTGAAAATTCAGATTTAATGTCATTTCCGGCCAAACCGGAAACGCTAAAATTCCTGTTGTATCTTTTTAAAAAAGTCCCTTTTGATCGAAATCAATGAGTCAAGTTTCAAAATTTTGTGTTTGTAATTAAATAAGTTATAGCTTGGGGCGTATTGTTGGGTTTTTTTGCTTCAACAGGCAACATTTTTAGTTCTCAAAAATTTTCCTATTAAACCCATAAAGTAAATAATATTTTTGTAATGTAGCTTTTTTTGCTTTTTAATGAGAGAAAGAAAAACTCATCGCTCCATTTAAAAATTTAAAGTTGGGGTCATTTCCGGTTAAGACGGAAGTGCCAAAAAATTTATTGTATCTTTGTACAAGAGTTAGTTTTCTTCAAAGCCAATCTGCTAATTTTCAGAATTTCATCTCTATAAACAGATGAGTTATTTTACTGAATGTGTTGATTCTTTATTGATATTGATATAGGGAAATTTATTTTATTTTTTTCTCAAAAATTTTCCTATTGAACACATAAACTAAAATAGCAATATGTAGCAATAGGTCCATTAATATCGGAAACGTCAAGGCAGAGGTATGAAGTATTGTATCAGAAATTAGATAGTTGGTGTAAGCAAAAGAATATTAAACATATCAATGAGAAAGTTTTCACATTGAACACAATTTAGTTAAATTAGAAGAAGAACAAAAACATCATTTTGCTTAAAAATTCAAATTTATTGTCATTCTCGATTAAATCGGAAGAGATAAAAAAATGTCTTATAAGATACGAGATCTTTTTAATCAAAAACTATTTGCAAAGTTTCATAATTTTATATTAATAAATAAAAAGGATTAATAAGTTCACATTTACGCTTGTTGTAATGTTAATGTTTTCCAACAATTAAAAACAGAGTTTTGCAATGTGAAATACCTCGTTGAATTCAGAATTTTTTTTAGATTTTTTTTAGTCATAAAAAAATATATACTCTCGTTTAAAATAAAAAACTTGAGTTCACTTCCGGGGAAACCGGATATATAAAAAAAAAATTATACTTTGAAAAAAGAGCTTCTATATCTGTAAAGTATGAATCCGCTTTGATATTTCTAAAAATCCTTATCATTTTTTGCTATTTTCTGGGGCAAGTTGGATGGAACGCACGGTATATACAAACAGTACTAGATCAAAAAAATAAGTGCTCTCAATTTTTTCTTTTTTGTTTATATATATTTTTATATTTTTATACTTAAACTCAGTTGGTTCAATAAACTTGTAAACTTTTAGAATGATTCATTCTAACCTTACCAATTTCTTGTCGATAATCTTTTCAGATTTTCGGAATTTTTCCGTATTTAATTTTAGTAATGTTTCAATATCCTCCGCTACCTCTGTTTTAATAACAGATGACTAATTAATAAATCAACCTAATGTTTGTCTTTATTAATCGAAATTTCAGGATTCTATAAGCAATTCAGTATTTTTGCTGATCTCTTTATTAATGTCTGACTGATGTGAATTTCAAATAACTTTTTGAATAATTAGTTGCATACATTTTTTGTATCATTTTATATCAAAAATAGCGACTACATACTTCAATATGAAATTGTCATTGTCTCATTTACAATTTTAATGTTATCAATTTATTTAGATCAGTTCTCAATTATTGTGCTAATATAAAATCAATAATATTATTGTTTTGATATTTTAGGAAGCGTCATTTTCTATTATTATTGAACATTCACTACCTGCCCAAAAAAACGATTTATTTATAAATTCTATATCGCTCAAAAAACAACTCCATATAAATAAAATTGTCCAATTTTCGTAAAAGAATCTCATTGAATGGAATTTCAATTTTGTTTTACTATTTACTATATTTACTTTATACTAAGTATTACCCAGCAAAGGATTGATTAATATGACCCGTTGAATATAGCTCTCATTGAAATAAATCATAAATGTAGCTTTGTAAATTAGCAATCACCAAATGCAATTCGACCATTGCGTCCACTATCATTACCATAATGGATGCTCAACTGACAACTGCGTTACGCGTTTGAGAGCCTTTTAGTTTAGGTGATAGCCATAATAATTAATGACTATTTGAGTTAGTGATTTATAGCAAAGATCTAAATTCTAAGTCGACAAAAACTTGAGTGTGTAGCTCATATTTAGTGCTTCTTAGGAGAAAACCTCAAGTTTTTGCACAATGAAATGGATTTTGGAGAATCTGAAGTCGGTCAGAATTTGTGGAGAACCCCGAAATGCATAAGTAACAAGGGAATACTTTCCAAGGTTTGACTTGCCTTTTGTTCTCTTTGTTGCTCCCTAGTGCGAATGTATACACACATGAAAATTCGTTTTATAATAGAGCGTGTTATAAAATTGTTTTGAGTTGTTAGATCAGATTGCATTTTAAACGCAATTAACAAAAGTTTGGGTTGTTAAAGGGGAGTAATTAATTAAGTGTGATTTACCTACATCGGGGGGCTGAAATAAGGGTTTAACACCTAGAAGGTCATTAATTTTTCAACACTTTGCATTCGAGTAGCTTTTGCTGAATTATTGAATAGAGTGTTTGCATGTCTTGTGCTATTTCCGGCAATAGTTTCATGGCCTAGAGTTAGCGTATCTCAAGCGTATATCTCACACAATAAGGATTCTGAAACAACACTAAAATGCCCAATTGATATCGTATGGTTCCAGTGAAATTAGAATAAAAATCTCTTGCGTTTCATAAAGGAAACTCTACAACAACTCGTTTTTCATATATTCCGCTATATTGAGATCCTTGGAATATTTCATCATTCAATTTGAATTTCGAATACGAGTTTGCAATATGAAGGGACAAATGTTTAAGTATAATGCGAAATCAATATTTTTCTTATGAAGAAAATGTCAGTTTGGTTTATTCCTACAAAAGTAGTATTTATTTTGGTTTATACGGGTTGTCCCACCAAACCGTAATTCTTCCATAGCGTAATAATCGTAGAGAATTAGAAAATTTGTTTTGAATCTTTCTGAGGTTGTTTTAAACATATTTTCAAAAATAGCACATTTCTGGTTATACCGGAAATTGACATCAACTTCGTTATTTTAAATGTAACACCCCATATATTTTTACATTTTTGGAAACATTGTTTAATTTAAGCATCACTTTATGACACTTTGAGTGAACTATTTTCAAGAAAATCAAGATTTAAAGAAAAAATATGGCTGTGCAGAGATCTCTATTATTCTAAATATCTCGAACACAAAAGCATTTACAGAGGTGCGGTTTCAGACATTCTATCTCTTAGACCTGATCATCTTATCAAATTTGGAAAACTCTCTTTTTATGGGAGTTTTGAACATGAAGAACTCAGATAACTGAATTTTCTTAAATGGAACGCTATATTTTTTCTGGTACCATCTTATAGTACTTGAAATTACGTTTCGATTGATGTAATTGATGTGCCCACTTACTGACAAGAGTTTTTCGAAAAAATTATGTTTTTTGAAATTTGCAAAAAACTACATCATCAGGCTAGCTTTGATTGTTATTATTGATATAAACATATTTAAAAATATTGGCAGTAAGTGGGTACAACCTGACATCATTCGAAAAGTAATTTTAAGTTTTATTTGACTGCACATTCAAAAGTATAGCGTTCCATTTAAAAAAACTGAGTTATTTAGGTTTGACTTTTTTTGAAAATGCACCACTTTATAGTGCATAAAGTGATGCTTAAATTAAACAAGAAATCCAAACATGTAAACATATATAGGCCGTGTGCATTCATGCGTCAGCGCAGCCTGTTGGCAAAAAAGCGCAAAAGTATGGTAATACTTTTTGATATTTCTCGTAAGATTTGGTGTCTAAATTTATTTATTTTTTTTAACGTTATTAACAAACGCAATTGGAATAAAAAAACCAGACCAGATCAAGAAGAATCTGTTGTGTAGTGAATTGCAACAATACAGAACAGAATTGTTAGGGTAAAAGAATACAATTTTATTCTTTTCCAGGACGTGCATAGGAAAAGAAATTAGAAGTTGATGGATTTTGGCAATTAATAGAAAACAGTAATTATCATTTATTCAAGATTTCAGTTTTATTGTAGGTAGTCCTGATGGATCACTTTGGATGCCAACAAAAAAATCTTTCAAAGACGGAGACGCAAGTAAATAAATAAATCAAAGTTGTTTGAATCATTATAACAGACAAAGGATCGTTATAAAACTATAATAAAATAATATATATTAAATTGAAAAGTGCAACTATCCAATAAATATTTTCAATAATGCAAGTTATAAAACTTGTTTAATAAAAATTTGTTTTAATATATATAATGAAATCTCTTGCATTTTTTAATTTAAATGCCCACGCGGCTTATTTATCCAACAAATCCATCTTTAAATTCAATTCTAACTATAATATCATTTTTTGAACTTCAGGCAAACCGCGCGACAGAGACAGACAGTTTCAATGTTTATTAATAGCAATGTCCGAAGTTTTTTTGATAAGTCACTTTTTACTTAAAACTATTTGAAAAACGACTTTTAGAAAAAATATATTTCAAGTGAAACGTATGGCCTCTTGCTTTATAGCGCTCTTGAGGAGCTTTACCCCAATTGAAATATTAATGAAAAGTTCCAAATTTGTCACCACATTATTGCCGCTGTTCGCCACTACGAGTCTTTTTTCCAAGAACGCACACGGCTTATAGGGTGTTGCATTTAAATTAACGAAGTTGGTGTCAATTTCCGGTATAACCGAAAGTGCGTCATTTTCGAAAATATTATTAAAGCAACCATAAGAAAGATTCAAACAATTTTTGTTCAGAAGAAATTTTATTATTACTCCATGGAAGAATTACGCTGTGGTGGTACACCCCGTTTACTGTTTCTAAAATTTATTGAAAATCACGTTTTTATTAAATGGTAGACACTTTTTCAACAGATAACAGAAGACAACCCATATTTACCGTGCTATAAGTAGGACGCAAAGAATGAGCTGAAACTAAGTAATTTATTACCCCATTTGTTTTCCAGAATGTGTCATAAGAGCATTTAAATAGCAATCCGGGTTATTATAGAGAATTTATTAAAATTCATTTTTATGCTTCTCTCTGATTTGCTCTTTAACTTATTGTTGACAAAATTAATTCAAATATGTGAGTATTTCATAATTTAAAAGTATAAATATTTTTTATCACTGTGCAATGCAAAGAGTTTCAAAGGATAATGCGAGAAACTCTTCAATAAAAGTTTCGCGTTTAATTGGAAAATTTTCAATTTTGCCTCAAGAAACTTGGTATTTATTATGAGTTTGCTCCAGAGGTAAATTTGCATTGTTTCAAAACACCCAATAACAGCCAAGTTCCGGGTAGTTGGTTAAAACCAGTTAGTTCCACAGCGAACGAGCATCAGTTTGTGCGAATTCCCAATGCGCGATGTAAACATACACTAGAACAACGGAAATATACACCAACAATTTTGTAATGTGGCACTTGTATTCTACTGCTGTTACCTCAACCGTTTAAATAGTCATATACTAAAATGGTCTTTCTAAAATATTTACAGAAAATATATATTATATCAACTAAGAATATTTCAATAAAAACTCAAACCAAAATATAAATTGAAATAGATCATCGCAAAGCAACAAGAAAGTTAATAAAAATAAAAGCACAATTGCAGACTTTTATTGTCTGTAGTAAAATGTTTATTTTTTTAATGACTGTTTCAACAATTGTTCTGCAATAAATAATTACGTACAAAGCTCTAACGCTGTACAAACTTGGCAACTAAGAACGATGATATACTTGCCATGTTCATCCCAAAATGTGCACATGTGCAAGCAATTCGTTACAATAAACATCAGCATGTATAACATTATTGTGCTTGTTGTAATTTAAATTAATATATAAATTTGTCTGTGGCAATGTAAAACTGTTGTTCTATAATGAAATATGTACTTTGTTTTACCAAAAGATCCGCCTACACAATCGTTTTGAATTCATGGTTGTACTCTGTTCCCAATTAAAACAATGGTCATTAGACGCAATGAGTTGGAAAAAAATTTGCGAACTTTTGTGAACTGTTTTCTAGCGTGAGCTTAATTATGATTCGAGATGACGAAAAACGATAATTTACAAATTTGCTTCAAAACTATTGTTTGTGTACAAATATATGCCTGAAACAATTAAACTGTAATTATTTTCGGCCCGTGATTGAAGTGATTTATGGTTTTTCTTGGAAAAATTCTTGCTTGAATTTAATTCAACAAAGTTTTAAAATATAAATGTTTGAGGAAACAAAGCATTTTGAAAATTTGCGTAAACCATATCAATACGTAAACAATTAGCTCTTCGGTTTTTGATTGTTTACATTTAGGTTTTTTCTGTAATTTTAATAGGTTAACAATTTATTTAATTTATTTGTCTTGCGAATGTTTTAATGTTTTGTAACACAAATTCAGTCAATTACCTCAAGGTGCAGCTTAAATTTTATTGTAAACGATAGTCTGTACTTGAAGTTTAGAATTCGTGACTGGAATGAAGCTCTGCAGGATTATCTCTTTCAGTTAGTTTTATTTGCAGTAGATAGCAATCTAATAAGAGTAATATTATCTTAGGACAGAAATGTCATTAATTTTAAAATTCAGTGTTACAAGAATGTCACTGAATTTTCATTATCTTAGCATACACTGAAAAACAATTTCTGAGATTACATAGATAAAAGAAGTAAATGTTTAACTATTGAAATGGAAAAAAATCAAGATCTTACAAAGCGTTGGGTTGAACAGGGAAACTAACAATAACTGAAATCTATAATTGGAAATGTAAATACACAGAGTGTCCATGGAATTCACAATAGAAGAACGATTTTTATTATTGGTTTTATAACAATTTTATGACATTCTCTATAAAAAAATTTAGCTTGTCGAAAAAATAAGAATTTTTAGGATTAAAAAATTTTCCAATTAAAACAATCAGTGATGTCTCATCGTGATGGCCTATTACAAGTATTTAAAGAGCCAAAAAAGGTATGAAACTAAATTTTTGCATATGGGCGTAGAATCAACAAAAATTTTATACCGGAAGTAGTTGTTAACTTTGTGATTTCAGATGGAATGGTATATTTTTCGTAATTTTATTGGATTCTAAATGAAATTTCAAAACTAACTGTATAAAAAAATTGACATTGCGTCACGTGTTTGTGATTAAATAAGAAATTGAATAATTTTTTGATGAAAAACATGCTTTGCTTTAAAAATTATCATACAAATGAGCAATTGGAGTTAAGGCTTGAAAAGTTGGAATACACTTTACAAAGTGTAAAAATGTTAGTGGCATTGGTTTCCAATTTTGGCACACCCTATATCAAAATACACAGATGGATAGAGACAAAAATTTTCTATCGATTGATATATCACACACTTATCTAAATTTGATAGATTTTGTGTGTGATATATCAATTAACAGAGAAATTTTATCTATACTTTTATCTATTTTCCATTTGAAAAAAAAAGTTTTGATCACTTTTGTGACATCAAAATTTAAATAAATTAAAATAAAAAGATAGTTATAATAGTGATCAATGGCACTAACATTTTTATCATTTCTAAAGACTCTTCCAACTAATGTATGGATTTTAAGCCTTAGCTCCACTTGAATAATTATTCTTAAAGTAAAGCATGTTTTTATTTTTATTTTCTCAAAAACACGTAAATCAATGTCAACTTTTTTATACAGATGGTTTTGGAATTTCATTTAGAAGCTACTAAAAATACGAAAAATATACCATTCCATTTAAAATTACAAAGTTGACATATACTTCCGGTATAACCGGAAATGCTACCATTCTGAAAATATTTTAGTTAGATAGATTAATTAATTCTACGCCCGTGTGCAAAAATTCAGTTTAATACCATTTTTGGTTCTTCGAACATTTCTACTAGGCCATCACGGTGAGACACCCTTTATATGTTTTATTAGCTTAGTTTAATAGAAAATCAAGTTAGCCAATTTTCTCGTTTGGTTTCATTTCAAATAATTTATTCACGCAAAATAGGGAAGAAGATAGCAAAATTACAATAATAACTATAGGGTGAGTGACCAAGAACTCTAAATAACAAATAACGATACTTTTAGTTTGAATGTTTCATTCTAATTCTTGTTTTTTCTTATTTTCTCTGTTATTAGTACTGAATGTTTTTAATTGCGATCTTATTTTTTCGTTAAACAAAAATTAAAAAAAAACTTTTTATACAACTGTCTAAAAAAGGGACGTTTTTTTTGTTATTTTTAAAGCGCAAAGTTTGCCATTTTTTCATATTAACTTTTTTTTAATGTAACCTTGGCAACTTTTTTCACATGTTAAAAAATGCTTTTTTTGTCATGTGCGCAAATTTTTATTTTCCACTGATTTTCAATTGTCTAAAAATTTTATCATTTTTTTAAATTACAATAGAGGACAAAAGAATATTCACAACTGATTGTAAACATCTGTGTTTTATACAAAATTTAACAAAACTTCAAAACATTCACTATTATTAAAATAAAAATTAACTGTACAATTGGAACAATTATTTTCTAAGTTAATTCCAGAGGAAAACTTCAAAGAGGCTTCGTTGCCAGTAATTTTCTTGGACTCCTCATTAGACCCATTTTTCGTTTCCTCGGAATTGTAGAACTGGTACTCAAAAATTTCTTTACCACTGTTTTTGGGAAGTAGAGAGTTGACAATTTGAATTATCAATTTTGTTATTCAAACTGTCTTCTATATAACCCTCGGTTACAGAAGTACTTTTCCACCCTCCATGACGCTTAATAGATGTCATGTTCCCTCCTGCATTGGCTAAGAGAGTGGCAGAGCCTCGCCTAAAACAGTGGCCTGTGTATTTCTGAAATGATTCTTTTCCAAGCCATTTTGCAATCAAGCTAGGAATTTTTCCAATTTTATTGATTCCTCGTTATATTTGAAGAATAATCGACGACTGGAAGCAGTCTGTGGCCGTAAGGCTCTGTACTTTCTATATATTTCAATATATTTTGCATTCGACACAGTAAAAGTACGCTTAGAATAAGTTTTCGAGTCCGGGATTTTTACAATCAGTACAGAACCCACATCTTCTATATCATCAATCGTCATTTTAACCAACTCCTCTCGAAGACAAGCGCCACTTATTCCCAAAATAAGCACAACATACAACAAAAAGTATAAATACCTTCTTCAATAACTTAGTTTCATCGTTCGCTTCCTCGATAAATTTTCAAACATCTTCTCGCGATAATACCTTTGATTTCTTCTCTCCATAACCTACAGATTTATTTTTGAGATAAGTTATTAATTTTGCATATTTTGGAAGGTCAATGTTTTCCTTTATATTCAGTGTTGCTTTTAACATCGAAAAAGTAGACCATAATGTCGGTGGTTTTATGGTTGCCGATTTTTCATCTAAATAAGCTAAAAGTGCCTTTTCAGATATCTTCACCACATTTTTGTCTTTACACCATTCACAAAATTGCTGCATTTGCAGTCTCTGATACCTCAGTAGGGATATCACTTTCACTACTATAATTTGAAACCATTATTTTGTTGGAAAACTGAAAACATTTATAGAATTCGCGGAAAATTGTAAATTTGTAAGTATGTCACTTTATTATTAAAATTTACAATAAACAATTCCGCGTTTCCTAGATTACATTTATCATCTGTTACTACCTGATTTTTTGATATTAATTTCTTCTAAAATATTTAAATAACTAAGTTTCTTTTTTCGACGTTGTATAAAAAATATTGTATATATTTCGTGTTTTAATACAAAAATAGCTATTTTTGCAATAAATGAATAATCAATTTTTTTTCTTATTGTCAACTCCATCCGTGAACATACCGTATAGTAAGAAACAGTAAATGTTTTCAAAACGTTAACACTGTTAGGTCGAACTTTTAATGCTCATTTCTGAAACAGCGAATATTAGAGCAATCAAGTGGATGAAAGGCCTGTCTTCCTGCCTTCTATTCTTTGTGTTCAATTAACTTAATTGAACTGTGGCAATTATTAATTTGAGTTTGCTCCAATACAGAAGATACCAGTTAATGAAATGGCTGTAAAAATCAACAACTTAGTGATTAACAAATGGAAAAAATATTGATTCCAGTCAAACAAAACAAAAAACTGAAGTTCAGTTAGAATGCACAAATTAGAAGAGCGACACTGTCGTTACGTCAATCTTTGTATTTTGGTCTAAAATTGGTGGTGTCAGACGTCAGATGAACGAATTGATGGCCATCATATATATAAGCAGATCAGCTAACGATCCACACGTCTGCTCTTGAGAGCAATAAAGTAGAACACCAAGCGAATAGTACAATAGAAACGCCTGAAACACATTTAAATCAAGACATTCAGTGATATATTACGAAGTCGGAGACATCAATAATGCAGACATTTTTCTAAATCGAAAAAAGGAAAAATAAATAATTGTCGAGAGAAAAGTCAGTTTATACCTATGCGGATTTATAGTCCGACTCTGGAGAATTTCTCAACATAATGGCAAATATTCCAAGCGAAATCAGATATCGATGAATTATTGGAATTAGTTGTGTGACTGAAATAGTCATTAGGAAAAGCCATCCGATAGAATAGTTGAAAAAATTTGTTGTTATTATTTGGTGATTCCATAATGATCCAATATAATTCTTTAACTAAAGCCCGTCATAAATGAGTCTAGCAAAGTTGTAAATGGTCAAATGCTGAGTAAAATTGAAACATCTGAAACAAATCGTTCATGAAATGTCTAAGCGTTATATGGGAAATGTAATGGTTATAGGAGATAAAATGAGAACAGGAAGTGCAAAAAGGGAAGATAATGCATTTAGCAAAAGTTTCCAAGTTTTTAGGCAGTTTCGTGTGAAACTTTGGTTAGAGAAATTTATGCTGGTTACCATGAACAAAAAAGCAAATTCTCCCCACAAAACTATCCCGCCTGCGTAATTTTCAGCGAAAAACAACGTAACCACAGGGAGCGTTTAATATTCTGCTTTCACTTGATTTTTTTGCCACCGATTATTGATCACAGGCCAAAAGTTCAAGATCTCTACAAATCGAGAGGCGTTAAGTTCAGCGCTGACAATATTTCTCTATCAAAGTAGCCAAACTAGTGCTCTTGCAGTTGTTTCTCTTATATCAAGAGTCTATTATCAAGCCAAAACACGAAGAAAAACCACAGTTAATAAAAGAGCGGTTGGAGGAAATGGAAAAAATATCACATATGTGGTGTGCAAGGGAATTACCATATTTGAAGTTGCTCGACCATAGCCACAGGAAACATATGGAGTCTTCGAAACAAATCTTTAGACATTTGCAATATACGCGGAAAGAATCTAAATAAGCCTAAACATAATACCGGGGGAGGGTCGGAACACACAAGTAAATCTCGACGTATGTCTCAAAGGATTCCAAAACTGGTGAGAAACCAAATACGTCAACTTTTCGCGCCATCTCAACCGACTACGTGTTCTATGTTTTCCGTTTCAAACTCAATTTTCTGGCCGCATTTAAAGGAAATCCCAAGGTATAAAATGTTTGCCGACGTTCACACTGAAATTATTTCCTATCCCACGGGCAAAAATTACACCATATTAGGCGAAACTCGATGGGAGATAATGACACAAATTTCTCAAATCTCTTATACGAAAACGGGTCAACATTCAACTTATCTCAAATGTTGTTTATTGATAAATAAACCATTGATTTGATAGATTAATTATCTAGTTAAAAATTTAAAATTTGTTGATTTTATAGCTTCTAATAAAAATTATAAATTTTATATTTTTTTGGAATTTTTGTGACGATTGATTATATTTTGCCAGTCAATAGATTTTATAAGAATTATAGCCTTTTTACGACGCCTTGCATTTGTTCGATATTCTGACCATATATTATGTGCTTTTTGCTATCTTCTGGAAAACCTAAATCTGTTCGAGATAATGGAATATGGATTGCAAAAAACAAGAAAATCCGCTTTGCAATTGGTTTGAATAAGCTATGCATGTTTCGTAAATACTTGAGCAAATTAGTAGTTTGGTAAATTTTGTTGAAGACTGAAAATTTCAACATATTTGTGGTTTACATATAGTTGGTTCTTGTTGTATGAATATATATTGGGAATCTCTACATTCCGTCCACGCACATTGTAATGTAAGGTATTTGTTTAGAGAAGTTCTTGGATTAAATTAACAACGCTAGTTCTGGACGATTGTACTGGGGAATTGCCATAAGCGACACGACTTTATGTACATTTTACGCTATTAATGAATGCTCGACAATTACACCACGGGGAAATTTACTCCGCACATACATCACAAGCTGAAAACTGAAAAATTTATACAAACTCTACTGTAATAACTTATGAACACTCCCATCACGTTTTTTTTTTCAGTTATCTAATTTATTTTCTACATAAATATTTTTGCAACACACAAATTTATCAAACTTAGATTAATTAGTAGAACTTAAAGACGAAAGATAATTAGAAATTTAAATTTTTATTTAGATAATAGAAAACTTTTTCCAAAGAATAGCACGCATATTTGCTCAATTAAACTCACGCGATAAAAAGTTGTTACTCATTTAGATTCAGGTTTTATGCATGTACTGTAAAGTCATTATGGCTCTGTTAATTTTGTGGTAATATCTCAATACGACACAATTCTAAACTGATTATCTGTGTTCTGCTTAAATGAACTGAGTTTAGATTATTGTTGGAAGCCAATCAATAATTCAAAGCACTAGTTAAATTGCCTGTATTGTATATACGACAATGATTAATTATTGCGTTAAATAAATATTGACAAGTAAATAAAAACCGCTCCAATTTTTTCCGTTCCAACAAATACTATGTTTATTAAATAAACTTTCATTAATTTTTGGCCGATAAGAACTTTACACATTATACTGAAGATTTACATTTCAATATAGGAAAGCGGTGTATACCATTGTGGTTCGTTTTACGGTAATTGTGCAATTGAAAGCCGAAATTATGATCAACTGAAAACGAAGTATATAACTCAATAAAATCTTAATGCGACATTAATGAACGCATTTA
Organism: Latheticus oryzae; assembly: GCA_030157265.1. Taxonomy (NCBI): domain Eukaryota; kingdom Metazoa; phylum Arthropoda; class Insecta; order Coleoptera; family Tenebrionidae; genus Latheticus; species Latheticus oryzae. Next base: position 4,988,661 of record CM058049.1, read on the forward strand.
ATAATTACCATTTGATAGCGGAAGCATATGTTGGAAACTTTATTAAAATTTCAAAGTAGAGTTGAAAGCGGCTTTGGTACATAATTGAGTATAAAAGCTGGTTAAAAAGTTATCAGGAAATGTTAGATACGGTTCCCGCCTGCAATTACCTACTGTTCCTGAGGGGCTAATTACTCCCAATAAATAAATGTAATACTCACACAGATTCTCTTCAACAACAAAAAAATCAAATGTAATAAACTCAACTAGAAACGTCCAGATATTTACTGTAATTCTCGGGAAATAGCTACTTCCACCCAGTGGTAATCGCATCCATCCAAGCACCAATTTGTTCAACAGACACGAGCACACCTAGTACTCCGCCTTCATGTCGAGAACTGACAGTCGCCATTTTTCACTATTAAAAATAAACTGAAATGTACAGGATGGTGCATTTTCGATGTCCGCATAGGGAGATCTTCAAAACTAGAAGGTTTGGAAAAAACAAATGACACATTTTTTAGAGAAAATAATTTTGATGAATACTGTTAGTTAATATTGTCTTTTGTTCTTTAGTTATAAGCAAATTTTAACAATCTGCCAATATTTAAAAAAAAATATATAATTACGTTGATATTGAAGATAAACAATTGAAACAAAAACAGAATTATGCAGTTTTTTTCGTAAAGTTCAGTAATATCAATACATATTTTTTTAGATAATTAGTTTGACTTCAAAAATACAAGGCTGCATTTTTTTAAATAGAAACCATAGTTGGCTGAGACATTTTTGAAAACCTAATTGTTTTCTGATTTCGAAAATATAATTATGTTATATTATATTCCCACAAATATTTTTTCTAATATGTTAATTGCTAATAGTTGGCTATGTAAAAAATTGGTTTCTATAGAAACTAAGTGTAAATAATTTACTAGATTCTCTTCTCTTAATATTATAAACCATTTGATCATACAAATCATAAGACAAATGCTTTGTATGCACATGAAAGCTTCTGAGAATAAAAAATTGAAAAAGAAATCCAAGATAACTTATGGTTGTTGATTGATTATAAAAAACAAAAGATTATGGCTGATGACTATTTTGCAGTCTGTTATAAAAATAAATAAAGATGGAAAAAAATGATTTTAATATGAATATTGAAGACATAATTCAATAATTTCCATTTTTGGTAGAAATTATCACTGGAATCCACAGGAAAACGAGAAATGTGGTGTCCAACAAACAAACAAAAATTTCTTGTACCATAAGCCTATATTTACTTAAAAAACATTTTTATGTAAAAGCACTAAAAGTAGGAACATCTATGAATCAAAAAGTATTATCGAATCTAGCTGAAACATTTCTAACTAAATCAATTGTTTGCATAGCCAACTGCATATTAACAACAAAAAATTAAATTAAAACCATATATTTAGAGTCAGAAAAAAATTAGCTTTTCAAAATTGTCACAGCCAACTATGGTTTCTATTTAAAAAAAATTAACTTTGTGTTATTCCAGCTAAACCAGTGACTAAAAAAAATGTTTGTTGGTTCTACTGGATTCCACTTAAAAAATGGTTTAATCAAGTTATTGTTTCAATAGCTTACCTCCAATATACGATATTCATAAGATATGAATTTTTTAAAGTACCAGCAAATTGTCAACTTCTGCGTATAACTAAAAAACAAAAGACGATATTAACTTGTAGTATTTACCAGAAATGTGTTTTTTTAAAAACCTTCTAGGAGATCTTCCTATGTCGACATCGAAAATGCACCACCTTGTACACTTCTCTATTGTGTTTGCCTGTTTGACAAGTTCATGCAAAACTGAGTATTCAAACACTGTAGAACTTTATAATTTGCATTTCTAGTTGTCAAATTTAAGAGTTTTGGAAACATCAAAATAAGATTGTGTAAGTTTGTGTAAGCCGATAAACTTAGAAATGGTGTCTTCGACCTACATCAGCCATTATTAAATGGCTACCATTTTTAAGAAAGAAAAATGAAGAAGCTTTATAATGTATCATGTTTCATTTTGTTTGATGGAAACTGTCCAGAGAAACAACATGAATGTTTGATAACAAAAAGAATTCAAAATAAGAATTATTATTTCTTTTTTTGAAAATTTGCATTTGTGGATGGTTTCGTTAATAAATATAAGTAATTTGGTACTAAGTTTAATTTTGGAATAATACGGTTTCAATGAACTGAAAAATGATAAAAAATTCAAGAAGCAGCAAAATGTTGAGATGATGAAACAATGAATATTTATTATCGCGCTTCTGCGTCTTGAACATCTCCAGGAATAACCGTGAAACTCACGCTCTGTTAGAAAACTTGAGACTTGTGTTCATCATTAACAATTTAAACATGTCCTTTTTGAAAGGTGCATGCACGAGCATGCGTTAAACTTTAAACCAAGTACACACAGTTGTGGGATTTAAAGGAAATTTCCCACAACACGCACTTGCTCGTGTCCTGTTTTCATAAGTGTGCGATTTTCCTTGAAATGAAAATTTTGAAAACAATATTGTTAACAATGATGTGATAGTGTTAAAGTTTACGATGTCACAAATATTATCTACCTACCGATATACTTTTCACACTTCGATTGACGGGTCGATTATGATGTGAAATTGACAAGATGAAAGGAGTAAACCAGTTTTTTACTGAGGGATACAATAAAGTAAGCTTTTATTATTTTTCTGAAATGGCTGCCGTTATTCGACGCTCATTTACATATTTTTCCTGCAAATTGCTCAAGTCGGAGTTCTGTGTTGCCTCTAGTTTGCAATCAGAGACGCTAGGTGTGTTTCAGTCGAGCTTAACCAATCATATTTCAACTAGTTTACGGTGGTTCCGAATTACATGAGTTGTGACTATCACCATATCAATTATCTCCAGCCAAACTCTAAGAAAAAAGACACAATGAGAACTTTTCAACTCTGGAAATTTTCCGATAGAAACGAGCTCCACTGATCTTTTCATCAAAACACTGACTTTTTTATTCAGATCAAATTGTTTGATAAATTCGAAAACAACTCTGGAACAATACAAATATTTAGCAACATCTGAGAAAAAATCAATGAAAAGTATCATACAGATTTTCATACTCACGTGAATAAACTTTGTTATACTGAAAATTTCGAACTCCACAATTTCATGCTTAATAAACTTGTAACTTCTATACATTTTTTTATAAACGGAGGTTATGCGCAAGTCCTTTGTAAAGCAATTCATTTAAGAAAAAAAAAAAAAGTAAACTGATTGAAACAGCGGACCTACATAATTCTACTTACATACTAATCATAACTGAAAACAAACTGCAGTGTTCTCATAAGAGCATTAATTTTTCCCAGAATTTTTTTTGGGTGCGTTTTAACAACGTCGTATTACATAATTACGACGTTGCTGGCATCCGCGAAAACTAACTTCCGGATAAAGTTTTCCAATTTTTGCGTCATTGTCTAGATTTGGTGCAATTGGCTTGGTTTTCTTTATTCATATGAAAACGAGTCGCTTGTTGGAGACTTTATTCTTCATTATAAACTTGAGTAAGAATTGAAGAAATTTTATTAAATTTAATTTATTTCGAAGATTCAATCTCTGTTTCTATTTTGTAACAATGTGTTTGTTTACAATATTGTCTGTACTTACAACGACATATATCCATAGCTTGTTGAAACCCAGAAGATTAGCAGTTATCCATGAAAACAAATTTATGATCAAAGTGAATATTCCAGTTTATACTACCTTATTGTTCCTTGTAATAAAGGAGTCTATCTGGTCTCTAATGCTTTCGAAGACAATAAGATGCAGATTTACATTTTGATTAAACAGTTATGACTATTCAATTTCGTATAAAAAGATTTTAAATGGTACAAAAAAATTAGTAAAAATATTCAATGAAAACTGAACCGTAATAAAATACTAACATTTAGGAAATTTGTTGCAGATGATAAAACATTTAGACGGGAAATTATGTTCATTCGCTGTGCAATCTTGGAAGCATTAGCCACATTTTGGATAATGTAGGTTATGATCTGCCAGAAATTTCAGTCGAAAAATAACAATGTTTATCACGAATAGCCTTCCTAATCGATGATGAAATACTTAAAGTAAATTTAAGATTTAGGTAAATTGGAACTGGGAAATGGGAAAAAATGTTTCCATGTTTTTGAATTGGAAGTAACAAACAAAAGTACAAAATTGTACTACGCCAAAGTTTAGTCATGAAGTATTTTTTAAGAAAGTTACCTAACTTATAGATACGAAACTTTAAGAATTTTGTGACATGCTTTTATTATAGTTAGTTGATGATCCTTAACAGTTTCTTTTCTTTCTGCTAAATTGTTTTGCGTAAATCCTGCTTTATTAAAACTTTAGTTGAATAACTTTTTTCATTTTCGTCATGCTTCAACATATTCGCTTGAGCTCCACCAACATAAAAAAGAGACTGTATTTGTCCAGCAAACACAACTTATAAACAAGAAACATTTTATAGTTTTGTTACTTGATATGTTTATGTTTGGTAGTAAACAAATTTTGCTCATTATTAACTTTGTAGAAATCAGTGTCCTAGAGCAAACTTGTTATTTTCTACTTTCTTATTAAGGAATAAAAAATTGCTCTGTTCAGCAATAGTTGATACTTTTGTTCATAATAAAATCTAATCCTATTAAATCCGTTCAAATACACCTAGTGACGTTTATTATTCTGTCAGAAAGTAATCTTGAGAGACATTTCAATTTGAATTCACTCTTTCTGTAGTACGTGGTTTCCAATTTACTTCTTGTTTGAGATGAAGCTTCATAGTTGGAAAGTGCTCTTAAGTAAAATTCAACTTGTTAGAGAAATTGTGAAGACTAGTTATGTAGAAGTTTTCAAACAAGTTATTTTTCACTTATATTCATTTCTTTTCTAGTCTGACAATATATTTGTAGACATTATATATTATGTTTTATTCGAGATTAATCTTGAATAAACTTGAACTAGAAGATCTACCTACGACTTTAGTCAGGACAAAGAAAGATTTTTTTTCTCTTTATACAGTGTCACCATTAAAGTCGGCTCCATATAGGAAAATTTTTTATTATTTAGTTTAGTTAAAATTTTATATAGGGATGAGTTTTTGCTTCAAATTAGATGGAAAATGACAACAACAAATGTGATTGAGCGGTGTTTATTTGTCAACAAATTTAACATTTCTTGCAGCGAATGGCTAAAAATTGCATTTCTAGACGGAATGTCGGAAAATTTTATTTGAAATAGTTGTTTGCAATGTAATTTTATGGACATGTGCAAAATTTAAAAAATCTAGCGTAAAGTTGACACTTTAGACATTTTTGTCAAACAATTCTTTTTTAACAGTATCAAAATATAACAAATTGGTATAAATTGGTTCATTTTTGAAATATCCTTTGTTACAAGCAACTTCAATAATAAATACTTTTCTTTTATTTTAATTTTTTCAAAATTTCGATTTTAGTTACAAAATAAATTGGTATGAGCGGTGCAAAGTTATCATAATTTAAATTAAAATTATCGAAAGACTGTCAGAAACGACACTAATTTAAATAGGTCTCAGTTTTCAGACTTTTATTGAGTATCTACCATTCACAAAAATTTGTTTTCAGGTATGGTCTTGAAACTAAGATAATATTGGATCAAAGCCAGTTTTAACAGTTTTTTCATAATTTTAATACTGAAAAATATTATACATCTGAACCTTTTTGAATGAATGTTAAAATTATTAGAACTTTTATGACGAGATTTGTATTTTTAAAATTATTTTAGAACGTTAAATATTTCAAAAATAAACTAATTTATACTAAAAGAATCATTTAACAAAAATGCCTAAAATTTTAATTTTACGCTAAGTTTTTTAAATTGTGCACACATGCATAAATTTTGCATTAGAAATAACTTTTTCAAATTCAGCCATTCACTGCAAGAAATGTTACACTGTATATACATAGTACTTACCTACATAGGTATACCTAATGAGATGCCATCAACTTCGTATACCAATATTCTGCATTTCCGTCAAATATCAATGACATTATTCAGTTGAGCGTGAATCCTGAACTTAAAGGAAGCACATAATCCTGGTTCCTTAATTAGCCTAGTAAGCTTTATCCAAAAGCTTGTGCTTTAAAGCTCTATCACAGAGTTGAGAGAAAACAATTTATTACTAAGTCCATGTCCTAGCAGGTAGACGTCTACTTCGAAACTTTGCTAACATTGGTCGAAAGTATTTTATTTATATGTGTTATATTAAGTGAAAAAAAATTATTTATTTGTGGCATGATTACTATACCTATAGTCAAATCAAATTGAGTCAGCAATAATAAATACCAATCTTTTTGAATGGGACTTTACATTTTGCATAAAAAGAAAATCATTGGGATATAGGATAAATTTATAACAGTTTTGCACATATACCTAACGGTTGCTATAATAATAATTTATTGGAAGTATGGAAATTGGAAATAACCTGAAAACGCAAATAACAAAACAAAAATATTCCATTTGAATAACGGTCGTCTTTAAATCTCTCCAATTCCGTATTGCTGAGTATTGATCGGTTAAAATGTGATGTGTTAGAAGGTTGGGTTGGAGACAATCGGCCATGAGACACCCGAGGCCCGACAAATAAATCCCAAATTTACAGTGAACACACATTAAAAGAGATTGAAGATAGAAAAACAAAGAAAGCTATAAAATACCTGAAATAGAAAGAAGATGATTTGAACTCAGTCCGAAATTACGTTATAAAGAAGTCCTAATAAAATAAAACAATAAATAAAGTTTGGGTGGAGATTATTTGCTCAACTAAAATAAACTAACAGAATGTTGGACAGACTAATCAATAGAGAAATTTAATTATCTGCGATTAAATTATAACTGACACCGCGAGCTACCATGGTCAATATTTGTAATGATGTTAAGTCCTAGAAGCGGAGAGCTCGTTTAAAGCTGAAGAAGTGAATAATTCATATTATTGTAGCAAACTTTTCTGAATGTTTTAAACTACTTTCTGTTATTTTTACTCCACTGACAACTAACTTTAAACCCTAAACCGAATTTTTCAATATAACGTACGATGTTTTTAGTATCGAATAGATTTATAAGGGATTTTCAGTAGATCTATGGTGTCATCCCTGAACATAAGGGATTTAGCGGGTTGGTAATCTGAGTTTATTGATTTCATGTACGGGCTTGTTATCTTCACGACAATCGGGAAGAGATTTGTCCAATCTGCTATTGCCATCATCTATACTTTATTTGATTAAACATAAAGAAAAACTATAATAGTCAGCAGTAATAAATAATATACCAATTATCGAATAAATCGAAACATATACACAACGCCTATTTCAGTCACGACAATGAAATTATCTCACCAAGTTACAAACTATAGTTTTAAGTATCAATTATTTAAAGAACTCGAAGTTTGTTGAAAAATAAATTATAACTTGTCAGCAAATAAAAAAATCAACAACGTTTTTCTTATCTATGTTAAAAAATGTGCACGACTTTGCCGAATACATACAACAGAATGTATGCCAGAATATAATTTTCAGTTGTTCTTCTCATGGAATAAATAAAAAAATAAAAAATGAAATATTTGAATGCTGGTCCAGTTTTCCAAAACTTATGTTCAAATAAAAAATAAGCTCTGAATAAAGTATAACAGAATGCTTTTATTTACTAAACAAACCAGGCACGAAGCAGCGAGATATAGTGAATGTTGCCGGCTTCTTTTTGAACCGATTGTGAATGTTTTGTGTAATGATTTTACATAAGTACATATAGAATTATTTCTGGAAACATGTAAAATAAAATTTGGAAATTTCAGTACTTATAGAAATAGTGAAATGAGTGAGCATAAAGAAACTATACAAAATTATCAAATCGAAAGTGCCTTCAGTATACAGGATGTGCCCTTACTCCAAAATACATTACTAAACATTACGCTTTTAGTGGGAATAGACAAAAACGAATCAGTCATTAATACACATTAGTGTCTTATATGCTATGTTGAATATTAACATTAATCATCGTCGAAACGTAGAAGCAAACTATACAACAACAAAGAGAATTTGAAAGTTCTCACTGTTTTGTGATGTCTCATAATTAACCTTGCAATATTCTAACTTAAAAGCTTTCGGCAAAAAATGTTGAGGTATTTTCTGAAAAAGTTAGCAATATCGTTTTTCACTTTGCTTTTAATCTAAGGCACTTCTATATAACTCAAACACTCGAATAATATCATATTTTAGATTTTTCATGTGCAACATAAAACAAATATGTAAGCTGCATATCCCTTAAGACTTGCATGTGATAAAGTATGTATCTAAATGCACAGATATGAACATTTAAATTTGATTTGTTAGTAGTTTACATACGAGTAATGTCTAAACTTTGTCAAGTTGGCTACTCTAAGTGTAGATAAAATGAAAAAAAAAAAAAAACTATTTCAAAGTTGGATGTACGGTGAAGTTTAGATTTTGCCGACCTGACAATAAACCTCGTGGGAGATTCAAGCTGAAAGAACAGACGGTCCTCTGGAGTCCTTGTGTACGTGTCACAACTATCCATTCTTGAATTCAACCCAACAACAGATATATCACCGCAGAGTAAAAGCGATCAACTCACTCATATTTATCAAAAATCTATGCACAAAACAATGTTTGCATTTTAACCGTCAAGACTCCCAAGAGACTTTCAATCCAAAAATTTTAAAATTATAAATCAAATTTATGGTAGAAATTTAATTCTCAATTGATTTCACAAGTTCTTTTTTTTTGTGAAACATCGACTTGCAACCTAAAAGATTGAACTCTTAGAAACAATTTTTACAACGTTTCTGCAAGACTTGATATTATCACTTAATAAATTAAAACGTTTTTTCCGCCACTTGGAAAATTATTTTTATTAAACTCCTCTTTCACTCACAAATTGAATTCTATGAACACCAATGTTTTGGAACCTGATATAAACAATATCAACTTTTTCCTGAAAAAAAAACATGATGATTTATTAATCAAAAACAGGGCTAGCATTCCAACAAAACAAAAATGCAAATTCACATCAATTTTCACCTTGTCATCAGTTAAATAGATTATCTACCTCGTGTCTTTGTAGAAAGATAATTGAAATGAAACAAAAAATATTGGCTTATACAGATAGCTCATGAACAATATCATCAAATATACACGTTGACTTATCTATAACAGGAAGTGATTTTAAACAATTAATATTATTGACGAGTTGTTGTGGTTGTTGTATTGTCGATTAATCGATTATGGCAAGCTACCGCACCATTAATAATCAAACACTATAATAATTCAGAAGTTTGTTAATCCAAATCTATCACAGTTTTCCTAAGTTGTTAGCGACTTGTAACAGGGGTTTTCCCAGAGGAGCTGAATCTCTACCAGGTTAATTATCGGCCATCCGAGTGGAGATTATAAAAGCAATGTTGTAAAATTATAATCAACAACAAAGCAAATTTTCGTTTATGTATAAGATGAAAAAAAAAATCAATTTAATTATTTGCTTATTAAAAGTCAAATAAATAATCAGCTTAAACATTTTCAATCTTGAATTTACAAAACAATTCACGAATAAACAATCTGAAGCAGAACAGCACTAAGCCTAATGATTTCAGAAAAGATTCCTTCTTATTTCGTATCATAAATTAAGTTAGCTTAAACAAATTTGTTAATAAATGTATAGATACTTAATCATTTGAGCGAACAGTAAATTAGTTACCAGTTTTTCCAAACGTCACTTTAGAACCTATGGAATATAATAACTTACAAGAGCCTTTGTCTTGCAAAGTAATTATTATGGTATAGTGTTGTTTATCTCACACTAATTCAAGGCAAGATGCCCGACGGATAACTTTGAGCATGTTTTGTTAGAACGCTGTTGTAATCAATTAAACAAAGCTGTTAAATAAGGTTGTTAGGACATAGTATAAAATAAATAAAGATGAAGTCTTTGAAGTAGTGTATCAGTAACATTTCTTAGCTTGAAATTCGTTAAAATAGGTATTTGATTTTAATTGAACTAGGAAGAAGAGTGCTCATTGATAATTAATAACGTTCATTCACTAAATGTTTGGAATCTTCTTTAATGAGAAATTATGCTTCATTGCCATCCGAAATGCAATTACACAATAACTGAGCGTGTAGTTCCGAAATTGATGGAAATTATCCATCAAGAAGGCAAGCTTCTGTTTTATCGCACTGAAACGTTACCCTCCCATTTGCGTTCATTGGTAACTTAGAGAGAATATTAATGGTGACATATTAAAGCATTTATGTGGGTTTTTTGTTGTTGCTTTAATTACTATGGCACGAACAACGAGCTTGAACTGTTAAATTATTGTAGTTTTTCATAATTCATCGTGTTTTTCACGGGCGTCGAAATTTTCGTTATGTAAAGCAATTTATCACTACAGCAGTTAAAATGAATATCCAAAGAGCGGCAGAACAGTTGCAGAATTTTAACGCTCTTTCACTTTTGAGAAATCTGGAATGCAAAAAGCACATTTCATTTAATATAATTATCAAAACCGTTTGAACAATTTAGGAATTATTTTCAAACAAAGTGACAATTTGCGAAATAGATTTTTGCATCGTCAAATTACGAACTAGTTCCGTTCTCACTTTTTTATTATGGTAACTTAACAGTATAACTTTCTTATTTTAAATAGAACACCCTATATTTTTTCACTTTTATTCCAAGATTTTTTTTCTAAAGTTAAACATTTCAAAGATATCTGCAATTTTATTCGAAAAATGGCATATGCAGGGTTAAAGGTGATCAGTGATTAGGACTAAACGACTATCAGTTTTATAATGGTCCTTTGGCACTTTATATCGCAAGTCCTGAGATAGTAAATCCAGCTAAAAAATGTGTTCCAAAAATACATTTGAAAACTGACATGAAAATGTTGTCAAAACTCAAAATTTTCAAATAGAAACCCTCATTTTTCCTTTTAGATTTAGCTTTAGGTTCAAAAATAAAGATATTTTTGTATGAGGTTTTGTATAACTAAACTAATTATTTAATAAAAACTGTTTTTACTTAGTAAAACGTCATGCCAGTTTTATTCGGAATGATTTCTTTGCTCTGGTAGCTTTAAAGAGTTGTTTATTATTATTATCTCTTGAGAGTGTAACAAATAAGAAACAATAAGGTTTAGGTACAGAAAATTTATACAAAATTGCTTTCGTTTTTGAAGCAGAATACGAATATGATAAAATAACTAGACATTTTTTATGTCAATTTTCAAATAAATGTTTTCAACATCCTGTAGAATATTGGTTCAATTTTTCAGTG